>JAHSVA010000014.1:33465335-34085671 GCA_019915185.1 Eucalyptus camaldulensis
AACAGCTTGTCTCTTGAAGTCTTGCTTTCCTTTAAGATACAGGTGCAAACATTTGTTTAACTTGCTCAGGACTGATGGTTCCTGGGAGGATCATGTCTTCTCGTGTCTGCATATTTCTGAACTACTGAGTCCATACTTAGTGTGGTTCCTAAGAATACCTGATTTGAGGTTGAATTAGATTCTGGCACGGAAGAATGGAGGTTTTCGATGCTGGAAGAAAAGTTCCACAAAGATATCATTTTTTCACTGTCTGTCGGAAGCATCATTGTGGTTAATACTATGTTCTGTTGACGATGTGCACAATGAATTCTTCCTCCTCTACAGCAATACTCAAAATTCCTTTTTCATTAATGAAGCAAGATGAACCTGATAAGCTCTTAATATATTGAAAGAGAAATTAATAATTGGTGTTATACAAACAAATCACTTTACTGTGAGCTTCATTAGGTTAGGTTAGAACAGAATCTAGTTTCAGGCTTTTGCATATTAAATGACGATACAAAGGTACTAAGTTTACTTTAACAACATTTGACAATTCTTTGGCAGGCTGGGAGTTCAGTAGAGCCGTTGCAGAAGAAGCAGAAGCAGTAAAAGCATTATGCCGTTCTTCTTAGGGTTCTTCTGCATAGGAACTTTTACATTAGTGTAGACAACTACTTGGAAGGCAGTCTGATTTCAAAGTAGCTTCATCCTGCATGTAATTTTGCTTTCTGTACATTACTCGACATGTCTTTGAGGCACTGGAATCTAGAAAAAGATGAAGCACTGGAATCTAGAAAAAGATGGGGTTTCCATGAAACTACGAGTTACGACCTTATTTGGATATTCCGTTGGATGCTATTTCCATGATTTTCCATTCCTGCAGGAGAATTTGGTTGAATGAAGAGGTATTTTGTGCTGTTTCATACGTGCATATCATCACTGCATTCCTGCTTGTTTACTCGAACAATTCTATCTCTTAGATTTTACATTGAGAAGATATTGCGACAATTCCAAATTGGTATAAATGGACCAGCTAGGCAGTTTATAGCCATTCATTGTTATATTTCGTTTTCGGTTAGAAGTGACAGATAATGAATTCTCAAACCTGTCTTTTTCTTTCCATGCGTGCTGGTGAACAATTCAGCGGTAGATTAACAAGACAAACTAGATAGGCTACTGGTAACACGTTCTGTTTATGTTGGTGTCTAGCGAAAAGATTAAATTTTACAAAGAGATCTGAACCACCCTGATAAATGGATAAAGGGCATCAAGATGAAACAGTGGTGGCAAGATGCATCTCAGGTTCGCTAAATTACAGTTTGCAGCCAGATAACCAAATATCAAATTGGAGTGGTCATAAGCAGGGTCCAACTGCACAATGTTTTCAACTTATTTTGGCTCACATGCCGACTAGACGGTATAAAAGAATCACAATCAATCAAATTCTTACTCAAGTAAATCAGGTAAGCAAGCATTACATGTACAAGCAGTCCTTTGCAGATTCTAGAAAGTACTAATTTACAAATGCATAACAAGAAGCTCTCAAGAAAAGCCTCAAATTACAGGCCAGAAAAGAAAACGCAGAAAAGCCTCAAACTGCTGACTCTCAACTTTCAAGAAATCAAACAAAAAAAGAAATTTCTTGAGGTAAGCAATCAATCAATATGGCAGCGACCGGGAATGCACCTACCACTAATAATAACAGGAAGCAAGAAAAATACTAGGGAACAAAAACGAGCATCTTGGAAACCACGAACAAAACCAAATGAGCACGAGACTTTTCATCCCTCTTTTGCTGAATCCTCAACTTTAGTCAGAATCACTTGAGCTAGAGCTTGAGCTGGAGCTGGAGCTGGAGCTAGGCTTGCCATGCTTTACCTTTGTACCTCTTGGACTGACTGACGCCATATTAGCAACATCTGATGGACCATCAAAACCATCTTTTGTTTTTTCAAGATGAATATCGGGAGTTTCTTGAACACCAGATTGGGTCTTGTTGGACTCGGTTGTCTCTGTAGAAACTTCAGTCACTGCTTCAGCAACTGTTGACTTTTCCTCAGAGTGGATGTCCTCAGGCAGCCCTTTCTGCACATCTCCTGAGTTTTGCCTCAGAGTATTATGATCAACATCAGATGAGCTCTTTTCAAATTCCAAGCCTGAATCTAATTTTGATTCGTTAATGCCTTGCTGATTGCCAGTGGAATGGAGATGGACGACTTCCTCAACATCTGTTCCTTCATATTGCTTAACTTGCATTGCGACATCAACAGATCTTTCTTCATGAACTGGGGAGCTTAAGCTGCTCTCTATTCCATCCAATCCCACAGATTTATCCAGAGAGACCGTTTGAGTTTCTCGAACCCTGGATTCAACAGACTGGGACTCAGTTGTCTTCGTAGAGCTCACTTCAGTATCTTCATAATGCATATTCTGGCCCTTGCCCATGACTTCTTGATTATCTTCTGAGATTTGGTTCATAATGACGCGGATGTCATCCAGAGATCTTGCTTCAACGACATGCAGGCCTGAATTCACTCCTCCTCCATGCTCTGATCCATCCACATCTTCCTGGACTCCAATCGAACTGGGCACAATGACTTCCTCAACATTTGCTCCCTCATTTAATTGCCTAAAGGCCATTGTAATATCGTCAAGGGATCTTACTTCCATAACAGGTAGGCTTGGGTTGCTCTCAATTTCCTCTGAGCCAGTCGGTTCATCAAAAGAAACACTTTTACTCTCTGAAACACCAGATTCAACAATTTTGGTGGAACTTCCTTCATTGGCTTCAGGTTCAGCTGGTTTACTCTCGTGGATGTTCAGCCGCTCTTCCTCACTTTCTTCTGAGATATGCTCTGCAGTAATGGGGGTTTCCTGGAGAGATTTAGCTTCTTCAATCAGCGAATCTGAATTATTTTCATCTTCAATATTTGACTCACTAATACTTTGCTCATTTACGGCTTCAACAAGATCTCCTCCTTCATGCAATTTTCTGAAGGTCATTGTAACATCTTCAATAGATCTAGCTTCAACAACGGGTAATTTTAAGCTACTTTCCCCTGGTTCTTCATCTTTGTATGTTGACTCACTCCCATATGTTCCCACACTGGCTTCCCCTGGCAAAAGCTTGGCACTAAGAGAATCATCATCAGCCTCTTTGACTCTGAAGTCCCCGATATTATCCAGCTCCCTCAAAAACTCTTCATCAATCTCCTTAATATGATCAATCTCTTCATGCAAGCTTTCTCCTGAAACATGAGATTCAAACGATTCTGCTAATTGTTCAGAATATGTTGCGACTAGCCCATGGCTTCCAATTTCAGTATCATGAGCATTGACATTTCTTGATTCAGCAGCTCCAGTTGGGGATACATATTCAAGTGTCTCATCTGGATTCGAGGTAAAATCATGAGTCAAGGTAGAGGCATCTGTTAAAGTGTTTTCTTCAACGTCACATGTATCCTTGGCATTTATGCCATTAGGGCTGATTATTTCTACAATAGGCTCTGCCACTGTCACAGATAGTTCCTACAAAAGGACATGGTACGTAATTAGCTTTGTTGATTGACACTTCAACATTGAATCTACCAATTACAAAGATTGTAAAGTTGACCTTAGACATTCACAATAATTATCAAACACTGTGTGCAGAGAACTAGAAGAGTTGATGCATTACATGAACCATTGGAAAAATGGAATCTTGCCAGAAGAAAAACCATCTATACTTGAGAACTGAATAAACTTTATCACAACTGGTCAAATTCAAATTAACAAAAAATCAAGCAGCGAAAAATGACACAGAGTGTTCAACAGAGAACAGTTAATTTTATTGCAACCATGATAACGGGGGAAAAAGAAGCCTAACATGGATTTATGATCAAATGGATCAGAGTCAGTGAAATCATTTAAGGGACAAGAAGGGCTAGGTAATCACATCTATCAAGGGTGAGATTGGTACGACATTGGTCTGTCTACCTTCACAGATAAGATTTGCAGCTATTCACAATGTTGATCCGAAGCATAAAATTGATGCTGAAGAAGTTGCACTTGGACATAATGATGATTGTAATCATAAGATTTCTAACTCATTGAAGGTCCTACCCATGCCCAGACCTTGGTCTTGATTCACATACTTGTTAAATCGAGAGATGGAAAGTCCTCCCTTAATTCACTTTTTATTAACATTTCAATTTCAAACATTCATCTTCCAGGTGGGTGTTGACTAGATTTTAGCAATTTAGGAGATATACTACTCTACTCAGCAGATAGAAAACAGCTGAAAACAATTCTTAGGATGCTGAAGCAGATTTGGACAGAGCCCCTTGAGGTCCTAATTCTCTAAGGTTGGCATGGTGTAGCGATTATAAAGAACTTTGCCTATATAATGGCAGAGACGGGAGGGATCTGGAAGTAATAGCTATCAAGTCTTTTAGATTTACAACTTGACTATAATTTGTACTTCATATAGTTATATTGATTTGCTCAGATTTCAGAACTTTAGGATTTTCATGTACAACTTTAGTACAAAGCAGTTATAGCATGTGCTGTGGCTTAACGGTTTTAAAGTTAGATGAGCAACTGAATGATATTTGCAAGTTCAAACTTCCTCTTATTCGAGGCTTCTTTTTGATAGACATCTCGAGGCAGGAATAACTTATTTTACATCTTACGACACACTTAGCTGGCTATCTTAATCATCTTCCCAAGAAATACAATCCAAACCCACTAAACAGCATTTAATGATATTATGAAAAACTTTAAATGCATCGGATAGCTTACCTCTTCCCCATTAGGGTCACTAATAGTTGTTTGAGCGCAGTAGTGTTGTCCCTCCAATTCTGACAGCTTGTTTTCACTTGGCATCAGATCACATGTAGAACCATGCGAAACTGCCTTTGCCTCCAAATCCTGGGAGACACCAGCGTCTTTCACTACATCGGATGCTGATGACTGAACTTGATCTTCTACATATTGGGCAACGTCTTCCTTGTCAAATGAATGCTCCTTCATGCTTTCAGGTTCTATGGAAGAAGAATATTCATGGATAACAGAAACATTCTCATTTGCCAGAAAAGTTGGTTCCTCATCTGGCGTGGAAGAATGTAAGTCATCAAAAGTTACTTGCTGGTTAAGAGATGTTTCCATATCCATGTGTTCAGACGGATGTTGGGCACATGTATTACTGGTCTCTGAACTAGCACTTGAGTTGACTTGAAGCTGTTCATGATGCACAGAGTCATCCTTCAATGGCAAAACAGCTTCGGATGGTCCATCCCTGAATGATAAGTGGATTTCTTCCTGTTCAGAGTCTTGCTTCTCACCCTCACTTTGTTGGATCCAGTTGGGGCTGTCAGCATCAGAGCTTGAGGACACAAGGTGACTATGTTCATTATGAGAATCATGATCATGTCTCCTGTCCTCCCCCATTGATTCACTACATGAAGGCAAACTTGGACCAGTTGAGATAAGTTCAGACACGGTTCTAGGGACCAGAGATTCACTCTTGCCGTCCAATCCATCATTCATGGGCTGTTCACCTTCACAGGCGTTTTCTTCAGCATTCTCTGCAACTTCCATGTAGCTCAATTCATCTTCATTTTCAGCATGCACCTGTGAAGCAGCTGCAAACATCTCTTCATAGTTAGGTTCCTCTTTCAGCATCTCACCAGGCCCTTCAGACTCTTTGTTAACACAGGCTGACCTTATCGATTCTGGAGTTGAAGTCATTTCAGACACATCACCCATCACGTCAGATGAAATAGACTTGAAAGACAGGTATTTTTCAACTGCTGGTGGGCTAGAATCATAAACAGGCTCCCTATGCGGATTATCATCCTCTGCCTTGGCTGTGAGGGTGATATCAAAGTGTTTGACTGGATGTCCCTGAGCAAGGCTAGATTCCTCACTGAGATCATCTATTGATGTTGCTAATTCTTCTTGTTTCATATCAGCAACCGTTTCATTCACTTCTGAGAAGAACGACGAGCTTGATCCACCGCTGTACTCTTCTTCAGCTGCTTCTACTTTCTGTTGTGTTTCGTTCACATTTGTATGCAAAGAATCAGTTTGTTCTCCAGTTTCAGGCAAACTCAGTTCAAGTTCGTGCTGACCATCCACATTGCCTAAAATTATCTCATTCTCCTCATGGTGAATGACATTCTCCTCAACATCTTCAATATCGTGAGAATCTACATCTTCAGAAGATTGGCTTCCACGTTCTACAAGCAGGGAGGCTTGGTCTACATTGGAAATGCCTTCTGTTTCTTGAGAAGAATCGTGTTCACTCACCCTCTTGTCATCTTGATCAGCATTTGAAGACAATGATTCTGTATCAGGAACAGAACTCACCTTCGAGTCAGTTACACTTACTTCACTTGTCTGTCGTTGCATAAGGTGGAAACTTGTTCCCTCTGAAGCAAACTGTTCGGGCACAAAAAAGGGCCTCCACATGGAGTCTTGCTTCTCTGGCTTCGGAACCCCTAAATTTGAGGGTCCCAAACTGAAACTCTCATGCCTACGGAAGAAATTATCCCTCTGATGAAATGTCTCAAACTCTTGCTGGAAGCTATCTCCCTTAAGATTGGGTTTTTCTTCATTGGGGTCATAGGGAATGTCAAAGGGATTTCTTCTTGTCAACATAATTGAGGGTGCAGACCCAGGGATTGGTGGCAAACCCACATTATAAGAAGAATCATCGGGACCATCAAAAGGGTTTCTTCTCATAGTTGCAATAGAAGGCACATTAAAGGGAAGATCATCACTATCAAAGTCTATCAGGTTTTTCTCAGTCATTGTTCTAAGGTTTTTCCTTGCTCTCCTCCTGGCAATCAGATTCTCCAACCGTTGGTTCCTTTCCAGCTCTGAAGTACCGAGATCCATGAGATTCTTCTGGTCATCCTCTGTCCAAGTAATCGCAGACTTACTTTCATCCTCTTTGCCTCTCTGAGATTCTTCTTCCTCTTCCTCCTCCTCCTCCTCCTCTCCTACATCATTTTCATCATCTCCTTCCTCATTCTTGTTATCCTCGTCAGACTCCAAAATCCCATTTTCACTCTTGCTAGAATGCTGTGAGGCAACATCAGAGTCATCGAGCGGCAGGGGAGCTGGTTGTGGAGCATCGACATCTAATAGCGGGTGAAGTTCATCAAGCATTGGCATGATGTCGGCCATTGAAGCATCAGGCGATGAGCTCTCTGAATGATCAGAACCAGAACCATCAGACATGTCATCGTCATCCTCCTCCTCATCAAGTTCTTTCCATTTGGACCCCAGTGGACTTTCCAAATGAGGATCAGTTAAATCTCTTGCCATTCCACCATTTTCCCTTTCAAGATTGTAGAACTCTTCCTCCTGAATTAGCATATACTGATGTCCTCCATCTTCATGACCATCCACATCGGTTGAATCTCTCGCCATTCCACCATTTTCCCTTTCAAGATTGTGAAACTCTTCCTCCTCCATTAACGTATACTGATGTCCTCCATCTTCATGACCGTCAACATCCGACTTCTCGTCATGAACACTAGCAACATTCTCCTGTTCCAGATCATGAAATCCTTTGGCTGCTTCCTCACATACATGCTTTTCGCCTTGCTTCTCCTGGGAACTATCATCAATTAATCGGGTAGTTTCAAGCAAGCCATCATCTTCCTCAACCATACTGGTTTTACCATCTGGACTACCCACTTCTTGGGCAGCTCTATCCTCAACTTCTCTCTCCCTACCCACAAATTTCTCCACAACACAGTCCTCACTGCGGTTGATGATAGTGGCGTTTTGCACTACACCAGCTTTAAGAGAAGAAACATCGTGCGTAATTCTCTCTTCCTTTTCGATCTCGGGTATATTTGGCTGCCCGAAGCTCAAGAGAGTGCCGAGCAGAACAGCAGTGCAGACCAAAACAGGGGATGCAGACACCAAAAGCGAAAACAGGAATGGAAATGATCTGTACATGAAAAACAAGAAGCACAACAAACCCACAAGGAACGGATGATTGCAAACTGATCTGTAACATGTCTTCACCGACATGATCACAAATCTCCTGATTTTAACTCCCGTTCCCATCATATCAGAGATCAGCTTATCTCTCCACCTCAGTGTCTTTTCTTTCTATGGTCTTATCTGCTGATGGCAATCTGACTTGAGGAAATGAAACAAACCATGAACAACCAAAATTCGCGTTAGATCTATGTAAAGCCTTGATCAGAAGAACAGGGGAAGGAAAAAAAGAAAAGAAAATGGAGGTTAACAAATTAGAACACGAACTCACCACCCACTATCAAAAGATTAAATTGATCAACACCCAATTCAGAGCTATGAAATGCCAAGTGGTTACAAAGCTAAAGTTGGATATATCAGGAGACAACAGGCGGGGAAGAACAACATTAAAGAGAGGAGTAACTCACCCAGTGAAGAGATCAGACCCCGTAAAGCATGAGTTAAAGACCCAAGATTGCCAGGAATCAAAAAGGCAATGTGATCCTGTTGTTCCACTTCTCTTTTTTCCTTTTCCCTTTTCTTTTTTTTCTTTTTTTTTGGCCTCAGCAACAGCTATAAGGAGCTGTTTCCTTCCTAGCTTTGGTATATCTAAAGGGAAATGGGGCGGCACAAAAAGAAGAGAAAGAGAGAGAGAGAGAGATTGAATGAGAAAGGGAGGAAAAAGAAGTCTTTTTCCCAAGTTCTCAATTCATTCCTTTCTAATCCGGCGGATGAGAAGCCGGGATCATACCGTCCACAATACAATCCCCCGCCTCGGGTCTTGACCGTTTCTCGTATTTCCTCCAATATATATATATATATGCCTGTTCAACATGCATCACGTCATTACAGAGCAATCGCCCACTACCGGATCCTGGACTAAAGTTAGCAATTCTATATATAACTCTGACATTAATGAAAGTTGGACCCTCGGATTTGTAGTTGGAATTGGAATGTCACCAACGCCCGGTCTTGACAGGGAAGGCTGAGGGTGTAGAAATTGGAGGAGTTGAAAAAAAAAATAATGGAGAAATCGAGAAGGAAAAAGAAAGACAGGATGTTGGATGGAGGGTAGCTTTTGCCTTTTTCTTTTGAGGATCAGGGCAAAGCCCATTATTTTAAAACCCATTACGGGGGTTTAAGTATTGATTCCCACTTGCCTTAAGGGCGTGGAATAATCATTGCTTCCCTCGGGTAAAGGACATTCATTCCCGTAACATTGCTTTGTTCTGAAGTTTGGCAGCCGAGATCTTTCGACCTGAGTTCGCGAGGCTGTATCCCACATGTCATGTTTATGAAAAAGATGGGAACTTGTTTATTAAAACCCCGATTGGGGCGGTCGGATTTGAAAAGTTATTCCGCGCAAACTGATCTGACGTGGTCGACATTGTCGCTTACGTCAAAGTCGGTCGATTAATCTTCTGAGGCGGGGTTTACGCGGTCTTCTGAGTTACGTCAAAGTCGGTCGATTAAGTTGAAATTTGCTTCTCCTGTCGTGGTTCAGAAAGTTCACTAGTGTTGTCAACGGCTTTTGAAGCAAGAATTCAGGGTAGGTGGACGCTTTGACAGTTGTGCAGGAGCTCTTGAGGGAAGAAATATGTGAGTAGATTCCCGAGAGAGAAAGAGGACGTACGTGCAGTCCACATCCGTCCCGTCTCGACCTGACATGTGCAGAGCGAGTACTGTTGTGTTGCTCTTCCACTAAACACCGTGTCCGTCTTACCTGAGAAATCAGACGGAGCGTGAACCTGCGATTCTTTTTGGTACACGACACGAGCATCCGACGGACACTTTCTCAAATAAAAAAACTCAAAGCGTATGCATAAAGATGGCCAAAAAAGCGTCACCTCCACCCTCATCAGATTAAAGTAGATGCAAAAACTCGGAAAAAAAATTAACAGTGACCATATTCTGTGTTATGCAGAAAATGTACTCAGTGCAACCATCTTCATACTGAACTCTTGTCTAGTGGATGTTTGTACCTCGATTCAAAACTGCTTCTTCTCCTCTCTGCTTGCTCAGGCAAATGGATTTGTCGATGCGTTTTCTGGTAGATGCAAAAAAACTGACGTCATTCGTCTTTGAAACCAAACGGCTTCTGCCAGAATAATCTCTATTAAAAGATGAGCTTCTGCCAGAATAATCTCTATTAAAAGATGAGCTTCGAAAGGCACATACCCCCGGTGGAATCCCAATTGGCTGATGAAAACATTTAGTTACTATCTTTTTTAAGAGTTCTGCAGTTTAGATCTTCTCATAATACAATGTCATGACTTCAAAATCTGAGCAAACGAACACCCAGAACGAAGCATCATTGTCACACGGCCTCACTCATTTTTGACCCTCTCAACTGTTCTGCTTCACCAAGTGCCATGGGCTCGTAGCTATGCCAGCAAGCTGCTGACCTTGATGGCTATATAAACGCCAACCTCTATATCTAAGGCACAATCATCTGCAGAGAGCTGCAACATGAAATCATCATTGCAGTACAGAGTAAACACATGATTGATAACTTATGAAGGGCAGATAACCTCAGATATTTCATTGCCTTCATCATTGGACATTATGCATCATGGTCGGAGCCTTCTTGGTTCTCTTATCATTCCAAATGAAAATTCAAGCTTTCTCTACATATCAAAGAGTCTATCTTCTATTTTCTGGCTCTGAGGGACATCACATCAGCAACAGAGAAATATCCACAATAAAAGGAATTCGGTAAAGTTTGACACAACGAAATGAATTTATCTCAAAGCACAGTGCGCTCCTCTTTTCTTTTAATTCAGGTTCTTCTTTCTTCCAACCCAACCACAAAATTCTTCTTTTCTCTATGAGCCAAATTGAGAAATCCTTCTTTTCTCATTGAAGTAAGTGGCTGTGCCATTTGAAGGTACCTAATGAGGCAAGGAGAGAAAAAAACTAACATTCTAGGTGATTTAAGTGCACTATTACTGAATAGCATTTCCTCTTTCTTCTTCCTTGCACTTCCCTCACTTTGTACCTTTGAAAGAATTTAATGTTTCTCTTTTTTTCCTTTTTCTTTTCACCTCAAAGCTGCTTCGTAAAATATACACAAAAATTGAGTTTCCAAACACACTAGCCTTCACAAAATGCCCATTCACTCAAAGATACTTGGGCAAATGCAAAGCCATTTCCCCAAAGTTGAACCAAACAGGCCCACAATTTACTTCCTATGCTACCTATGAAGTGGTTTTTCTGCATTGAGAACTGTTTCTCGTTCGCTATACCAAGGAAGAGTTTTTCATGCCATTGCAGAGGCAAATCTCAGACAGTTCCACCATCAGAGACCTATGCATGCATAGAAGACTTCCGTTCTTCTGCATTTGCAGTGTTGTATCATTAGAGGGTATAAATGATAGCCAATAAACGACAGTAAGCTATATAAAAAGTACGGGTACATGTATACACACTGAAGGACTGAAAATACTTTAATAGGTTGCAGTGTCTAGCAAGGCACAGTCTCTCCTAGCAATAATATTAAAATATAAATTCTGCTTCCTCAGATTAACTAACTAGTATCCTGGCTCATGCCATTTCTTCTGTAAACAGGAACTAACCATTTTTAAACCAATACAGAATTACATGCTACTATCATCCAGCACAGATGCACTTTTGGAACAGTAAACCTTAAAAAAACCAAGAGACCATGCTAAAGCAAACTAGTATTTCCCTATTATATCTGTTGTTTCCATTTTCTTTTTTTCCTTCTTCACTTGTAATAGTAAAGGAAGCAACTGGCACATACCTTAGCTTGCCACCTATCTGCTGACAAAATTTCTCAGCTGTGCTGGCTCAAGACTCTCTGAAAGACATATTTCGAGTTTCTACAGAAACAAGAGTGATCTAACTTTATTAGAAGGGAAAGGGAACAGGATCAATTAGGCCAGAGAATGTAGTCCAATGAGAGACAAGATGGATAACAGCCTGATCCACAAGTTAATAAACATGACAAATTTTGCTTTTTTCTCAATTTGAGGAGTGCACCACAAGTTCGCATCCACTGGCCTGGCAATAATGGCAGGTTAATGAATTTGACCTTATGTAAAGAATCAAGTCCATACATCATAAGAAAATGCTCAAGTTCTTCCCTTTCCTGGCTAACTTCCACTTGCCTTCAATCTTTTTTTTTTTTTTTTTTTGGGGGGGGGGGGGGGGAGAGAGAGAGAGAGAGAGAGAGAGATGGGAAGAGGGGGGGGGGGTTGTAGATTTTAAAATCTCAAAGCATTCTCCTGCGAGAAAAGAGAGAGGCAGCAGAGAGGGCTTACTCACATGGCAATTGGCATCCACAGAGGCAATAGTAAAAATTTATTCATTCTCAAATTTACATCTTTGGGGAAATTATCACATAAACTTGGTCCAGCAGAACAAATGACAGGACTCGTGATGGAGATCACAAAAAAGACCTCACATTGAAAAACTCCCTAATGGGTAAGATCTTCCACCTAATTGTAGAAGAAAGTAATATATCTTCCGATTTCTAAGATGTCTTTTAGGCTCAATTTAACACATGCTATAACAGTCATTATAATCTCTGCCACAACATGGGAACATTGAGTGGAAAGAACTATGCACAAAGAAAATCATCAAAAGAATGGCATAGAGAGCTGTCATTAGTCAGGTCTGAGAGCATGTGCAGCAATCTGCAGCTGCCAAGTGAGATTGGTTGTCACTGCAGGTACCATTGAAATCCCTCTCACATCCTATCTCTTTGAGCTTTCGCCTTCTCAAGGGATTCCATTGCTTCTTCAAATGATTTCTGTGCCCAGAAATGAAGAAGAAACAAATATTGACATAGAATGACTAATAAATTCTTACAAAAAGACTCTAAAAGAGTGTGATCTGTCAAAGGGTTTCACCAAACCAAATAAAGAAAACAGTAGCATGGTCATACTTTTACATTTATTTAATGTACATTATCATAACTCTGCAAATTTTAGTGCAAAGTTTTGTAGATAGATATACTTTCAGTTTTCATCATCCAGCAAATTTTGGCAAAATGCCTGAATGTACTTCTAAAACTCATGCAAAGGTTTTCCTTCCTTCTGGAGAACCACACATGTAATTTAGCAGCAGAATCCAGAGAAGATTTGCCCTCCTAGGTAGACTCATTTGCTAGGTGAGAGAAGGGAAACTAGAACCAGAAAACCAAAGTAACTCTAAACAAGTAAAAGCTAGGGATCTCTATGCACGAAATTAAAACTCAAAATCATATTTCAGGAAACCTAAATATGCAAAAGGCTTCATATATTTGTCTATAATTCATAGACAGGAAGCACATCAAAAACAACATAAGAGCTTACATGATAAGGGTTAACCAAGAACGGTAACTCCTAAGTCGCAATGCTATTTTTGTCTCTTCTCCTTATCCATAAGCACGATATTAAGCATATGGGATGGAGATAAAACCTGATAAACCCTTTGACCACAAAGTTCTCCAATGAATATGATAGATAGCATGGTAATTTCTCTCACTCTCCAAATAATAAGACCTTGAACACTTCTTAAGGAGGAGAGTACGTAGAAAGAAAATAAGGAAAAGAAGAGCAGCAGCACTCAATGTAGACCAGTCCCCTGGGTTCACCACCTGGCCAATAAAACTAAAGATCTACTGAGGGAGATATAATAGATGGGTTCATGTCCACCAAATTCTTCAACCGGAAGAAAGACATATGCATCTCAAAATCCTATCTTTAACAGGATTCATTGTTTTAATTTCAAAAAGCTAAGTATCCCATCTTCTTCCTCATCATCAACATTAAACAAAGGGCACATGATCTGCATCAGTTCTACATGTTTGACTTCCATCTCCACAGTTGCTGTCATCTCGCCAGCAGAGGCACTGGCGCCATGGCACATCAGTATAGAATTGACAGCAAAGGCCAAATGTGTTAAATCTTTCAGCGACATGACATCTAAAGGAGACCACACGAGAGACAGTATCGGCTTCTTTTTTTTTTTAATATTTTTTTTTTTTTGGGCCAAAGACAGTATCAGCTGGTCTAACAACCGAAGACAAAATCCAAAGACCAGAAATTGACAAGGAACAACATGTGCATCTTGCCAAAGAAAGACAAGAAGAAAACCAACTTCAACATACCCCGGAATTTTGCATCTTCCACAGGGCCTCCCTTCCCCTATCGATGACAACTGCAGCACCTAACAGAGTACTGCAACGAATACACACGTTAACCAAAACTGCAGCACAATTACGTAAGACCGCGAAGGAACAACGACACCAGCCAAACATCAACATACCCAGCGAAGGCCACGTTAAGAAGAAACGCCCGAGTTGTCATGTACCGCAACGCCGCTTCAAACTTCGCGCTCAACCCGCCAACGCCCTCACCGCTCGCGCGGGCGTACGAATAATCATTCCCCCTACCGTAATCGCCGCGACGATAGCCGTAGCCGCGCCCGTACCCGGCGCTCGCGCCGGCGCCGCCAGCTCCACCGTAGTAATTCCCGCCGCGCGAGCGCAGGTTGTAGTCCGCGCGCTTGCGATCGTCGGTCAGGACCTCGTAGGCCTCGGAGAGCCGCTTGAACCGCAGGGTGGCGTCGTCGCGGACGGCCTGCGGGGACGCCGAGTGCTTGTCCGGGTGGTACTTCATCGCCAGCTTCCGGAACGCCTCCTTGATCTCCTCCCTGGTCGCGCTCCTCTGCAGTCCCAGCACCTTGTAGTGATCCATCACGCGCCGGTCCTTCCCTTTCGAAGCAGGGGGGGAATGGCGAAATCAGGCCTCGGAGCCATGAATCGATCAAACGCGACGCGCCACGCGCGTCTTCTTCTTCTTCTTCGCGGCGATGAAGGAGGAGTGTTCACGAGAGAGGTTGGAGGGAAGGAGGAGAAGGAGACCTTCGTGGCGCATCCATGGCCGCTTCCGTTGAAACGACAGCGAGACGGAGATTTTGCGTGCCAAAGAAAGGACAATGTAGCGAGTGTCGTTCACGCGCTACTTGGAATTGGGCCCGAATGAGGCCCGAGACGTGCGGTGAAAATTAGGCCCGGAAATTTGGGCCAGGAGAGATATTTCGGGCCCACTTCTTTGGGCCGGGAGAGATTTTTCGGGCCCACTGTTGCTTTGAATCATGTGAATCTCATGTAACCCCCCCCCCCCCTCCCCTTCCCGATGTCTTGATAAATATTCATCATGAATTTATGAAGATGAAGTGTGTTACGACTTATGGCCATCTTGAACGAGTACCGATACAAGTGGAGTTTTTGTATCCCAATATTGTACATTGTTGCACGTGAAAATCTGTCTTGCACTAGTAGAAAGACATGTACCAAATGCAGATAGCATTCGAGCAAAACCTTTGATGCCAATCTTTTGTCCATTTTTATGAAATTGACTGTTGAGGTCAGGAGGGCTCACACGAACGTCGATAAGACAATAGATTTTCTTGGCACTTGCATTATGTATAGCCAAATCAAACAAGGGCGTTAATGAAGATTGAATAATAGTCGTAGCCGAAGCACATTGATCCAATGCATGTCATAAGTAAGACAAGTGAGTTTCACTTGAAACCCGTATTATTTATATTTAGGAGGTGCAAGTCTTAGAATTGGTAGTTAATTAGCTATAATTTGGAACCTATTTGTAGGTGGCATGTCCAACTTTTGAGAACCCATAAATTAGACTCTATCACGCAAAGTCTTCATAGTGTTTGGGGAGAATCCCATTCAGAATTCTGGTAGAAATGCCCAAACCAGTTGTGGAAAAATAAAAATTTAAGGTTTTTTCATAAACAAAATTTTCTTTTTTCATCAATAATCTTTTTTTTTTTAAACGATGTAAGGAAAATATATTTGGAATTGCTGAGTTATATTGGGCCATCGCTTTTTCTCCTGGAGACACTGAGCCCTACGTGCTACGTGCTGCGCGTTCCGCAGCTTGCATGTGACGATCGTTTTGTATTGGCGAAGGCGAAGCGGCCACATGTAACTACCTCACGATGACTGACGGTGTCGAGGAAGGAAGAAGACACTCCTTCGCTCCCTCTGCGCGCCGCGCGCGCTCTCCAGAATCTCTCCCTCCCTCCCTCTCTCTCTCTCTCTCTCTATCTCGGCTCGCCACGAACGCGTTTCGCTCTATATATATTCCATGCGCTCTCCCCCCCCCCCCCCCCCACCCCCTCCTCTTCCCTCTCGATCCATCGAGCTCCTGCCATGGACGCCGCCATTCGCCATTAGCTGAGCTGAAGGTAGATCGATCGCGCCTCCCTTCCCTACACGTTTAGAGCTCCTCTCTCTCCCTTTCGATCGTTAGCTTACGGATGTCGTGGCGTTCCGTGAAGCACCGTCCACCGCCCGGTCCCGGGGGGGGGGGGGGGGGGGGGGGGAATGTGCTCCAACGTTGTCGCTACTCGCTGAATCTCGGCCCTTATTTATTTATTTATTTTGGCGTTTTAGCTTGAGAAAAGGTGCAATGCTGGTTGAGATCATGCCCCTATGCAGCGGTTCGAGGGGTTGCTGGGTTAGTTTCCTCCGAGGTATAGTCGGTCTATGCTCCTGTAAGGTTGAGTGAGGCTGGATCCTCGACATCAAATAAAAAGAAGTGCAGTGCTGTCCGCGTCGCTGCGGCACCGCCGTTTCCTTTTAGAGTCGCCTTTCTCGATTGGCCCTCGTCTCTTGCGAATTCGCAATGTGGCCGCACGGCGAGGATTTTTAGAGGTGGAGAAACTGCCTGATTAGGAAAGTCGGAGAGAGAAAGGGAGGGAGGGAGGGAGGGAGGGAGGGCGGTGGTGTTGCCGTTGCAATGCCTATTGTTGTTACATGGGGACAGGGAGACTGGGTTGGGATTCGTTTCCATTTTCGGTGGCAGAAATACGTGGTTTCCTTCTTTCTCGTATTCTTGCGACTGCAGGAGCATGTCCATCTGCCAAGAATCTTGGTTGGCGTTTGTTCTACGTTCAAAGATCTATATTTTTTTAGTAAATCTTATGCACCCATAATGTAGAAATACTTGGCACATTTAATGTGGTTCCCTGTCGTTTACTCTTGATATTTCCTTAATTATGTTGTCTTCTCGTCGTGCCCAGATTGATTAAATCGCATGTTATTTTGGATGCAATGGGACCGTTCGGAAATGACATGCCTCAGTGCCCCGCGAGTCGGCACTGCACGCGGTGGGCTAGAAAGTACATGCAGTATTGCCTCTGCAGCACGAGGGATGGAGTATCTCTGTCCTTGGGTGTCGTTAGCGTCATCAGTTGGGGTGTTGCTGAGATACCTCAGATCGTCACTAATTACAAGCAGAAATCCGCAGAGGGTCTTTCCATTGCTTTCCTGATGACATGGGTAGTTGGGTAATCTAGCGCCTCTTTGTAGTTTCATGATTCTTTTTTCTGTCCTCTAATGTGTATGTGTGTGCTTTGGCTGGGGCAGTATAATTTCTTGGTGGTACCAACCATGCTTTCTCATTGCTTTGAGTTCGGCAGTTATGTGCACATTCGTTGCTACATGCTTCAAATGTTCTTGGTTATTATCTTTCTACTCTTGCCTGAATAAGTACTGCTGTAGGAAATGTCGAAATTGCTACTGTCTAACAGCAGCTTGCGACTGGGGCTTTTCTACTTAGTTTTAATGAATTGGGAAGAAAAATATTTTGTCCACTTACTACATAGGCTATGATATTGTAAAACCTCCATTAAGATTTGTCATGGTAAAAGATGTCTCGATCCAGCTAATCAACTATCAGTCAGTATTTACATTGAGTTTATGAGCTGACTGCATTCATTCTCAACAAATCGTGTTTTAATCTACTCGAGTTTCAGCAAAGGATGCGAGGGTTAAAATCCTTCAATGACGGGTTATAACACTTGCTAAAGAAATTTCATTCCAGCACTTGCTTTTTGGTGCATAGTGGCGCGAAAATTCTATCTTGATTTATTCTATATCCACTTTCTTGGTGCACTGCAGCATGAACATACTGTGTTGATTTATTCTATATTCCCATCTTATTATACAGGGATGTTTTCAACCTTTTAGGCTGCATGCTGGAACCTGCCACAGTGAGTTTTATTTTCTTATGTTTATTTGTTCTTCTCAATAATGCTTTTAACCAAAGTCATCGAGTATATAAATGTACATAGAATATGTGGTTTGTGTGATAATTTCTAGCGAAGGGAATTGTAAGGATGTATTTTTCAGTAGATATGTGGTAGTGTACACTATTGAACCCCTAAATATCACTATTCTTGTCCAGAGGTGTAAATAACAACACGACATCTTTGCTTGATTACCAACATGACATTTTTGCTTGCTTTTGCAGCTTCCCACACAATACTACATGGCAGTGGTATGAGATTCAAGCCTATTCCGTTGTTCACGTCAGTTTTTTTCTGTCAATTTTTCTATTCCATATCACTGAAGGTGCGTGAGATAATTTTATTCATGTTGTGCAATGCAGTTGTATACTGTGACTACAATGGTACTCACTGGGCAGGCGGTATACTATGGTCACGTCTGCCCTTGGTTGAAGTACAGGCGGCCATTCTGCAAGGTAGTAACATGAAAATGCCTTTTTTCTGGCTAACTCTTCGCAAAAATATTAGAGTACTATTTATCTTTCGAAGATCATATTGGAAATACATATTCTGCTGGAATTACAGAACCAAGTCTTCCTGCCTGGCAATTAGTTAATTTCATCGACAGAAGAATAATCTATTGAAGGATTTTTTTGAGATGGAAATTAGGGAATCAAATTTACTCCCCTATGGTTTGTATTTTTATCATAAGCTAAATTTTGTTTGCATATTTTTATCTTTCTCTATCCATTTCTAATGTATTAACCTCTCCAAAACTGACATTCAGACTTCAAACATTTTCTTTTGTCTTAAGTTTTCTAGGTCCATCCGTTTTAATTACTTTGTTTTCTCAGAACTAGATGATGCATGCGGATTTAAATGAGAATCAATGGCCAATATATTTTTCTTGAACTATGATCGTTCCGCTCATCTTAATTTTGTAGCAGTTACTAGGGACACAGCTCTTTTCTTGTCCAAATGTTCTAGTATATTAAAGGTTCCCCTTTGACAATGCGTTATTTTTCTAGAGATAGTCACAGATGGTTTGCTGTGGAATTATCTTTTTTGCACGCACTCAATCGTCTATTGCTTCTCCTTTACAATTTAGGGTCCCAAGCCTATTCAGATTGAGTCGGCGGGAAATGATAGCAAAAGCAATTGCAAAGTCAGCATGAAAGAAGCCAACAGCTCTGAGAGATTGCAAAATGGGTCTGCCACCATCGATAGACAAAGTGTTTTGAGCTCACCAATTCCTCTTCCAGCATCTCCAACCAATGCTTCCCCTGGGAATGGATTATATTATGTGTAATTAAATTTCTCACTCCAAATTTCTCTATCATCTGAATTTCTGCCTGACTTGTTCATCTTGCATCCAGTCTTTGTTCGATTTGAAGATTTACAGAAGTATATTGGCTCATTCACATTGACAGCACATGAGGATAAAATGAAAAGAAAGATGAAATCACCTATCCAGACAGTTGGCTGCAAGAATTAGGGATATCGGTGGCTTAACTAAGCTCAGAATATGTTCCTTTAGCGTGCTATGGCTGGCACAATTGTTTGACTTTCATTTTGGCTGCCACTAATACTCTCATGGTGTATGATAGGGTATCGCACACTTTTCTAAAAGGTCAAAATATAAACTAATGTGCTGCTGTGGAGGAGTTCTCGAATCAATATCTGTGGCTTTGATCATTAGACATTCTCACACTTATATCCTGTAGAAACGAGACATACGCTAGAAGATTAGAGCTCATCCTCTGTTCTTGTTTTGGGATTATGTCTTCCATCATTGGATAATAGTGCTCCTCTGCATTTCAGTTTTTTTAAGCCTGATAATAATTATTTTGCTACTCCAGATTGCTGCTCTGGCTGAAGATTTTTAATCTATTCCACTTGAAAGTTGCTAGTCTTTTTGTAATATTGGAATAAAGAATGATGCTTTCGGCTATAGTGGCTATTAATGTTCTCTAGTGCAAGAGAGAGCACAATTTTCCATAGCGAATGAAATTGCCTCAAGGCATAAGGGTTGTCTTATGCAACTATGACAGAGAATAATCGTATGTTTCAGATCAGCAAGATCTTTGTCAAGTAGCCATACACCAACAGCAGGATCTTATTTTCCACTAAGGATGAGTCCCAACAATGCTGATAATGAAGGTACGATTGAAGAGCCGTTGCTTGCTGGAGATTTGTCAGAACAGTCTGCGCCATCACCGAAGACCAAAAACATGCTATGCCTGGTATACTTTTCCCACAGCTTTGGTATTATGCTGATGTTCATCAGCAGTTAAAAGCCATTTATTGACTTATTTTACTCCAGGTTTCTGCAGTTACATTTTTTGGCACTTTCAATCTCCCGAACCCATTGAAAGGTAGAGCAAGTTCTGTCTCCAGAAAACAGAGTGGACGTGTCATTCAAGTTGGAAGAAAGCTTTTGCAGGTGATTTCAATTTTCAGATGATTTTTCCAATAGACCTGTAGGGCACCACAAGATCTAGTCCACTGCTGCATCCGCAATTAATGGGTGGAAAGCCTAATCCATGATTAGCTATCAAGAGCCTGATTATAGTGACAGTTTGCTTCATTGACAATGTCAGACCTCCATTCACATGGCTTCACGTTGTTCCTCTCTGTGTTGATTCTTGGGTCATTTGGTGGATTCTATTTTTGCTTTACCAGTCAAGATAGTTCAGCTCTCATTATGATGAAAAAGGAAGCACTTAGATCAGTTGAGAATGCCCATGTAAAATGGAAGGCAAAGTAAACCTTGCATAAGGAGTGCTTACAGTATAGGGATTTTTCTCTCACTTGTTCTCCTTGCATAGGGATTTTAATTCACATGTATGATTGGTGAATGAATCAGGTTGATGATGGAAATGGTTTTTCTGGACATGTTGGAGTTGGTAGTTTCCTTGGTTGGGCAATGGCGGCTATTTACATGGGCGGAAGGCTTCCTCAGATTTGCTTAAATGTAAGGTTTACTTATCTGTTTTGAAATCTATGAAGCTCTATTACTCTCATAAGCCTGAAAAGGAGGATTTGTGCTCTCTTCAATCCTTTCGTCTAAAATGGGTGGATTTGCTTGCCAAGCCCACGTGAGTGCATAATTATTCTCTATCCTACCACATTCAACAGCAGACAAATGGCAGAAGGTTTTCTATCTTGCACTTGATTTATAGAAATCTATTATGGTTTTATTCCTTACCATGAAAAACAGAAGCTGCATTTTCTTGTCATCACAACTGTTCTACTTGTGTGCTAGGTTGAGTTGTAAGTCTAATGTTTGGTGGTTTGTGCACTTTTTGCAGATCAGGAGGGGAAATGTTGAGGTGAGATCTTTGATTCATCTGGTAGTTTGTCAAATTTTTTGTGACATTCAACACAAGAACCGATGGTATTCATTTGATAGGGTCCCAAGTAATTTGGGATTGACTGAGGTTGAGGACTGGCCATTTACATTTTCCTGCTTCTTGCCCCAGTCTCTTGCACATACATATTTGTGGATTCAAGATCCTAACCCCAAAACCCAGGAGATTCACATATGCTCATTAGGGGAGGAAAATAATGTGCCATGTCTAATGATGGCTGCATCATCTGAAAGTTTTTTGTGATTGTAGGGACTCAATCCATTGATGTTCCTTTTTGCTTTGATTGGAAATATTACCTATGTAGCAAGGTAATTAAAACCTATTTTGTTAAACATGTTATGTATCTCGATTCCATATCTCATAATTGCTTTCTCATTTGCTGATATGGGATTCATCTGTGTCTTAGTATCCTAGTCCGCAGCTTGGACTGGTCAAAAATCAGGCCAAATTTACCTTGGCTGGTGGATGCAGCCGGTTGTGTCCTTCTGGACATTCTTGTATCCTTGTGGATCCAGTTACAAATGTATCAAAATCTAAGTTAGAGACCTGTTGAGTAACAGATGTCACTCAAGCTGATCTTCGCCCAATGAGGATCCTTAACGTCTTGTCCAGATACTTATTCAGTTCATCTACTTCAGCTACTGGAGGAAACAAGATGTCAAAATTGCCCGTGGAGATAGTGGTGCGGTGTTGAGATAAATGATGCCAGCGCTTTACAAGGTCTCTCTCTCTCTCTCTTTCTCTCTACACACTCCACATGCATACATTGGGCATGAGTGTTTTAGTTATAGGTTCAGTATATATCTTCACTAAGCTACATCATGAGAACTTTGAGGTGCAGAAATCTCAAGCATATTATGGCACTAATAATGTTACACAGGAACTACTATCATCTGCTTCGATGTACTCTGCTAAAATGCCAATGTTTTTTCTCTGGTCATGTGTTGCAGGAATTTATGAGATCCATAAGCCGATTTCACGTGCTTTACCAGAGGTGACGTGAATAAAATTCAGATCTCCTTTTTGATCTTGGCAAAGGGAAACGAACTCTGTCGGCATGCAACATAAAGTTTCGACGCATGTGGATACTCATTTCTTTTTGGAACAGAATTTCTTTTCTTCAGTCCCTCAAGCATTTGTCCTCTCAATTTGAGAATTTGCTTTCCTAACACAACTAAGTCTTGGTTTTCTCCCAATGCTTCCCTCTGCTTGCTCTTTAGCCCTCTGACAGGATGCTGGCACAACATGATTAAACATGATCGTGCTTTGTGAAGGGGAAACTGAAGCTACTAATTGATTGTTTTGACAAGTCCTAATTGCTGGCATGCTTTGGCTGGTGTTCGATCAAATTCTGAAATTGTCAATGGTCCATACATTTAGAGTAACTCCAATGTGCGGAAGGAACTGGACTTGTGTCCCGATACTTCACACTTCACAGAACCACTCGGATGATTTAGAAGAGACAGGCCCATGCGACCGATTTTCATTAAAGAACTGTTGACCCATTGGCCTTATGGAGCCCTTATTCCCTTTCCCATTTTAATGACAGGATTGAATGACCCAGAAGAAATGCCTTTTCATGTGTGATGAGTTGTGATGACCTCAATGATGTAGGTCAGACCAACCTACATGGCGTGCATCTATTGGTATCCAATCATGTACCCAAAATATTAGAACGTGCCCAACTCTTTCTGCCGGTTCCGAGTCCTCTTTCACTGTCCTCTCTTTGTTTTGTCTCCTTATCCTTCCTCAGTGTCACTAGCACTCGCCTGAAATTGAGAAGTTGTTCCTCGGTCGCATTTAGCGTCGGAAGCTTAACCCTAGGTGGTAAAGCATCCTTCGTGCAGTCTCTGTCCGCATAGAAGAAGACGATGTATATCTTCGCTTCATGGTCGAGTTCTGAACGATACAGATTCTGCCCAGCACCATACCTCCGCCTAGAAGCTGGTAGGATCTCTCTGATCCATCCATTGCAATGCACGGTTCCTCAGTACCAGCAGAAAGTTTAAATGAATATTTGCTCATTTGGTCCATTCTTTTTGCATCCTTAGGAAAAACTTCTCCGGGGAAACGTGTCTACAGTAAAAGACATAAATGAGGCACCACATATACTTTTTTTTTTGGCCCAAATGAGGCCCGAAACAAGCAGTGAAAATTAGGCCCAAAAGTAGAGATTTTCTGTTTAGCCGTTACTTTAGACCATATATATATATATATATATATATTTTTTTTTTGAACGAGGCTACCTTAGACCATATTAAGCCCCATCAAATACAACGGAGAATGCATTGGGTGGACGGCCATGGAAGCGGCTTCGATTAATCTCAATTATTGATTTATGAAAATGAAATTTCTTATCAACCGCTGACATTTGCCGAGACTTCCCGTTCCATTAAACACAGGTGGTTTCAACTTCAGAAATAGTCGAGCACTTTCACAATCTATGGGTCCTGAGGGTTTATATTTTTTCTATAGATTCCTGCGCAGTTTATATAGCGAAAGCATATCCAACATCTCCTTGTCCCATATTCAGAAACAATGCATACCAACTACACATTTTATAAGTTAAAAACCAAACACTTTTATTTACATGACTTGATGGACATCACGGGTCAGTACACAAAAGGTACTTGAAAATGCTCAAAAAGTATTCGACTCTATGACAACCGTGTACATAGAAACAATGCACCCCAAAAATGCTTCATCTACCATGCTCGAGCTACTGCCGTCGACGCCGCTAGTCTCTGCGGCCATTGAGCCGAGCTTGAGACCCACGAGCCCCTGTTTTGCTTGCAATTGAGCTAAAGAGCTAGAGGCAAGTGAAAGTCCATTAACCTATATCATATTGTGCTGTTGTTGTCTAGTGCAGTGCAATAGACTTGGAGATGTTTGGGTTGTGGATGTTGGATGCTGGATTTTGAATGAGTAGAAGTAGTTCTCTTAGAATTAGTAAACTGTTTCGTAGAAAACAGCATGACCTTTGATGATTCCGTGAATTTTCTATAATTATCTAGTTAGAATTGGACTTCAAACCCTTAATGAAAGTTGTAGGACACATCCTTAGAAATAACATATCAAAATTTGAGAATAAATGGACAAGTTTTGGTCAGTAAAATGATTTTCTCAGTAAATGTTAAATTTGGAAGCTATTACAGAATGTTAGTAAAGAATATAGCAATTACTGCTCTTGATATACAATGAATCCGACTTAGTGTTCTTCATGAAACTCTTTCTTAGGTCTTGTTTATAACATATCAAAATTTCAGAATTTTCTGAGTTCATTTAGGGGTTATTCTGAAATTGTTACTAAAACTGTGCATTGTGATGTTTGAGCTGTTTTGTTCCGAATTTGCTCAATTTGTCCCAAAGGTGAATGCATCTTAAGTTGTTATTTGACATGATGATATTGGCATTCGACATATCATGCAATATTGAGATTTGATGAAGATTCATGGGATATCTTGTTATTGCATTGAAAAATGTTTTTGGAAATTAAGATGTTAATTATTACCGTTGGACCCTTGGGTCAACGATGCCCCGGGAGTCGGGATGCCCAAAGGATCGAATGAGTCAATGCCTTGTGGATGCCTGGGACCATAGTGCCTTAGAGGTTTTTCCCCGGGAGCATCAGGATGCCTTGGTAAGTCGGTACGTAATTCCGGAGGTTAGGGGTAACCATGTCTATGACACCCATTGATTCCTCATGATGCCAGGTGGGGTGCAAGATGCCCGGAGATGTGACGCAACGCTCTGGATGCTTGGTGGCCTTGTGGCCAGATGCCAAAGGCTTTTGCGACGCCAGGTTGGGTGCAAAATCCCAGAAGGACGCAAACATTGGCCCTCTGGGGGGATAAAACCGTTTGAATGATTAAAACTGATGATTATATTAAATGTGAGTGTGGTCTGGTAATGAGACTAAATTGTATGGCATGGAATAGAACGTGTAACAATATAGCCCTATAATCGGGATTTGTGTAACTGGACATGATGCATTTTATTGGTTGGAACTGCACTAGTCATTGCATTGAAGAGTTATATGGTTTAGGTGCATACTCATTTATTGATTGCCTATCTTGTCTATCTTGCATAAAACTGGATCGTGATGGCCTGCATAGTATAGCTTAATGGATCTTTTGCTGTTGATTGGTTGTACTCACCCCGTTTAGGGACTAACATTTCAGACTAGAAGATATGCCGCTGCTACCAGTCACCCCCGGCACATTCTATGGTATACCGGTCAACCTTAAGTGTGAGTGTACGAAGCACCACCATTCTGAGATACAAGGGTTGGTTTTTGTTCAAGTGTGGGTATTGATCATGTACGACATCGGTTCTCCCACCGGCGTAGTGATCTAGGAGTTTTTGACTGTGTCCATCCGCCATGGTGGGAGTACGCTGAGGTCGTTGCCACCGCCGCCAGTTGATGGACTAGACTGGGTGTGACCGAGAGTGATGGTCAACAGATGAAGCATTTTTGGATCGCCGACACTAACTGATGGGCCTATATACACGATTGTCATAGAGTCGAGTACTTTTTTAGAATAGTCGAGTTTAGAAAAGTCTTGGCCTTTTGATGTACCGACCCGTGATGTCCATCATGTTATGTAAATAAAAGTGTTCGACTTTAACTTATAAAAAGTGCAGTTGGTGTGCATTGTTTCTAAATATGGGATAGGGAGATGTTGGATATGTGTTCGCTACATAAACTGCGCAAAGACCTATAGAAAGAATATAAACCCCTAGGACCCATAGATTTGTTAAATTTCTATGGTATCAGAGTAATGGATTTTCAGGTTAAGAGAAAACACAGGCGAGAGGTATCTGTGGCGACCCCAATGGAACGGGGGCCGTTCAGGGGGTGCCACAGCGGGCTGTGTACATAGGCCCATCAGTTAGTGTCAACAGTCCAAAAATGCTTCATCTGTTGACCATCACTCTCGGTCACAGCCAGTCCAGTCCATCAACCGGTGGTGGCGACAACGGCCCCAATGTACTCCCACCACGGCGGACTAACACAGTCAAAAACTCCTGGATCACTAGGCCAGTGGGAGAACCGATGTCATACATGATCAATACCCGCACCCGAACAAAAACCAACCCTCGTATCTTAGGATGGTGGTGCTCCATACACTCACACTCAAGGTCGACCGATATACCATAAAATGTGCCGGGGGTGACTGATAGTAGAGGCATATCTTCTAGTCTAAAATGTTAGTCCCCAACAGGGTGAGTACAACCACTCAATAGCAAAAGATCCATTAAACTATACTATGCAAGCCACCACAATCCAGTTTTATGCAAGATAGACAAGATAGGCAATCAATGAATGAGTATGCATCTAAATCATATAACTCTTCAATGCAATGACCAATGCAGTTCCAACCAATAAAATGCTTCATGTCCAGTCACACAAGTCCCGATCATAGGGCCAAACTGTTATGACACGTCCCATTCCATACCGTTCAATTTAGTCTCATAACTATACCACACTCACACTTAATATGATCATTCGTTTTAATCATTCAAACGATTTTATCCCCCCAGAGGACCAATGTTTGCGTCCTTCTGGGATTTCGCACCCAACCTGGCATCGCGAAAGCCTCCAGCATCTAGCCACAAGGCCACCAGGCATCCAGAGCATTGCGTCACATCTCCGGGCATCTCGCACCCCCCCTAGCATCACAAGGAATTATTTGGGGCCATAAACATGGTTACCCCTAACCTCCGGAATTATGTACCGACTTACCACCGGGCATCCCGATACTCCCGGGGAAAAATCTCAGAGGCACTACGATCCCAGGCATCCACAAGGCATCGACTCATTCGATCCTTTGGGCATCCCAACTCCCGGGGTATTGTTGACCCGAGGGTCCAACGGTAACAATTAACATCTTAATTTCCAAAAACATTTTTCAATGCAGTGACAAGATATCCCATGAATCTTCATCAAATCTCAATATTGCATGATATGCTGAATGCCAATATCATCATGTCAAATAACAACTTAAGATGCATTCACCTTTGGGACAAATTGAGCAAATTTGGAACAAAACAGCTCAAACATCACAATGCACAGTTTTAGTAACAATTTCAGAATAACCCCTAAATGAACTCAGAAAATTCTAAAATTTTGATATGTTATAAAAAAGACCTAAATGAAAAATTTTCATGAAGAACACTAAGTCAGATTCATTGTATATCAAGAGCAGTAATTGATATATTCTTTACTAACATTCTGTAATAGCTTCCAGATTTAACATTTACAGAGAAAATCGTTTTACTGACCAAACCTTGTCCATTTATTCTAAAATTTTGATATGTTATTCCGAAGGATGTTTCCTACAACTTTCATTAAGGGTTCAAAGTCCAATTCTAACTATATAATTACAGAAAATTCATGGAATCACCAAAGGTCATGCTGTTTTCTATGAAACAGTTTACTAATTCTAAAAGAACTACTTCTACTCATTCAAAATCCAGCATCCAACATCCACAACCCAAACATCTCCAAGTGTATTGCACTCCACTAGACAACAACAGCACAACATGATATAGGTTAATGGACTTTCACTTGCCTCTAGCTTTTTAGCTCAATTGCAAGCAAAATAGGGGCTTGTGGATCTCGGGCTGGGCTCAACGGCGGCGGAGACTAGCGGCGTCGACAGTGGCAACTCGAGCACGGAAAAAGGCGGTCTTTCTCTTCCTTCCTCGCGGCTCACACTCGCGCGCCCGCTTCTCTCGCTCAAACTCTCTCTCTCTCTCAAGTTTCGGTCGGTACTTCACTTTCTCACTCGCTGGTTTCGTTTCGTTCTCTCTCCTCCTCACCTGTACGAGCGTTTTGCTCTTTGATTCATTGACTAAATTGGTCAATGCATGGGAGATGCGGTGGCGTCCAAGACCGAAGACAGTTTGCACGTTCATGCAATGGGCGAGCGTCCACTTGTCCGGTTCTTCTCCATGCGCTGGCCACAGAATGAGAAGCAACGTGGCTGTTGCTGGCCATGCTTCGGTCAATAATTCCTCCTCATAGTTGACTCATGTGTAGACTAAAATGGAGAGAGATTGGGGCAGCTTGGGACGTGGATGATCCCTTCCTTCGGCTCACTAAATAATCAGTACATTAAAGTCCAAATCCCCCTCTTATTTCATACATACCTAGGTGGTGTTGTTGTATAGTATTATCAGAACAAGTGTGCACGGGTCAATGGGGTCAAATATAGTACCGGCGATGCTTCCGTCACTTAGTCATGGACCGTCATATATTTAAGGGTTGTCACAAAATTCCGGATGCCACAATTCTCCCCTTTTTAGAGAATTTCGTCCTCGAAATTTGACATCACTCATGTCTCTATATTTAAACCTTGTGTCCACTCTATAGATGTGAAGGTTGAGATCGGGAGGGCTCACGTGAACCCCGACGATGCAATAAATTTTCCTGTTGCTTGTATAATTCAAAGCCAGATCAAAGAAGGGCATTAGTGTTGACTGTTAATTGTATCTAGAGCTCATTGATCTAGTGCATGTTATATGTAATATTATATGAGTTTCAGTTGGAACCCATAACTTTCAATTATGGGTGTGCAGTTTTAAAGTTGATAAATAATTTGCTTTACCCCGAAACCTATGTTATCCGTAGCATTTCTAAATTTTTGAAATCCGAAAGCTATCCTATAGAGTTTTGAAATTACTTTGAAATCAGTCGGTTACACAAACAAAGGCTCCAAGGTACCCAAAATACTTTGTAAATTTTGTACACCTCTTAGTAATAAAAAGTGTCACGACTTTAGTTATTACCACATTCAAAAGTTCATCATGAAAACACAGGTGAATTGCCTAATAACGTGTAATTAGTATTGAGACGCGTGCGAATGAAAAAGAGGACCCTTGCTTTGCAATGAATTGAGTGTCCGTTTCGCGTGTGATTATTTAACATTCACGAATCAAGTGGTTGCTTGATGAAGAGAGTGGACGGAAATAGTTATATCTTTTGATGTAAGCGTAGTTTCGATAATCACAAAGTGAGACAAAATAGGGTCACACACACCCTAAAACATGGTAACTCAAAAAGTAAAGTGCATAACCAAGGTGGCTCATGTAATGGTAAAGGGTCATCTATGTTCCACGAAGAGAATAACGTGTTCGATTCACTTAGGTTATATTCGTTAATCTAGATTTCTAGTTATATTATATTAATTGTTTAGTGAATCGCAGTAAGTCTTGTACATTATTAAATATATTTGGCAATTTTTAGATTCATTTTGTTATATTATATTAACTATTTAGTGAATCGCAATAAATCTTGTACATTATTTGATATAAATGACATATCAATGTAAACGAATCTAAATATTGCACAAATGGATATGATAAGAATCTCTTGTTATAATTTTGCCTACTTCATTTTTATTTGCTATTTTTTTAAAAATTTCTGTCTATTTTTAATTCTTTTCTCTTTTTTTTCCCTTCCCGTCATTCTCTAATGAGATTTTTTAAATAGTAAACTATACACATATACCTACAATACTAAAACACCTAAAATATACAATAAATATAAATACTAAATATATATTCATATAGTGAATTTATATTATAAGTTAGAAATAAATTTGTATATATAAATAAAAATAGGACCAAATAAAAAATGAAATTTTATATTACAATTAAAATACTATTTATATTCAAATAATATTTTAATTTATTGATTTTATAAGTTTGTTGGTCAAGAAAAATAACTTTTATATTATGGAACTTGGAAAAAATAGATATCTTTATATTATTCGGGTTATAAGATATGATAATTTATTGTATTCTTGAATTTTATTATGACTACCAACCATAATGTTATCGACTAGTAAGATAGGGTAGAGTAATCATGACTCAAATCAATTAATTCGATAGAAAATGTGGGGCTGAAGGTAGCACTCACATATAATCTAAACGATATGGGAGACTACATGTTGTATACTGTGCAGGTGCATGTGACGATTGTTTATGATTGTCGATCATAAAAAACCATTAGATGCACATTCAATGTATCAAGATCGATATTAGCCTTTTGGAAGTTAAAATTAGGTCCAGGCACAGGTCCAAGCACCTTTAATGACAATGGCATGCCGTCATTTAAGTAGCGTTATCATGCCAGCCCTTCAGGAGCTACAAAAAAGATCCGTCATAAAAGAAGTGCGTGACCACAATAGTATGTGATCAGCATTTAAAATCTCAAGATTAGCACAACGTATGAAAAAGGACAAAAAAAATCTTGATTTGGGCTTTAAGGGAAATAAGGATGTGGGAACCGCCTTGGTAAATTGATAATACCTTAAAAAACTCCATCTTTAGGTCTAATCCTAATCTTACCATAAATTTTTTTATCCCATAAAAAACCCTTAACTTTAAGTTTTATCTCGATTTTACTCTAAACGTTTTTTTGTCCTAGGAAAAACCCCTGACTTAAAGTCTTCTCCTAAATTTACCCTAAAATTTTTACAGTCTTGTAAAAAAACCATAAACTTTTATTTGAGTCACAAAACTGCCTCATTAATCCTCTTTCTTAATTGGTGACCAAAAAAAAAAAAATCCTCTTTCTTAATTTCTTGTCTAAAATTGAGTGATAAAAAAACTCCTAAGCGTGAGTTGTTGGAGCATTTCAATTGCGAACTCTCCAATCGCTAGAGACAAAACATTCCCAAGCATGAAAGATCTAAGTTTAAGCTCAAAATCCTGAGAGCGATTTTGACGAATGGTTAATGAAGGCAAATTTTGGACTTAAGTAAATGTTGTAGATATTTTAATGAACAAATACGTAGGGTAAAATTGAAAATGGACCTATAGCTTGGATTTTTTTTACGAGACAGAAAAATTTATGATAGAATTGGTACTAAACTTGATGGTTTTTTATGAGACGAAAAAAATTAAGGTGAAATTGAGATTGAACTTAAAATTGGGGGTTTTTCTATGTGACAAAAAAAAAAAATTGAAAGTAGAGTCGTAATAAGAGCTAAACATAGACGGCTTTTTAGGGTGTGAGGCCTATTTTCTCATTTCGTCATCAGCGAAGTCGACGCGGCCACATGTAAACGACCTCGCATCGCATGACTCTGTTCACGTAAAAGGAAGCAGACGACCTCCCTCCCTCGCTCGGCTCGCCGCGAACGCACTTCCGCTCCTCCGTCGAGCTCCCGCCGCGGGCGCCACCGTTCGCAATATCTGAGTTTCAGAGGTATGATCGCGCCTCTCTCTACATGTTCAACTTCTTCTTCTTCTTCTTCTTCTTTTGGGGTCATACTACATGTTCAACTTCTCTTCCTTCCTTCCTTCCTTCTCCCTTTCAATCACCTCCCGAACCCGCGTCCTCCGGCCATCCCGTCGCGTGTCGTCCTTCACTGGTTACGTACAGCTTCAGTTTGGAAAACACTCCGATGACGTCGCCCCTCGAAGCTGATCCTTTTCGGCTCTTCGACGGCGGCGACGGTGGTTTCCGTCGAGAAAGATACAGCGCCGCCGGCTTTGCATGCGCCTCTTTTTCTTTTTTCTTTTTTCCCTTCGTCTTTTGAGTTACCCTTCTCCGTCGCGACGCCGATGCCGGATGCCTGGTTTTGCTGGGCAGTTCGTTTTCGGGGACGGACGGGGTGGGTGGCGATTCGGTTTCCATCTTCGGTTGGAGGGAAAAATACGGTTTCCCTTTTTCTGTAGTCAATCTTATGCGCCCTTGATATATGGCTCCGTATCTTTCCCTCTTTACATTCCCTTGATATATATGCCATCTTCTTCTCGTGCCCAGATCGAGTCGACCGCACGTTATTCGGATGCGATGGGACTGCTCCGCCGCGACGTGCCTCAGTGCCCGGCCGGTCGGCATTGCGCGCAGTGGTTTAGAGAGCATATGCAGTACTGCCTATGCAGCACGAAGGACGGGATATCTCTGTCCTTGGGCGTGGTCAGTGTCGTCAGCTGGGGCGTTGCCGAGATACCGCAGATCGTCACGAATTACAAGCTGAAATCCGCGGAGGGTCTTTCCCTTGCTTTCCTGACGACATGGATACTTGGGTAATCTAAAAATGCCTCTTTGGAGTATAGTTTCTTGATGGTACCAACCATGCTTTCTCAACATGTGCACAAACGTTGCTACATGTTTTCGAATGTTTTTGGTGATTGTCTCTCTACTCTTGCCTGAAAGAGGACTGTTGTAGCAAATGTCACAATCCCTACTGTCTAACAGCAGCTTGCAGGTCGGGCTTTTTCTACTTTGTTTCAATGAATTTGGGAGAAAAATATTTTGAATTGTCATTATATAGGCCATGAGATTGTAAAATATCCTTCAGGATTTTTCCGATGATAGATGTCCCGATCCATCTAAACCATTCTCAGTGGAAGTATCTACATCGAGTTGATAAGCTTACTGCATTCATTCTCCACGAAATAATGTTCTAATTTACGCGAGTTTCAGCAAAGGATGTGCCGATTTAGTATTCTCTGTTTTTTCGGCTCAAAATCCTTCATTGATGGGCTATGACACTCGCTAGAGAAACTTCATTCCAGTACTTGCTTTTTGGTGCATCGTGGCACGAAAATTCTTACTTGGTTAATTCTATATTCACCTTCTTGGTGATCGAGGCATAAATATACTGTGTTGATTCGTTCTATATCCCCATCTTATAATACAGGGATTTGTTCAACCTTTTTGGCTGCATGCTGGAACCTGCCACGGTGAGTTTTTATTGTCTTATGTTTTATCTGCTCTTCTCAACAATGCTTTTAACAAAGTCATCGAGGACATATAACATGTGGTTTGTGTGATAACTTCTAGCAATATGTGGAAGTGTAAACTGGTGAACCCCTAAATATCACTATTCTTGTTTAACCACCTTTGCTTGTTTACCAGCATGACATTTTTGCTTGCTTTTGCAGCTTCCGACACAATACTACATGGCAGTGGTCTGAGATTCAAGCCTATTCTTTTGTTCACGATCAGTTCTTTTCTGTCAATTTTTTTCCCATATTGCTGGAAATGGGTGAGACAATTTTACTCACGTCATACAATGTGCAGCTGTATACTATCGCTACATGGGCTATCTTTGGGCAAACGGTATACTATGGTCACATCTACCCTCGGTTGAAGTACAGGCGGCCATTCTGCAAGGTAATAACATGAAAATACTTTTTTCTTGCTAACTCTTTGCATAAATTTCAGACTACTCCTTGTCTTTCAAAGATCATATTGGAACTGCATATTCTGCTGGAATTACGGAACCAACTCTTCCTGCTTGGAAATTAGTTGTTTTTTTCCACAAAAATATAATCAATTCAAGGATATCTTTGAGATAGAATTCAGGGAGGCAGATTTGCTCTTCAATGATCTGTAGTTTTATTAAAATTATCTAAATTTTTTTCACATATTCTTATCTTTTTCTATCTGTTTCTAGTAGCCTCCTTTCTAAGACTACTATTCAGACTTTAAGCATTATCTGCCGTCCTAAGTTGTCTAGGTCCATCCATTTTCAATTACTCTGTTGTCTCAGAACTGGATGATGCATGCAGATTTAAATGAGAATCAATGGCCAATGGATTTTTCTTGACCAACGATTGTGCTGCTCATCTTAATATCATAGCAGATATTAGGGAAAGAAGCTTATCAACTTATCACAGCTCATTCCTTGCCCAAATGGTCTAGTATATTAGAGGTTCCCATTTGACAATGACTTATTTTTCTAATGACCGTCACAGATGGTTTGCCGTGGAATTACTGCCAGATGTTACAGTTTTTCTCTTCTTTTTTGCACACACTCAATCTACTATTGCCTCTGGTGTAAAATTTAGGGTCCCAAGCCTAATGAGATTGAATCGGCGGGAAATGATAGACTAAGCATTCACAAAGACAGTCTGAAACAACACAACAGCTCTGAGAGATTGCAAAATGGGTCTGACGCCATTGATAGACAAAGCGTTTTGAGCTCACCAATTCCTCTTCCAGCACTTCCAACAAATGCTTCACCTCAGCAAGGATTATATTATGCGTACTTAAATCTCTTTCTCCAAATTTCTCTATCATCTGAATTTCTGCCTGGCTTCTCTTTCAAGCATCCACTATTTGCTCAATTTGAAGTTTGTTGGGTTAGTTCCATATAATTTAAGATTCTTTCACATTTAAGAGCACATGAGTATAAAATAAAAAGAATGATGAAAATGCTAATCAGAGAGTTGGCTGCAAGAAATAGGGATATTAATGACCTAACTAAGCTCGGAGAATCAAGAGCTGTGGCTGATACAATCATTCAACTTTCATTTTGGCTATCACTAGTACTTTCGGAGTATGATAAGGTATCATGCATTTGTCTAAATGGTCAAAAGATAAACTAATGTGTTGTTGTGGAGTAGTTCTGGAATAAAAAATTTATCACTGGCTTTGATCATTAGATATTCTCACACTTTTATCATATAGAAAGGGACGTTTTCTAAAAGAATAGAGCTCTATTCCTATTGTCTGTTATTGTTTTGGCATTATCTCTTTCATCATTGGAGAATAGTCCTCTTCTGCATTGCAATTGTTTTAAACCTGATGATAACAATTTTGCAACTCTAGATTGCCGCTCTGGCTGAAGATTTTTCATCTTTTTTGCTTGAAAGTTGCTAGTCTTTTTGGAATATAGTGGCAATGTTCTCTAGTGCAAGAGAAAGCACAATTTTTGACAGCAAATGAAATTGCCCCAAGGCAATAAGGGTTGTCTTATGCAACTATGACAGATAATAGTTGTATGTTTCAGATCAGCAAGATCTTTTTCAAGTAGCCATACACCAATAGCAGGATCTTGTTTTCTACAAAGGATGAGTCCCAAAAATGCTGATAATCAAGGTACATTTGAAGAGCCATTGCTTGCTGGAGATTTGTCAGAACAATCTACACCATCACTGAAGACCAAAAACATGCTGTGTCTGGTATACTCTTCCCACACCTTTGGTATTATACTGATGTGATGTTCATCAGCAGTTAAAATTCATTTATTGACTTAGTTTACTGCAGGTCTCTCTAGTTATGTTTTTTGGCACTTTCAATCTCCCAAAGCCAGTTAAAGACAGAGCAAGTTCTGTTTCCAGGAAACACAGTGGACGCATCATGCAAGTTGGAAGAAAGCTGTTGCAGGTGAATTTAATTTTTAGATCTTCTGTCCAGTAAGCCTGTAGGGCACTACGAAATCTAAAGTCCACTGCTGTATCAGCAATTGATGGGTGGAAAGCCTAATCCAAGATTAGCTATCAAAAGCCTATTCATAGCAACATTTTGTTCCATTGACAATGTCAGATCTTTATTCACATGGTTTGACGTAGTTCCATTCTGTGTTGTTTCACTTATTGTTGATCATTTGATCGATTCTGTTTTTGCTTTACCAATCAAGATAGTTTAGCTCTCATTCTGATGAAAAAGGATGCACTTAGATCAATCGAGAATGTCCATGTAAAAGGAAGGCAAAAGTAACCTTGCACAAGGAGTGCTTAAAAAAGAATGAACTGTCTTGACTATTTCTTCTTGCATAGGGATTTTTCAATGTCACATGTATGATTGGTCAATGGTATCAGGTTAATGATGGGATGCTTCAAGAAAACGGTTTTGCCGGAAATAGTGGAGTTGGTACTTTCCTCGGTTGGGGAATGGCAGCTATTTACATGGGCGGAAGGCTTCCTCAGATTTGCTTAAATGTGAGATATACACGTCTGTTTATAAATTTATGAAATTCTATATTATTGTAACCCTGGCTATTTGTCTAAAATGGTTGGATGCACTTTCCTAGCCTGCATGAGGCATACTTGCTCTCTATCCTGCTGCATTCTGTCTTAATACAGCATACTAGCGGCAGAAAGTTTTCAGTCTTGTACTTAATTTATTATGATGAAAAAGAGAAGCCACATTTGCATATCATCAGAATTGTTCTAATTGATATGCAAGGTTGAGATATAAGTCTAATGTTCAGTGTTTTGTGCACTTTTTGCAGATCAGGAGGGGAAAAGTTGAGGTGAGACCTTTGATTCATATGGTAGTTTTTAAATATTTTGAGACATTGAACCCAAGAACTCATTAAGTTAATCTAATAGGGTCCCGAGCAATTTGTGATTGACTTCTGTTGAGGACTGACCATTTGCATTTTCCTTTTCTTGCCCATTTCTTTCATGTACATATTTGTGGATTGAAGATCCCAAAATCCCCAAAACACAGGAGATTCACTTATGCTCATTGAAGGAGGAAAACACTCTGCTTCAGTCAAAATTCCATTGTCTTATGATTAGCTGCATCTCAAGGAACACTGAATATGTGTTGATTTAAATAATAATTGCTGAAAGTTCTATCTGATTGTAGGGACTCAATCCGTGGATGTTCCTTCTTGCTTTGATTGGAAACATTACCTACGTAGCAAGGTAATCAAAACCCATCGTCGCAGCATGTTATGCATCTCTATTCATAAACTCATCATTTCTCTCTCATTTGCTGATATGGGATCTGTCTGTGTTTCAGTATACTAGTCAGCAGCTTAGACTGGTCAAAAATCAGGCCAAATTTACCTTGGCTGGTGGAATCAAGCGGTTGTGCCCTTCTGGACATTTTCGTATCCTTGTCAATCCAATTACAAATGTATCAATGTTGTACTTACGGATCTGTTCAGTAACAGATGTTGCTCAAGATGATCTTTGTCCAACAGGGATCCTTAACATCTTGTCCAGATACTTATTCAGTTCATCTACTTCAGCTACCAGAAGAAACAAGATGTCAAAATTACTCGTGAAGATAGTAGTGCAATGTTGAGATAGATGAGAACAATGCTTTACAAGGTCTCTCTCTCTCTCTCTCTCTCTACACCCTCCACATTCATATATTTTTGGAATGAGTGTTTCAGTTATAGGTTCAATAAATTTCTTAATTAAGCGACATTCCATAAGGATCGTGAGGTGTAGAAATCACAAGTATGTTATGGCAATAAAATCTTCCCAAAGAACTACTATCATCTGCTTTTATAATCTGCTAAAAGTGTCAATTTTATTTTTCTGATCATGTTGTTGCTGGAATTTTTTAACTCCATAAGCAGGTTTCATGTGCTCTACTGTAGCTGATGGTGGGAAGGAGAAATAACTTGTCAGCATGGAACATAAAGTTTTAAGCCGTGGATAGTGTTGCTTATTGGAAAAGAATTGCTTTTCTTTGGTCCCTCAAGCATTTGTCCTCTCAATCTGGAATTTGGTTTTCTTATTTGACTAAATCATGGTTCTGTCCCAGTCCTTCACTCTGCTTATTCTTTAGCCCTCCGACAGTATATGCTGGTGAAACGTAATAATCATAAACTTGTCCTGCTTTGTGAAGGGGAAATTCAAGCTACTAATTGATTGTTTTGACGAGTCCTATTTGCGTCATTGTTTGGCTGGTGCTGATCAAATACCAAAATTCTCAATAGTCCACCGTTTACAGTCAAATCCAATTGGCATGGAGACTTATGTCCCAACGCTTAGAAGTACCACCCATTTATTTAGAAGAGACATTCCCATTCGACTGATTTCATCAAAGAAATGTTGACAAATTAGCCTTATGGAGTCCTCATTCTCTTTCCCGTTTAAATGAGAGGATTGATGGACCCAGAAGAGATGCTTTTTGATGTGTAATAAGTTGTAAAGACCTCAATCATGTACTTCAGACCAATCTAGATGGCGTGCATCTATAGGCACCTAATGATGTGCACAAATAGTTAGAATATGCCCAACTCTTTTTGCCGGTTCCAAGCCCTCTCTTAACTGTCATCTCTTTTTTTTTCGTCTCCTTATTCTGCCGCAATGTCACAAGCACTCACCTGAAATTGAGAAAATTTTCTTCGGATGCATTTAGCGTTGGAAGTTTAACCTGAGGTGGTGACACAGTCTTCGTATAGTCTCTCTCCGGACAGAAAACAATGTATATCTTCGCGTCATGGTCAAGTTCTAGACGATACAGGTTCTGCCCGGCACCATAGCCCCCTAGAAGCTGGTAGGATCTCTCTGATCTATCCATTGCAATACACAGTTCCTCAGTACCTGCAGGAAGTTCGAAAGAATATCTGTTCATTTGTTCCATTCTTCCTGCATCTTTAAGGAAATCTTCCCCCGAAAACATGTATACAGTAGAAGACATGAGAAGTCTAGAAAAGAAAGATGCACATTAAAAGTTTAGTGATACAGTCTAATGGCCCGGAGTTCATTAAGCACCGAGCTAAATCACGTGGGGTTGAGACTGACAAGTCTATGAACTAAGAGATGGTAGCTGCAAGTTGCGGAAGTATGGAGGATTGAACCTCAGATTTTGAGCGAGGAAGGCGAATACAACAATTTGTAGGAACCCCTTGGGATATAAGTGGACCGTCGTGTGTCGGATGGTCTGGTGGCTCTCGTGGTATATCCTAAAAGAACCTCTCGTTATGGGCTAAATTTGTCTTCTAGCTTATGTTGCATCTGCAATTTTTTTTTTTTTTCCTTTTTAAATCTAGTCCTTTCGCTGGCTCGCTCTGCTTAATCAAAGTCTGTTCTTTCGCTCTAATGGCCCAATCAAACTACCACGAGCAAGCGGCGGTCAACCCCGCCGTGCCAAGAACCCTTGACCCTCAATTTGAATGGTGAAGGTGAATTCACTCACAGGCTGCCAGTTCAATCTGAGTTTGGTAAATGAAGTCCAGAGCCGCAGAAACCTCCCTCTCGAACTGATGAAACGGACCATCTTCGAAGTCCATCTTCCTCAGCTTGCAAAGCCCCTCTCCCAACTCCATCATCGCCCCTCTGTGGTTCTGTCCATCACATCATCTCCCTCGCGTCAATATGAACACACACAAAAGAAAGATAAGAACCAAAAGGTCTTTGACACCCAAAAAGGGACCTGGTTGAAGAGGTGATGAAACCCGACGGCGCATTGCAGAATCCCGTGAACGAGAGTCCTCCTCGGCTCTTCGGCTCTGTTCCATAGCGCCTCGAGGAAGTCGTGGCACTTGTAGTACTCTCTCCTGTTGAACAGCGCCACGGCTTCGCCGAAGCTGCAATCATCCAATTCTTCGCCGTCGTCGTCTTCTTCACGGTCGTCCAAGAACCGGTAGGATTTGCAGGAGAAAGTGGGCCTTGTGGGGTTCGAAGGAGTAGTCTTGGAGGAGAAGCGGGAGAGAGGAGAAGACAAGGAGTGGCTGTGGAGTCGGGTGGCGGTGAGGAGTGAAAGGAGAGCATGTGACGTTGAGTTGGCGGACGACCCTGCGCTTGCATGATGAGGAGAGAATGATGAGGAGAGAGGGTTTGGGAGCTTGAGAGAGAGCGTCAGGGATGCCATGGACGGTTGTGCTTGATTGGTGAGAGAGGGATTAAAGCTGAATTCATATTCATATTCAATTCCTGGGATCAGTCTCTTCATTCGTGGCTCCACTTCTTGGATCTCTGTCGTGAGAATCCACTTGTGGTGGAGGATGAAAGGAGAGGCGGAGGAGGACAGATCTTTCTTGTCAAGAGAGGGAAACTATACAAGGAAAGCCGCATTAAAACAACCATGTTCGACAAAATAATATGTTAAAAGATTACATAACCAGCTCTACGAATGAACTCATCATTTTGGAAAGTTGCATGTATTGTTGTGATGTATGGTCGTCTTGGTCGTCTCGTGTCTTGGGGCCTCTATTCATGTGAAATCACCAGTGAGCAATTGCAATGCTACAAGTTTCTTGAAGTATGAACGTTAAGAGTTGTAAAAGAGGATTTTTTTTTTTTCTGTCCTATATAGAGAACCCGTCTGTGTAAAGAACCCTAGATGGCCATTTCTTACTAATGTATTGTTCGACATATAGTCAATTTGAATGGAGATTATGCATTTGCTGCTAATGATTATTAGAGTTATGAAATGAAGAGACCTACTTGGACATGCGATCTTACTTTAGTATACCGGTGCAATCTTTAGGTTTCCTACGTGTAACTATGGAAAATTCTCATGTTTTTTTTTTTTTTTCTGAATTCCACCTTTTATCCCTCTTTTCTCAATATTTTTCTCATTCTATTTTCGTTATTGTTTCACCCGTATAAGTCACATCCTACCATTTGTCTTGGGGCCAAAGAGTACATGGAGTACCCATTATAGCCTATTTAAGGTGTTCTCGGGATACCAAACATAATCTTATCCAAATTCACGCATATATGGTTAATAGTAAAATTAAAGATTTTTTATTGTAATTTATGGACTTTTATTGTTAATGGTGACGAGGATAGTCGGCCATGTAACATGTAATTCATACATATGGTAAAAATGTGGTGCGTATAATTTCTCACGTGATTTATAATTTCGAGCTAAGTCCATGAGATATGAGGCGTATATATCGTCTACGTCATCTCAAACTCTGTCAGCCACACCTTTGGGTCACAATTTTTTTTTTTTCTCGTTTGTCTTGTTGGGTAGGTCCGGCTTGACCCTTGCGGGTCCACTTGGCCCGACTCCTTTTTCAAGGGTCAGCAATTTCAGCGCTCAAACGGGTCAATTATGCATACACAAAATTGAAATAAAGCAAATCAAAAAGTTAAAAAAAAAAAAGACAGAATAAATGCACTTAAAGTGCTAAAACTTGTCGCGGTAATACAATTACACTATAAATGTACAAAAAGTGCAATTAAATTCTAAAATTTGTTAATCAAATTATTCCGATAACTCTATTTAACTTAGCTAACGAAAATTGATGATGTTATTCTTTTTGTATATCTTCTCTTTCTTGTATGACAATGACATGGCTAAGTCCAAATTTACGGCGATTTTTGTCGAATTGCATGATATTTACTAACATCAACTGATCTCGAAAGTGCTTGAATAAATCCAACCGAACCCCTCAATTTGTCGTAGAAAAGAAGAAAAAGGAAAGATATCACCTTATCTTCCCTTTTAAAATGAGTGAAGTCCCTTATCTTCAAAACCCATAATTAGGTCAAATTTACACCGTGGCGATGGGACAGGCAGCCCCAACACCTCGCGGAAAGTATAAAGAGTCAAAATCCTTGGACTAATAATTTTGTTGTAGATCACATGCTTTTGTATGTGACAAGACATGTCCATCACGCAACTCAGAAATCTTGTTTCAAACGATCTTGTAACCTCGTGAACCATGCACGCGCCAAGCTCATCGGACTCGTTCATGTCACAAATATCCGTGGAGCATAAGCGAGCATTGATCCCGTTGTTCATGAACTTCAAACCGTCAAGAAACGGCGTATTCAATAAATCTACATCTTTGTTTGATGTGAGAACTCGACAGGAGCAAATCGCTGAGATTGGGGCTTCACAAGATCTTGCTGAATATCAGTTAGTCAATCAAATCTTGGAAGAAGAACACCCCAAGTGTCGAAATTTGATACGGGTGGACACATAAATACCAAAATGGGAGAGGAAAGGACCACGTAAGAACCAACGGCGAGAATTTACAGTCAAAAATCTGATGTGGCATTCTTTGACTAGAATTTTGAATGATGTGACATTTCTTTAAAAAAGATTTATTCACATGGTGCTAACGTGTCTAAATAAGCTCAAAACAACGTCATTTTGGGACAAGAATTACTAAGTAGACATTCTAGCAAACCACATGGATGGTTTTAGTAATAAAATAGCGTTGGTTATCAGGCAAACTTCGTCAGAATTGACACTTAAATGTCCAATTTTTTTTAAAAAAAGTGATACCTAAGTATACCTTTTAAAGGTTTTGGCATTTATAAGCCTGCATGGTAACGTTTTTATTTCTCTCAATTTCTATTCTTTTATTCCCATAACAAAAAATAAAAATAAAAATCCGTTTGGAAATGCCAACTTATTTTTCTATTTTCCAGAATAGAAAAGTAGCTGAGGAATAAATTTGAAACAAAAATAAGAAATTAAAAAAAAAAAGTAGCTTTTTGCTCTTCGGAATAATTTCTAAAAATAAACCAATTTTTTTTCTTTTCTATTTTACTTTTGTTCTTCTTCCTTGCTATGGCCACAGCCGACCGCCAGCCACCGACAATCGTCATCGTTGTCGCCCGTCGCCACCTGCAACCCATTGGCCACCCCCGTTGCCTGACGATCGTTGCCACTGCCAACTGCTGCACAACCGCCGCTTAATCGCCAACCGCCACCACACAATCGGCGGCAGTCGATGGGCTGTGGGTGGCAATCGTGCAGTGGTAATTGACGGCGACGGTCGGCAATTGGGCGGCAGCAGGCAACAGTCGTGCAACGGTTAGCCGTCCGTAAGCAAGAAAAAAAAACGAATAAATACAAAAATTATTCTTTTTCTATTTCAAGAATATGAATTTTGTATAGTTACTAAATACATTATTTTACTAAGAAGTTATTTCTCGAAGTAGAAATAGAAAAGAACTATTTAAAAAAAAAAAAAAACTTTTCCCGGAAGTAAAAGTGTTACCAAAGATACCCTGTGTGTCCATTCATACTAAATTTGATATTTGGCATATTGTCGGTCCGTCAAATCTCTATTCTTTGGGAATGTTGAACAAATAGAATGAGACCTGCTCTCTATAATTACTGACACTCAGCATGTTTCAGTTCGATTTGGTGCATCATGTGGATCTTATTGATACGAGACCGTCCAACCCTCCATGATTGATACAAACCCTTGGACAATTCTGCGACCAAACTCCTACTTATTCCAGCAGGCAGACACCAAGAGGTCTGCAGAACCCAAGTACTTTCTTTATATCTAACCCCTTGATTTCTCAATCATGAAAGCCTCAAAGAACAGCTTCACCAAACCACCGCCCATCTCTGGTCTCATGAAACCCTCTTTGGTCCACTCTTCTTCCTCTCCTTCTTCCTTCCCACACAAGCCGGATCTCTCGGTCGCCGCCGACTTCTCCTTCTCCTCCTATCTCAGGCCACCGTCGGACGACGAGGAGCCCAAGAGACCGTCCCGAGAGCACAACCAGTGCGGGGCCGATGACTCCGAGCTCAGCATCTTTGATGCCCGGAGGTACTTCAACGAAACCAATGACCAAGGATTCACCGATCGTCCTAGAGTCATCTCTCCCGTGAAGGAGAACTCGCCTGACCCGTCTCTGCTCCTCCCAAGATTGTCCTCGGCTTCTTCATCCGTCGCCGATGGGTATGGGAGGAATTACTGGGCTCGATCCTTCCGTTCGTACGCGACCCCAACGGCTTCATCGGAGGCAAGTTGGAACAGCCACACCGGGCTCCTGACGAATCCTCCTGGAGCGCTACCGGTGTCTCTCAGGGACCCTGCAGCCGCTAGGAAAAGAGGGACTGGCAACTCTCCGAGGTGGCTACTTTTCCAGCAAAAGTGCCCTTGCTTGGGCAAGAAATCCGTTCGGGTCAAGGAGAGATCTTTGGAACCGAGATCTCCGGCTCGCCTAAGTAACTCCAGATCGAAAGAACGTGGGGGTTACAAAGTTCAGCCAGATATAGCTCAAACAAAAGCCTTCTCTATTTCTGCTGTTTCAGAAGCTAGTAAGGAGAGTTTAGTGGCAACTTCGACACCCCGTTACTACAAGGGCAAAACCGGCGAGAAGATCGCAAATTCCGTTCGTAGAATCTCTTCAGAAGCCGAGAATCACTTCCCTCCCGAAGTTCGTGCATCGGTCGTAGCCCAGGGAAGGCCGTTCATTGATGGTACCACTAATGCGGGATTCACCTTTCCTGTGTTGAAACCATCAATGTCTTCATCCTCATCATCGCCTCCTTTGAAGCCGGTTCCAAATGGCCAATCATCTATTAAAAAATCTGTTAGTCCGTCGCTTCCTCTCGCTATAGATCCGCCCCGGGATTCATTGGAAGTGTTCCAACCATCTGGCACGTCCAATACTCATCCCCGCCAACTGCTTGTCGCACCAGCTAGCCTCGGCCCGAGAGAGAACCAGGCTATGGACGATGAGGTGGCCAGCGATGCGAGCTCAGATTTGTTTGAGATTGAGAGCTTTTCCACTCAATCTACTTCGTATCCAGTCCCGTACCATCGCCGGAGGGACTCCCTCGATGAGGCAAGGCCACGGTTCTCGACGAACACCAGTACCGGGCCTGGCCTATACCCCGGCCTAGACGACCAACCAATGACGCCATCCTCTGCCGGGTATGGGTTAACTGAGTACGGCTATGAGCCAAGCGAGGCCAGCATCGCGTGGAGCATCACCACCGCAGAAGGGACATCGTGGGACCGGGGGAGCGTGACTAATTACTCTGTCAGCGCATCTGATGTGGAAGAGTTCACCAGGATGCAGCTGCGGCTGCACCAGGAGCTGGAGAGGGGCGGCGGCGGGGAGGGTGGCGGAGGTAGGTGGAGAGGGAATGGACTGCTGACGAGCTGCCGATGCGAGAAGGCAGTGAGCGTGGGGCCAAGCCCGGTGAAATGTGCGCCTGAGCAGGGACATGTGCAGGGACATGTGCATGAACATGGACATGGAGATGGACATGGACAGGGAAATCACAAGAGCAGGCCTCCCGCATCTTTGCCAGCACCACCAAGTGCCTTGGCCAGGCATGTGAGCAGTAGGCCACCACCAGTCGCCAACAAGCCACCCATCCCGAGCTCTCACCCGGCTCGCCTGTCCCTAACTTTCGCAACATAGCCAGCGAGGTCCGTGCCAATCCCGACTCGCACTTCGCGATCCCCACGCGACGTGACAAAACCTGTGTTCTATCCTCTCACGTCGCAAGTTTGATTTGTGTAATCTGTTCCCCGAACTTTCCTTTCCTTTGCCTTGATTGTTCCTTCTAGCATGGGCCTTGTGGATCTATGCTTTTGCACGATGCTGACCGAGACAGAATCAATGATTAAGTTGGAAATGGTGATGTTTGAATGATTGCATTCGACGTTATACATCGTTGCTGGGCGCAGGAATGATGCAAAAAAAAAGGTACCTAGAGATGTTCTTGGGCCCCCGTTTTAGCAGACGAAAAACCATGGCCATTCAAAGAACATCGACATGAGCAAGATGCGATGGAGCCCCGGAAAGACCAAAGCTCTTTTCTCGCAGATCGCCAGATGATCATCTCTAGACCATGTTCTTATGATCTGCGGGTGGTCCTGCCAGGCCGTGGGCTGAAGAACCGATGAAATGGGTGGTCCAAGTTAGCAGATTCCTAGAATACTTTCTCTTCTCTATATATCTTTCTGGACTGGGCTCATCTGCCAGCATGGGCCTCGGACCAGAACCTGCATTGCTTAACCGGTCCAATTGGCTCGGCCCTCTTTGATCCGAATCGAAGGGGCGAAAAACCCGACGAGCTTCACCCGTTCAATCGGTTTGGCTGTCCCTCATGTCCGAGTTCCAAAATTCATCATGCGCTGCCAATGTTGAAACATCCCAATTTAAGTTTTTGAGTTAAACTTTCTAACGGCCAAGATGACTTGGTATTCGTTGCATCGACATGCTTTACAAAAAAAGAATATATCTTCTAGTCTTTCAGCTTTTTTTTTTATCGACAGAAATGAGCTTTATCTCTTGAAAAGCCCTCAACGAATAATCTCGACGTTTTATCCTAAGTACTCGATTCTCCCTTCTGCTTTACTCTTCATCAGATTTCACACATCAATCTTTAAAAGACAAGAGTCGTGATCTGTCAAACTATGTCGATAGAATTATAATAATCATCGAATCTTTTATATTTCACTACAGCTATTGCTTGTCACTCAATTCCGACGATGTGCAGCAATGTTGGAAGATTATTTTACGGCATGCTAGGACGTTTTCGTACGTGACTAAAATGGTGTGTCGCCGCGAGGTGGGATGGTACGCTAGGTGGAGTGTAAAGGTATGAACGGGGGGAAATGACGGGAAGGGGCGGGAGGACGGCGGGGGCATAGAAACACCTGCACGTGCAAATGCTGACCTCGGTGGAACCGCGCGTGCGGATTCTCGTGGGCATGCACATGCGCTCTCTCATCACTTTGTCCTTCTCTTGCTTCCCTTCCCAACATTCTTATTCCTAGATTCTTGCCTACCTATCTTCCCACTATTATCTAGACCTCCAATACATATATAAATATGTATTATATATGTATATTGTTTTCTTTTTCATTAAGAGGATTCTCAATTCGCCATATAAAAATCAGTTTTACTACCATTGGGAGATCTTTTTTTCTAGTGGTCTAGTCATGATGAACATGCGAATTATTTCATTGTTGAATTTAGGGTTTTACTTACAATTCATTGTTTCCTTCACTCTACGTATAACTCGAGTGTTTTCTAAGATTGATTCTCACAATCAAGTCATGCAATTGATGGTAGTATGTTTCTTTTCATAGTTACGGTAGAAAGTATGCTTATTTTGATCGTGATTTCTATTATAATGATTGTATGTCACCAGTGGTGACATTGGGACTCAATTGCATGGCTATCGGAATGTTTAAAACTTTGCTACATCTCGTATAATTCCCTAAAAACTCTTGATGTGATTCACCGTATTAAAAAAAAAATAAAATGAACCGGAAGATGTTTCTTCCTGATAAAATTGTTTCAATAAATGAACATGAATATGCATTCCCTCCATTTTCCTTCAAATTACACTCACAAGCATTTAACCACATAATTTCTCGCATAAAGGAAGATTTGATAGTAATCAGTGCTCGTGAGAAATACAACTATTAATTAGTGGCCGTGAGAAATACAACTATTATCGTTAAACGTTGATTGTCAGTGAGTTTTGCATTGACTCAACTTGATCTACAGTAGAACATCTATCTGGTTCATAACCCCTGGCCTGTGCAAAAAATTTCATCGATTAGTACAGAAGTGCTTTAGCCGGAAGGTGATAGACTCATGGCGTTCAGCGACCATGGCCTTCCGCATTTCGGATCACTTATGATTCCAATCCAACTTGTTCTCTTTATCCATTAAAAAGAAAGTGTCTATATTCACCATTAATCAAAACAATAATCAGTCGCAACTAGTACGATTACTTAAGATGCACGTTTAACATGATTGAAGTGTGAATGCGCATCAACTTGCAAAGACCATTCGATTGTCTTGATCAAACAGTGATATAATTATCATATGACGTGTAAAAAAAAACTACTTTTTTTGTGTCTAGGCACACATCAGCAAAGCATAGTATGAATCAAGTCATTCTGTACACAAAACAACAACAAAACACCATTTATCTTTCCATCTGTACTAACATTTTAGGATGTTCCTAAACAGGGAAGAGACATTGGAGACAGTACTTGGTACCAATGGCAGTTCCTTAAACAATGCCTCTACTAGGTACTGCTCATTAAACTATCATACTTTGGACAGAAATGCTCGCCAACCTATGTCGTGGGAACCCTTCGAATAAAGTAATGAAGGAAGGCACCCGCAATCAGAACCGAGTTAAAAAAGAAGGAACGGTGGGATAAGAATGTGTGTGGGTGTTTAAGCATTCTTTAATCCCTCCATCTGTTCTTTAATACTTTCTGAAAGACCACACAACAAACGCAGTGCACCACTGTATTTCTTCAGTCTTCCCTGCCTACTAAATGCCACCTTTTAGATTCAGATCGGATCCTGTGGCAAGCAAGTAAATAGCCATCAAAGCTCCGTGCTTTGCAGGTGATTTGTTTTTTTGTTCTCCCTTCTTTTGTATGTGTTTCCAAAATTCCAAAGTTCGAATTTTTCCTTTTTTGTTCTTTTTTTTTTTTTTTTTGGGTGGTGGTGGTTCTGAGACTCGTTCTTCTCTCGGAGAATGTGGGCTCGTTTCCTTTCTTTCCTTTTTTTGGTTGTTTCCAATCTATTTGGCTCCAGTTCCCGCATGATGATCAGTTGTGCAGGTTCTTGTTTCTTACCGATATGAAGCCCATGAGTACTTCATGCACGGTTCGCAGGCTGTGACATTCTGGGTAAGTTTCCTTTTCTGGGACATTCCTCTGCATGTACTTTGTTCTTGCTTCTCGAAGCCAAGATCTTTGTTGTGGATGGATTTTATGTATGTGCTGAAGGTGTATCATTGTCTAGAGTAAACTGAAGGATGTATTTCTGTCGTTGGCATCATAGGATTTCGATTGCTGCAGATGACAGTTTCTGACCTTTATCAAGAACTAAAAAATCGAAACTTTAAATTTCAGTGCTTTGGTAATGTGTGATTTTGAGCTTGTCATACGTTAATCTTTCAGTGAGGGTGTACAGAGATTGAAGATATAGCAGGCACCTAGAATGAAACAATAGGCTGCTAGTGAAGAGAATGGCGTCTCAAGGTGGTGGCAGCAGTGGTGCAGTACAAGCGGCCGAATCGCAGATACTGGCCCGCCAAGGGTCTCTGTATGGACTCACTCTAGATGAGGTCCAAAACCAGCTCAGCCACTTGGGGAAACCACTTGGCAGCATGAACCTTGATGAGCTTCTTGAGAGTGTGCGGAGCGCTGAAGCCAATCTGGGCCCAAGACCTGGTGCAGCCGGCGTTCAGCCTCTTGCTAAGGATCTCTGCAAGAAAACAGTCGAGGAGGTGTGGAAAGACATTCAACAAGTAAATAAGAAGAAAAATGGCATTGAGAATCATCTTCGCAATGAGAGCGTGGGTGAAGAAGAGAGAGTGCCCACATTTGGGGAAATCACATTAGAAGACTTTTTGTTGAAGGCAGGGGTTATGGCGGAACTTCCTCCGGTTGGCCAAAATGGTGGTCTGATTTCAGGGCTCGATTCAGCTCCAGCCCCACAGCCCTATGTCCCTCAATGTATCCAGTGGATGCAGTACCATCTCCCCTCCATCCCCCAGTCGCAGAATGTCATGACTGGCCCAACGGCAGGTGACCACATGGTTCAGCCACGGATTCCCATTGTGACTCATCCCTCGGTGGATTTAGGCTACCCAGACACCCAAATTTCTATGTCCCCTTCCACATTGATTGGTGCACTTTCGGATGTTCAGTCACCGGCGCAGAATACGGTCATGCCAGGAGATGTTGTGGAGAAGACTGTGGAGAGGAGAAGGAAAAGGATGATAAAGAACAGAGAATCGGCTGCTCGATCACGAGCTAGGAGACAGGTCATTGTCTGATAGAATTTCCATATCCCAATAGGGATTTTTTTTGTATGTTTCGTTGTCTTAGTCATGATGCTAAGTGCAACATTGGTTGGGCAGGCGTATACCCATGAGCTGGAGCACAAGGTCATGCGATTGGAGGAGGAGAATGCAAGGCTTAGACGGCAGAGGGTATGTTGCATTATGTTTTGCCCATGAATATGACATCTTCATGGCTATCCTGCAGCCTGCTATAAATGAGTTGCATTTGATAAAGTAAATGTAAGCTAGAGGTCATCAGTGATTCTTGATGTCTTCAGTTTTATTTCAATTCGGTGAAACAAGGGACATTTTACCTGCAAGACTTCTGCTATTGTTGTTCATTCAAGATACCGGTTGCTGTACACCGCATGTCCCGAGTCACTTGTACAGTTGTATCCTAACCTCTTACCTGAGTTGTTGCCAAATAGATTTTAGGAAATCTAAGCGTCTTGTTTGGCCCCTTAATACAAGAAGATGGCAGGGGACATCGTGTTAGACCCTGAATATGTAGGTAGTTCTGATTAGCAAAAAATCTTTTACTTCTACTTTCCAAGGATTATTTCTAATGTGATATGAATGAGGTGATTTCATTATGCAATGCTAAATTCCAGATTTCTTTGAGGATGGGATTCTATTATACAATTCCCTTTCAAAGCGACAACCTTCCCTAACAAAATTTAATGTTGACTCTACTCAGTAAGGTTCCAAAGACAAGTTGAAGGCATCCACTTCTTCGAGCACAATTTTACTTTTGTGCGAGCGACCATTCTGTGATGTCACGCCATATGGCAATGTTTTGCCCATTTTACTACTTGTACCATGGTAATAGGTAGCAGACTTTTGCAGGTTTGAGGTTGGCTTATATAGATGTCCTTGTCCATGCATAATGTTAGAATGTAGTATAACATATCATCATATATCATGCAATGAAAGATTTGTGAGTCCAAAATACAGTAATAACACGACATGTTCAAATGCCTATATAGCAAAGATTTAGAAAGCCCAGGACTCCGTGACATTATTTAAGAGGTTTAAATAAGTTCTACTTGTAGTGAGAGCAAGTTTGGCATGTAGAACATGATATCTGTTAAGCTATTATGCTTCTCTAGCAGTAAGATCATGAAGCACTATTCTCTTATTCGTGCAGTGCTGCACTTAATATCCGCTGTTTCAATCTCGTTGCTTCTTCGACTTCCTTTTTCTGCATAACCAGCAGTTGAATCGAATTACCTGTGACAGGATGTCGAGAAGATGTTTCCAAGCGAGCCACCTGCTGAGCCCAAGGGTAAGCTTCGCCGAACAAGTTCTGTGCCCATTTTGACATCTCACCACATTTGAGTGTCATGTGGAAAGCAGTCTTGTTGTTGCAGTTCAAATCTACCAATCGCACGCCCCCAACTTCCGTGTTTCCTGAGGCTACACAACCCCGTTTTCCCAACTTTCGGAGGAATCTTGTCTGTGTCACTTCTTCTTCTTCCTTTTTCCCAATACTTACGCTTGAATGGTTTCAACTCGAAGCAATTTGGTCCTACTGGTTTTACCAATTTGTGAGGTCAATTGTTCCACTTCCCCAACTCCTAAACCATCTATTGAAGTCCTTTTTTTTTTGTTTCTTCACCTCTTTTACATCAAAGGACTTCCTGTAAGGTTCTCTTTGTGCAAATCGGGATTCTAAACATCATGTTTCTTTAGAATTTATGTCAGACTAGTCTGCATGCCGGACATGTAATTCTGTCATATCATTTGATGGTCCACGGAGCAAGATTCATCAGTCTTTACGCTGCGCATTTGTTAATTTTATAGAGACAGTGAAAGAGTAACCTATGAAGTGTTAGTGCTTCATGAAGTGAGAAGAGAAAGATCACCATCTCTTAGATCGGGCAAACTTGCTTACAGGCCTGGCTTTTAGATCCGACAACTTGCTTTCCCATTCCACATGGATGCACCAAGGTACCTGCATGTTTAAACAGTAGAATGTGATGGCATGTTTAACTACTTCAAGTTGAGAGAAAAAAAAGTGCCCTCCAGCCTAGCTTTTTGTCTGCTTTTTTGGTCGGGGCTTTCCCCTCTCTGCATCACTTGCTAGCTTTTTACTTTCCCTAATGTTAAAATACAGTGGTGCTCTGCTTGCGTTGCTAAGTGCACAAAAAGAACAGAAGTAAAAGCACTAGTTAAAGTACAAAACGAGAGAATACACACAGGGTCATGCCGACTGTCGTCATCCAGATATTTGTTAGGTATCATAGGTATATTTATTCAATGACGCAAGAACATTTATGCATCATGAACCACAGAGTTTGCTTAAAAGTCTCCAATAATCGGTTGTTCAGCAAAAAATATCCTGAGACCTGCTGCATAGAAGGGCAAGCTTTCCAAAGTTCCGAGTGGGCTTTGCACTTGAGCAATGCGAAATTGAAGTAAAGCATGAAAGTAGTTCGAGAAAATAAATAAATAGACAAAAGGTCAAGAGGGTCTTAACATTTTTCGATCTGGGTTGAGCTTATCTTGCCTGTCAAGTCTTTTGGAAAAAGAAAATGACACAAATGATCTTTGAATTTTGATCAAATGTGCAATGTAGTTATTGCATTTTTAATTTATTCAATATAGTTCTTGAACTTTTAGCCAAATATGCAATGCCACCTATAAACCCTTAATTTATTTAATGTTGTCCATAATATTGAATGAAATGACAATATCAAATATTTTCATATAATTCATGGGCTAGATTAAATATGTATCAAAGATTTAAGATTATATTGAATAAATTAAAAGTTCAAAATCTACATTGCACATTCTATTAAAATTCAAAAATCACATTAAATAATTAAAAGTTTGGAAAACACATTGTATATTAGACTAAACTTTGATGACCATTTGTGTCATTGTACCATTTTGTAAATAGATGATGTTTTTCAACATATAAGTCTAAGAGAAGTCTCTATGATCTAGGTTCTGTTTTTTATTATATTTCTAAAGGGTACTTTGTATTCGACAATTCATAGTAACAAAAATTTTGAAAAAAAAAAAAAGTAACCAGAAAATGCATTGTTAGAATCATGCCTTGCTACATCAAGAGAGAAAAAGAAGCGAGAAGGATGTAAGTGTCACAGCCAAGAGGTTTCTGCAGTAGGGCCGTGCCTTTTTGCAGAGGACCTCCTACGATGGCTAGAATTCCTGACAAGACTTCTTCCAGAATTCTAGAAGTCTCGTGTCATTAATGTTGGTAGTTGAGAGGTTTGGCGGTATAATCTCGTCCGTTGGATGAAAAGCCAATCAATGGATATAATCAGATGACTTCAAATATAAAAAGGGGTGCCCCTCCTCTCATTTGTAATCATCCGAACATTTCAGCAATACAAAGGCTCATTTCTTTTCAAAACTTCTCTATAAACTTTATCTCTCTATGATTCTTTACCATAAAAAAAAAAAAAAAAAGCTTTTATCTCTCTATGATCTTAGGTAATCGAGTGCAATCGATCGAGCAAGGCTTAGCTTAGGCAATCCAAAAGAGTCTGAGTCACCGTACATTCACGATCCCAATCAATCGGCTCATGACATAAGTATCTTGGTTCTTGATCACAATTCGTAGCAAAAGAACTTGTTCTTAATCACAATTCATAGCAAAAGAAGTTCTCCATTAGTGTGACATATAGCACACAGTCATCTCGTTGTAAATCCCACCTAAAGGAAACACGAGACAGATCAATCGTGGCCCAAATAAGAACATACGCAAAAGAGTTTATGTGGGCCGAAGAAATCTTTGGCCCGAGGGCCTGGCATGGGCCAAAGGACCTAGCCCAACCATTCCCCATGATGAGGACAAGATCACTACCGTCTTCCTGTAAAATCTTTTCCAAAAAAAGACAAGAAAAATTTAAAATACGTTTGACGGTCAGGATAAAATTTGGAATGGGATATAATTTATGTTTGATGTTGGCTTGTTTGGAATAAAATAAAATTGGATATAAGAGGATATAGATAAAGTTTGATATAAAGGGATATAGGCTGAATAAAATTATTCCACAGGAAATCTAGAATAAAGGTAAATAAAAATTTTAATGTTCATAATAGGAAAGTTATTTTTTTCAAATAACAATTTTCCTAAATTAACAAAATTAAAATTATATTTTAATATAAATAATATTTAGAATAGGGTTTTAGCAGAATTGCTGATACTAGGTTTTGGAATAGGGTTTTAGCAGAAATCCATCGAGGCTCCTGTCGCCGTCGCCGTCGTTCCTCTGCGTCGGTAACGCCCAGCGGAGAGAATGTCTTCCCTGCGGAACGCGATCAGTCGGCGCGCTCACAAGGAGCGAGCTCAGCCGTAAGTTCACCCACCTCCTCCCATGTCGTCCGGTGCTTTTTTTTTTTGTTTTTTTTTTTTTAATTTGGCTAAATCCCGTCTTCTGACGCGGCGGCGATTTTTCCGGGTGAGTGCGGCAGGCAATCGAGGAAGAAATTCGGGCTTCTCGAGAAGCACAAGGACTATGTCGTCCGCGCGACGGCCTTCCACAAGAAGGAGGACTCCCTCCGGAGGCTCAAGGAGAAGGCGGCTTTCAGGAACCCCGATGAGTTCTACTTCAAGATGGTCAAGACCAAAACCGTCGATGGAGTTCACAGGCCCCAGTAAGTTTTTTCTGAACTTGGTCTTCGAATTAATCGTGTATCTTTCGCAGTCCAATCTCTGACAGTGTCGCTTGTCTACCCATAGGAGTCAGGCAAATAAATATACCAACGAAGAGCTCATGTTGATGAAGACGCAGGACATTGGATATATTCTTCAGAAAGTGCAGAGTGAGAAAAAGGTGCTGCTCGTTTGTGCTGTGCCTCGTCGAAATTTGGTGTTGGAATGTTGCTCTTGAGAGATATTGATGGTGTGTGAATTGTGCTGTCTGTTGCAGAAAATCGAAAAGCTGACTGCCATGCTGCATTCTCTCGATGATCGCCCCTCGAGCAATCATGTTTACTACGCGGAAGACAGGTCTGTTTCTCCTTATCTTTGACCTTAATTAGTTTCCTACTAACGGCTGGTTGTTGTAAATACTGGAGTTTTATTTTTTCTTACTCGAGGTAGAGAACAGACATACTCGTTGCTCCGCTGAAAGTTTGACATGCTAGCATTGTGCTTGTGCTTTCTCGACCGACCAATCTCACTTTCTGACGAATTTGGCATGCTTAAAACTATATAGCTCGAAGCCATTTTAGTATACCATGTTTTACTGAACTATTAATAGCCAATGAGTTGAGTGTGCATTGAGATCAATACGATTTTATCCCCTTAAAAGGTTACAATATATCCTCACCCTGTAAAATGTTTTTCCAAGGGATGCCGCCAGATGATGTGCTGGTTGCATTGTGATTGGGCTCATCACTACCTTGAAAGTTCTTTACCCTTGTTTAGTTCCATCTTAGTTGATGCGCTCTTTTTTGTTTTTATGGTGCCCTTTCTAAAGCTTTGAGTTAGCATCTTCTATTATCTCATTTGTTTTTCATAATGTCTGCAGAGAAGAGGCGAAAGAGATGCAATCATCTTCTAAGAGTGGGAAAATATCTTTCGAGGACATTCCTGATAATATCAAAAGGTAAGCTCATACAGCTTATTTGTTGTTTGGAAGTTGATTATTTCTTGATAAGATTTGTTTCGAGTGCGCAGAAGCTGGAAGTCACTGTTAAGTTCAGTTATCGAGAGAGAATGTCTGATAGGAACAGTGTAATTGAGTTAATCAAAGATTGTTGTCCTCCAGAGAATAGAAATTGAGCTTTTTGCTCAACATTAGAAGCACTTTGATGTCTCTTGCTGCTCATTTGGGCATTGAATTGTTGACCATGTTACCATCCACTTCCACAGTATCTGTTACTTTTCAGGTGTCGATATCAATGCTGTTCTTTACCTTTTCCTAACGTGCTTGTTTGTTTTTATTTGTTTTTCCCTCTGTTTAAACTGATATAAAGAAAGCTGTTTGGCATTATGTAAATGGAATGTTTTGGTGGTTCTGTTGGCCTATCATCTTTGATCTGTTTGATTGTGCTCTTGGTGGAGTAGACAGCTTAAAATCCACACTTTTTGCAGGAAAACAGCTGCTTCATACAGGGAACTAGAGGCAAGAAAAAGTAGAGTGAATGATTTGGAAAAGATATACATGGAAATGTCGCTGAAGAAGGAATTGCAGGTAGGCTTCAACTTTCTACTTGTCGGTTGGTCTGTTTGGATGTTTTCTAATAAAGCATTTTATCCATAAGCAGAAGAAGGGCAAGAAGCGAAAATTTCGTGAAGATGAAATCATCTGCCCCACCTCAAAACCAGTATACAAATGGCGGTCGGAACGGAAGCGATGAATAAAGTTCTTTCTCAGCTTGATGCTTCTCTTTTGCGCAAGCAATGGTTCTCATCTACAGTCAAATCTCTTCTACAAAACTTACCTGTTTGGATGACGATCCGGGTGGCTGACGAACCGAGCCAAGATCACAATTTTTTGACACATGATATTTAATTGTGAACCTTGAGTTCGAGCAAGTGTACCGTTAGCTTATTTGTTGAACATAATATGTCAAATCCAAATTGGTCTATTTTTCCACGACTCTCTTTCATAGTGGGCAGAAAATATGAAGCTGTCATATCGCACCTCACCTGTTCCTTCGTTGCTTACGTATTCGATATTAATCATAGTGTATAAACATAAGCAGGGTATATTCGAGAGACTCTTTCGAGAAGTTCTAGTTCCTACTTATTGACTTCATTTTGTCCTCCTCCTTGTGGCATTTCAAATTTGACCTCTACTCGATGTTGAACATCAGGATTCTTCAAAATATACAAGTGTCATGTGTCTGAGCCATTTGGCAGTGATTATTCCTCTTTGAAACTTAAATCCTTTTTCGGGTTTACAAAATTTTGGAAAGAAAGCAATAGATACTTCTGTTAAACCAAGCAGACATGGATAAGGCATGCCAGTTATAAAGTTCGGTATTCTAGTAGTTCATTCTAGGATCGTTGATGCTTGGTCGTGTTGAAATTGATGGCTTCCTGTTAGGCTCTTCTCTCTTTAACTCTAGAACACGATTATTACAACACACATTGAGCATGGCCCATCCAACATATCCCTTTTAACAGAGGAATCGACCAAGGGACGGAAAGGGCTATACAATCTCTGATAAGCTCGACTAGAGGGATACAAGCTTAACAAATCTGCGGATATTCAAGATTCCCCCATAAAATCGAGATTGAATGTTCAAAAGCCACAATGGCTGGGACAGCCGATTTCTATGACCAGCATCTCATCTTCGGCACATTATCATGTCAAAAATTTGGCAACAACATGTTCTGCTATGGCCATGCTTGAAGTCAAACCAGGTGACTCGATTCCAAAGAGATTAACCAGTCCAGGTACCCCATGAGTCTCCTCTCCCTGCAAAAACGTAATCAGGATAGAATTATCATCGACCATGCCGTCCCTTATATCTTTCAAGCAAACTGATGATGGAAAGCAATAAAAATGAAATTAAATTTGCTGGTTGATAATGTATATCATTGTATTGCATAGTTTCTTAATATTTAAGAGGAAGATTAAGCAAAACTACACTTGTATGCTGCCTGTCTGCACGCCAATAGGTGAAGGAGTACATCATTGACCTTAAAGAAAGAGGATGCACAATACAAGAAACCCAGGACTCTATAGAAGCAACAAAGGAAGGTCGTCTCTCTGCTTCAGTAGTAAAGGAATGAAAGGAGACACAGATCTTCGCAATATTCCAGGCTGGTAAAAGGTGTTAAAGCCAATTCAACACAGAGCAGTTGACAAACAATCTGACCACATTAGGTAGTAGGTAAATTGATGGATGTACTCCATGAACACGATGTGCACAGTCTGGTGACGCAATAATGCACCACAGAAAAGATGCCAATAGAGGATAAGCAGCGATGATAACAACACTCTTCGCACACAGGGCTGAACACAACCATGGTGATATGAGGATCTAAAGGAAAATAATCCCCTGCGTTCACGTGGGCCCCTCATAAAGGATATCAAAAAGTCCACAACTTCATGTTGGCAATGGAAGGTTCACTTATATGACTGCATGTACAACAAAGGCAGAAACTGCATCTGTGATGATTGAGCATTCAATAAACAGAGACTTATAGTTTTGAAATCATCTTATCTCACATTATAAAGATGTGTACGTGCATATGTTCCTGTTTCCTAATGATGTTGCAAGATTTAAGTTTTGAAATAAGTGCATAAAACAAAGATACAGTCAAGAAAAGTCAAAGTACTAGGACTGGGTAAGACAAAGGAACATGTTAGGTCCAATAAGACTACTTTACCAATTTAGTCTACTAAGTAATGCTGCAGACACCCATCAGGTGTTGCATATGACATACTTGTTTAAATGGTCAATTGCAGTTTGTCACATCATATTAGACTGATTTTACTATTCCCAGCATTAATCTAAAACAAATTTATCCTATTGTTACTGTCTAATAAGCCCAGTTATGCACTTCCTGATAAACCAGGTCTGATTTATCTCAAATTGATTTATAACCTTCTTGCAAGGTAGAAGACTTCATCTAGAGTCCCGTGCACAAAAACAATGAGAAAAGATAATGTTCAGTTAATCAGAGCTTTCCCAACTGGTGTTCAGCATAGTTCCTTTAAGGGAAAGAAAACCTACTGTTGGAATAATGCATAGTGAAACACAAATTAAATAAAGTCGTGATGCCCAACATAAATTTTTAGATTTTATTGACCTAACACATTCTGTTAAGAGGGGAGCTAAGATCCAACCTGTACCACAAAATCACTGGTAGGCTGTTGAGGAGCTGAAAGTTTTGGCCGAATCCCTGAATAACCTGGCTCCAAAGAACCATCCTTGAGGTTTGGATAGTACTTTCTGATGGCTGGATAAAATCTCTCCGCGTGGCTTGCAGATACAGAATAGTCGAACCTGAATTGAGCTTTGGCAATTATTTACAATTGGAGACATAGCTATCAGTGCCAAATTAAAAAGTACAGATGATTGTATTTTGATTATAGGATCATGTCATCTGCTATATTGGTATTTCGTGGTCCAATAAGCATTACTAAGCAAAACACCAAAACTTGGTGAACTCTTACGAGGTTGAAATCTAAAATTTTTTTTGCTGATATTCAATACTTAATGCATGTTCAAGAAGACATGGGAAAACTTCACTTTAATTGAGACCGAAAAATTGCATGTCAACCAGTTACTATGTGCTTCTAGCCAAAAAAACTAGTTACCATGTGCTTGTCACAAATTACCAAGTGGGAAAAGTTTTTGGCTTTTCATTCATCAGATCCCCACGGAAATTTTCAAAAATCAACTCTGTCAAGCATGACATGGCCCCCTATTAGTCCACCACTCAACAGAAGCATAGAAGACAAATCACGTATCTACTGAGACCAAGTATACTTAATTGGAATAAGTACCTGTTTAGGAAGCTTGAAACATCATCCACACCATTAATCCATTCAACATCCGGGCCAAACTTTACTTGACCATTCAAATCAAGAGTTACATGCACACCAAGGCCACCATCCTCAGGAATTGGATATATCAAATGCTGGAATGGGGGGTTCTTAGTGTTCGCAAGGGTAAAGTAGTGACCGCGAGCAAAATATGCTGGAGGAATTACTTGACCATTAAGACCATGAAATCTCTTTGCCAGGAGTGGAGCGCTTAAGCCTGCCGAGTTGACAACAACCTTCGGAACTAGTTCAAGTTCAGGTTGGAGAGGAAACTGTCCATTCCCATGTTCATCGAGATTTTTGGTCTCACAAACATGGAGGTGCATAGAAATGCCTTCAAGATGACCGCCGACCACAGTAGTATTGTAAGAGAACATCGCTCCGTGATTTTCAGCTTCTCCCTGGACTCACATTCGGGCGATTGACCTGTCAATCTGTTAGCTATGAAACTACCTATAGAAAAGAAGCAAAATCTAAGACGAACATTTCCAAAGCACAAAACTTGATCACTCTCACCACTAGCGACAGCATCAACGAATGCGTGTCAACGATGCCGGAAACAGGGGAAAACAAGGCCTTCAAACATTGCAGTTCAGGCTCCATCCTCATGGCTTCCGCACCATCCATCATCCTCAACCCATCGACCCCGTTGCGAGCTCCACGGTCCATCAAATTGCTCAGCTTCGGAACCTCCGAAGGCCCGGTAGCGACTATCAGCTTCCCAATCTGCCCATGGGGGATCTCGCGCTCGGAGCAGTACTCGTACAGCAGCTCCCTTCCCCTCACGCAAAACGCCGCCTGCCAAACCGCACGCATTTCACTATCTCCATCTCGGAATTTTCACAGAGCATACGACCGACAATCGAAGACTACCTCAAAATCTACCACGAGACGCTACTACTCTCCGACTGAAAATCACAACTCTCGGCCTATAATGCATCACTCGATCTCGCCGACAAGCCGTTACAAACTTCACCGATCGGAAACCGCCGGTGAGAGAGAAGAGATCACCGGACCTTGAGAGAATCGGGAGGGTAGTATATGCCCGCGTGGACGACCTCGCTGTTGCGGGAGCTCGTGCCGGTCCCGAAGGTTGGCGCCGACTCGAGCACCAGGACGTCCCGGCCGCCTTGCGCGAGCCGCCGCGCGACGGCCAGCCCGACGACGCCCGCGCCGATCACCACGCAATCCGCCTGCTCGACGGAGGCGAAGCCTCTGGCGAGCTTGGCGGCGGTCTTCAAGGCTCCGCGGACGCCGACGGCCGAGCGCGCCAGCATCTCTCTCTCTCCCTCGGATTGCTCTTCCGGTCGTCGCTCCCGCAACGAAGCTGGACGGACGGACGGACGGACTGAGCTCGGTCGGCTTAGCGATGGCGGACAAAAGTGAATTCGCTTTGACCAGAAATGAGTGATTTTCACCAATTTGTCCGGCACCGGCACCGATGATTAGTAATTTATGGAAGATGATCCATGCATAATATATAATATAGTCATAGGGCTAAATTCAATGTACAATATCATCCATAAATTTTCAATTTGTTCAATATAATTTTTAAACTTACAATAAATGTTTAATCCATGAAAGATCATCCAATTAGTCCTTGAGCTTTAGCATAATATATAATATAGTCATTGGACTAAGTTCAATGTACAATATCATTCATAAATTTTCAATTTGTTCAATATAATTCTTAAATTTACAATAAATGTTTAATCTATGGAAGATGATCCAATTAGTCCTTGAGCTTTAGCATAATATATAATATAGTCATTGGACTAAGTTTAATGTACAATATCATTCATAAACTTTTAATTTGTTCGATATAATTATTAAACTTGCAATAAATGTTTAATCTAGTTCCTAAAATAACATTAAACATTTTCGAATAGTTCATATCAAATTAAAAGATCAAAAACGATATTACATATTAGGATAAAATTTATGCACCACAATACATATTGAGTCAGAGTTTAAAGATTAATTATGTCATTATCTCAATTTTAAGAAATTTTTTCATTTTGCTAATGAATTAGAGGAAAAATCTTAAATAGAGCGTGAAGTAATTTTCTTGCCCTCTCGAGGTTGATAGAGGTTGATATTGTATCAAATGAAGCTTTGATGTGGCCAATTTAGTCTGAAAACATGCCCTTAATTCATCTGCTGGCCACGGCTTTCACGTAATTGTTGTTTTTTGGTTCCATATTTTATACTCACTTGAAATTACGAAGAAATGGAAGGGAATTTAACTTATTTCTAGTGACAGATAGGAATAGAAAATTGATTGAAGAGGTAAAAGGGAAATGCGAATAAAAAAAACTGATTTATATCCAGGTTCAGTAATGCTTGGAGTAAAAACTTAATGCACGAAACTGCTTGCTATCTGACAACCGTAAATGATAGAATACTATCCATGATTCAATTACAGTTCATCTGTCTCGACCGTACAGCTTTGGCCTCTAACTATTCCCTTTGAATTCAGGTTTTGACAATAACCATGCACATTTGATACTTGTATGTTCTTGCTTTAAATAATACAGAAAGAATAGGCAAATTGATGACACTGTCCCAGATTTTAGACACAAACGTAAGGAGGCTAATGGCCGAAATCATATATAAATAGACTATTGTGTTAGGATGTGTTACCATCCATTTCATGGCTCCTTTTATTTTGCGAAAATATTTTATCGGGAAAACATTTTTCGATATTTTGATCACTTAGGAAAACAAGTGAATGGAAAATCTTTTCTTAGTTAAATGAAAATCTACATCTAAATTTAGAAAAATTATTCTCTTTTTTAAAAAAATTGGAAATCGTATTTGTAAAAGAACAACTAAATACTGGAGCTTAGATGAAAGACTTTGACTTGGGCAAAAGAACCTCAACGCCCATTCTCGGGTGTTTGGCTATAGGGCTTCTGCAACGAAGCTGGACGGACGGACAAAAGTGGACTCGCTTGACCAGAAATGAGTGATTTTCACAAATTTGTCGAGCACGGGTGATTAGTAATTTAGGGAAGATGAGGTAAATAGTACATTAATTTTAACTTAATATATAATATGATCCATGAATTATAGTTTAATATGCATTGTCATTCATTAATTTTCTTGTTTAATGTGATCTATGAAGTTGTGATAAATGTTCAATTTAGTTCATAAACTAATATTTAACATTTTCAAATAGTTCATATATTAACTTGTTAACAAATTAAAAGTTCATAAACGACATTATACATTAAGTTAAAGTTCATGAACGATACACATTGAGTCAAAGTTTAAGGATTAATTGTGTAATTATCCCAATTTTATGGAAATTTTTCATTTTGTTAATTAATTATAGGAAAAATTTTGAATAGGGTGCGAAGTAATTTAATCGGGTGTTCGGCGATCAGGCTCCAGTCCCAAACGTCAACCAAGTCCATAGAGGCTAGCCTAGGACCCGATGCCTATACTAGGTTTCCCTATGGACATGCTTAAGATCTAGGTGCTTGTCCCCGTGTCCATCGTGGCCGTGGCCAATTCCCTCAATTGTAACATCCCTAGATAAATGCATTTGAGGGATTGTTCACTTTGACCAGTCTCATAACAAGCCTCATAATTCTGACAAGCACATTCTAGAAGGTCACCCATCCCGTGTCCATGTAGTCAACTCCCCCACCCAAGTCATCGGCACTCAAGCCTAGGGCCATTGAGGCTAAGCCTAGGTCCATCGATTGTCGGGCTTGAGTCCTTAAAGGTCGAGTCCGTAGTAGCTATGTTCATGTACTCAGCTATCCAGCTCAAATCATACCACTCGAACTCGGGTCTATCATAGCTAAGCTTGATTCCTCAACGGTTGAACTAGGCTAGGTCGAAGACTCCACTGTCTATACTAGGGTCTATCATAACTTCAAAAATGTTAATCTTTTGCGAAATTCAATTTTTTCACGAAATTCATGTGATGATCTTTTCATCACTTTAGTTAGGAATTGCATCGCCCATTTACTTACCAAAAAAGGATATCCTCTACGCACACTCAAATTCTAAAATCAATAACCACTGAAGGGCTTGATTACCCTCCATTTCTTTGGTTAACGGTTGATAATAAAATATGTCTTTAAGTTAACGTGTGGTCTTAGAAGAAAAGGAAAGAATGTCCAAAAAATAAGATTAAAGCCGGCAGAGGCCGGTCAAGACTGTTGCTTTTAAGGAAGGAAGAAAGTTAGGCAGGGAAGCCATGGCCAAAACATTGAAAAAATAAATGAAAAAAAAAAAAAAACTTAGGCAGATCTCGATGCATATGAATTAGCCTCACATATACCGACATCAGCCAATCCTAATTCCAACATATTTGCAATTTCGCATGTATGGGGGCAGCTCTGAATAAATGGAAGTCGCTTAGATAACGAGAAGAGGAAATTGAAATTGAGAAGCAATATCATTTTAGACAGGAGCATCATCCCATGATATGAAAAATCCAATTTGACCAAATCATTTATAGACAAGAAGTAAATCGCGAGATTACAAATAAAAATTCCGAGGTGGAACCTAACTAGCACAAGCATTACTATTTATAACACGAAGAAGTTAAATGTCTTACAATTCTAATCCTGACTCTTAAGTCCTAATCCACAACGAGGGACGTGACATGGTAAGCACGAGCTCGTCGGAGCTTTAACTGAAAAATCTTGCTGAGCTTGAAAGCGAAAAACATCCCGATCCCAAGCAACGCCATTTGCTTCACCTAATCTAAACCTGCACGAGACCGCAACACTTTCTGAAGTTAATCAATGGAGCAGCACTGTGCAAGTTCTATATAAGCTGAGTAAATCGAAACGACAGGCCAGACGCGATCGTATACAGGGTATCGGCAGAAATTTCATCGAATTAGTTTGGATCGAATATGGAGAAGGGAAAGAAGAGATCGGCCGTGCTCGTGGGCTGCAACTACCAGGGCACCCAGTACGAGCTCCACGGCTGCATCAACGACGTGCGGGCCATGCGCGAGACGCTCGTGGGGCGGTTCGGGTTCGAGGAGGGCCGCGTGGAGGTCCTGACGGACGAGCCCGGCTCGCCGGTGATGCCGACCGGCGCCAACATCATGGCCGCGCTCGGCCGGATGGTCGACCGGGCGGAGCCGGGAGACGTCCTGTTCTTCCATTACAGCGGGCACGGGACCCGGATCCCCTCGCCGAGGCCCGTCTTTCCGTTCAAGAAGGACGAAGCCATCGTGCCCTGCGACTTCAATCTCATCACCGGTAATTTTGCTTCATCGCCCGAGCTCTTTCGCCGTGAACATTCGCATGACCGTAGGAAAGAATGAATGCGTTTTGCAGACGTGGATTTCCGGCACTTGGTGAACCGCCTCCCGAAGGGCGCGACCTTGACGATCCTCTCCGACTCCTGCCACAGCGGCGGCCTCATCGACAAGGAGAAAGAGCAGGTCGGCCCGTCGGCGGCCCCCGCCCACCACGGCCGCGACGGCACGTCCCCCTCCTCCTCTGCCGCCCCGAAGCACATCCCTTTCCAGGACCTGCTCCAGCACCTCTCGTCCCTAACTAACATAATCACCTCGGACGTCGGGACCCACCTGCTCGAGTCGTTCGGCGCCGAGGCGAGCCTCCGGTTCCGCCTCCCGCCCCTCGAGGCGGCGTCGTTCGACCCGCTGAAGCCCGACGAGGGGATCCTGCTGAGCGGGTGCCAGGCCGACGAGACCTCCGCGGACATGAGCCCGCCGGCGGCGGAGGGAGGGAAGGCGTTCGGGGCGTTCAGCGACGCGGTGCAGACCGTCCTGAGGGAGAGCGAGCGGGAGCAGCTGAGCAACAGGGAGGTAGTGGTGCGAGCGAGGGAGGTGCTGAGGAAGCAAGGGTTCGAGCAGCATCCATGCCTGTACTGCAGCGACGAGAATGCTGACGCGGGTTTCCTAGGCCTGCACGGCGGTGAGGAAGATGGCGTGCCTTGTTGAAGAAGCGAAGCGACTAATTAATTTATTTGCATTTCTTGCGGAAAATTGATCTGATACATGAATTATTATTATTATTATTATTATTTAATATTTGGAATTTCATGCTAATTGTCATGACAAATGAATAAAAGGATCGGGATACCGGGCTATTTATGCTCTCTCGAAAATTTATTTGTCTTTCCTTATTTTAACATGTGGTGGTTTAGTCTCTACACATGAAAAATTGTCCAAATAATCTTAAAGCTATTAGACTTTTATCAATTTGATCATAAATATTTTAATTATATCAATTAAGTCCTAAAACTTTCTAAAAATTAATGATGTAAATACTGTCCTATGTGACATGATTAATGCTAAGTTGCTAACATGGACAAAATTTATTTATTTTTCAAAAATTTTCATTAACTTCTTGAATTTTTTTTTTCTTTTTTTTTTTCTCATTCTTTCTTCGGTGATGGCTGGCGATGCTAGCCTTGGGCAAGGTCCCCTTCTTGCTAGGATTTGACTAAGGGTGACCTCACTAAAGGCTAACGTGGGTTGGCCTTGCCAACTTTGGGCAAGGTCAAGCTTCACCCTCATTGGCCTCGCCCGAGGGTAGCAAGGTTGCCCCTCGATAGATCTTGAATAGGTCGTCCCTTGTCAAATCCCAATGAGAGCGACCTCACCTGAGGCCAACGAAGGTTGCTAGCTATTGCCAAGTTTGGGTGATTGGTGGATGAAGAAGGAGAAAGAGAAAAAAAAAAGAAATTAAAATATTAAAAATTGAAAAAAAATCAAAAAATTAATAAAATTTGTCTATGCTAGCGTCGGTCTTGTCGCATAGGACAACCGGTATCCAAGTCAATGATTTTTGGCCAAAATTAATTGGATCGATTCAATTAACAAAACGTGAAAAATGTTTAGGTTAAATTGACAAAATTAAAAAGTTAACGATTAAATTGGCAAAAGTGTAATAAGTTTACGATTTTTTGGAACAATTTTTCCCCTCCCTATATTTGCTTGAAATTTAAAATATTCTCATAATTGTATTTTTGAATAATGGTCCTTGATTACTTTTGAGGAAACAATTAAAATACATCTTGGGACGAAGCTTGCCATTTGTAATTTCAACTCACATGCAACCTCACGCCTACCCTTTAAACTTCAAGCCATCATTTTAACCTTGGTCACCTTTCTAATAACTCTTGAGTAAAAATCCCAAGTCCATTTACTTGGCAGAAGAATCCATTTCACATCTTCCCTCACTTTTTCTGCCCTTCTCGTTTTCCAATCTAAGAATTGAAAAGCCAATAATTTCATCTTCCAATAGTACAAGGTTATTAGAGCTTTGGGTTGTTCAAGTTCTATTTTAGAAAAGTAAAAATTTTAGGAATTAAGTTAGGTTGATCTACTCGGCACTTTTAATTTAGTTTGGATTAATATATGTAATATTAGTACTAGTTAAATCTGATGTTAAGTATGAGTATGGGCAACAGTGGTTTGGAGGTATTATGATTATTTGATTTATTGCTAGAACCAGTGCCAGATTTGGCTTGTCCTCTCATGAGCCCTTCGTCAGCGTTCGGTGAAGGGTTGGAGGTTCAACTTTAAAAAAAGAAAAAAAAAAAAAAAAAGCCTAAGTCCTCTACTGGTTGAAAGTAAAAACGACTTTTCTCATTCCTTAAATAGTTTATTCACTGGCATCATATGTACATGGATCCTAATTTGTTCTCTCTTTCTTGCGATTGAGATTTCATAATTTCTTCCTTTTTATCCGCACCTTCTATCTAACAAAATCAACTATTAAAAAGTGAAAATCCTCATTTTAGCGCACCACATTTCTCTTCTCATTTTTTTTATTGCATAATGCTAGGTATATTAAGATCATATATTACAAAATATGTAAGTGAATGCTCAAATGAAAGCATCATATTAATTATCAAATTATTTCGTACATCAATTTCAAAATATAACAGCTCATTTTTTTTCTTTTTTTCTTTTTTTTTCCATTCCATCTCCGTCCCCTTCCTTCCATGGGATCAAACGTGACCTACGTGTCAGCCACATTTCCACTTCCGTAACCTCATTGAAAACGAAAAAAAAGGACTCAGTCTTAACCATTTTAAAATCAATTTTTACCCAATTTTTTTTCGGTGAGAGAGGAAAAAATCAACACTACAATACATAAAACCCACAAAAAATAGATATTATATTACATAAAATATCTGGCAGGGATAAAAAAATAAGGAGGGGCAAAAAGGGGAAAGCAAAAAAGTGCGCGAAGACTTTTTTGCTAAATTTACACCGTCGCTCCGCGTCATCGGCGCTCGCATCGACGAACATAAATCGCTCGTCTTGTCCGAAGAAATCGACCGCGTCTCTCTCTCTCTCTAGAAGTTTCTCTCTCTTCCTCTCCATCTCCTTTGTTGTTTCGATTTAAGAAAATCAGGGTGATAAGGAGGAGGAAGAGGAACGAGGTTTTCCGGAGAGAGAGAAGAAAATGGCGGATCAGCTCACCGACGACCAGATCTCCGAGTTCAAGGAGGCCTTCAGCTTGTTCGACAAGGACGGCGATGGTTCGATCCCTTATCTCTCTCTCTCTCTCTCTCTCTCTCTCTCTCTCTGTATCTTCCTGTGGTTTTGATTTGAGTCAGCTGCTGCGTCGTCGCCGTACGTGTCCTTGGTCCGATGCTTGCTTTCGCGCGCGATTCGTGTGCGATCGTGTAAAGGGTGGGCGCTTTTACCTGCGAATTCGCTGCTGATTGACTCTTTTGGTCGATTGCGTTTTGCGGTGGCTCGCTAAATCTTCCGGACTGGTTACTCCTCTTGATTGTCAGAATGTCTTCTTACGCTATTACGCTATTAAGGGAGGGGGGCGGAAGAAATTGCAGTTTTTTTTTTTGTCTGATTGCATTCGGGGCTGGATCTTTGTCATGTTTCAGAAATGGTGGATGCACAGTACATTAATGATTGGAAAATCTGAACTTGGATCTTGTGAACGAGCGGCGTGTTACGCGGCTCTTGGTGTAGAAATTTGTTATTTTTTTTTTTCTTATGTCCGATGCGTATATTGCGCATGACACGAGGATAGCGCGAGGGAGATGGGGAATCGGAAATTGCGATCTTTCTATAATTGGGTATGCAGTCGGATTGCGTTTGGAGCTAGGTCTTCCGTGCTCCTGAAAACCGGCTGCTCTGTTTCCGAGTTAGATTCCATTGGAGGGTCTTCCATGATTGTGTTTGTTTGACACTTGACATGTTTATAAAGTCAGTTGAAGCGGGATTTTATGATATATAACTGATTGACTTTACGAAGCAGGCAATGCGCTTCTTGGTTTTTATACAATTATCAGCACATCTTATCGGGGGAGTATTTAATAGAATTTTGTGTAAACATCTTGATCATGACATATCAATATTATCTTCTAGGGATCATATTGGATGTGTGAAATTATCTATTCTCATAAGCATCAAAGCATCGTTATCTTTCCATGAGGTATTTTTTATGAGGTCAGCATGTCGCTTATCTGGTGCAAAGCTCTTGGAATTTTGGTTTAAAGTAGTTTGTGTTTATCTTAAAGTGTTCAAATCTTCTTTGTTTTTAGTTTGTCGTTTTCAGAAGATATTGGTCATACTCATGAGGTAATAAATCTTTCATTTGAAATGAGGTTTTAACGATATTTCCTTCTGATTTTGAGGGTCTTTTGATTATCGTATGCAATGACGTGAATTGTCTGAGTCACTGAATTCACCAATTGAATAAGCATCAATTAAAGTTTTATATGTGATCAAGTGAGATGTAGATGTCCTGGTCAGTGACATATAGCTTTACATCTTACATTTGAAAATTGCTTTTTCTAGTCAAATTGTTGCTTTAAAAAGGTGGATTTTCTTAAGGATGATAAATGAACTATTGGTCACTCCCATCACTCTTCAGGTTGTATCACCACCAAAGAGCTTGGAACTGTCATGAGGTCGCTGGGGCAGAATCCTACTGAGGCAGAGCTTCAGGACATGATCAATGAGGTAGATGCTGATGGGAACGGGACTATTGACTTCCCGGAGTTCCTAAACCTGATGGCTAGGAAGATGAAAGACACCGACTCCGAAGAAGAGCTGAAAGAGGCATTCAGAGTTTTCGACAAGGATCAGAACGGGTTCATATCTGCTGCCGAGCTCCGCCATGTGATGACCAATCTCGGGGAGAAGCTCACCGATGAAGAGGTCGACGAGATGATTAGGGAGGCTGATGTAGATGGAGATGGCCAGATAAACTATGAGGAGTTTGTGAAGGTGATGATGGCCAAGTGATTTGCTGCATCTGAGCGAAATCCACAAGAGAATGGAAAAAAAAGGATTGCAATAACTAATGTAACAAGATTCTTGCATTTCCTTTTGCAATGTCTATGAATGTTATGAATTAAACCTTGAAAAAGAGTGAGTAGTCTTCTCTTTGGTGATCCTGATTGGCTGATAAAATGTTTTCTGTAGGGTACCATCTTTGTTAAAAGTCCCCTTGATTGGCTTGTGAATGTCAGCTTGGTTTGTCTGGTTTTGCTTAGCATAAGGATCAATTTGCTTTCATATGTATTGTATTATTATCTCGGCGTGCCATCGACCTTTGGTCCCCTTATTTAGGAACTCTAGTGGAGTAGAAATGTTGGTAACTGATCTTTTGTCCACAGAGCTACAAACCATACGTTATGATGTGAAATGCTTTCATCTGAACGTTCCTATGACGTATCTATGCAAATCCAGCGGAAGTGAAAAAGGGGAAACTCGGTTCATAGTCGTGTTATGGACCGTACTCGTAATGTGGATGCGGGAGTCAGACGTACCGAGTGCATGAGATTTGCGGACCCATATCCTTCCTTTCAACCTTCTCAGCGCAGTGTGGTTTAATTTCGAAAACTGCTGTTGTTTCTAGGACGATCTATTTTGGGGAAGGGCGGTCCATTTTGAAAATAGATGGACTACGTTTTGCAGTTTGGTGCAACCTACTCCAAGTTCTTGGTTTCTTGAATTTGCATTCCAGGGGGAAAATTTCAATTTGGTTCAGATGATTGCATTAGCATTAAGCCTAGTGATTGAGTTTGATCATCTGGTCCAAGTCACCTAACCGGAATCCACGTGCATCAACGACCACCAAAATCGAGAGAGGGTAGTTGGCGCCATTGGATGCGTGGAGGGTAGGTCTTAAGTAGCCGTCCTTGTCATGACCCATTACTACAAGTCTCCCACCCGCCTCTCTTCAATTAGTGTATATCGGTTCTCTGCTTCAGTTGCGGTGAGTCTGCTTCAGTTGCGGTGAGAGTGCTTTCATTTAAGGGAGGAGCCAAGTACAACTAACAAAATCAATGGAGGTTGCACAGGAGAAGGAGAAGAAGATGAAGATACTCTGCCTCCATGGGTTCAGAACCAGTGGCAGCTTCTTGAAGAAGCAAATCAGTAAATGGGATCCTTCCATTTTCGCTCACTTCGACATGGTAACATCGAAACTTCTCTCAACCCTCTCCTCTCTTTTCTGTCATCATCCAAGAAGGAAGTAGTAACTTTGTGTCGCTGGGTTGGATTTATGAAGTATGGGGTGACCACTGCTTGTGCTTTTCAAGTGAAGACGGCTAAAGATGTCGATCCCCGAAACAATTTGACCGATTTGACTTTTCGACTGGAATTTGTCTGCGCTGTCATTAAATGAATAGGAGATGAGTAATCGATAGCCACGAAGCAATCGTTTGAATATGCACGCAGTAACCGGATTGAAGTCTAAGACTGCATGAGCTATCTCCTGAAACTAATATAGGCTCCAAATATCATCTAAATGAGTGAAAATGGGAAGCTCCTACTGTGATTATATGAGTGGGAGCCTTTTGGATGACATGTTTCCATCTTGGACATGGAGATTTTCCCTGGCCTATTGATTTTTATATCGCAAAGAAATGTATAATTTGTTCGATGATTGTTCAAGCAAGGAAGTTCAGCTAATTAACACTCATGAAAGCGACTCCAATCGGGCTATCAGCTGCCCCCAATTGAGCTGATTGATTTACAACTGATGCCCTAGAGAATTAGATTCAGTCATGATTGATGAGTACTTTTCGTGTTAAGCACTATCTGTTTGCAGTTTTTGTGCGTCTATGATGCATTTCTGTCATCAAGCAACGGTAAAACGAATTGCCCATGTCAACTCTTGTGTGGAAGATGGGTTCCGATGATGCTGTTTACCTCTACAGTTCTACAGCGCTCAAAAGGAAAATTTAGATTCCACAACAGGCCTTGAAATAATTTCCATGTCAAGAAACTCCACAAGATCGATACCAATTAGACTTTCACCACATACTCATACTGACCAGAAGCACTGCATCTCTTTCTTGCAGGATTTCCCCGACGGGTTATTTCCTGCAGGAGGCAAATCCGATATCGAAGGCATCTTTCCACCACCCTATTTTGAATGGTTCCAATTTGAAAAGGTGAGTTTGCCTGTCTATTCTGGATCTCCAATCCACTGTGAGTGTGCCATCTTTTATTCACTATCTTCAATCAAGGAGGTGATTTTCTTAACAGCACTCGAACTGATCAGGATTTCACAGAGTACACAAACTTGGAAGAATGTGTCAAGTATCTGTGCGAGTACATTATGAGCAAAGGCCCCTTCGATGGTCTACTCGGATTCTCTCAGGTACTCTTTGCTGTTGCCGTGATTTCTTGCAGTCAGATGTTCATGTAGATTCAGATGCAAAATGCGGTTAAGCAAATGGTCACGGTCTAAAGTGCGCAGATGAAGTTTAATAGCATCATTGTGCTAAGACAACTCTCTGCATCTCACAACACTTGATTTTCTCGTTTGTTCAGGGTGCCACACTCTCGGCCCTTTTGCTGGGTTACCAAGCACAGGCAAGCCAAATAGCCTCTTTTATTTTCATCGTACTCCTATGCAACATTTTCAGTCGGGAAGTGATGGTTGATATGGCTGATATATATTTTTGGAAGCAGGGGAAGGTATTGAAGGATCACCCACCACTGAAGTTCTTCATATCTATATCGGGTTCGAAGTTCAGGACCCCAGACATATGTGATGTTGCCTACAAGGACCCAATCAAGGCGAAGTCGGTCCATTTCATTGGAGACAAGGATTGGCTGAAACTGCCGTCGCAGGATCTGGCGACCGCATTTGACAATCCCCTAATCATCAGACATCCCCAAGGCCACACCGTCCCAAGGCTAGGTGAGTATAAATGTTTGTTCTTAAACTTCTTCCATCGCTAATCAAATAGAAAACCACGAACTAATCCCAGCACAGTGTCCTTTTCTTTCAAGTATCTTAGAAACTCAAGTCTAACTGACATTTCCATGACTACTACTCAGATGAGACCACCGTTGTGCAGATGCGTGGTTGGACTGCTGAAATACTCCTCCAATACAGCAGCAGGAACCTCGAAGCAGGGAAGACCGACTCTGGCGACACTCTGAAGGTCCAGAATGCAGCGGCAAATGGGAACGTTCACAAGGAGGTCGAGATCGTGGAGGCAGCAAAAGCCTGAAGAACCTGGAAGGGAAAACAAGCCGGCCTTCCTCATCCCCTGTCCTGTGTGGAAGCCTAAGTCAGACACTGCTTTCTGAGGCAGTGTGAACTTGTGTGGTGATGGTAATTGGCAATGTACCTCGTCCATTATGATGGGAATAAATTTGCTCTTACATACTATTCACGTCAGAGTGTTTTCTGGCACCAAGATCCTAGTGCCCTCTTCGACACTTATTGAACGAATAATCCACAACTCATCTCCCAAGGTTACATTTGAAATTCATGAAAAAATGCATTACCCGCATTTTTCATATCACTCGACAATAGAAACTCTCCCTAAGCATTCGCAACACTTCTTGCGAACCAGGCTGGTTCACTTCTAAAATATGCCTTCTTACTTTCACTTACGTTTTTCGGTCAACGATAGTTACTAAACCACTTTGTTCAGCATTTTTTTTTTTTTTACAAATTCTGTCAAAACTGTAAACGGCAAAAAGGGGTGATCGTAATTTTGACGGTTACTCGGTTACATGGCAAGGCGAGGAATCCCTACGGCCTCCGACAGCACGCAGGAACAGGGAAAGTTCGCTCGGGCCCCACTGTTTTGTTCTAAGAATATTTGTCCTTTTCATGTGCTTCGGGAATCGATGCCTTTGGGGCCGCGTCAACTTCCAAACCGGAAAGCCAAACAGGATCCCCTGCCCCTCTCCGGAAGGACACCGAGAGAGACCGTTGAATCGTGTAGATCAGAGCGAGCGAGAGGTCGAGGTCGAGGTCGAGGTCGCGTCGATGGGGGCCACGGGGTTGCTGGTTTCCGATTTCGTTATCTCCTTCATGTGGGTCTGGTCGGGGACGCTGATAAAGGTCTTCGTGTACGAGGTGCTGGGGCTGGGGCACGGGCTCTGGGGCGAGACCGTCAAGTGCGCGCTCTACATCGTCGACATGTTCCTCTTCGCGTTCCTGGGCAAGCTCACGAAGGGCGGCTCGTACAACCCCCTCACCGTGCTGGCCTCCGGCTTCTCCGGCGATTTCGGCCGCTTCCTCTTCACCGTCGGCGCTCGCATCCCCGCCCAGGTTCGGTTTCGGTGTCGGGTTTTTTCTCCCCTTTGCTTTTTTTTTGCTTGTGTCGGGACCAGGTCGTTTGATCTTTCCTTGCCCCTGGTAAAGGTGAGGCTTTTGTGGTTGGCGTGTGTTCTGTGAAACAGGTTTTGGCTTTTGGCTAAGATGCTTCCGGGTTACCAGTTATGTTGCGGCTAATTTGTTTTGTAATTGCGAAAAAGGTTGGTTTTTTAAGGGGGTGGTGTTCTTGGCATGGGATCAATTCAATAAATAGTGTTTGCTCATTTTCGCTGCGATAAAAATATGAACTTGCTATCAGCAGTATGGCTTGACACTGTCTAGGGCACGTTGACAAAAGACCTGAGGAACATGGTCGAGATAAAATATGGGTTACGGCTTCAGTTAAGGGGGTTTGCAGATATGGTGTTGGGGAAAGTTAGGGCCTTTGTTCGGGGGAATTGGGATCCTAGAAGGTTCGGTCCGATTTTCTTTTAAGGGACCGATGGGGCTTTAATGTAGTTTCGACTGATGGTTTTGTTTTTTTCTTTTTTTTTTAAACAAAAACTGAGCATGAGGTCTCTCTGCTGACTCATTTGTGAGGAAGATCAGTTCCTTCATTTATCAAGTCCCTTATTAAAGTTTGAGTCGCCAATGTAAATTGAGTACAGCTATTGCATTTGCCGCATTTTTGTAGCTTTCTGGAGTATGCTCATGCAGAAGTGTATTCGATTATTTCGTGATCACAGGCACCGTATCCATTTTTTCCCCACTTCTTTTTACCAAAACATGTTTTAATATGACTGCAGCTTGAGCTTTGGACTTTCTACCTCATGTTTACTCTTTACAGCTCATATTCCAGGGTCATGTCATCTAATCACTGGATTAACCCCCATTAGTGATTACGTCACGACTTCATCACTGGATGATATTCTACAGAAAGGTCACCTTGTACTTTTGTTAGATGGTTCAGTGCTGTCCATCTTCTTGCCCTGTTCTCCACTATACTATAGATGACAATCCTTTGAGCAGATGGAAGTGCAAGATAATCTTGGTTACAATGAGTCAACAAGATAATTTTGGCAGAATCCAAATGCAACATAAGGTGTGACTAGGATACTGCAAAAGTGCAACTCTCTTTTGGGTTATAGACACAAGTTGTGAATTCTGCACTCTGTCTCAATTTGAGTCATTTTCTGTCAATATATGAGATCTTATGGACATATTAGCGGAATGAGAGGATTAGTTTCCATTGTCTCTGAAAAATTCCATGTCAGACTGAATGCAATTGAAATTCGTCCCTTGTGTTCAATGCCTTTTAGGTCATCTTTCTTGTTGTGAGCTTGTACTGTATAGGTCCTGGCCTATGCAATAACTTTTCCTGTTGCTGTGAGCCAGAGCACCTGATAACAAAGTGATACCATGCTTGGCATCATCATACAAGAATACCGATAGTCCTATGCGCTTCTCAGTTACACAGGTTGCTGATCATTCACTGACTCTCCATGGATGGATTCTAGTTTTGCTAGGAATTGGATAATTGTTTAGGGGTCAGTTTAGTTTAGCAAGCTGCAGCACTATCTGTTCAATTTTTCTTGTTAATGGAAACACTAGTTGATTGTCTGCTTGCAATTGCTATTTTTATGTTTAGCGAGATTGATATTATCTACTTGATTGTTTGCTCATTCTCTCCATGTTGCATCTACTCGGTCAATTGATTGGCTCTATACACCTTACATCAAGAAAGTTTCTACAATTAAAGGTTTGAAACTCGAAGAGTAAGTCTTGTGGAAGGATGAGATTATAGAGTTGCACATAAACAACAAGGTGGGGCAGTGTCAGCATCATGGTTTTGGACAAGTAATCTGAAATTGTTAAGTCTTCAGTGAAGCGACTTGCCATCAGAGATGAGATTGAATAATCATTTAGAATATGATGCCTGTCTCTCTTCATGCTTTCAGCGTTGTGGTGACATCACTCTGATATCATTAAGTCTGTTCATCTTTTCTCCAGGCGGTTGGTTCTATCACTGGGGTTAGGCTCATCGTTGCGACCTTCCCTCACCTATGGCTTGGGCCACGTTTGAGTATTGACGTTCATCGAGGGGCACTAACTGAAGGACTCTTAGCATTTGTAATCATCATCATCTCACTAGGACTCGGTAGAAAGATTCCTGGAAGTTTTTACACAAAGACTTGGATATCAAGTGTCTCTAAGCTGACTCTGCAGGTACTCGGTTCTGATCTAACCGGTGGATTTATGAACCCAGCTTCGGTAAGTACTTTTGAAAATCTAAGTGTGTTTCTTTTCTTTTGAGAGGAAACCAGTGGTGGATGTTCCCTCAGAATCACTCATGCTTGGATTAAAACTTGTTAATTACTGTAGGCAATGGGATGGGCCTATGCTCGTGGGGATCATATAACCAAGGAACATGTGCTTGTTTACTGGCTCGCCCCGGTAGAGGCCACCCTGCTGGCAGTGTGGATATTTAGACTGCTTGTGGGGCCACTAAAAGAGCAGGAAGCAAAGAAGAAAAAATCAGAGTGAGGAATGGCATTCGAGTTCTGCTCGCTGTCTACTGGATTATCTCATCCTTAGAAATTGGATACAGGGAGCATATCTCAACCGAAGGCACAAGATGTGCTTTAAGTTCAATCCTTTGTTCAGGTCAGGCAATCTGCATGGTCTGTTGGGTTTATCTAACTCTTGTATTAGACACTACCCTTTGCATTTTCTTTATTCGTAGACAAATGGCAATAAATTGTGTAAATCGTGTTAGGCTGAAATTCACGGGGTAGGTTTCGTTGGGCAATCTGTATGTATGATTGGGGCCCCGATTATCTGTCATTTCTTCAATATTAAGCTCTCCCCAAACCGTGTATCCAATGTACCACGTTTATTTAATATTAAGCTCTCTCTCTCTCTCTCTCTCTCTCTCTCTCTCTCTCTCTCTCTCTCTCTCTCTCTCTCTCTCTCTCTCTGTGTGCAAGTGCATGTGAGCTCATACATTTCAATCCGCAAGATATGGGTAAGAGGTAAGATTGCTGCTTTCAGTGCAGTTATCGTGTCCTATTTGCTCAACATTGATCCTGATAATTCTTCTTCAGACAAGCACAAGCTTGAGAATACAGGTGCGGAATGGGTTTATGAAGAAATTTGTTTAAGATCAATTAAGACCATCACACTAGAAGAAAAACCGTATATGTTGGGCTTAATCCAAGAACAGCTTCAGAAGTATTTAATTCTCTGAAGGTGTTTGGGACGGAGAAAATCATAAATAAAGATTTACCATTTGGAGATGGTACTGCCAAAAGGTTGACCACATCGTCAAACTCATTTAAATAGAAGCGTAGTTGATGAAATGGGAAACATAAGGAAGCAGTATTAAAGAGAAGACATGCTTTATCTTCGAAGAGAAGCTCTAATCCTGAAAATACAAACAAATCTTCCTTTTACAAGTGTTCCTCGATGTGACAGTTCTTGTAATGACACACTGTCTGAAGTACTATAGATTAACAACTTCACATGAAAGTCGTGGAAAAGACTTAATACACAAGTCGAGGCTCAAATTCTGCAAAATCGACTGAACCAGACTCGATCGGTGGCATCAAATATGCAGCCAAGAGCTCGGAGGCCAATGCAGCGATGAGTGGAATCCTCTTCAAGTTCTTCACCAACGGAATGTCCTCAGTTTCCCCAACCGCAATGAGCTTCGTGTTTATTTCCACCATCCTGTCCAACTTCCTTTTGAATTCAGGGTTCTCTACATCCAGCACGGCAGGAAAAATCCTGGCTGTGGTGCGGTTTGTCTGTATGAAGAAATGTTCAATCATTATTCATTCGAGAAGTCAAAATATTCCAAGTTCATAAATTCGAAGTACGGTAGTAATGGTAGAAGTCATGGACAGCGTGCAGCAGCAACAAAAATAATGTACTTCTCCAATGCAGCGACATGAATGTATTCATTCACCTCAATGATGACATGCATGTCAAATTCCTTAGTGTTGAGACCAATGCCTTCATAGAAAGCAGTCCGCTGGCAATCGTTAAGGTACATTGTCACATACACCTGAGGAATAAAGCATAGGCAGGTTAGGGCAAAAACAGGGGACTTCTACAGCATTAGCAGAGACACTGTGAATGATTCTCTTCACAGAACTCAGATGTTGGACACGAGAACTAATTCTTACCGAGAGGCAGAAGAACCGGGACCACAGTTTTGCCTTCCAGTCATTGAGAAACTGGGGTTGGGCTTTCATCAAAGCAGAGAAGAAATCACCGTGCCGGTTCTCGTCCTGGCACCAATTCTCGAAGTACTTGAAGATAGGATATGGTTGGTACTCGGGATTCTCCTTGAGATGTCTGTAGATTGTGATGTATCGCCAGTACCCAATCTTCTCGGACAAGTAGGTCGCGTAGAAAATGAACTTGGGCTTGAAGAACGTGTATTTCCTGGCCTTCGTCAGGAAACCCAAGTCCAATGCCAAGTTGAAATCGGACAACCCTTTGTTCAGGAATCTGCATACCGTCAAAGTATATTCATGTTCTTTGCTACGTAATATGATAGTAATGATCACTGAGATTGCAAACAGAGCTAATAGGGCGACACCCTACATACCCAGCATGTCTGGCCTCATCCCTGGACATCAGAGAGAATATCTCGGCTACCACCGGGTTTGTTTTCTATTAGCAAATAACTCAATTAGTCAGTCAGCTGAATGTATGTCCAAAAATTCAATTCCTATCTTCCACCACGAATTATACTATTTCACCGCCGAAAGCACATTGAAATTCTGATGAATATTCAATAGTGGTGCGAGAAAAGTTCGGAGAACACCTAGTATATCCACCCATTCATGAAAATTCGAAATGCAAACAGCAAAAGCACACCTTTTCCCAATTACATAGTCAAAACAATAATGCTAGCATAGCAGAAAATTGAAGTATCGAGTAATAAGTGATACGACAAGCTCGAACCCATTTCATATATTCTTCCAAACAGGATGGCAGAAACAAATAACCAATCGTACCAAGAAAAGCAGAGAGCCAAACCCAAGTTACCTTGAGCCTCCTCCCCAGCTCCTTGTAGAGAAGGAACCCAGAGAACTCGGCAGTGCAGGACCTCTCCAAGAACTCCACGAAGATCTGCCTGAGCGGGCCCTGCATCTTATCCGCAGCCTCCTTGAACTCCTTGTTCCTCACGAAGTGGGTCTGGTTGTAATCGGTCTTGAACTCCTGCAGCAGGGCCACGAACTCGTCCTGGTTCAGGTTCTTGTTAATCTCGGTGTTGAACAGCTGCTCCATCTCGTCGAAATCGGTGGTGTAGAACCGCGGGGCCAGGAGGGTCTCCTTGATGGCCTGCTTGTTGGCCTTCTTGGCGGGCTTCTTGGGGGCGGCGGGCTGGGCGGTGGCCGACATCCTGACGGCGGCGAACCGGGGGCGCGAGGGTGCTCCGGGGCCGGCCAGTCCCGGGGTGCTGGCGAATTTCGAGATGGGTTTGAGGAGAGCCATCTCGGCTGCCATTTCCTGGAGCTGGAGAGCCGGCGTGGCTTCGGCGGGGATTCTTGATTTTCTTGACAGCGGGAGGGGCAGGAGAGATTATATCGTGGAAGAGAGAGCAGAGCAGGGGAGGGCGGATAAGGTGGCAGCATGGCGTGCGATTGGCCGACGGGTGATTATGTGTGTGATCCGATGGAAATCTGTGGGCTTGATGGAGGGGTGACACGTGGCGGGCGGCCATAGGCCGGTCTGATTACTTTGTCTGGTGGTGATAATGCCACTTCGGCTGACCGGTGCTTGTGGTTGTGGTCTCCCTTCCGCTAAAGTCAAAGCTTGATTCTTTGTTTAAAGGGTCTCTTGAGAGAAGATTCGAGATTTTGTCCAGTCTGGAGCAACTCTGTTTAGTAGGATAAGAGGCCACTTCTTCTTCTTCTTTTACATCTTCTTCCGGGTTCAAACTGAAGTCCAATTGATACTTATTTTTGGGGATAATGATACAAATGATTCATGAGCTTTATTTTAATATATAATGTGGTCTATAAATTTTTAATTAACTCGATATGTAATGTCATCTTTAAATTTTGAATTTTTTCACCATGGTCCTCAGACTTTTAGTATATGTAGTTCCTAAAGAGTATGGAAATGTTAAATATTATCATTCCATTAATTTAAATTTAGGAAATATATTAAACATTCTTATATAGTTCACGAATTAAATATATCGAAAGTTCAAAGACCACATAGACTAAATTATAAGTTAATGGATGATATTGTATATTAGGCTAAATTTTAAAGACCGTATTAAATAAATTTAAAGCTTATTGACCACGTTATATATTGAACTAAAGTTATGAAAACAATTGTCACCACCAAAAGGAGTCAATGAGGTCCCCGGGGAGGGGAGGGCGACACGATGCATTTGCTTATTAGCCCCTTGCACAGGCCCATTAAGGCCTTACATCTTTGCTGGGCCTGAGGTCCAAATAACTAAGGCAGGGTCACCAGATATCCAGGAGAGGTCATTGGCTGCAAGCATGCCCATGTACTTGTTCTTTCCAAAACTGATAAAGAAAGCGCTCCGTTCCATTAAAACTCATTGAACGGTCTCTAACATTCATCTACCGCGGGGTGCAAATTTCAAGCTTTGGCATTCAGATTGGTTAATCACCTACCATGAGATAATTTGATGGGGTTGAGTAGATAGAGCTCTTTATTCCGTGTTGAGCGAGGCGAGGCCATGATATAACACGCTCAACTGGGCTGCTTAAGGTTGAGAGCTTTGATGAGGTGAGGATTTCATGCTAAGGGCCTTGAGATGCCGGTCTATGGCGTCCATTCTTTAGCCCACATAGATCTCTAGAAGAATTTCCTAAGTATACCAGAAGGATTGAATTTTAACCTTCATATCGTTCTTCGTGATGAATTTCAATCTTTCTTTTCTAGATTAACATAAGTCATGTCACGCTGCATGTTTAGCATTTGGCCTTTCATTGAGCTAAGCAGAAAACTAAAGGCTTTCAAAGTAAGGAGAGACTGAAACTCATGGGCTCATCATGGTACACAAGTATTTTTACATAACAGTTGCGCTGCGTTTCTTCTGTGCTTTACAAAAAAAAGTTACTCACATTTAGGCAATCTTCCTTCTTTGTCAGAGTTCGCGTTGTTTTATCAAATTGTGGAGGCAACCAAACAATCCTTGCAAGACCCAAAAGACCAGCTTGAGACTAGCTGTTGGCTTGGGAAGCCTTACGGCCACTGTTTTGTCAGCATTTTTTTGACAGTTGCAGACCCCCTATTCTTTCGTTTGCTTATGACATGAGCTTATCCTTCTGCATTCGTGGACAAACAATCTCTAGAAACTAGAAAGCAAACCATTGTCCTAATGTTCAAAGGCAGGCCATTGAAATGGGTTACTTGTCACTAGATTTGGGGCGACAACAATGACGTGCCATCACTCGTTTGTCTGCTTATTCTTGAAGCGAAAGCAAGGCATCATAGGATAACACTACACTCCTTTTCCTCATTCGGGATTTTTCTGCCTTTTCAATTTTGCTCTCATTGTCACTATGACAAGTGTAGGATGGACGATGTAATGCCTCCTTGATGTTTATCTGTCTTGCCTTGATTGCATGGGCAATCTTGCGTGGATAAAGAAAATAAAGCAAAGGAGGAAAGAATTCGGTCTCTTCCTCTTCATAATGAGAATGTAATTTCGTGCGATGATTTATATATTTTCAATGTGTTTTTTTGGGCCCACTTCATAGGAACAATTAGATTATATATACCACTGTCCGCAGTGGCCACGATAGTTAGAGCTTTCTCCCCTGACCGAGAGGGGAGGGGTTCGAAACCCCGTGACCCCATTGCGCGACTCACCTACGGCTAGGTCTATGGTAGCGGCCCAATTCACCCCGGGTTTACCTCGCCGGTTGCCAGCTATAAGGGGGTTTCCGGGTCATCAAAAAAAATAATTAGATTATATATCACATGGGTTCTAAAGTATCTCGAGATCTAAATAAGAAGAAAAATCTTACCCCTTACGAAATTTGGATCATGTTAAATAGTGCAAAAGCTCTAAGCAAAATGTTGTGAGTATTATACCATCCAATTCGACCGCATATATTGTCGGATCGATCACATTTGTCACTAGAGTCTATGCTTACAGCAACTTCATTTGTTTATTTTCTTTTGTAATTAATGCTCAATACAAGCTTCATCAACGGGACAAATTTAAATATTAAAATTTCAGGTTTACGTTGTTTTCCCCTCTTTCATATCTTCCATTTCGTAGGCCATAACTAATTAGGATTTTATCTAAGTAATTAAAACTTTAAAGTTGTATTTGGTCGCATGAATTTCTAATTAGGATAGGATAAGATATAGATTCATAAATTTTGCTACATCATATCTATTATTTGATGAATCACAGTAATGATGCCGGATATCTTCATATCCTATTATGTTTATTATTTAATACAAACTGTAAAGAGTCTCAAACACCCCCAGTGCCAAAACTTGATATGAGAAAATACTTAAATGTAAAAAATTCGAAGATTGCAAAATCGGAGTAAAATTGATTAGTTAAATACTAACAATGAGAAATTTCGGCCAAACTGCTAACATGGCTTTTCTCCAACAAGACAATTATAAAACGACGCCATTTTGCATGCTCACATGAGTAGATTAGCTAACTTCGCTTAGATTTAAATGTTAATATAAATATTAATTAAACTAAATTTAAAAGAAGAGTAAAAAGAAGAAAAAGAAAAAGATTGTAGAATGCTTCAGCGAGGGCTGTGCAAGCCCTCGCTGTCACCTCCCCAATGTCACCAAGAAGAGCCAACAACAATGGGAGGAGGGTTGGCAAGGGACAATGGGGGGAGGGTCAGTCAACGACCCTGGTCACAAGAGCCAATGCTAATGGGTAACCCCTCAGCTAGCAGCAACCCTTGTCTCGGCTGGGTGAGGGCTTGTGGGCCCTCGCCATTGGTTAGCTTGCGTTACTGCCCTTGGCTAGGGCCCAACGACCCCAGCTAACCCCTCCCCACTGTCATCGAGCCCCAGCCAAGGCCTAGTGACCCTGACTAGCCCTCCCCTCACCATCACCAACCCTTCCTAACGACGATGGAGAGGCGGCAACAGCAGCAAGGGCTTACACATTCCTCATCGAAGTGTTTTGCAATCTTTTTTTAAATTTTAATTTAATTAATATTTATATTAAAATTCAAATAAGAGGCAAAAGGACATCGTTTTGACTCTTCTTTGTTGACTCAACTTTCCAATGAGCTATTTAGACAACTTATATTATTCAAAATAAGCCCCGTCGAATTTCCGACACCCTTTGCCAAAGTTGACACTTAGATGTCTCATTTTTTTTTTCAAAAAAAAAAAGTGACACTTAAGTATACCTTTAAGAACTTTTGGCACTTAAATGTCTTCCTAAGTTAAGTTTTGGCACTTACGTTTTACTTCTGCCAAACTATAAGCATAAACAAAAATGGTAAAAATCTTTCACGATTCATTGATAATGAAACCATAGATGCACAAACTAAGGCAATCACATAACAATAAATAAATTCAAGGATTTTGCTCTATATTACTTATTGTCTGGTGAAACATAGTGATAGAGCCAAATTTTTCCACATCTTATCAATTATTTGGTAGGAGGACACATTAAATGAAAATGCGCAAATGGAGGCAATTACAGGATATAAAATAAAGTTAGGGATTTTACTCCATCTTATCTATTATTTGGTGAAATATACTGATAGAGTCAGATATTTCCATATCTTATCAATTGTTTGGTAAGGAGGGCACATGCATAAATGAAAATGCACAAATGGAGGCAATTACAAGATAGGAAATAGATTTAGGAATTTTACTCTATCTTATCCACTATATGATAAAATGTAGTAATAGAACTAAATGTTTTCGCATCCTATCATATCTATTGTTTGGTAAAGAAAGTACATGCAAAAATGAAATTGCACAAATGGAGGCAATTACAGGATAGGAAATAAATTCAGGAATTTTGCCATATCTTATATATTCATGATAACATGTAATATTACAGCTGGATATTTTCATTCCATTGTTTGGTAGGAACAGTGTAAATGCATAAAGGAAAATGTGAGAATCTATCACAATTCGACTCTTGCCCCTCTCGGGAAGTTTTGACTGGAGAAGGGGATTCTCTTGTCGCTTATGTGGAAGTTCGACCTGAACCAAAGAGTTCCACAGGAGAAGGAGCTTCTTCGGTGAATAATGGAGATTTTAATTTGGGATCGATAAGCCTTTTATTTATACGCATTAAATTAATATGAATATACAAGCTACTCTTTCATCGACACTCGATTTGCATGAAACCACATTGCGCTCCATATGTCGATGAAAGAAGGCCATGCATGCATAGATTTCGTCTACGGTGCGTTACAAGGGTGAGATGTTTTTTTTTTTTTTTTTGGTAAGATACAAGGGTGAGATGTTTGTCAAGCATGACGTCAAAAGTTGCAAAGCCTTTCCATATAACTGCGTCTACGTCATGCATGCCAGATCTTAATAAAATTGAATGCCTTGTCTACCAATGTCATCTTCTCAACAACAATCAGAACATCAATCAGCAGAACTTTCTTAAAACGTTGTATATGTTTAGTTACCGTAGGTTATAAGTTATTGGTTTTCTCTATTTGGGCAGGGATTAGGTTACCTCAACAAAGCCAAGTTATGAAGACCTTGATTTATTCTCTTTTCTATGATATCAATCTTATCGATCGTGGCATGACTGAGTTTTCTACTGAACTTCCCTTCATCAGGGCGTGCTCAAACTGAATTTGGTAGAGGAGTGTCAATGCGGGTTTGCACTCCTAGCAGTGTTCTTCTGCTATTCCTCTTTATCGGCCTTTCTTCTCTACGGCAATGTTTTCCTCTTGATGTCCATGCAAAACCACTACACTGCTGCTCGTTGATGCTTTTCATAGGTCAACCGATACCTGAAATGTTTTGCGGTATATTCTTTGAGGTCTGTTCTGGACCCTAAAAGTGCTCAATCTTCTTTTCCGTCAATGTTCTTTTTTGCAAGTATTTGTTCCCTTTTGTGAACTTGTCAATGGAGAACTTTCAGTGAGCTGATATACTTATGTTCACGATCATCTGTCTGACCTTTTAATGCCATTTTGAGATGGCCCCATGCTTCTGCGTGTGGCAACACTCACCCGAGTCTATTGGTTTCTAATTGTTTGCAGCATGCACAAACATCCACCTTGAGGCAACATTTAGTGACTTGCCTAAGGGGTGAACAGCAAAAGTATCATTATTTCCTAAGTTACTCTTGAACGTCCATTCTATCGATTGATGCATTTCAACAACTAGACCTGATTTCTAGCTTTTGCTGTTCTTTGTTTAATCGATGGTGGATGTACCTTATATGAAGCGTCATCATTGCAGGAGATCAACCATGCTGGGGCTGGAGGATTGTGGGCGGAGCTTGTAAGCAACAGTGGTGATCTCAGGATCCCTTTAATTTCTTGAAACAAGAACAGGAAAATAGTGTGCTTATCTAATTTATGTATCAGACTACTCTATCAATGACTATTCAATGTTCGATAATCTGAGATGGCTCGCTGCTTCAGTTTCTGTGGAAATCAGATGTGGACCGTTGCCTTTCGAGGGGCTGTATTGGAAATGGTACACTCAGCAAGAGTGCTTACCTTACGTGGCTAAGTTGTAGGTGGAATTGGACGTGTCCCCGCTCCCATTGGTTCGGTTGAAATGGATTGCCAAATTATTTCTGACTTCTGCTACAAAGGGGGAGTTAGTTCTTACTTCTTATGCATGTAGACTCATCTGTGCATGATTTGAGGACACTATTAGGATGCTTTCTTATTGATACACCTTGCTCTTCAAAAGAATGTTTTAGTTCGATTCGTTCTTTATTATCCGGTGGTTAATGGACATAGTAGAATCTGTCTGTTTTTTGTGCCCAGTGTATCTCATCTTCTCACGAATTTCATGTTTAATGGATGGGCAGTTGTTCACGTTAAATCCTGCACTATGAAGGTGCCATGACCTGAACAAAACTCCTGACTCATTCTAATTCCAGGGTTTAAAGCTGGGGGCCCTAACACATCCTCAAACATCGACCCTTGGTCAATAATTGGGGATGAGTCCTCTTTGGTTGTTTCAACCGACCAGTCATCATGCTTGGAACGCAATAAAGTTGCGCTTGAGATGGACGTGCTTTGTGACAGCCAAGGAGATAATGTGTTTAGCTGGTGGTGTCGGTGTGTATAACCCTGGATTCTGGGGCATGGTGAGTACTAATGACTGTTTGATGTTTATTTCCTAAATAACCATTGTAAACATGGCTTCAGGCTCTCAACTCTATCTGATGGATTCCAGTTTTTCATGTTCCAAAACACTTCAGATCTCCTCAACATTTTCTTCAACTGCATAAATCTACTATTGAATGCTTAGGTGATTTGTCTTCCATCCATCTTCGTTTGAATATTTTTTTGTAGTTCAAATCCTATGTTTTGTCTCTCTTCAGAATATAGAAGAAGGGAAGACGTACAAAGTGGTCCTTTATGTTCGCTCATGAGGATCGATTAATGTACCCGTATCTTTGACGGGCTCAAGTGGAAGGCCAACCCTGACTGCTGCGAACATAATGTGAGTACCATTTAAGTGCTTGTAGAGGCCCAGATAAATAGTGTTAATTTGAAAATGTGGTGTCCTTTTGGACCATTTACTTTCATTCTGCATTCTCTCTAGTCCATCTGATTGCCCTTCCTGGGGCAGCTTCATTTCTTTCGATTGAAAATAGTATGCATCATGAGGCATGAAGAGTCTTAATAGAGTGACGCCAGGAGACAGGATCTACTCGATCAGCATGATGATGTTCGAAAGTCTTATTGCAGAGCTTCTGCTTCTGACGTATCAAACTGGACAGAGAAGGAAATTCTTTTGCAAGACAAGGTATCAGCATTTTTTCTTTGACATACCAACGCCCGCTGACGCATGCTCAAATAGATTTATGCCCGTTCTTCTGTATAAATCATTGTTTCTTTTGAACAACCTTGCGGTTTTCTTTTCTGAAGTGATCCTCTTTTGCCATACTATATCTCTTTAAGGGAATGTTATTTATCACCCATTATCTTCTTGTGGCAAGGAACCGTCACTTAACCCTATTAAGAGGGATTATGTCAGTATGGCTGTCTTTCATCCCGGCATAGGTAGACTTATACAGAGAGAAGACTTTTCTAAAGAGAAATTTAATATCAATATTCTATACTGCTTCAACATTTAGTTAGTAATTTTCGAATCGAGCATTTCTTCTCTTGGGTTTCATGTGCAGTCGCTGAAGCACAGGATGTGAATCTACGTGCTTTTAGCTGAAGCACGAGAACTAGACTCTAGGTGCTTTTAAAACTGCAGTTCCTCTGCTTTCTGCAAAAAAATTTGCATTATTAGTTGCTTATGTAAACATCCCTTGATGGTCTACCCAAAACTTACCTTGCCACAGGGACATGGTTTCAGAACTGACATTGTTGAAATGCTTGAAGACATATTAATTTTGCTTTTTACATATTAACTTGTGCTACACTAACGTATTATGAGGTGGGCTGTGGGCATCCAGACTGAATATTGGCGACCTCAGATGCTAATTTTCCCTAGTAGCATCAATTGCATATATCTGCTTTAAGCTGATCTTTAAATTTCGGGATTTGCTTTATGTCAATGGTCTATTAAAATCACTCGAAGCAGCAATGCACAGACCCAAGTTTTGCAGGTCTCTAATTATCAATGGGCATTGCAATAGGTATCCCCAGAACAGCTCACAGTTAGCTTGATAAACTACTCAAACTTCTCATCTTCTAGGTGGCTGTTTTGTTGAAGGTGAATTGTTATAAATGCATTTCGCTGGAAAGAAATTGTTAGACCATAGGAAGAGAGACCTGGCCACTATAATGATGTGTGGAAGTATTGCACTATTAGTTGCTTATGTAAGCCTCTCCAAGGCTTTTGGCTGCCACCCTCGTACTTCCGGACACCACCTGCGGACTTTGATTTCATTCATACAAACATTCGAGTCGAGCAGCAATTGGTTCACTCAAGTCAATTGACAAACAAAAACTCAAGTTTGGAACGGGAATTTGGCATCAATTATGCAGTTCGATCACCCGACCAACTCGTATAGCTATGATTGATTAATTATTGCTAAATGATGATTAACCTACACTGTGCATTTCGCAGTGCGCTAGGCTATGCACTAGCACCTAGTGAAACTTCAATCCCCTTTCTCTAATCTACCCACCGAGGAAACATGCATCGAAAATCACAAATAGGCCTAACATTCATCTAATCAATCACACACAATCTTAATTGAACATGCAATTAGGCCAAGTAGCCTTAGGAATCAAACAAACAATTAGTTGTCCAAAGGGCACCTTCTCTATTTTTTCCCCTTTTCTGCCTAATTATGTTTTAATTCAATTGCCTAACCTAATGAAGTCGAAATTGAATAATCCCAGTGGAAAATGAAAGTTTAGGAAGTGTAGTTTAATGTTCATCTAGACTATTTTCCCGAATTTTGAGCCCAATTACCTGGATTTACCCATTTTACCCGCCACTTAGGATCCGACCCGATTCGGATCCGGTTTTTGCAAAATGCGGGAAAAGTAGTAAATGAAGTTCAAATGCCGCAAAAATTTACAGGGAGCATCCTCAGCATGTTATCTTCGACTTTAATTTTATGACTCATTGCAAATAAGCCCTCCAAGAACTAGCGAAACTTCAGTAAACACCCCCAACTCAAAATGGGAACAATTTTAGAGGCCGTTTCTGACCTTATCCGAATTAATTCAAATTGCCCGCCCAAACTTGTTCAAATTTCCAGATTTGCAAACTAGGATCTTCTGAACAACTTTCTTTTTTTTTTTTTTTTAACTTTTTGTAAAAAAGATCTTCAGATGCCTTGAAATTGCACCAAACGTCCTGAAACTGAAATTTCGGATCTAAGCATCAAATTTCTTCGGCACTTTGATTAAGCTTTTGACCAACCAAATGAGTTCCATTTTCAATGATTTTCCCATCAATAGAAAGCTTATGATCGTGGCTACAACTTTCACGCCAAACCTTTTCCAGATTCGGAACACAATTTTTTTAAAAAAAATCGATAAATATATTGATCTCAAACTTTGGAAAAATATCGAAACATGGCCAAAAAAACAAGCCTCCTCGTGATCATGGGTTCCTAATCTCGAGTTTTTTACTTTTTGGCTAAAATCAAGCGTCAACAAGTTGCACAAGTTGCACTGCATTTCTTCGGCGTTTCTTCCGTGCTATACAAAAGAAGTTAGTCACGTTTAGGCAATCTTCATTCTTTTTCAAAGTTAATTGCATTTAGATAATCTTTTTAGTCGAAAAGCGAGCCTTGTCAGCATCTTTTTGACAGCTACAAACCCGCCAGTCGTGGACAAACACTCTCTGCAAAGCAAACCATTGTCTTGTCCTAATGTCCAAGGTAGGCGATTCAACTGGCTCACTTGTCACTAGATTTGGGTCGACAGCAATTACTTGCCATAACTTGAAGCGAGCGCAAGGCATCATACGATAACACTCCACTCCTTTTTCCTGGTCAGGATTTGCCTGCCTTTTTTCAACGTTGCTCTCGTTGCCACTATGACTTATCGTGCCGGGTGGACAATGCGATGCCTTCTCGATGTTTGTTTGTCATGACTTGATTGCATGGGCAATCTTGTGTGGATAGAGAAAACGGAGCAAAGGAGGAAAGCATTCGGTCTCTTCCTTTCTACAAACGAAATACCATTTTGTGCGATGATTCATATCTTGTCATCGTGTGTTTTCGATCCACTTCATACGACCGGGTTAAATTATGTAAGATTCACATGAAACCTAACTAAGATCTGAAGTGTCTCGAGAGATTTAAATAAGAAGGACAATGTTACCCCTTTTGATGTTTGGATCATGTTAGATTGTACAAAATCTCTTAACATAATGCTGTGAGTTATCTGAAAGTCATAAGACCCAATTTGACCACACATTATTAGATCGATCACATTTGTTATTGGAGTCTACGCTTTTAAGTAACTTTGTCCGTTTATTTTCTTTTGAAATTAATACTTAGTACGAGCTTCATCAATTAAACAGATTTAAAAATTACAATATCAAGTTTGTTGTTTTTCCCTATTTCATATCTTCCATGTCTTAGGCTATAACTCATTAGGATTTTAAAATTATATTTGGTTGCTTAGATATTTAAATAGGATAGTCTCTGATGTTTGTCTATAAATTTTGCTAACTATTCACTGTTTGATCAATCACAATAATAGAGCCGGATATTTTCATAACCTATCATGTCGTGGTTTGGAAGGAAATGTATATTAGTGTGAATGTATAAACGAAAATGGTAAGAATCTCTAATGATTCATTGATAAAAAAAGAATGGAAATGCACAAAAGGAGGCAATGATGGGATAGAAAAGAAATTCAAGGACTTTGTTCTATCTTATCCACAATTTCACAGTTTGGCAAGTCAATAATAAAGGAATCTTTACATATCCTATCATTTCTATTACTTGATATGAACCATATATCAATGTAAACGCATAAACGAAAATGATAAGAATCCCTCACAATTCACTAACAAAGAAATTGGCAATGCACAAAATGGAAACAATTATTGAAAAGGAAATAAATCCTGGAATTTTGTTATGTTTAGTGTATTATAGTATTAAAGTTAGATATTTCCGTTCCAATGCTCGGTAGGAACTCTATATAAGTTTAAAATTTAAAAACGAAAACAATAAAAATCTATTATGATTCGACTCTTTCGTTGCTTTCAAGGAGTTACGACCAGAGAAGGAGCATATAGGAGAAGGAGCTTCATCGGTAAATAATCGAATTTAAAATTCTGAATTCTTTTGCCTTCATCTACGTGCATCAAATTAAAATGAATACACAAGCTACTCTTTCGTCGGCACACGATCTGCATAAGTTTCAGGGGGGATGAGAGTGAGAACGCGTAAGTTTCAGGAGTGGGTTTCGACTCCTGTAAGAGGCAGGGCAAAAGTCTGAGAGTGAGTATAGAGTAAGAATAGAGTAGGACTGACAAAAAAAAAATTGCATAAATCCACCATGTGTGCCGCATGTCAGTAAAAGAAGGCCATTTATGCATGGATTCCATCTACTCGACCATTGATTAGGTCACCCGTCGAAGGGGGAAAATGGCAGAAGAAGCCTTTCGTGTAAGTTGTTGTAACTAAGGTATGTTACAGCGATGAGATGTTTGTCAAACACAACGACGAAAGTCGCAATGCCTTTCCATAAAATTACATCTACCATCACGCACTGCTGGATATTAATGAAAGAGAACGCATTTCTCTATCAATTTCACCCTTCTCAACTATAATCAAAGCATCAATCAGCAGCACAGACAACTTCCTTAAACCGCTGAATGTGTTTAGTTGTCGGGAGTTGCTGCAATTGCAATTTTTTTTTTTTTTTTAGCTGTTGTAACCAAACGAACTTTCAGTGAATATAAATAAACTGAATCGCTTTTCATCCGGGAAAAATCAATTGGCGACGAGACCGGCTCGAAGACGGATGCGTCCACGTCATTCGCCGCCGCACCGCATCCAGATACGCGGACACGAAGTACCAGGAACACCTCGTACTTGTCGATGCGCGTGCCGACAGGCGCCGGCGCCGGCGCCCGATTCCCCGGCTAAGCCGTCGCCGGACCCACAGGGAGGAAATCTTCGAAGGGAGCTGACGGGAGGGTGTTGCGTCTAATCCAAACCCAAGATGGGGACAAAGATCTTACGTGAAAGCAAGGCAAAAGACCGAAAGCCCACGTTTTTGCCGCAATGATAAATCGGCACTCTGCCCCTCCACAGCCTTTGTGTCAACTCGCAGTGACGCTAGTAATCACACTTAAAAAAATTCTCTCTGTTTCCCCGAAAAACGCTATCTTTTTCCTGTTCTCTTTTGTTGAGCTACCGGTCCTGCCTATACCCACTTCTCCATTGACTCGGTCTGTCTCTGGCCGTTCGTCAATCGGGGCATTTCAGGTGCGTGATCGGGTTCACCGGATGAACGTCTTGTGAACGAGTGAGGCAGAATTGTTTGCTCTTCTTTTTCTCTGTCGCCCAGTTCTGAAAAGGATTAGTTTGAAGTTGTTTTGAGTCCTGTTTGTGGCTCTGTGTTGTTTGCTTCTTATTTGCTCCAAAAATTTGGAATTGTGTCTGTGGGTGATGAAAAGCCCGGAATTTGCCGCCGTTACCTCATCGTCCGTATCAGCATGAGTTGTCTCGATTAGTCCAGATAGTGACAAAACGTACAGGAGGTTGTTACAAAAGGTCATGAGTAACTGGTTTTCTATATCTGGGCAGGATTAAATTACCTCAACAAAGCCATGTTATGATGATCTTGACTTTATTCTCTTTTCTATGATATCAATCTTATTGATGGTGGCATGACTGAGTTTTCTACTGAACTTTCCCTTTACTAGGGCGTGCTGAAATTGAATGTCTTAGAGGAGTGACAATGCGGGTTTACAAAGAAGCTCCTAGCATTGGCCTTCTGCTATTCCTCCTCATCAGCCTTTGTTCTGTATGGCAATACGTTGCTTCTGATGTCCTGGCGAATCAGACTACAGTGCTGCACGTTAATGCTTCCACGGGTCGGCTGATACCTGAAACGCTTTTTGGTATATTCTTTGAGGTCTGTTCAGAACCCTAAAAGAGTTCATTCTTCTGTTCTGTCAATTTTCTTTTTTGCAATTATTTGTAGCCTTATGTGAAATTGTCTACAGAGAACTTTCAGTGAACTGCTAGACTTATGTTCACGATCATCTGTTTGACCTTTTAATGCCATGTTGAGATGACCCCATGCTTCTGTGGTAGCAAAGCTCAGGCGAGCCTATTGGTTTCTAATTGTTTACTGCATGCACAAACATCCGCCTTGAGGCAGCATTTACTGACTTGACTAAAGATATGAACAGCAAAAGTACCATTATTTCCGTAGTTACTCTTGAACATTCATTCTACCGGTTGATGCATTTCAACAACTAGATTAAATTTCTAGCTTTTGCTGTTCTTTGTTTCATTGATGGTGGATGTGCCTTATATGAAGTGTCGTCATTGCAGGAGATCAACCATGCTGGGGCTGGAGGATTGTGGGCAGAGCTTGTAAGCAACAGAGGTGATCTCAGGATCCCTTTAATTTCTTGAAACAAGAGCTGAAAATAGTGTGCTTATCTAATTTATATTTCAGACTACTGTAATATTTACTATTGGATGTCTGATAATCTGAGATGGCTTGCTACTTCGGTTTTTGTGAAAAAATTAATTTGGATGTGGACTGTTGCTTCTTAAAGGGCTGTGTCAGAAATGGTACGCTCAACTAGAGTGCTTACTTTATGTACCTAAGTTGTAGTTGGAATTGGAAGTGTCCCTGCTCCTATTGGTTTGGTTGGAATGGAATTATTTGTCAGACATCTGGTACAAAGGAGAATTGGTTGCTTATGTATGTGGACTTATCTGTGCATGATTGAGCACGCTAGCAGGATGCTTTCCTATTGATGCATTTTACTCTTCAAAAGAATGTTTTAGTTCGACTTATTCTTTATCTTCCAGTTGTTAATGGACATAGTAGAATCTGTCTGTTTTTTGTGTCCAGTGTATCTCTCATCTTCTCATGAGCTTCATATATTAAAGGAAGACCAGTTGTTCATGTTAACTCCTGCACTATGAAGGTGTCGTCACCTGTAAAGTTCCTGACTCATTCTAACTACAGGATTTGAAGCTGGGGGCCCTAACACACCCTCAAACATCGACCCTTGGTCAATAATTGGGGAGGAGTCATCTTTGGTTGTTTCAACTGACCGGTCATCATGCTTTGAACGTAATAAAATTGCGCTTAAGATGGATGTGCTTTGTGACAGCCAAGGTGATAACATTTGTCCAGCTGGTGGTGTCGGTGTGTATAACCCAGGATTCTGGGGGATGGTGAGTACTAATGACTGTTTGATGTTTATTTCCTAAATAACCATTGTAAACATGGCTTCAGGCTCTCAACTCTATCCGTTGGGTTCCAGTTTTTCATTTTCCAAGACACTTCAGATCTCCCCAACATTTTCTTCAACTTTATGGATCTCTTATTGAATGCTTCCATGATTTTGTCTTCTTTCCATCTTCTTTTAAGTATTTTTTGTACTTCAAATCCTATGTTTTGTCTCTCTTCAGAATATAGAGGAAGGGAAGACGTACAAAGTGGTCCTTTATGTTCGCTCATCAGGATCACTTAATGTATCTGTATCTTTGACGGGCTCAAGTGGGACACCAACTCTGGCTGCTGCAAACATAATGTAAGTACCATTTAAGTGCTTGTAGAGGTCCAGATAAATAGTGTTAATTTGAAAATGCAGTATCCTTGTGGACCATTGAATTTTGTTCTGCACTCTCTCTAGTCCATTTTATTGCCCTTTCTGGGGCAGCTTCTTGTCTTTCGATTGAAAACGGTATGCATTCTGAGGTATATCTACTCGATCAGCATGATGATGTTCGAAAGTCTTATTGCAGAGCTTCTGCTTCTGAAGCATCAAACTGGACAAAGAAGGAAATTCTTTTGCAAGCCAAGGAATCAAATACCAATTCTAGACTTCAGTTGACGACCACAAATAAAGGAGTGATATGGTTTGATCAAGTCTCAGCAATGCCTAATGACACGTACAAGGTATCAACTTTTTTTCTTTGACACACCAATGCCCACTAGGCAGTGTCTTATGACCAGCACATGCTCAAAAAGATTTATGCCTGTTCTGCCATTTAGATTATTGTTTCTTTTGAACAACCCTGCGGTTTTCTTTTCTGAAGTGATCCTCTTTTGCCACACATTATCTCTTTGAGGGAAAGTATTGTCACCAGTTATTTTCTTTTAACAAGGCATCGTCCCTTAAGCCTATGGAGAGGGATTATTTGAGTATGGTTGTCTTTCATCTGATAATAGACTGATACAGAGAGAAGACTTTTCTAAAGAGGAGTCTAATATAAATATCCCATACTGCTTCAACATCTAGTCAATAATTTTCGAATTGAGCATTTCTTCTTGTGGGTTTTATGTGGAGTTGCTGAAGCATGGGATGTGAATCTACGTGCTTTTAGCTGAAGCATGAGAACTTGACTCTAGGTGCTCTTTCTGCAAAATTTATGCATTTTTAGTTGCTTATCTAAATGTCCCTTGATGTTCTTCCATAAACTTACCTTGTAACAGGGACATGGTTTCAGAACTGAGCTTTTTGAAATGCTTGAAGCTATTAAACCTCAATTCCTCAGATTCCCGGGTATATAATTTTACTTTTACATTTTAGCTCATGCTACACTAACATAATATGAGGTGGACCGTGTGCATCTAGACTGAATATTGACTATCTCAGATGCTAATTTTCTCTAGTTGCATCAAATGTGTATATGTGCACTAAGCTGGTCTTTAAATTTCGGGATTTGCCTTATGTCATGGTCTACTAAAATGACTCAGACTTGCAATGTGGAAGACAATAGATGTGGACTATTCGATAAGATTGGATTAATAAACAAGAAAACGTTTGAGCATTTAATCATTCTTATGTGTTCTTATTCCTTAGGTGGCTGCATTTTTTTAGGTGCTTATGTGTATGCATGCATGCATGCAAGCGTATGTGATACATATTTCAGTTTCTTCATTTACTCCAATGCAATTTGGCCTTATAGTTTTGTTTTAAATTTGTCTATTAGAGGACAGAATTAGTTTCATTTTATCTAACCACTTTCTAAACCTGAGTATCCACTAGCTAATCTTGACAGAGACCTAATTCAGATGTAAGGACTTGACTTCCAAGTCCACTTTACTTGTGGAATTGCTGCTCTGAACTTCATGTACTTAAGCACTCTCCATACAGCATCGATTTGTTAAATTAATGTTTCAGATGTCACTGGTCGGCACAGGGAGGAGTCTCATGAAATTATACTCTTGGACTTAGACTGTTTCAACTTACTCTTTAATTGGAATAATTGGCTATAAACTAATGTTTCCAAGACTCTGGTTATTAGTTCTTCATATAGCAGTAGGAGTTATATCAACTGAGCTGGATGGAGATTATTCTCTCCTTTTATTAATATGATGGCTGCCATTTTTTAAGGACAGTCGTATAGTGGTTTGTAGTTAAGTTTCTCGACAGAAAAATATAGGGATAAGTGCACTGGAAGTCCTAAAACTTGTCACAAAAGTATAATTCAGTTCTAAAACTTATCACAGAAGTGTAATTCAGTTCTAAAACTCATCACAAAAGTACAATTGAGTCCTAAAACTTTTCAAAAGTGCAATCAACTCTTAAGTTTAATGGAGTTAGTGGAAGGACATGATTGCACCAACTCGACAAGTTTTAGGATTAAATTACACTTTTTGAAAGTTTTAAGACTTAATTCTACTTTCATAACAATTTTTAGAACTTCAAGTACACTTACCCCAAAAATATATATGATTCCTTTTTTTTTTCTTTTTTTTTAAAAGCCTACCTTTCATATTTTCTTCTCTCATCAATCTAATAATTTTTCCTAGATCCAAGTTTTGCATGTCTCTAATCATCAATAGGCATTGTAATAGGTATCCCCAAAACAGCTCACAGTGAGCTTGATAAATTAATCTCACTACTCATCTTAGGTCATGAAGCATCCTTTCTTCATTTTGCCTCTAGGTGGCTGTTTTGTTGAAGGTGAATGGTTAAGAAATGCATTTCGCTGGAAAGAAACTGTTGGACCGTGGGAAGAGAGACCTGGCCACTTTGGTGACGTGTGGATGTATTGGACCGATGATGGTATGGGTCACTTAGAGTTCCTTCAGGTCAGTATTTATACTTTTAGTTGCAATTTATTTTCGTTAAGGTAATTCTACAACTTCGAAGATGTGCATTTGAGTTTTAATTGTATGACCCGATGGTTATTTTCTTTGCAGCTTGCAGAGGACCTGAAAACTCGACCAATATGGGTGTTTAACAATGGTACTTTTAGCGTCTTGATGCTGGGTCACTTTTTTTTTTTTTTTTAATATATCATTGATCACCATATTCTGCCTGTCTTTTCTTTGTTATCTTTTCTTTCTGCAGGAATCAGCCACAACGATCAAGTTGATTCTTCTGTTGTCTCACCTTTCATCCAGGTGAGTCCAATTACCATCCAATCTCACCAATTAATGGCTCGTTGACATTGATCAGTTTATGAGCAATGGTAGCTTTACACGATTTGTCTGTTAGTATGTCTCATCATCTCTGAAGCAGAACCGGACAGTATCGATGTGCACTGAGGGATATAATGCATTTAATCCCCTCATGTAGTGAGGAATGCCTCCATGAATGCATTCCTTCAGTATGCAATTACTTCTGCACAAATTGTCATTGTCAGTGAATGACTGCTGCTTTTAGAAAGCAAAAGGATTAAATATTGAGTGAAGATGATGGACCCATCTGGGCAAAGCATTCCTTTTCAATGGAGCCTGATTTATTTTGGACACACCATCTTTTAGCTGCCTTTTCTTTTTGCTCAACACTTTAAGGGGTTATTATGGATGTGACTATGAATCTTGATCATTTTGTCATGTAAATGTCATCTCAATTAAGTTATGCAAAAATACTGTAGCTGCTCTTTTCGTAAAGCGTAGGCCACTGGTTTCTTAATTTAAGTTATCTGGACATTTATCAGCTGCTCTTTTTGTGGGTGTTAGTCCTTTGGTTTATGTGAATATACTTTTTCATGTTATGTCTACGGTTTGCAGCACTTCCTCACAAGATAAATTTTTCAACGTCTGTTCATTTGAAGGGTTTGTTTGTTTTCTGGTAATAAAGGTTATTTCTAGGTCAATGACCCTTAACTTGACTCCAGGAAGCACTTGATGGCATAGAGTTTGCTAGAGGGGATCCCAATTCTACATGGGGTTCCTTGCGAGCTAAAATGGGACACCCCGAGCCTTTTGACCTGCGATATGTTGCCATCGGGAATGAAGACTGTGGCAAGAAAAATTACCTAGGTTGGTTTATGACTGTCATCCCCTTTTTCCTATGTCTGAACTTCGGATGGAGGGCCGATCCAGTAAGATCTCCTTTTTGTGTCAAACTGACCAGGGAATTACCTCAAGTTTCATGAAGCCATAAGAAGTGCCTATCCAGATATTAAAATGATTTCCAACTGCGATGGCTCTTCTAAACCGTTGGATCACCCAGCTGATTTCTACGATTTTCATGTAAGTCAAACATTGACATCTTTAGCACTGCAATTTCCTGTTGCTGCAGATTTCTTTGTGTTATATTCTAAATCATTGTACTGATGAATACCTTTGTGTCTTGCTTAGGTCTATACATCTGCCAATAATCTATTTTCTATGGCTCATAAGTTTGATAAGACGTCCCGCACTGGTCCAAAGGTGTGGTCTGATGTGTCTACTTTCAACTAATATACACGTCCAACGGTGCATTACTGTTTATCTTGTGATCTACTGTGTTCAGGCTTTTGTAAGCGAATATGCTGTGACTGGGGATGATGCTGGCAAAGGAAGTCTATTAGCAGGCTTGGCTGAAGCTGGCTTCCTTATTGGGCTAGAAAAGAACAGGTGCGCTCTTTGTTTCCATATGAGTGTGTGTTTGTGCATGCATGGATGTGTGCACTCACTGATGTGCCTTTTTATTTCCCTGTGAAAAGAGGTAACATATAAAACTGACTAATTCACATTGGGGAAATCATTTGAACTCAAGGATGTGGCTCTGATTTTCTTTTGAATTCATCCTTTGCAGATGAATTAAAGGAAAGGTTATTGATCATTTTTATCATTATCGTTTGCAGTGATATTGTTGAGATGGCAAGCTATGCACCACTCTTCGTGAATTCAAACGATAGGAGGTACTTCCATTAGTGCCTTTTTTGAATATTGGTCTGGCAGAGACTTTTAGCATTAAGCAGGATTTCTTAACTTCTGGCTAAGGTTTGACAAATCTTCCATCCTAGGTGGAATCCGGATGCAATCGTTTACGATTCATCACATCTCTATGGAACTCCAAGTTACTGGGTGCAGCAGTTTTTCGCCGAGTCAAGTGGAGCAACTCTTCTTGATACAACAATTCAACCGAATTCCTCCAGCTCACTTCTCGCCTCAGCAATCACGTGGACAAATTCAGATGATGATAAAAGTTATATAAAGATTAAGGTCTGTGATAGGGTGCTATACGTTTATTTTGTGTTGCTGTGTTTATGCTCTAACCCCAGATAACATTTGACTTTTGGGGTCCATGCATTTCCTTCTTTTCAGATGTGAGACATGGCTATAGTAGGAAATGAGAGCAGTGTGGTCCTCATAAAATAAATGCTGCAAAATTTACTTTGGTTTGTCTTATCCATACATAAACGTGTCTTGCTTGGTTGGGTAACCTGGTAAGTTTTTGCAGATCGTGAACTTCGGTAGCAGTCCAGTTAATCTAACGATTTCCATTAGTGGACTGGATCAAAATTCGATACAAAAGTCTGGATCCTCAAAGACAGTATTGACATCTTCTAACTTGAAGGATGAGAACTCCTTTTCTGAGCCGAACAAGGTCAGAACGTCTTGTCTTTCCTATTTCCCTGATGATGTCTTATTTATCTTCGAACTTTAATGTGCACATAATTTGTCATGCTGGCAAGTGTAAAAGGATTTGCTAGCTCATCCAAATTGATTACCCGAATTGATTTTCTGCAATTCAAGTTGAGGATAGGATAAGAAATGCAAATCAAGTGAATACGGTCTTAATGATGTGGGGAGGCTATTTTCTCATCTCACCTTCTGATATACGATTTTGGCCAATGCAATGCAGGTGGTGCCGACCCAAAGTCTACTCGAAAACGCAGGCAAAGAGATGGATGTCGTTATCTTGCCCTATTCCTTCACTTCCTTTGATCTGTTAAAAGAATCGACTAGCATCCGGATGAAGGGAGATGATTATTCATCTAGATCTTCTATCTAATTTATATATCTGATTGAGTGTAATTATATTGAATAATCTCATGACTCAGATGTTATGATTCTCCGAAGTTATGTAGATCTTTGTGGCTGTAAGATGTACCTCTTGCTTAGCTGCCGTTCGATGCTATATAATATAAATTATATTACATATGCTGCTAAAGGAGTGATTCTCATCTTGTTAACTTGTCATGCATTATCCTTGTTTCGCGAGAGACGCTGGATTTGGCCAAATTCATATTGCAAGTGTGTATTGATTGAGAAGTAGAACCCATGTTATCAAAAGATGTTCTTGTGACTATTTATAGTCTGGAACGAGTTGATCATTCACTTTTGAAGTGGCATTTCATTGAACATAATAGTGATGGATTTCCTGTGTCAATCAGCGGTTTCCATCTTTTGAGAAATATCACGATCACGCAATAACAATATCATAGTTTTGTCAAATGGGTCTCGGCCGACGAATGATGTTCCTCAGCCTTGTTTAGATTAGCTGAATTCGGCATGGTCCGGGCCGAGGACATTCGGAGAGAATCTGGTTCGGAATGGAAGTTGTTTTAGACGACTAGACTCGTTCTTCGATTAGCGGAAATTATAAATTTTGTTCCCAGAACTGCACTATATTGGACGATTAAGTACTGTTGATAAAGACTCCCTTCCGGAAGAAAATAATTTATTCGATTAATGGTAGGATCAACGTGGTTTAAATGCAATTAAAAAGCCCCAACAAATTGGAAATTGTTTAGTCTCTAGTTGACCTTCTCTAGTCATTTTTGGCACCTTTTTTTTTTCATTTTTATATTTTGCGATATTCTATATCATGTATTATACAACTAATGTCTTCGGAATATGCAAATGCAAAGTCCAATTGCCTACCATTGTGACAGGCTAGGGTCATTTATTATTTAGGGGTTGACATTTGATGTTATTTTATCCTAAATTTCGCATCTAATTCCAGTATTTCCTTATAATAATGCACATGTGTGCCATCGATATATTCCCTAATCATGTAACTACTGCAAATGTGAATTGAACTTTCGATTAGAAAATCGGACAGATGAATCACTAAACAACATCATTTGATGAATGTCCCATGGTAGAACACTGAACATATTACAGCCATTATACAGTTAAGTACCAACCTCCAACTAATCTTGATTAAGTACCAACCTCCAACTAATCTTGATTAAGTATCAAGCTTATTAAATGAAGGGGGTTTTCACGTCTTAAACCAGCCATTGACATTCAAAAGAAAGTGCAATCATTTATCCGCTACTCACCAACTATTTTGTCCTTCCTAATTCTAACAATGATGTTCGTTATCACTCTCTTCATGCAACGAGGCCGTAATCAGAAGCCCTCTGCTTCTTGGATTCGGATCAATTACGAAAACCCTCTAATTTCACGTTCGAATTAGAGCTAATTTCCGGTGTTAAACCGAGTCGGTTTGATGAAAGAAAACACGCGACACATGGGAGGGTTCGCCGAGAATGATTGCGGCAATTCCAATTCCTGAAACGACAAACTAGGTTTGAACAATGATACATGAATGGACAGTCTGTTTTTAATGTCTGTCAGCTGCCAACTCCCTCAGATAAATCCATGCAAGCCATCGGAACGAAACGCTAATGCGTCCATATCTGTCATCAGCTGTGCAACGAAGGAAAATGTTTTGTCTTCTTCATCATCGGATCACTTTCTTGTTCTATTAGGCGCGTTTGTTTCTTTTTTATCGTCTTGTACTAAGTTGATTCCAAGCGCGTGTTAGAAGGGAGAGAAGTCGAAAGGTCGTTTGGCTAATCCATGCACCAAATGTTTTCTGGACTTGGGAATATAAAGCGTCGAATTTGTTTGTATCTTGCATCTTGTTCGGACGGGTATAGTTTTCTTCGACTGACCGTCCAACCCCGATAGGGTTAGGATAAAATTAAATAGATAAATCATAAAATGTTTTGTTGACAAACAACACGAAAGCACCAAAAAAAAAAATTAAATCTGTTATATTTGTACTAATTTAATACTTAAAAATTTAATTGTGCCAATTAAATATTAAACTTTTTAGCAATTTTTCAATATTGTTCATCCGGTCAATTTTGGTTAGAAATTTTTAATGCGAACGCCAGCATCTTCACTAACATGACTGATGCTAATGTGAATAATTATTTTTAAAAATTAAATTTTCTGAATTCTTTATTACCTTTTTTGTTTTATTCTTTTCTTTCCTGTCCTTTTTTCCCCAACTATGGACTGTACAAGGCTGCCAACCATAGCGAGGTCTAGATGGGGACGTCCTCACCCAAGCAAGGGTACCGAGCCCTCACCTAGTCTGGGCGGGGCTACTTTGCCCTTGCTAACCACAAGCCGGAGCCATAAGCCTCTCTCCCTATGGCTAGCAAGGGTGTCGTGGGACTCACTAACTAACAGGTGAGGGTGTCAGGCCCTAGGCTAAATTAGGGTATGCTTTGTACTCACCTTCGTAAGGATTTTGTGCATCACAAACTGAGATCGAAAAGCCTTATTTTTTAAATGAGAGTTTAGTTAAATGCTAAAGGTCAGTCCCGACATGGTAAGGCTTATAAAAGGCATTGTAGGGAATTGAATACTTGCATTTGCAAAGTTCTTGTTTGGAACATAACCCTTTTTATGGTATTAGAGCCTAGAATTGTTATAAAAAAAAAAAAAAAAAAAAAAAAAAAAAAAAAAAGGAAGAAGAAAGAGAAGAAAAACGAAATAATATAAATAATAAAAATTGTAAAATATATTTGCGTTAGCGTCGTTCATGCTGGCATTCATATCAGCTATTATCAACCAGAATTGACCAAATAAATTATACTGACAAATTATCAAAAAGTTTAAGATCCAATTAATATAGTTGAGAGATTTAGGACTAAAATAGCATAACTAGAATAAGTTAATAAACTTTTTTGTTACCTTTTCCGACAAAAAACAGAGATTACCTAAGTTTGGCCATTAACATTACGCTTTTCGTAGTGGAGGTGAATTCTAGAACCACATAGCTTATCAGTCCATTTTCTATTATTGCCATCTGACCCGAATCACCATCATCAAATTTGTCAGCAGCAATACCACAAGATTCATTTGTACGGTCGTCGCTCTCACCATCCTCAATTTAACTTTCGGTCGCTATTATCTTCGACTCCCACTACTGTTAATGCGTCCATCCTAATCGCTACAAATTGTGAGTCGGTGTGACGTCGCCGCCCTGATCATCCAATCTTTTTCTTGACGAGAAATCGGTTCTATTTCCAATTTTCAAGGCCCCCATTCTCTTACCTGAAATCTCCAACCATAAATAAAAGGAAATCTCAAAATTTGTCAACCAAGAGAACTTAAATTTCAATTTTTTCAAAAAAAATGTAATATAATCCTTAAACTTATCAAGAAAATTTAATGAAATTCTAAAACTTAAAAAAAAGTGCAATTGACTTTTAAAATTTATTATGAAAATACACTCGGATTTCAAAATTTTCAAAAATACAATCAATGAACAAACTTTTTGTTTTTTTTAACAAAATCCATCAAAGGACTTGATTGGATCCGGTATGATAAATTTTAGGTCTTAATTGAATTTTTGCGATAAGTTTTAAGATTTAATTATATTTTTAAAAATTTAGAACTCAATTACACTATTATGATTAAAGTTAAGATTTTTAATGCACCTATTCCTAAATAAAGTCAAGGTAACTTGTCCAACATGAAATCTTAGGGTGAAGACATTTCCCAAGGAGAGAACTTTACGGCAAATGAGTGCACCATCTACCTAACCCAGAAGGCATAAACAGTACCAAAGTTTTAATAAATGGGAAACAAAAACAAAGGAGGACAGCCATGGAATTTCATGATAAATCATGAACTTCACAATTTACACATCTTAAGCAGCTTAATAATAAAAACGACTTTCAGTGTCATTCCTTTTAAATAATTCCGGATAAATATATTAAAAATTATAAAATTGATCACGAAAGAACAGTTAAAATTTCAAACTTTTAAAGAAAGCAGTCGAATCAAATCCTAAAATTTGTCGCGAAATACTATCCAGCTGGGTTGTCCCTAAAACCTTCCATTGGTGAAGGGGGAAAGGGAAAATGATGGGCTTGGCATCCTCCCCCTCCCCAGTTTTCTTTCCCTACACAACAATCAACGCAGGCAGACAAAACAGGGGACTCCCACCACCACACCACCACCACCACCACCCTCCTCTCCCTCCCTCCCAGTCCCAGTCCCAGTCCCAGTCCAAACCAAACCACTCCTCCACCAGCTCCTCCCCTACCCAGTAACCACCACCACCACCTAAACTCTCTCCCTCTCTCCCTCTCTCCCTCTCTCTTTGCAGACAAGACACCATCGCCCACACTCATTCACAGGCAAAGGTCGAATCTTTCCTCCCTTCCCTTCTTCCCCTGCCTCTCCCCTCCAAGACCCAGAAAATGGATGACCCTGGAGACCCCTTGCATGGCGGCGCCGGCGATCCCCTCCTCCGCCGCCACGCCGCCCCCGCCGCGGCGCCCTCCCGCCTGGCTCGCCTGATCAGGACCCGCCACCGCTCCTTCCTCCTCGGGGACTGCGGCGACGGCGGCGGCGGCGGCGGCGGCGGCGGCGCGGGGGGCCGATCGGGCGGCGACGTCGAGGAGGCGGCGTCGAGCGTGTTCGGGGAGGGGCTCGCCGCGTGCTCGAGGCCGATCGTGGTCCTCGACTTCGTGTGGAACCTGGCCTTCGTGGTGGTCGCGGTGGTCGTGCTCCTGTCCGCCTTCAAGGAGAGGCCGTCCACCCCCCTGAGGCTGTGGCTCTGCGGGTACGCGCTGCAGTGCATGTTCCATGTGGGGTTCGTGTGCGCCGAGTATCGGCGGAGGGACGGGGACGGGGACGATGAGCTGGTGGGCGGGAGTGGGCTGTCGCGGTCGCCGAGTCGCAGCAGGTGAGCCTCAATTCGTGTCTTCTGAGATGTTACATTGCTGAATTGCCCATGATGTTGCTGTTCCGAGCTGAAAAATCGAAGCTTTATGTCGTTACTGTGGTGTCATTTTGATCTATCAGCGAGCTTTTATGAGGTTATCAATCTCTGTTGGTGATGGTAGTAGTTGGCTAAGGATGTGCGATCACTAGGCATTAGTTTGGGGAGGAAGAGCTGAAATGTTGAAGCTTTATGGGTTGTAAGGACTTTTTTAGTTGTTATTGTGTTGTCATTTTGATCGATCAGCAAGCTTTTATGAGGTAATCAATCTATGTTGGTGATGGTAGTAGTTGGCTAAGGGACGTGTGATCATTCACAAGGAAAGATGAACGGGCATTGATGAATTGACCAGGAATTACGAAGAAATGTATTTTCAGATGATTTTGATTGCTCCAGAGTCTCAAACTGCAACGATGTGACAAATTGGGATCATTGAAATAGTTCAATGATGATGACAAATTGGGATCTGACATGTGTTAGCAAAGCTCTAGTTCGCCTATGGTAGTGATTGAGGAGAGGGGAGAATGTTTTTAGGAATTTGAGAGACGATCTACTGCTCATGCCAACAAGTTTCTCCTAGTAATGTTCAAACTCTTGTGCCTTTTTTAGAAGTTTTGAAGAAGCAAGCAAATGGAGAAACATTTTTAGGACAGGCCAGTGTGTTGCGTCCTTTGCTTATATTAGTTATCAGGATGAGTGTGGTTGTCGAAGATTTAATAGCTCAAGGCTGAGCTGAGTTCTTTACTTCATTTTTGTTTGTTATTCCTTTAAAGCATCATTCAGATTATAAAGTAGCTATATTTGTAGATATAAGAGAGGTACTGATTGTTGAAGCAGTTCCTTGTGTTCCTTTTCAATGTTTTACAGGATGCTTAAAAGATTGGAATCCTTGAATACAGTAATATCGTCGATATGGTGGGTGTTTGGTTTCTATTGGATTGTTGTGGGTGGACAACCACTTCTTCAAGATGCACCACGTCTCTACTGGTGAGTGTCTTTTCTTTACTGTGCATCTTGAATCGCTTTCTTTCAGAATTGGAGTACGGTTTTCTCTGCTTAGTGCCCAGTGATGTATAAGTTGATTGCTTTACATTCTTCCACAGTCATGTTACTGTGGGAGCTTTTGGAACCAACCTGCTTTGGAAATCATTTTAAAGTAAGGCATCAGTATGTCTTGAATGACCAGCAGTTACTTCCTGCTTTATACTTTGTGATGGCCATGCACAATTGTTGTGTCTCTGTTCTCTTCCGTGGTTTAATGAAGTGTAACAAACATGCGTGAATCCTGATTTTGTTTACTTGCTGGAATTAATTGCAGGTTGACAGTGGTTTTTCTTGCTTTTGATGTCTTCTTCGTGATCTTCTGCATTGGTATGGCTTTCGTGGTCTTCTTGGCTCTCTTTTGCTGCATTCCCATCTTGGCAATTGCCTATGCTGTTGCAAGCACTGAAGGGGCATCCGAAGATACCATCAGGAGTCTTCCTAAGTATAAGTACCGCCCAGCTACTGTGCTTAGCACGTTCAACAATCTTGGGATGGAAGAAGTTCTTGGGGCGAGGTCAGGATTGGGAAACAATGGTTCAAGTGGTGAACTTTTTCTTCATTCGGAAGATTCAGTAAGTGAGCATATCTTTGGATCCACCTTCTTCTCACGTACTTATGCTTATCTTCCTAAATCATGCTCTACAAAACTCCTACGGATGTCCAACGTCCAACAGAAGGGGAAGTTGCATTTAATGGAAGATAGTTTTTCAAGCATAAACCAAAGTTTTGCCATTTTTTAAATGGTTTTATAATCTTTAAAAATTTGTGATGTCAAATGATTACCGTTGCTCCAAAAAGAATCTCAATGAGGTTTTTAACTGCGGACTAGCAGAAGATGAGATGTAGTCCAAGGTAAGTCCACATGGACATTGATTCACCGATACGAATAAAAATGGTCCTCCTTGTGACTTTCCTCAGATTATGATATCTCATTACTAGTTGTAGCTCCACAAATCCTCTGCTTCCCCAACTTATAAGGTTTCTATTGTGACTTGCAGGAATGCTGCATATGCCTTTCGTCATATGTAGATGGGGCAGAGCTTTATACCCTTCCATGCAATCACCATTTCCACTGCTCATGCATCAGCAAGTGGCTCCTGATAAATGCGACTTGTCCTCTCTGCAAATTTAACATTCTCAAGGGGGACACACTCGTCTGAACAGTCATTGAGACCATAAGAAGGAGACCGCATGGCTCCAGATTAGAACGGGAGAGAGGGAATTTTAGTTCGTCATGCTCTTTGCTGATACACTGACCCCGATGGCAAATGAAGTGAAGATGAAAAAGATAGAATTGGGTTTTTCTCTTACAACGATTCCTGTTTGTAGCTATTTATGTACGCTCGGCACCAAATTTTGTAAATAGAATTCTTGTAAGAGTTGATGTCAGCCTTGATTTGCGATGCTGTGCTTTTCTGAGATGTGCTTGATTGATTCGTGACTGTATGATCTCGATATCCAAATGATGATGCTAACAGCCTGATCCAAATTAAGTCATTGTCTGAGAATTTCCTGGCTAGCAACCTCTTGGAAGTTAAGGACATCGAATCCTCCGCTTGGATCTTGAAATCGAGCATTGAGTTTACGACCCTGTGACCGCAGTATTCAGAGCACGATAGAACATATCGATTCTTGTTTCATGACATGGAGCATGATAAAACGATAGAGCGGACTAGTTTCATCGTTTTAATTTTTCATCGCCTCAAATTGAGTCGCTTAAAAAGCTGTTATAGAGGGTGAGAACTCGCAGTTTCAAAAAAAGAACAAGTGATAGAAATTTGCACCTAAGGCTCTTTACTAGTGTCCTCAAGGAATGACAGGCACCCCAGAACTATTGCTCCAGTATGCATCAAGCACAAACGACAGGGCGAAGATGCACCCAGAACACTTCCAGTCCTAGAGCAAATTCGAACGGCGACCATAATCGTAGAAATTCATCATACACTAGAGCATTGAGTATCAGAAGTGGCGTTTCTCGTGACAAAACAGGCCCTTCTATTATCAGCGTATAAGCAATTACCAGTTAAAATGCCTGAGACTGAGAGTGAATGTAAAATAGTGAAGAGGTTCTCTGCAACTCTTAGCGGCAGGTTGGTGGTCCATTGGGTAAAGAAGGGCCAGAAAGCACTGGTTGTGGAATCATTGGGGGGAGAGGAAGAGAGAGAGAGAGAGAGATGGGATTTCAACAATGGTATACACGGCATAGAGCCAACTCAATCGACAATTGGCGATAATTGTTTCCTAGTCATTGGGTTGTTGCATTCGGGTAATTTAGCAAATTCATGCTCCCCTATGCCAGTTTGATCGATACGGGTTTCATTCTATCTGGTCGCAAGGGCGAACTTACTGATTATTCCAAGATATCGTTAACATTTGAACCTCTTTCAAAACCAAAATTCTATCAGAGGATTGACTCATCACAAACCGGCAGAAATTAAAGATCACAAATAACTCATGATCGCCGACCAGCAGGAGGGAGGTTGACAAACACCAATCACCCAAACTTTGAGGCCGAATTCTAACCCAAACAATGAAAATATATACCTCTAAATCTTTGCCTTACAGGAAGCAGTCAAATCAACATGTATCAGATTGATGAATACAAATCTCCATCCAAAATGGCGAGTTCAAAAGAGGATGTCAGAACAAAACCTGCCAGGCATCTTGAGGTATGTAGCTCAGACATTCTTCAATTTCTTCATCTTTGAAGGCGGCCATCGGCCCTTCTTCCTCAGCCTTCGCTTCCTAACGAGCCGCTTCCTCCGGAGCCGTATCTTCTTCGCCAATTTCATCCTCAACTTCTGCTCCGCCTTCTCCTGCAGCTTCGACTCCAAGGGCAGCTTGTCGACTGGCGCGGCCTCTTCCTTGTTCTGTGATGGAGACGGAGCCTCACCGCCATCGGTTGGCCCTGCTCCCTCAGCATTGGAATCAGCCCTCACAATTAGCGAACCCCTCCTTTCATTCGGATAACTAATCGCACAGAAAGAACTTGGGGGCAGTGTGATTGGTTTGATGTGCAACCTGGAAGCTGAAACACAAGTTCAGAAGATGTCACAGAGTGCGAAAACACAACCCCAAGAAATGGCGTGCTTCTTACTTCCATATCCATATTAGGATTGAAGACAAGACACCCTCAAACGACTACTAGGACGCAATTACTCATATTACACCACCACTCCTCCAAACGAAATCGCCTCACGATTATGATATGAAGTGTATGAAGGAAAGCCCAACAGAGAAATTCGAACGCGCAAGAAACATTATGCTCTCCACCTCATGCCACTTCTCTTGAACACATTAGAACACCATCAAGTCGTCTCTCATCCCCCAACGAGAAACCCAAGATTCAAGCGGCACGAGAACATTGTGCTCTCCACCTCATTCCACTTCTCTTGAACACATTACAACACCATCAAGGTCGAGTCTTTCCGTCGTCTCTCATCCCGCAACGAGAAACCCAAGATTCAGCGCGACCAGACGAGAGGAAAACTCAAAGACCCACGAAAGAATTCGTACCTGGTTTCCCAGTGAGAAGCAGAGATGACGACGACGACGAGAGTGGAGAGGGAGAGAAAGCGACGACGGGAGTGCAGCAGCAGAGCAGAGCCATTTTCTACCCCTCGCTCTCTCTCTCACATATCACGCAGCAGGAATCGACGAGTGATGGATGCCCGCTCGCTCGGGGCGTCGTCGTGTTTTGGGGATAAGCAAAGCCGAAGAGAGCTTCGCGTCTGTGCCGGAATTCCGATTCACCCTGGTGGATAACGGGGATGGCCACAGCGCAGCGAACGGATAGGACATGTCGTGTAGGGGAGGATGGCCTATTCGTGCAGGTTGGGCTTGGGCTTTTTCTTGGGCTCGGGCTCGGGCCCATCAGCTGGGGCCTCGGCCTTGTCCCCTCACTTTGCAGGCCGACCCGACCAAGATCGGAAAACCGCAAAAAAATCGAGGCACCGTTTGCGTTTGCCTAAGTTGAAACAAACCGGGATTTTTTTTTATCAACTCGGAAAATCTTAAGACTATATTTGATCATCTCGATTTCTAATTTATTTGGTGAATTGCAATAATAAAACCGAGTATTTTCATATTATATCATGTTTATTATTTGTTAGGAATTACATATTAGTGCAAATGGATACTTTAGAAAATCTGTTTGCTAATTGTCAAAAAAAGGGTAAGATCAAGATGTAAGAAAGGCTTTCAACTGGAGAAAAATGAATAGGAAATAAGATGTTGCTTTTTTCCGTAAACTTTGTTCACGGGATTTAGCAAATCGAGCAAGCAGAACCTAATTCCGAATTGCGTGATGATATAGTAAAAAGCAAAAGTCCTTTTTTGCTTTCCTGGTACAATCGAATATAAAGTTAAGCAACGCACTGTCGCTGTCCTCATATAGCACTTAGACTGCCAGAGACAATTTGCCAGATTGGACCCCAGCAATAAGAACTGCATTATATAACTAGCTTGACTAAAGCTGCTAGATTACGAAACTGCTATAGTTTACCATGTCAGATCAGGAGCAAATGAGAACTACAGTAAACCATGCCAGAGGAGGAGCAAGCGCTGCCAAAGGGGACCCTACAAAAACCATGAAAAATTATGCTACTACGATTCCATGATGGAAAGCAGCAACAACTTCTGTGTCACTTCTAGTCTGACCCGGTGTAATTAGCAGATATCATTTGCCCCTCTTCCACTGTTTAGATTTTTTTGCCTCCCAACGGAGCTGATCGAAAAAATAATAATGTAGGCCTAGAATTGAATTGCGAAGAATCTTGCGGGTTTGCACCGAATCAACCCGTGTCTATTGGCTGCAGATGCTCAAACGACAAGTGTTATCAACCCTTTCTCATGATTCATCACTAAAGAACCTGAAATGCATAGTTAGAAATGGTAAGTATCTCTCGCAATTTATTATTTAAGACATTGAATTTGCATAAATGGAGACAATCGTTCACCTCTGCAATTTCGAAGAGTATTGTACCTCGACTCTCTCATCGCTTTCGTAAAACAAGAGAATTATTGAAAAGCCATGAAGCTTCAACAAAAGGAACTTACAATAATACTATGAATATAAGAAAATTATATCCACACTTATCTTACATCTACATAAGACATATTCATACATGTCGTATTTCTATTATATCCAAACTTATCCTCTCTTAGACAGCAACCAAATACAATATAGAACAATATTTTTCATATCCTAACTTTTATCCGGATTGCGAAATATAAGTTGATGCGATATTAGTGATTGACCCATCTAGTACACGTGATTAACTGGTGAAGTTATGTCCTCCCGATGGAGCCAAGACAAAACGAGTGCACTAATTTGACTCCAACGGCGAACATGGAAAAACAGTTCACTCTCTAACTTCCTTACAATTCACAAAGAGGCAAAGGCGATGGAGCATCACTGCTAGTGTTCAATTTCTGCCCTTAGTGGAGCCTAATATTATCGCAATGGTTCGTATAAAAGTGTAGGACTTAATCTCAATTAGTTTAAAGCTCTCTAATTACAGGTTGAATCCACCGTCGTTCCTTAGCTTCATGAAAACCTTTTGCTCATCTATAACATAAATTCATCTATGTTGCGATTAGAATGGTCCTGGCTATACTCCGATTAGTATTGTGGTGGCAATGAATCTATTGTGGATGTCTTTCTCAAAAAAAAAAAAAAAAAAGCTCTATTTTTCAAGTAGAGGATTAATAGATTGGTGGGCAAAGAGAAAATAAACAAGTAAAAAATAATAATAAAATAAATATATATTTAAAAAAAAAAAAAAAACACAGAGAGAGGGAGAGTAAAAAACAGAGGGATGGAGAATCGGTGACGAGATGCGGGCGTAAGCATGAAGTAGCGTGGGGCGGGCGGGGTTGCCTCCCAGGTCCCAACCGGGTTAGATGGAAAGGGTGAAGCGGGCGTCGCCCGCACGCAAAGCGCAGTCAAACTTTGAGGCTGACACAGGGGAGGGTGACGGGCCAATAAGCACGCGAAACGTCGCGGGACAACTGTTTACTAGGCCTTGACTCTGGCCCTAACCCTGTACCTCCCCTCCCGACCTCCTCTGAGCAGCAACGCACCAAAAGTCAACACCCTTCTCTGCCACCCCCCCCCCCCCCCCCCCCCTGCCTATAAATTTTGAAAACTACGGGGACGGCCGCTGCCAGTCATAATTGAGCACGGTTCAGACACCAAAATATCCTTTCATTCAAGACCTTTGGTCTTACATGCGGAATTTCGTTCTTTTTTCAGTGAGACAGTTTTTTTGTTTTTTCCCTTTTTGGCTAAAGTTTACGAGACTGATATTCTTTTTTTTTAGATTTCATTCTGTCTTTCTACAGCGATCAACTACCCGCCCATGAAAGTAAAAGTCTCTATTACACCCGGTTCTCTTACCACTGGGGTCACATGGCCAGTAGGTAGACCGATTCGATTAACGCCGGCACTCGTTGTTTCGAATCCTTCGAAAAGCTTTTCCAAGATCTATGGCATTAAAAAACCTTTTAAAAACGACTCTTAGAATTAGACAGGAAGGATCCAAAGTAATGTGGGACCTGGTAAAATAGGAGAGGGGGAAAAAAGATTTCTACTTTGCCTCTTTATCGACTATTCGTACTTGAAACTAAATATCATTATTCCATCCAGTTCTCTTATCTCCAATCCGCATGCTCAATAGGTAAACCGGTTTTGTTAACACCGACACTTGTCCTTAGGTTCTTCATAGGATGTTTCAAATCTTCCAAAGGGCTTTTCCGATATGCCGTGGCATTTTTTTTTTTTTAAAGCTTAAAAAATGACCCTTAGGAGAAGACAGGGAGGATCCAAAGTAATGTGGGACCTCGTAAAAAAGGGGAGGGAATTTTTTTTTTTTTACTTTGTGTCTTTATTTGACTACTCGCATTTGAAACTAAGCGTCACTATCCCAGCCAATTTTCTTACTACCAGCTGTGTACCTTGTAGGTAGATCGATTTGATTAACACCGACATTTGTTGTTATGTCTTTCATAAGATATTTTAGATTCCAATTTGTTGGGACATTAAAAAATTTATAACTTTGCCTTTTTATTTGACTACCCACATCTGAAACTAAATATCGCTGTCCCACCCAATTTTCTTACCACCACTTACGTGCATTGTAGGTGGACTAATGTGATTAACACCGACACTTGTTGTTACGTTTTTTATAAGATATTTCAGATTCCAATTAGTTGCCAAGATTTTAAAAAGGACTCTTAGGAGATGATGGGGAGGATCCGAAGTAAAGTGGGACTTGGTAAAAAATGAGAGGGGAAAAAAATAGAAGATCGGGTAATCTCGTGAATTAATTTCTTTCTTTATATTGGAAAATAATAAAACTCGAATTAGTCGAAAGACAATTGTTTCATTTGAAGAACGAAAGTTCTCAAACTCCTTGAGTTGCGCTCTCTTCTTGCCTATTGTCGTTGGACCTGAAGGAGCACGTGATCATTAGCATTCCCAAGTTCCCACGAGGTGGGTATGTTGTAAATCCTTCTCTGGACTCTTGTCTCACATGTCTTTTTATTATTAAAGTAAGACATTAGTATATCATTATCAACCCTTTTCTTAACATTTAATAAAGTAGAAAAGTAGGAGTTCGTCGATATCAAAACATCTATTAATGAAAAAGAAAAATGTGGTGATTGAACGAGAATGAGTCAAACTTTAGAAAAAATGTTTAGTGGTTCATTAAAGAAGATAATTTTATTTTTCCCAATGTCCACTAGTGCAATAAATACTAAAAAGCATGTTGGGTTTTCACCTTGTTAGTAACATATTTACCACAAAAACTAAGTTATTCTACTACGACCGAGTTAGGTTGCCACACTATTGGACTTTCTTTTCTTTTTCTTTACCACATCATACAAGTGTTTTTTTTAGTAGAAAAAAATTTACTAGGACATTGTATGGTTCTATTTGGGGTAAGTGCATTGGAGTTCTAAAACTTGTCAAAAAATACAATTAAGTTCTAAAAATTTCAAAAAATACAATAAAATCCTAAAATTTGTTAAGAAATGGTAATTAAGTGTTAAAACTTTCGAAAAGTGTAATAAAGTCACAAAATTTATCACGAAACTGCAATCCAATCCTTAGATTTTTAAAAATTGCAATTAATGGACAAACTTGATTAGATTAATTTGAAAACTTTTAGAACTCGATTGCACTCTTTGAAAGTTTAAGAACTCGATTTCACTTTTGTATTAAATTTTAAAACTTAATTGCACTTTTTTGAAAGTCTTAAAATTTAATTGTACTTTTATGACAAGTTTTAACACTTTCAATATACGTAATTCTTTCTATTTTAATATTTCCCCCCAAGCCATTGGCAAACCGGTTACCCACTCAAAACATTAAAATAATGGATGGACGGCTCTGACTTAATGGACTTAATCCGAGGGTCCACATTTCTAGCAGAACCCTTCAATCAAAGGCTCGTCCTTTCTTTCTACTTCCTCGCGGAACCCCGGTGGTCAATGGCGCCATCAATAGCACCGAAGGTGGTCGCCATCGCAACACAAGCGATGGCCCGATGGCCGATGATGGAGGCCGTTAACTTTTTCTTATCAGTCAAGATATGATCTAGATGGAGATCTCGTTCCTATGTCCCGATAATACCGCCTATGAACATTATGATAAGGACTTATAAATTACAATTGATACTGAATACTCAAATCGATTTAACAACTTTTGTCTTATCAATGCTCGATCTTATATTCGATGTCCTTTTTGATGAATATAGAGATATGAGAAGTCTAAAAGTTGGGTTGCTCAACCTATCTAACTTTATTTCTTGACGAACCAAATGCAGACTCTTTATTATATATTCTTTCCCATTGGACTCATTTCTCCAACCTTTCTAATATCATCATCAGCAACGTTAGACATAGAGTGATCTTACGAAAACTCTCTCACTAAATGACATGATGATTTATCTATTGGATGTTGAAACGGATGAGAATCGTGCATTCAGTGATTGAATGCCTCTCGTACGTTGCATGTCGTTTCAATTTCTGATTGAGCGAATTGGAATTGGCGTATTCAGTCACAACGATCGCAAGAGCAAGATGTGGACCTTTTTCCTTGCAAGAACCAACCACCGTAAACATCAAAAACGAGTATTTTCAATTACAGATTAAAGACTGATTACAATTGAAGAGATTAGTCAAAGTCTGCTCTTAAAGATACAACACGTAATGGTCCTAAAAAATAGAAAGTCCAACAATCATGTCAGTTTGCATTTCAAGCGGTCACTGTGTTTTTCCTTCTGGCGGAGCCGAAATAACATCGAGAAGAAAAATCATTCTTTCCAAGCTGCAAATTAAAAAAGTTTTACCTATCGTTTTCTATCATGAGAGCGACTTCCATTTGACCAATTCCTAATTTCCTACCACCCATCACCCAGCAAAGCTATGGGCGGATCCACACGGTGCTATATCCCATTATCGATTCAATCTCGCATTTCCAATCATGTCCCACAAGTTAATTTAATTAGAATTGATACATATCGCTCTCAAAAGTTTAGAACGAAATTGATAAAAATTTAATATCAAATTGATACCCGTATAATGAATTATGGATCGATCGAGTAATATAATCATTTAATGATATAATCAAGTCTTTTCAACACCGCCCTCCAAAACAATTAGCTAAAACTCCCCTAAAGAAATGATTAATTATGCATCACCACCGAAGCGTGGTTTCTTTTTTCAATCAGCACTTGTGCCCTCGTATATAAATACAAACTCCCAAAAGAAAAGTAAACAGAGAGACGGGAGTCAACCACGCCACCACCTAACCCCACGTACATGATCTTTTCATTATGACTTCTTGACTTGAGCGTAACCCATGTACATCGCCTCTATTATTGTCGAGTTGATTGTTCTATGTTTCCATGTGTCATCAGTTGGCTAATCAGATCAACAACCTGTTTATGGGCTGTGATGTTTGTAGGGCAAGCTTCAACGAACTGAGGAGGCGAGAGCTAGATTCCGCAATGAATTTGTGAGTATTTAACTTTCGCTGAATTCATCGGATTGACAAGAAAGATTGATCTATCAATAGAAAAGAGAATTCAACTTTAGATTCATTAATAATTAGACCTGCCCTTTTATTGTGGTGTCAATGTTTCTTGCTTCCGGTGACTTAAAAATGCCGAATAACAGAGCTATAATAGGAAGCGAACCATGCTTGTTGATTCGATAAAGTCGCATAATTAGAAGTGAAGTTGAAGTTATTGGAAGAATAACTCTCGAGATGGAATTCCTCGCGACTTAACATCAAAAGATGATGTCATTGCTCCGCAAGCAGCTCATTTCGAACGATAACGAGACTGGTTTTATTTGGAGTAACGAGTGGAATTTTGTGATCATTCCTCGGCAACAAGTCTAATATCAATCAGTCATTAGATCCCAAGTGCTATGATAGTAAACAATGCCAATCATCATATGGAGAATTTAATACTGATTATATTTACTAAACTCAAGATGATTTTTCCTACTAAATCATATGACTATTCACTCTCATTATACGCTTTTGTCCAGATGACATTAGCATGCATAATCCTTCATTTCTGGTGCCCAACATATTATCAGCAATTAAGTAGACAAGGACAAAATAACAGTAAAGATAGAAAGGAAATTAAAAAAAAAAACAAGAGAGCTTCTTATCAATCTTGATCAGATGAGCTTCCATGAATCCAGAGTGGGAAAGCACGCGAAAGAGTCAAAGCCCAGCCCACCGCCGCTGCCAACCTCCGCCGCCGCCGCCGTCGCCGCCGCCGGCGCAGGGAAACAGAGCGGGCCCTCGGGGCCACCACCTCCGACGCCACCAACCAACAGCGACGACGACGCGTCCAGATTCGGCAACAGGCCTCCGCCGACGGGGAAACGGCAACCGGCCCTCTGCTGCGGCTCCGGCTTCGTCACCGGCGGCACGAAGGCGTGGGGCCCGCCGAGCTTGACGCCGGTCACCTGCTGCACCATCCGGCGGAAGTTGGCCGCGTCCGCCGCGATGAACGTGGTCTGGGACCGGTTGGAGGAGCGCGACTTGCGCTTCTTGCGGGAAGGCCCCGCGGTCCGGGGGCGCTTTCTCGCCGCGGCCTCGGGGTCGAAGCTCGCGGCGGCAGCGGCGGCGGCGGCGGCGGAGGCGGAGGCGGAGGCGGAGGCGGAGGGTGGTGCAGTCGATTCGGGGTCGAAGAAGAAGGCGCTCGGCGTCTCGGGCTCGGTGAGGGATCGAAGGAGGGACCTGGTGAGCGCCTCGGCGCCGCGAGGGAGGAGCCAGCTGGGGTCGACGGAGGAGGAGGGGGAGGGCCGGAAGCCAGGGGTGTCGAGGCTGGCGATGGGGTCAGACGAAGACGCCATGTTCGCTGTGCTTTCTCTCTGGTCAGACTCAAGAGTATGTAGGGAACAGTGAGGGAGATGATTGAGAGGGACGACTGTCAGAGCATTTCCAAAGAGAGGCTATCAAGGAGTGAGCCTATATATGGAACCGGAGATGATCAGATGGGAGTGTGCAGAGTCAGATGAAAGTAAGATCTCTCTCTCTCTCTCTTCGGAAGAAGGAGGAGGAAGAAGAAGATGGAAGTGGAGGAGGAGAGATGAAGGAGCTGGGACCTGTGACTTGCCGTGGAATTTAAACAGGAGACTGGAGAGAGAGAGAGATGGGTGAGGGAAAGAGACGGGGAAAATGATACTACGTGTCGGTTTCTTGGTCCGTGTTATATTTCTTTTTTGGCAAATTTACATAATTCGACTTTTCAATTTCGTATAGTACGATTCGACTTTTTTGATATAGCACGAGAATTTGAAGAGTTCATCTTAAAGACAAAAAGGGTTTGGAGAGTCATGCCTCCGCCTTTTGCAATGTCCTCTTTCCAAATCTCAACTGGACTTGGACCGTGCCGTAGAGAAACGGGAAATTCTCGTATCACCTAATGAGATCCGATTCTTGATCCGTGATTAGTTTTATGTAGGACCTCACAAAAAAAATTCTCTCCCTCTCCCTCTCACCCACTCTTTGTGACATCAGCATTTTCTCTGAAACTCGCCGTTGTTGATCTCCGTCTTCACTTTTGACAAAAGCATATTTCGGTAAATCAATGATGAAATGTTTATTGAATGAAAAAAGAGTGCCGTGAATGAAGTCTACTCGATAGTGCATAGAATCAATGCGGCGATGGTGCGCCGATTTGATTTTCATGTTGACAAATCGATACCTCCGTATCATAAGGCTATTCTCAATATGGATTTTATTTTTTTATGGACCATGTTGTTCATCATCTTTAATTTGAGAAACTTTCATTTGATCATTTTTTTGATCGACAGATCATGAATATAAAAAAGTCCTGAATGACATGTTGCGGTTTTTCTATTTTGTCCGGACCCATCACAGTTGATATTGTAGGTTTTCGAATTGTAAAATATAATCCACCGAAATGGAAATATATCATATATAATTCACCCTTGTGTTTTATCCCTCTGACCCGTTCTCTTATCAAGTCCTTAAATTCGACTCAAACTTCCTCCCTACTCCTTTCCACTAAATTTAAAAAAGAGAAAATGGGATTGTCCTGTCTTAGCCCGATCAAGCCTCCGTCGATTAAATGAATTCTTAAATTGACACGTAGTCAACATTGTCCTCCCGTGGGACTAGTGAAATCTCTAGAAACTCCAATTTCAAAAGTGACTTTTTGCCTCATCAACTCTTCTTATAGGAAAAAAGAAATGTTATTTTTGGGGAGAAGGGTCCTCCTCAAGCTAATAATGATCGGCTCGCAATGCCATTTCGCACGCCTGTCGTGTTATATGATGCAATTACTCGATAATGGTGATTTCTTTTTTAATAGCGCCAAATGGAATCTTACCTAAATTATTCTGGAAGGCCTCCTCTGGCGTTCCCCGATTCATCCGGGACAAGTTGCTCGAGATTTGAATCGACAAATGGAATTGAAAAATCGAAGTCGTGCTGACAAATTGGCGATAACGAGGTCGTGACTCGTGAGGGGTTTGATCGTGGAGGATGATCGCATTCGAATTGACTGGGGAGTGGCGACCAGGCAAGAGTCCTCCCACGGTACATCGGCTATGCTGCACATAATCTTGTCTATCGTCTGTCCAACGTTGACTCGTCCAACGTTTGTCTGTCCCGTGCCCCGATTCACTGCTGTTTTTAAAATTGTGGGGATCGTTTGTCTTTAGTGCTACACCGACGAGGGCAACTGGAAAGGCTTGTAAATTTTATATCGGGCTCACTTTATACCTTTGGAAAATTATTAAAATTCACTTTGCCCTGGATATGTGTTCATAATAGGTCTAAAAACACAGTATCGAAACACTGGTTAAAAAAAAAAACATTTCAAATCATAGTACCCTTCTCGAACTCCAAATGTGTGGGGGCCCTAGTGGGTTCATTCCAACTCGATCGAAGTTGTCATCGAGCATTTGTAAGGGAGTGAATTTTTTACATGAGAGGGGAGTGCTGACGGTAATCTCACTTGGAGAGGGTTGAATTTTTAAGCACGTGCTTAGAAATTCACCTACATTGCCACTTTGATCCAAATTGTCAACCGAGATGGAAATCATAATGTCGTGAGTGGTTATTTTTTTGTTTGATCTAGGAAATTTTCTCCTACCAGCCCTTTTTTTATGTGGGCTTTTCTCCAAATTTCTTGCACCAAGATAACGCAGTCACTCGTTTCATCAGTTGTCAGAATCCCACCACACGACCATCCAACAATATAAATGGCAAAACCCTTAAACTTTCATCTATATCATACTATCAAACATCATTAGGCGCTTGGCGTGGTAACAAAGGGTTGAAGGCCGGATTGTTCAGCATTGAGTGCTAGGTACAATGTCTAATAAACTCCTTAAAAAGGAAAAACCTTCTATTACGCTAGTGATATGAATGTTCATATCAGAAGACGTAGACATCGTACGTTTGATTGGCGAAGACGCAGGAGTAAATCGAATCGAAACTTTGTCGAGGGAGTAAAAGGCAAGTAAAGATGGCAAAATTCAAGAGGGGCAAAGGCAAAGAGACTTCTTTAAAGTAACCGCAAGAAAAGTTTAAAAATATATATAAAAAAAATGAATAGATAAAATAAAGAAGGAAGAAGATAAAGGGCAGTGGATAAGAATCCAACGGCGGAGAGCGGCCCTCCATCAATCGTCGTGTACGCATCCAAGGAAGGTAGATTTCGTAAAAGGATACGAAAGGGACAGCACCATTTCTAGAAGCGAATCTCGGAATCTTTTTGAAGAGGTCAGAGCGCCAGCAGTGACGCATGGGTCACGTCGCATTGTCAAGGAAGATATATTCTTAATTTGTATACTATTTTTTTTTTTTGGTTGGTATTAATTTATGGTGGTATTTTGTTGAATTGATTAGACATTGTGGAGGTGTCATGTGGAGGTATCAAGCGGAAAATAAAAATCATACATTTTGGTATATTGTTGGTTGGTAAACTAATTATTGCCTTAAGTTTTTTTAAAGTAAAAATAGGTCCGATTGAATTTATTATTAGGTGTTGACTTTTTCGATTTATTGAACTTTTGCTGTGGGTACATTCGTAGGCATTTCCATCGGTGTTTTTTGCTTTGATGATTTCTTCATTTTGATGCGTGTGATTAAGAGAGTAGAGACTCACTAGCTTAAAAAACGATTCCCATTTATGCTCATTAATTCTCGATGAAATCATTGAGGTTGAAGAAGATGAAATCCATGAAAATTTTCAAGTTCGCAGAGGAGCAAGTTTGCACTCCGTACTGTTGAGTCGTTGACCCAGAAAATCATGCCAATTGCTATTTATTTACAACATGATTAGGTGCTATAGAGAGAATCTATCACAATATATAATATTTAGAAAAATCCAAGTTTTAATTGATTTTTTTTCTTTCTTGGAAAATAAATATTGTATCAATAATTAAACAAGTATAAGAATACAATCAAGATATGGTACAAAATACCATGACTAATGCTTCCATTGACTTGTTATGTAGAACAAGTCAATCGGGTGCGATATGGCCGATGCGAAGAATATTTTCTCGTCGTCATTCTTTGACTTCTCCCTTGGTCCGATTTGCAAGCGACTGAAAACGTTTTTTTATTTTTATTTTTTAAAGTGACTGAAAATCATTTGCAAATAAGAAATTACCACGGAAGGTATTTCGTGAACAAGTTAAAACCTATGTAATTGACACGGAGAATTAAGTTACTAGATGCGTGTGCTTTTTTAGAATCGAAACACATCGCGGTAGATCTTGAAGAAGTGTCCTCAACTTACTATGACTTTAGCATTTACTAGTCCGGTCTCACAAAATTTTATGAGTGAATATATCTTTCTTCAAGTGATGTTTAACTTTCATTTAAAAGCCATTTAATCGATTTAAAATCGAGCATGCTGCTCCTTTTCTCTTTAGAAATTGAATATCTTGAGTACGAAGCTTACTGTATATTGAGCACAAAAGCAAATGCTCCTCACTTCCATGTCAAATGTAATTACCATGAGGTGCAATCGAATTAGCCCCTAACTTGAAAGAATGCGAGCATTTCCATATTGGGCCCTGATCGGCCCAATAAGACGATGGCCGACTCGGGCCGGGCCAGCCCAAAACAGGGGAGAAGAGGAGGTTCGTTTGTCCACGCGATTAAACGTATTCTCCCACCGGAATAGCGCCTCGCCCATCGTCGCGGTGAAGAAGACGGCCACGAACGCCGACTCAACGTGAGCAACCGGGGAGAGGGAAACGAAAGGAAGGGGGAAGGAAGAAACGCCCTTCCGCGGCTCGGCGATCCCGGCGAAGTTCAGGTAACTCGTCCTCCTTCATCCGCTCTCGTTCCCTCGCCGGAGCGCTTGCGGCGGCGACTCGCGATTTCAGGTCGGTCCGCGAGGCTCCGGTCGCAGCACGCTTGGCGAATGGCGAGAAATCGGTTCTCGTCGACCGGATTGTCGCGCGCGATCGATGCGATTGGGGGCGTGGAAATCCGGCCTGGGATAGGATTCGGGAGCGTCCACGACGGCTGTAGACCGAGTTCTTAGCGAGAGGAGTTGAGCGTGATTTTCTTTTTGCGGCGAGGCTTTGGAGTCGGTGCATTTTGCGGAAGCGAGACGGGGGAGAAAGTCGAGGCTTTGCCGTGGCTTGTGTAGTGCTACTGTTATTGTCTGTCGCGGCGATCGGCTGCATAGTTTTTGAGTTTAGTAGAGGCAAGAGGAGGGAGAACGTCGGGGCTTCGCCGTGGCTTGTGTGGTGCTACTGTCGTTGTCTGTCGCTGCGTTCTCGACTGGGTAATTATTGAGATTGAAGATATTAAGAGTCTCCTTCTGTAAGGAGACCATAAAATGTGGAACCAAGGCTCGGGTAGTGTTTGGGTGGAGACTGCAATTCAGGTTGCGGTTAGGGAGGTTTAGTTGGGTGTGCTTTTTTTTGCATTTGCTCCGTTCCATGATGATGATATTTCAGCATCGTGCTCCTCTCTTCCCTCTGCTTTTCTACCAAATTTGAAAATTTGAATCACAATGCGATTCGCATTTGCTCAAGTTATTATTATTATTTTTTCATTTATGTTTTCTTTCTTTGGAATGATTTGCTCCTGCCATTGTTATTGTTGTCTAAGAGCTATCATGATACGAAATGGGTGCTTACCGCTTATTTTTTTGCTGATGCAACTCAGGTGCTCTATGGTTATCGTCACTGTCGTTTGACCATCAGCAACATCTTCAGCTTCTCTTTTCTTGGCAATATCTTTTAGCGTACATTTGACTGAAGCGGTGCTGATCATGAATAATTATCATGCTCAGCCACTACCTCCAGGAGTTCAATCCTATACTCAATATTCACCTAACCAACCTCCCAGGCCAGCCACTTCAGCTCCTTCTTATCATTATGATAATGCTGGGGGACCTCACCATCAATTAGGTGGATTTGGAAACCACTCTTTGCCTCTTTCTTCTAATATTGCTCAAAACACGAACACTCAAAGCTTTTATCCTTATGCTGCAACACCTCAGACTAATTTTGCTCAATATCCGCCAAATTTGTCTGGCCAGAACCCTTATGGAATTCAACATGTTAACAATTCTCACTCTAATATCCTCGCCGATCCAAATTTAACTCCCAATTCCTATGGATCTTTAAATCCAGATGGTTCTATTCACAGTGGGGTCCCAAGCCCTGTTGTTCATTGCAATTCTTCATTTCATAGTAGGCAATCCAGTGAACAAATTTCACATCTGCCAACTCAAAGCCCTGTAGTCTACATGGAAGTGCAACAGAAAATGAATTCTGGGGAAGTAAATTACTGTCAGACCAGTGAAGTTAGGACTTCTCAACAGGTCGATGCTCAGCGAGGTGACTCGTTGCCGTCAATGTCGAATGGCCCTGAGGAGCAGGTGCCTCAAGAACTAAATTTGAAGGTTGTGGAGATACCCCAGCATATGGATAGCTCAAAGCATCAAGAGACAGGCTCAGTTGATGCAAAGATCAAGAGAGATGGCGATATCATCTTCTCAGTTACTCAAGACTCTGGATTGAAAAGTCTTTCTGAAGAATCCAACAGACTGCCAGACGATGCCAGTGCATCTCCTGTCTTTGCCAGCAATTTTATTGAAGGTGCTCAGGATATTGAGACTGCCGTTCCAAATGAAGTGCTCCGAGAACAAGTATATCATTTTCCATTCATTGTTTTTTTTTTCTTTTTCATTTCATGTTTCACTTTTTCTCCCTGTTTGCATCTTCTTTATGCTTATGGAGCATTTGTTGTGATTGACTTATCAGGAAGTTGCTACTCAAAATGTTATACGAAATCAAAGGTGAGCACTCAGTACAAAGAGATATCTAAATTATCAACTCAAAATCGTTCTCAGCTAATCTTCTGTTTATTTAGAGAGGCAAATGCTGCAACTCAACCTCCTGATGACGATGCAGACATCTTCACAGAACGTCGTGACCCCAATGCTATAAAAGTATGCATATTTCAAGACTTTGTAGTACATTATGTTTTATCTATCAAAAAAAAATTCAAGACTCTGTATCATCTACATATAGTATTTTGGTTATTTGGCCAGCACCTACTTGCATTATTTTTTGATGTGCACCATCATAATCTTTGAATAAATGTGAATGTGTCAGGAACATTTACTGAGGATGGCATCTGACCATCGTGCAGAGATGGCTTTAAAGCGTGGGAAGTCTTCCCCCCCTGAAAATGGTAGATAATTTTGTTTTTTGTATTTGGTTATGATGTTTTAGATTTTTCCTTTTTCTTATAGTAACGAGTTTCTATTTCATCTTTGTACTTTTTGAAAATCCCAAAGGCACTATTATCAACATAAACAGAGTTCCATGTTTGTGCTTGTCTGAATAATACATGTTTGTTCATGAAAAGAATGGGAATAAACAGAGTGAGAACTAAGAGGTAGTGAAACTGGGAGTTAAGGAAGAGCGGATGGAAATGGAAGTTATTGTATGTTCCTTTTCTTCTGGCAAGTTAAACATCTGGTTGAAACCTGCATTTGGCATTTTTTTTCCCTGGTTCTGAGATAAGTTTGGTCGTCTAGGTTCATATGGATATGCATAGTACCCTTGTTTGAAGTACCCCAACCTCTGAGTTCTATTAAAGACAGTAAGAGAAATTAAACAGATTATTGATGTGAAGGCCAGTCCTGTTAATGAGCTGCTTGCTTGGGTTTGTGTTTATCTGATGCTGTTTCATCTGTTTATGCGACAATCATCAGATTACATACTCTTTAATTAAAACTTCTTAAAGTTATTTGGGGATCAATATGATTGAATTGATCTCCTTGTATTAGTTACAATCATTCAGCTATTTGGTTGGTAAGACATAGATCTACTTCTAATTAAGCTCTCTTTTGTTCTCATTTTTTCTTTGTCCACTTAGAAAAGAGATGGCGTGAATTGTCATAGTTCAGGTGCGTTTTGGTAATGTTTATCTTTGTATTTAAGGGTTACGAACCATGGATTGCAGGTAATTTAGAAATTGGAAATGGATATGGTGTACCTGGAGGAGGGGCTTATGCTGTTGCTCCGAGGCCTGATGTTACTATGCCCAGTAAGATTGAATGGCCTATGCTTTTTGAGTGCAATTCTTTTTTTATGCTCAAGGTGGTCATATCTCTCTTTCTTCTGATACTTCAGGACGTGTTGGGAATGAAGAATTGTCCGCTGCAAAAGAATTGCCTGAGTATCTTAAGCAGAAGTTGAAAGCACGTGGCATATTAAATGATAATAAGGCCAATAAGGATCCTGTTGCAGCTGTGAACGTAGGCTGCTGTAACTCATAGAGTTCTTTTAGTATTTCCATTTTTCACTTGTTTGTGGATGGAGAATTTTATCTGCTTGTCTCTTTGATGTTGTTTCTTTTCTTTCTGCATGTCTTTGTTGTTTGAGTGTATTGGAGTTGTCTATTTTCTGATAGAAGATGCGTAGATAAGTTCTGGATTTGCACCTTCTGTTTTCAAATATATCTTGTTTCATATGCTTGCAAAGTTAAGGATTAGTATCTTGATGTGAAAGTGTTAGGCTCTCTTTAACATTTTGCTCTTTGTTTGTTCGTTTGTTTGTTTTTTTTTTTTTTAATTCTTTATTCTTTATTATTATTATTATTATTATTTTTTAATTTTTTAATTTTGACTTTCAGAAGTTGGACGTACAGTCAGCTCAGATCTCACAGAGTGGAAGGTTGCCTCCGGGATGGGTGGGTAACAGTTAACCTGTTCATATGTTCTCTTTTGTGATCATTTGTGCAAGTAGAGAGCTAGGAAGCATGTTCAAAGCACAAAGAATTTAGTAGATGTAGGATAAACTAGTCAGTGGTTATTGATGCAGATTGTAGTTATTGGAAGTACAGCATGACATATTTTCTCTTTTCTGATTGGCTGGAGTCTATTAAAAATAGGAAAAACGCTTATGTTCAAACAATTAAGAGTTTACTGTGAATGATGGATGGTTTGGCAGAAGTCTGTCATATCTGATGGCTAGAGCTCTTGCATTATCGGGTGCATTAGATAATTTTGCCAGCCCTTTGCATGTTGTTTGTCTACATATGCCTGAGGCTTTTAAAACTGATTCCCAGGATCTGATGAATATTAATGTGTGAATGCCAAATGCTAGACGGAGGTTTTGTTAGAAAGCTTTGTGGTCTTTGTGAACGTTACAGTAATCTGCTCTCCATGCTCTTAAGGATCTTTCAGAGATAAACTGGTAAAGATCTCCAAGTGTTGATAAAATGCATCTGTGTATCCCACATCCCTCAGAGCTTGTTTTCTTCTAGTCAGCATAGTTTGACAGATATCAAATGCCACTTGATGTCAACAAAGACGTAGGTCATGCATAAACAGCTCAAGAATGAAAGCTAGCAAGGTGAAAATGGTGTAATGGAGTGCAGGTGTTAAAGTAATCTTCTGCTGCTAGACTAGAATGCTGTTGTCTGGATTGAGAAAACACCATTATTTCTGAGTAGACTGATGAATGTTGCTGATTGATAATCTCTCAGAGTTTTTGGATCATTCATATAATGTTGATTCATCCTCTTTTCATGAATTAAAACTACAGTATGTGAATTCAATCAGTATAATCTCAGACTCGAAAAGACTCAGTCGACTGCATCTTGGCTTATCATTTGTTTCCATATCATTCCCTGATTGATTGGTTTTTGGCATAGAGGTATAGACTAGTAAGGACGCTTTTGGTAATGACATCTTGCATTAGGGCTAAACTCTAAAATCACTGCATTGTATGTAAAACTGGAAAAAGATGCAGCGGAAAGATGTTTCTGTTCTTTTTTGTTTTTCAAGAAATTGGGACATTACAGTTATAATCTTCTTAGAAGTTTCTGATTCTGCTAATTACTCACTAATTTGTGTAGATTGTGGCTAGAGACCCAGCAACTGGTGCTCCATACTATTATAATCAAAGCACTGGCATTAGTCAGTGGGAAATTCCTCAACATACTTCTTCTGCTGGCCACTCTCGACCATCATCGTCTCTTCCAGAAAATTGGGTTGAGGCATTTGATGAGACGACAGGTACTTCACGAGATCATCTGACTGTCAACTTGTGGGTTCCTGAAAAATGTGAGATTGACATGGATCTGTAAAGATTTGGCAACCATTTCCTCCTAAACACAATTTTTAGTTAGTCATGGCTCATGCATCTTGATCGCCAGAGGGACAGAGAGAAAAAAGGGGGGGGGGGGGGGGGTTGGAGATTGCACCCTGATGCATGGAAAGGGAAATTGGTTTCATTCTATTGTGCACATTCCTTTGTGTAATTTCTGTACCCAATGGTGGAAGATTCAAAGTGGGAAAATAGTTCATTCTGCTCACAAATCTGTATTAGAATTTGTGTTGCTCTAGCGTATCTCTTATCGGTCACCATGCATGGGTCAGATTCCCAGCCCATTGATAAATGTGTTGGCATGCAAACATCTGTGAATTAGGTTGCCACTTACTGTTGTTTTCAGATTAACTGAATCTTTCTTTACAGGTCATAAGTACTATTATAATACAGCGACACATGTATCACAATGGGAGCATCCTAGTTCATTGCAGCAGGTTGCTTCACAACGTGATGAAAGCTTGGTATCTCAAGGTACAGCTAACAAAAATTGTGACGACCAGTCATCTCATGTGATGAGATGCATGGAATGCGGTGGCTGGGGACTGGGTCTAGTGCAGTCTTGGGGATACTGCAACCATTGCACTCGGTAATTTGAAGTTCATGATCACCGTATTTTTTGTAATCTTGCTTTTGTTATTTTGTACTGCTAGAGGAAAAAGGTTACTTTTGAAGAGAACCCATGGGGCAAGTTTACTGATGTGGTTTGGAAAGAGCAACGCATTTCTCTCCAACGTTACTCCTTTCTTGACTCATTTGACCATTTTTAACTGCAATCTGCAAGCTTGGAGCTCATAGGATAGTCCAACACTCTACTGAATTTTGTTAATGGCTAAGACTAATTGTTAATGCATCTTCTATGGGAGCTGTCTAACTTTAAGTAAGGCTCCTTCATTAATAGTTGGAAGGAAAATGGATTGACTGAGTGAAACCTACAAGTGATATGTCAGTTTTTCCATTGAGACCTTATTGTTTCCAAAATTTCTCTCAAAAGTTTAGATTTGCGATCCTCTTGAAGGATGGTGTCTCTAAGTGCTTTGAAGAGATAGGACCTTTTTAAGTGTGGATGCTATTATGCTATATAAGCCAAGGTTTGGTCTAGTGGTCCCTGCATAAGAGTAGTCTTATGTTGTGTGCTTGTTTTTACTTATCTGGAGTGCTAGCTTATTCTTCCTACTTATGCCTATTCTTTTCAAGTGCATCTGTTTATGCACAGAGTTTGCTCACACACTGAGTGCAACTTTACTTTCTACGTGAAGTTTGAAATGAAATTTCTCTATATGACGTGTACCGCAGAGTTCTTAATCTTCCTCAGAGCCAGTACATATCAAGCATTTCAGATAACTGTCAGCAGAGTAGCATTAATGCAAAAGGAGAAGATATTGAGAGAAAATCCTCCAAGGACAGGTAATTTGAAATTGGTGGACTAACTGTGACTGATACTCGTGATAGTTGCATCATGTTTATACTGCTATTGAACCTTCCCCTTTTTTCTGAGCCAGGGTGCCAAACAGATGAGATTGTCATTTTTGTGCATATGAACTTAAGCTCATGAAACAGTATCATATGGTTAAGAAAAGGGACCTCACTACGTCAATTGAAGCTACATATTTTTCCCTGAGGACTTTTGTTAGGTATACTGTGCGAATACCATCATGTGCTGTCATGATGAGGAGATCTTTCCAGTCTCTAGGTTTCAGGATGGCATAACATTAAAGTAGCTGGAGTTTTCTTTTTAAATGCATGTGGTCGCTCCACCCCCCTCCCCCTTCTTTTTTCTTTCTCCTTCTCTTTTTCTTTCCCTTTTCTCTCTTACCATTATATTAGCTGTAGTTTTGGCGTCCATATTGTTTCACATGAATAGTAACCAACACCAATTTGGACTCTCAGGTCTGGCTGGAGACCTCCACTAGGAAAGAGAAATCAAAAGGATAGCAAGAAACGTGCCTATTCTGAGGATGATGAGTTGGATCCCATGGATCCAAGCTCTTACTCAGATGCTCCTCGTGGAGGATGGTATGTGTTACATTGGTTTTACTGCTGTTTTTATGTCTGAAATGGTGGTCATGGGGGTGTAAGAAATATTCCTTGATTTGGTTTCTTGTTTATTTTATGATCTGTTTTTTTCATATGCATTATTGACTTAAGAAATTGCCGATCTACTTCAGGGTTGTAGGCTTGAAAGGAGTACAACCACGTGCAGCTGATACCACAGCCACGGTACACTACATTGGCGACATCAATGCATTTACTTTATTCTAGTAGATGAATGCATTTTGCATTAAGTTCAAATATGGAAACTTATTCTAAGCAGATATAAAAAATGGAAATAGAAGAAATTGTTTTCACTTTTTCCTTCGTGGTTAGCCGTGAGGCAGGGTTATATTCAGCTGATTAAATAGAAGAAACTGGGAGAGACCCAAAAAGAAGAAGAAGAAGAAGAAGAAGAAGAAGAAGAAGAAACTAGGGATTTTTTTCATATCTGTAAAAAAGACACATGATCTGGCATCTCTCCTAAGAATGTTATTGGGGCCTATGATTTCATTCATTTGATGTTTTCACCTGCTTGAGTAAGTGACTTGTGTTTTGGTAAATTTCAGGGTCCTCTGTTTCAACAGCGTCCATACCCGTCTCCTGGAGCTGTCTTAAGGAAGAACGCAGAAATAGCTTCCCAAAGCAAGAAACCCAACTCTCGTTATGCACCCATAACAAAGAAAGGGGATGGCAGTGATGGACTAGGCGATGCTGACTAAACTTGGGATATAGTCTCGATCAGAATTAAATGGTGAAAGCATCCTCAATGGTTCTAATCTTTTTTTGTTTCGCCACTGATGCTCTGGGCGTGTATGCTTTCTGCCTTCAGATGTGCTGGACATGGTTTGGATGACATACCGGTGGTGGAACTTTCCTGAGGGTATGTTGCTAAGAAGAGGGAATATATGCCCCTTTACTTTCGTAATACAGAAGCCTGCAAACGTGTCAAGCACATGTGAAATTGAAGAGGCTGCATTCGAAAGGACTTATTCCATCGTCATAATGCAAGGATAGCCTAGATCAACTGTCTGAAGTCTGCACTTGAGAGGTTGCTTGTCATACCAACTGGTTTTTCATGTAGTTTGCGGTCTCTCCCATGCTTTTAAATTTTGATAGCTTCGTGGAATATATTGTATATATATTATAGAAGCTCACGTACTGTCAACTTGTGAGATCACGGGCGAGTCAGAATTGGGATGGAAGTTGCAAGAAGTACAGTTGTTTAAGAGGTTGTAAAAATTATGAAGAATTTGTACTGGCTGGCGGTTCATTTATTCCATTTTGAAAGTGAATCGCACCATGACATATAGAGTCATGTTTTCTTGCCAATTTTGCAGCTCTATTCAGTTTCCAAGAAACTCGTTTACATAGGCCTCACTGTTGCGGCCTCTAGCAGCAATTGCCAGCAGCCAATTCTGCTGCCTGCACTGCCACCGCTACCACGAGTCATTGTCGCCACTGCTACCCTACCACTGGCCACGGGTGTGGTGATTTCCACTAGTTACCAACTGTTGTGAAGCCATCGCCATCGCTGGTGGATGCTGCTTTCGCTCCAATCACTGGTTTTTCATCGCTTGTGATCCCCATAAGGGCTAAGTCCATCTGTGTCCAGATATCCCCATCGTAAAAGTAATCCCGTGTCATCGTCAAACGTTAGGAGATGTTAATACTAGGAATCCTTACAAAGATTTTAAAACTAATGAATAAGTACACAATTCATGAAAACAAGCAAAATCAGTCCCGGGAAAGTCCATTTTCTATGCATATTCAATGAGCTTTAAGGAAATGTTTTGGCTCTTCGACATTCTGCTGGCCTTCGGGGGATTCGTGCTTTGTTTATCATTGTATCTTTCTTTTCAATGCGCTGAAATTTCTCAATTTCAGTGTCTCTTGTCAGGACTCAAGCCAACTGTCAAGAAGAAGAGGGATCGATCCTCTGCGACCATCCGCCGGGCCACAGGTGTCGTCTGTCCCTGCCCTTTTAAATTTTCGTCCCCTTTTTTTTTTACCTCTCGTTCTGGGCGTGAATTGAGGAGAAGCCGCCCGATTACGTTCCATGGTCGAAAGCAAAGACGTAAGCAAGCGTGGAGGGAAGAAGAGTCAGCTTCGCTTTTAAAACGCGAAAGCAGGAGTCTTTAATTCGTTTTTGTTTTGCGTGTCCGAGAGAGAAGAGAGAGAGAGAGAGAGAGAGAGAGAGAGAGAGGGGCCGCACGTGGAAGTGACTCAAAGATGATCGTTCAGTCCCCTATTCCTCACTGTGCAGCTGCGAGCTACTGATGATGGCAGCTGCTTTCAGTACATAAATATAATAAGCTAATTTTTTTATAAGGGGACAAAAAGATACAACTGGGGTTGAGCATCGTGCAACGAGCGTAGTGGGGGAAAAACTAATAAAGAAAAAGATGAAAAAAGGACAACCTTTTCCTCTCTTTTTCTTCGCTTCAATCGTTCCAGGAGCTCCCCCCCGATCCGATCCTCCCCCCCCCCCCCCCCCCCCGGGTTAACGTCAGCCCGATCGAACCCATCAGTTTCAGTGCCCAGTTTCGCCTCCCGCATCATTCTCCTTCCAACGGTTTGCCGATCCCATTGATCACCGGAGAATTCGAAGAATCTTCTTCATCAGCTTCTTGTTCTTGTTCTTGTTCTTGTTCTCGTTCTCGTTCTTGGTCTTCTCTCTCCTCGTCCCCTCGGGTCCTCTCCGTTTCCTCCCGAGCCTGGCCGCAAAAGTTGAAGGACCCGAACCTCGGGGTGGACTCGGGGGAGCAAGCGTTGAAGTTGGTGTCGAAGGTGAAGGAGGAGTGGTGGTCCGGGTGGTGGTGATCCGGCCGGGCTAGCTCCTGGACCTTGTCGAGGGCCTTGGGGCAGTTCCTCCGCCGCTTGGTCTCTCGCCCGTCTTCCCGCTCGTCCTTCCCGGGCTTCTCGGCGAGGGCCGGAATTCGCGGGTTCTCGCCGGAATCCGAATCGGGCCGCTCCTCCGCCGACGGGCTAACGGTGGTCTCTGTGTCCGCCATTTCGAGGTCACGGGAAGAGGGAAGAGAGAGAGTGAACGGCTAAGCTCAACTGAGGCGAGGAGAGAGAGAGAGAGAGAGAGAGAGAGAGACATTTTCCTTTTGGGCGGCCATTAAATATGGGAGTTCGACCAAAAAAAAAAAAATTTATGTATGGGAGAAGTATCTGCACACAAATAAAATGTTCCTCTCTTTTTTTCTTTGTTTATTATCTTGATTAAGCTCATGTGTCCCCCTTTTGTTTTTTTTTTTTGATTTAGCCTCTTTTAAGGTTAAATTAAGGTTGTTGAAGGGATGAAAAATTAAAAATAAAAAATTAGAAAAAAGTTTAAAATAATGAGGTCACGGCTAATTCGGAGTCCGCATATTGAAAAAAAGGGTGTCAAGCTCGGAAGTCAAAATTTGCTTGAAGAGTAAAGACAAGAGAGGGAGGCCCCCCACCCCCCACTCCTGCCTGCCTATTCTCTTCTGAAAGATTCCCTTTACTAAGAAGGATTTTGATCGAGACCACCGCACGCACGGATCCACCTATTGATCCAACTTTGGTTTGAGGACGTTGATCAGTATCTGGCAAGAGCGCCAATCGATCCTGCTCCTGATGGGAAAGTAGCTGGCCCAGAACAGGCATTTCCCTCACTTTCAAGTCACTTGAAACTTGGAGCAAAAGCTGGTTTGGAGGACCCGTTTTCGCTTTTTAGGAGCCAGTCTCCGAATCTCATGGAACTCGATGTTTATCCTCTCGGATAATTGTCTAGAAAGTTTTATATTAATAGTCATTAATTTAGTTCTAAATTTTTTAATTTTGTCAATTTAGTTCCTTGCCTTTGACAATTTGACCATTTTTTTTTCGAAAGTAAATTTTTTATTTATATCTTAAGATTTCGAGATGATATATGAGAGGCTCAATACAAATCAAATTCCAAACAACAAAGTAGAACAATAAAGCATAATCTGCTATGATAAGCACACTCTTATTCCATAAAATAGAACGATGGTGGCCAGTCGGCTTGCCCATAGTTTTAAGTGATGAGTGCACACCATAATCTCTTTCTTTAATAGCTATGGCTTTTCTAATGAGTGGTGCAAGTTTAGACTTGACATCCTCAACATCATCACATGGAGACAAAAATAGGTTGTGCAAGCTCCCAAAACTAGACTAGATTGGAAGAGATTAAGTGAGCACAAAAATGTCTCTAAGGAATTTCTAGATCTAAATCTTTGTCAGAAGATAAGAGCTCCAACATCTAGATTGGTAGATGAGGGATTCAAAAATTTGAAGAAGTAGTATAACTGCTTCCAGTGTAGTGTAAACTCACTGTATTCCTCCTCGATTCTATTGGATTTCTTGGTTTCGAGGATTTGAAGTAGCAGGCAAATTCCTAATGATGGAAGTGGAAGACACGTCAACGGGTAAAGAAAAGTATTAGCAACAAGCAAAGAAAAAAAACTAGATAAAAGCAATATAATACTCTTGGATCAGATCGGGAGAGAAAATCTCAGTTCGAGTTAAGAAGATGGAGCATTCCTCAATTGAAAGTAATTTCTCGATCAAGGGAGCTTTGAGTGGAAGAGAAAAAAAGGAACTAGAGAAAGATGGATGAGAAGATAAAGCTTAGCAATTTGACCAATTTAATCTTAAGTCTTTTGATAGTTTGTCAACATAGTCATTTTGGCTTATTTTGGTTAGAAATCATTTAAGTGATAGTCGCACCATGTAGGATGCCAACATCCACATCAACTATTTTCGGCTAAAATTAGTTGGGAGGACTATGTTAACAAATTATTAAAATGTCTTAAGATTAAATTGACAAAATTAAAAAGTTCATAATTAAATTTGCTGCTGTACAACAGGTTTATTACTTTCCTAGCAATATTCCCTTTACCCTTGTATATCATGCAATTTTGAGCAGCCGTCACAATCATTGGCTTTATATAGATACATGAGACGACTGCTCTATCCTTGTGATCCTTGGTAACTTTTGACATTTGCCTTAATGATCTCGCCAATTGTTTTCATTGCCGGCTTCTGTCAACGGCCGGCTTAGAGAACTTATTAAAAGGAAAATAGGTTACTCTTCTTGCGTGTGCCTTGAACATCGAAAGACATGATTCTGCAGAGCAAAAGGAACTACACCTTGGAAAGGTTTTTGAAACGTATTATGTACTTGGAAATAAGACTAACATGAACATGAATGAACACATTGAATTGCACCAACGTTGGTCCGAAGTAGGAAGAACCGTAAATGAGCCATAATTTTCACCTTCGAAATTCCCTTTCTGAGTACCTTTGCCTACTAGCGTTATCCTAAAACAATTTTCAATCAAAGGGTTCTTCTTCCCCTAACGTATGAGTTAACTTTTCTGGTGGAGTACCGATGTGCAAATATTTTTATGTTGTCATCTTGACTTGGAACAATAGTTGCCAGATAGACAAACTCTATTTCGTCGAGTCTGATTTTTCACAGCTTTGCCTAATTAGTATGTGGCTCTCGTTGGATGAGGCAGTTCAAGTGCATGGATCACTTATTACGAGGTAGTTCAAGTGCATGTATCACTTATTGTTGAAAAGTAGGACCGAGTAGAGCATTGATTGAATCTGAAAGATGCATGCTATTGCCGACCCATTTGGAGAGCAGTTTACTTAATATTCTACTGAATAGCGAGGCATACATCCATATTTCAATGTGAAGGTCTCATGAAAGCAATTTAAGTTGCTGTTGAACAGCTGGGCTTTTGTCATTTCTTGGTTGACTTCTTGTTATCATAGGAAATTGCCGTATAGCCCTAAGTTATTTTGATGCACCCAGCTTGGCCGTATTACCATGTCAATAGTAATTGAGGAAATGTTTCGATTTCCGATTCATTAGATTATACAAAACGCAGAAAAGATATCAATGATTATAACATCTACCACCGGTTTAAAGAAAAAGTTCTACACAAGAGGCCTTATACGTCATTGATTTGAGAAGTGCGTAGATACAATCATCAAATCAAGAATGGGTCAAACCGTTTGTGTAAATTTTCCTTTACTGGCGGTAAAGGTCCCTTTACAGTAATGATAAATGCTTTTTTTTTCTTTTCTTTCATATGACAAATAATTAGACATTGCGGGCTTTCCTGAAACGGATATTTGTTTGCAATATATACTTGTTCATCCGGTCCCAGTGAACAAATGTATATCGTCTGTGCGAGGCCTCGGAAATTCAATAGTATGATTTGGTGATCCACTAATAATTAAGGTTCACGTTAAAGAGCTACACGCATTAATCATACTAATGAGAAAATATTTCAATTTTACAGAACAACGCTAAAAAGACGAGTTATTATAGCATGCATTACCAATTTGATTTTTTTTTTTTTTACACAAGTGGATATTTACATCATGGATTTGAGGGAGTATTAGTAATAATTCTAAAATCAATGATAAAGAAGACCGTTCGTGTAAAATTTCATTTATATTGGCGATATATGCTATATTTTTACAAATGACGTTGTGTTTGGAAATCACAGCCTTTTCTCGAACGGGTATCTAGTAAGTGTCCCACGAGCACTCTTTTACAAAATCCTTAATCAATAGAATTTATCACACGAAGTGAAACAAAGATTATCGGTGTGGAGTAAGTTTTACATTGGCAAAGGCAAATTTTGCTAATTGCTATAATAATGGACGCTTGGCAAAACTTCGAAATCCAAGTATAACTTTGGGATATGCGCACCACAAGTCTTAAAATTTATCGTAAAAGTGTAATTGAGTTCTAAAACTTTCAAAAAGTGCGATTGAGTCATAAAACTTGTTAAATTGATGCAATCGAATCTCTCAATTGACACCATAAATTTGTTTAATGAAAAATACTTACATTGCATTTTTGAATTAATTTATTTTTCTTATGTGGCGATTTTATTACTTTTTGCTTAATCCTTATTGGGAAAATTTCAAATAAGAGCTCGAAGTAAACTTATTTTCTCAAATAATGGCCCAAAATGGACCTTATGTCAAATAAGGGCTTGGAATGGCTATGATTGTTTCAAATAGGAGCTTAAAGTTGCCATGCTTGTTTTAAATAAGGGCTCGATTTCATTGACTAGCTAAATATTCTGACGGATAAAAGGGTGTTTTCGTCCAATTACAATTTTATTTTTTAAATATTTTTTTATTCTTTTCTTTTTCTTTTTGACCAAAGCCAGCGGTTGCTAGCGAGGGCTAGCAAGGCTTGGCCACCCTCACCAACCACTAGTAAGAGTTGGCAAGGGCTTACAAGCCCTCCCATGGGGCCAATGAGGGCTCGGCAACCTTCACTAGCCATTGGTGATGTGACCCTCACCTAAATATGGCGAGGGCCAACCTTGCTAATGGTTGCGAGGGCGGCCTCCCTTAGGGTGAGGGTTGCCTCACCATATTGGGCAAGGGCAATCCTCACTTCAGCGCTCTTCAGCATTGTTGATGGTCGAAAGAAAAACCAGAAAAAAGGAAAAAAAGAAAGTACAAAGGAAAAAATTCAAAAAAGATAAACGACTATAATGTCCTTGACAATTGAAAAGTTAGGCCCTTATTTGACATAAATATAGTTACTTTAGGCTCTTATTTGAAACAAAATCCAATTCATACTCTTATCTGAGAAAATGATAGCATTTCGTACATTTCTTTGGAAATTTTAAATAATAATAAAAAACTAAAAAAAGCGAAAATAATTTTAAAAACAAAACTAGAAAAAAAGAGAAAAAGGGTAGGGATTTTGACTGGATGCTGCCACTGTTGCCCATCGTTAGAGGATGGTCGGCCATCAACAACCTTGGGTGAGGGCCGACGTTCCCTAGTTGAGCCTCACCGGTCATAGGGACCCTCACTAGGCCCGAGTGAGGCTCATCCAGATTTAGGCAACGTTGGCCCTCCCTCTGGCCTAGTGAGGGTCATCACCCCTTGCCTAGGGTTGGCGAGGCCTCACCTAGGGCTAGCGAGGCTTGTTGGCCATAGGTGAGGACCGGTATCGTCTAGATTTGGCTGAGTCGCATTGGCCTCAATCAAGGTATCGCCTAGATTTGGGCAAGCCTCACTAGCCTTTGCCTAGGCCAGTGATGGCCTCACCTAGGCTGACGAGGGCCACCCTCTTCCGTTGCCTAAGGCCAGCGACCTTCGCTAGTCCCTTTGGCGATGGGCAATGGTGCCAGCATCCAGCCATGATTTTGCACCTTTCTTTTAAATTTGTTTTCCTAGTTTTGTTTTCTAAAATCATTTTAGATTTTTTTACTACTTTTTAAATATGATTCGAAGCAAAAAGTAATAAAAAATGCCACGTAGGAAAAAAATTAATTTAAAAATGCCATGTCATCATTTTTTGTTAGACAAATTGATGGTGTTAACAGAAAGAGTCAGCACCAATTTAAAATTTTTAGGATTTTATTGTACTTTTTTAAAATTTTAGAACTCGATGCATTTTTGCGACAAGTTTTAGAAGTTATAGTGTATATGTCCTTATAATTTTCTTCATCTTTCGATTGGCACATAATATGTCAAAAAAAATCTTTAATTGTACTTTTGCGATAAGTTTGAGGATTTGCAATGCATAAATCCCTATAATTTTGTTCATCTTTCCATTGACATAGAGTATGCCGAAAAAAATCTTTAATATCATGGACGATAAAAAAGATACTTCATGTAAGAAACAGAAAAAGAAAAACACAAGAAGGGATAATTGCTCAAAAATCCCTCTTGAACTTTGACACAGTTGCGCCATGGAACCCAAACTCCGGAAAATTACAGATTACCTCTTTAAATTCTGGCATCATCACGCAATAGCCCACAACGATTGAAAAGCCATAGATTAAACTCGTAAAGATTGTTTTCTATTGCAGCCGTAAACTTTTTCATTTGCATAGCCATTAAGTGTTATTTGAAAATAGACTAGCTCATTTTTTATTAATTATTATCAAAGTAAGCTCTACTGCATGATTAATGAAGTTAAGAAGAAAGAGAGCAACACGATGCATGGTTAATAAAATTGAGAAAATTAAATAGAGATTACATCAGTTAATAAAAGTGAATTGGTATGTTTTTAGTTAGTACTGAATGGTTATGTTGATCGAAAAGCTAGTGGTTGCAACAAAAATAAAAAATTAGGATGTTGCATTATGTAACTTTCTAAAAATCAAGATGGCATCAAAGTTGGGGGGGGGGTGGTTTGAGCAATTATCTCAAATAAGAAAGAGGGATAATGACATGAGTAATCCCTGAACTTTGACTCAATGTGTAATGTGGTCCATTAACTATTTAGTTGTTCCATGTAGTTCTTGAATTTTGGTTTAATGTTCAATGTGATCGTTAAATTTTTGCTACATATTTCATTTAGTCCTTGAACTTGAATTATATGAAAATATTCAATGTAATCATTCTATTAATCCAAATTTAGGAACAACATTAACCATTTTCATATAATTTATGAATTAAATTGAATATTTACCAAAATTTTACGGATCGCATTAAATAAAATAAAAGTTCAAAGATCAAATTGAATATTGAATTAAAGTTCAGTAATTAAATTGAATAAATTAAAAATTTGGGAGATTATATTATATATTAAGCTAAAATTTAGATATCATTTATATCATTTTTTCTAAGAAGGAAAGATGGAGAAGGGAAATCAAGATTTATGGCCGAGAAAATAGCTTGCAATGCGCTGATCCGGCCCATTGTCACCACCACGAAAACCATCAAGATTCCATTGTGGGCATCACTCCATTCGCTGACCGGCACGCAGATTTCTCCGGAACAATGTGGACTTTGACACTGTTCCTTAGCCGCTATGCCATTCGGCAACTACCATTCAAGAAGCGCCCCCCCCCCCCCCCCCCCCCCCCCCCCCCAAGTCCTGCAACTGCTCTCGATCTGTTTCTCTTAGGGCGCGTTTGGTAACTATTTCGGGGAACAATTTTTGAACATAAATAGTTCTTTTTTTGTTTGTTTCTGTTTTAGGAAACAATTTCTAAATATAAGAATGCATTTGATAGCTGGAAAAAATTTCTATTCCAGGAGCAGAAATGTGGTTGATAAACTTATATAATTTTTTTTTTCATTTCTTTTAATTTTTCGATATTTTTATTATATATATTTTTTCTTTCTTTTGGCCGATCATTGGCCATGGCTATGGCTGGCGACCAGCCGACGAGGGCTAGTGACCTTGCTGTGGTTGGCTGAGGCTTGACCTTGCCTTAGCTGGGCAAACTCGAGCTCGTCTAGATTTAGCGAGGTTGAGCTCACCCCGCCATTGGCGAGGCCAAGCCTCGCCGGGCCATCGCTAGGTCGATCGAGCCTTACTGGTGGTTGGGTGAGCTTGAGCCTTGTCAGCTGGTGCAAGGCTCGGCCTCGCGAGGCTCAGCTTGGCCAGGCTAGGGCGAGGCCGACCTTGCATCGCATAGGTGAGTTCGAGCCTCGCCGGTGACCTCACCTAGCCATCGAGGCCATCGACGAGGCTTGGCCTCGCCTAGGCAGCATGAGGCTTGGCCTTGTCGGGGGTCGACGATGCTCGGGCGAGGTTGCTGGCCCTCAATGGTCGGTCACCGGCCATGGCCGAGGCCGGTGATCAGCCAAATAAAGAAAAAAGGAAAAGAAAAAAGAATAAGAAAAAAAAATGTTTATCGGAAGTGTGAAATAAATTTTTTCTACTTATTGTTTCTGTTCCAAATTTGTTCCTAGGAACAAAAAATCTAGGAACAAAAAATATCTAAGAACAAAAAAATAGATTTTTTATTCCTAAAAACAAAAGTGTAAACAAACGCCTTACTATTTTTTTTTTAGAACAAAAGAATAAAAATTTATGTTTCAAGACTACTGCCTTGGTGGCCGTGATGATTTAGGCTTTTCCCCCTTCACGAAAGGAAGGAGTTCGAATCCCCTGACGGTCGCTTGGAGTTTTAAGTGGGATGCCGTGGTTGGTGAGTTCTCCTGTTTATGTGTCTTCTCAGGTTTACTTATTGGCTGGTTGGTGAGTCCTCCCATTTATGTGTCATCTCAAGTTTACTTATTGGCTGTCGCCTGGATGTACAGGGTTCTTGAGTCCAAAAAAAAATGTTTTGAAAAAAAAACACAAATAAACAAACATTATCGTCTTGAAAACAAAGGGAGAATTTTTACAGAGGAGAATGCATCTCTTGCGGTGCGGGAAGGACAAAGGTCGCTTTTTTACCAGAATCCCGATGAGGCTCAATAGGTTCTGCGTCGCCTTGGCGGCTTGTGGCGGCGGTCCTGTGCGCGTCGACCGAGGTGGGTCTGTGTGGAGAAGGCCAGATCTTAAGGATGAAGCCCGGCGGGGTCCACAACTGCAAGGGTAGCCAGAATAGCGCCCAGATCGAGGGCCTTGCTCGGTTCGCTGTTGAGGAGCACAATAAAAATGAGGTCTTTCTAATTTTTCCCCCCGCTTTTGATTTTATCATCCTTCTTTGGTTCTTGCCCTTTTTTCGTTTCCTTAGATTGAGGTCTGGTTGGCCTTTGATAAGGTAATCTGGTCGAGCATGTGTTGACTTTAGTAATCCATTTTTCTGGTGATTTATTGGATTTATTTCTGGGATTGCCTTGTTCTAATTGCATAATAATTGTTGGAGCATCATTTAGACTTTAGTTATAGCCTTAATTGTTCATTATGTCGGATTGCTGCGTTTGATTTCCTCTTTGACTCTTCTTTTTGTGTCATTCGATTCATCGCAGAATGCGCTTCTTGAGTTTGCTCGTGTGTTGAAGGCCAAAGAGCAGGTAGTTGCCGGGACTTTGTACCATCTTACCCTTGAGGCTGTTGATGCCGGCGAGAAGAAGATCTATGAAGCGAAAGTGTGGGTGAAGCCGTGGATGAACTTCAAGCAGCTGCAGGAGTTCAAGTATGCTGAGGACGTGCCTGCCTCCAAGGCTTCTGGCCTCGACCGAGGTATTGGGCTAACCACAAATGAACTTGTTTGGCCATGACTTTTTTTTGGTCGAAAACAACAAGTAATACATTAACGGATAGAGGAACAGTCTTTATACAATGCTTTTGAGGAGGTCTAAAAGATGACTAGGAGGAGAGAGAACCCAATTGGGAGGAAGTAAAGACAGCCTGTGGGCTTTGGCAGCCCAGTCGGCTATGAAGTTCTCAGTTCGGCAACAATGTGTGATTTGGAGATGGGAAAAACAGGGCAGTAACGCCATCACTTTTGCAAACAGGGCTGTGTTCCTTGGAGTGGAGCTAGGGTTTCGTACGGCGTCCACAAGCACCAAGCAATCCGACTCCAGCAAGTTGCGATCCCGTGTTCTCCCTTTCTGCTGCAGAAATTTGAGTGTAAGATTGAGAGCTTGTGTCTCTGTTTCTAGCGCTGAGAACGCTGTGATGCTACTGGTAAATCCATCGAGCAGGTGGCCGGAGGAGTTGCGACACACACAAGCCACAACGCCTTCGTTGGGGATATGGGGTAAGCACCATCTATATTGATTTTTAGAACACTCGGTTCTGGTGGACGCCACTTATAAGCGAGGTCTGGCGACTGATCTTTGCATCTCAGAGGCCTTCCGTTGCAGCACTCGGTTGATCTGGCGAGGGCGAGGGCTAACTGTACAACCCAATCAGGATCTGGTTTCAGCTGGCGGAAGATAAAGCTGTTTCGGGCCTTCCAAATATGCCATAAGACAGAAGCTACAATCTCCACGTCAAGTACTGTATCCCTTGTGTCGAGTAGATCAGTAAACCAAGCATCTATTCTTTGAACATCATGAATCTGATTTGTTAGATGTAGTTGTGGATGGGACCGTATTGCTTTCGTCCATGTACATGATAAGAAAATATGTTCAGTCGTTTCCGGTACTTAATCTGTACATACTGAGCACACCGGGTCTGAACTGATGTGCCTTGTGGTATAGATTCGCTTTTGTAGATAATGCATTTTGACAAAGGGACCACATGAAAATGCAAATTTTGGGAGTGGTCCGCACTTGCCAAATTTTGTTCCAAATCTGTGGGGAGGTTGGTATGATGAAGAGACCATGTTATGAATGTTGCTTTTGTTCTGTGATCTGATGAAGTGATATCCATTCTTGACTGTGTACATATCGTTCTGTTTCCCCTTCCATATGATTTGGTCTGTCGTGTGTTGAGGTCGAATCTGTATGGATAGAATTTCATTGACAATGTGCTCATCAAAATTGCGTCGGAGTAGAGCCTCATTCCATACATTTTGGTCTGGGATAAGGAAGTCCACGATCTTCTCTGGTTCTCCTCTTGGTGCAGGGCCACCAATAATTCCACTAGAGAGCCATTTGTCTTCCCTTATTTTCATTTGTCGACCATCTCCAATTGAGCACTGGAGATTGTGTAGTATTGAGTCCTTGCCCAGCAACAAGCTCTGCCAACCCCAAGAGGGTCTAGTCCATTTTTCAGCTAGCCAGAATTCCCGTGAGTAGAAATACAAACCTTTGAATAATTTGCTTCATAGGGAAGTTGGATGTTGAATTAGACGCCAAGCTTGTTTATCCAATAAAGCTTTGTTGAAAGCAATAAGGTCGCAAAAACCCAATCCTCCATTGTCCTTTTGATTATGCAGGGTATCCCAAGTTTTCTAGTGCATACCAGATTTACCACATTAAGTCTGCCACCAAAACTGAGCAGTTTTTTGTTCTATAGACTTGCATAGAGACACTTGGATTTTAAATATAGACATTACATATAGTGGGAGGGCTTGTACTTCTATTTTAATAAGAATTTCCTTACCGCCTTTTGAAATAAGTTGTTCTTTCCATCCTTCTAGCTTGGAATTTACTCGACTAAGAATCCAAGAAAACATTTCTCTTTTTGATTTCCCCCAATTGGACGGTATGCCAAGATATTTCCCAGTCTTTGCTAAGATAGGAACTCGGAGTTCTCTAGCCAAATTTTCCTAAAGGCTATTAGGACAGCCTTTGCTAAAGAAGATTCCAAATTTGTTGCGATTCACCTATTGTCCTGTAGTTAGGCAATATTGTTATAGAATATTAGATAAGTGCTGGCATTCGAGAAGTTTTCTGTCTAGGAAAAAGATAGCGTCATCTGCGAAAAATAGATGGGATAGAGTAGGATACCACCTATTTAATTTAAACCTTTGATGTTGCCCATATCCACAGCTTGGCTGATAAGTTGAGATAGGACATTTGCCACCAAAATAAATAGGTGCGGAGATAACGGATCGCCTTGTCTTAGTCCCCCGGTTGGATGGAAGTGGGGTAAAAGGTCTCCATTAAATTTAATGCTGAGGGAGACCGTGGTGATGCATTGCATTATCCACTAAGCCCATTGAGCATGAAATCCAATGTGAAGGAGGTAGTCTTTGAGGAAGTCTCATTCCACCTGATCGTATGCCTTTTGCATGTCTAGTTTTAAGATAGCTTGAAAAGATTTGGGCCTCTTTCGAATCTTGAGTTGATGGAGAACTTCTTGGACTATAAGGACATTATCTTGAATCTGTTGTCCACTAACAAAGGCACACTGCTCCTTAGCTATTAGTGCTGGTGACCAAGGTTTCAGTCTATTTGCAAGAACTTTTGAAATGATTTTATAAATAAAGTTGCAAAGATTAATCGGTCTATATTGATCCAACCTTTCTGGGTGAGGTGTTTTTGGTATTAGAGATATGATTATCCTATTAAATTCGGAGTGCATCACATTTGATTGGAAGAAATCTTTGACATAGAGAAAAATGTCTTCTTAAAGGATATCCCAATGAGATTGATAGAATTGTCCATTCAAACCATCCGAACTTGGAGCCTTTGTTGCTCCCGGTTGAAATGTAGCTTGTTTGACTTCCTCTATTGTAACCGCATCTACTAGGGTAGCATTCATTTCCTCTGTCACCACAGGTAGGCATTGAGTTAGGACAAGCCTGTAGTCTTGCTCTCCCACTGAATTGTATACATTTTGAAGGAAATCCCGGGTCATGTGCTGCAAAAGCTGTGGATCTCAAACCCATTGCTGATTTGCATCTTGTAGCATGCTGATTCGATTGTGGTGTCTCATTTGGATTGTTGTTGAATGGAAAAATTTGGTGTTTTTGTCCCCCCATCTAAGCCAGTTGAGTCTTGATCGCATAGCCTAGTATTGTTCTTCCTGTTGCCATAAATGTTGAATTTGTTCTTTCAAATATTGATTTGACGGTGGCCATTGGAAAATTTGGATCTACTCCAGCGGGTCAGCGCCTCTGAGACAGCCCTAAGCTTTTGAGGTAGAGTCTTTCCTCTCACTTGGGAATAAGCCCATGAGTCGACAATGATTTGACGGTAGTCTTGTTCTTGTAACCAATAAGCCTCAAAAGTGAAAGCTTTCTTTCTTTTGATAGGGATGACTTCCATTGTTAAAAGGATTGGACTATGATTGGAACCAATTGCAGATAAGGCATATGCATCAGCAGTAGGGAAATTTAGGCGCCAGTCCATAGTGCAAAGCACCCGGTCTAGTTTTTCCTTCACACAATCTTGGCCGTCTCTATTCATGTAAACACATAGCCTTTGCCGGGCACCTCCATTAGGTAACAATTGTTTAGAAATTCACGAAAAGAATGCATGCGGTGTTGGTCTGCAGGCTGTTTCCCAACCTTTTCCCAAGGATGAATTATTTCGTTGAAATCTTTGGTACACACCGACGGGAGTGTGTTATAGTGGCTGATTTGTCGCAAGTTGTCCCATAAGGCCTGTCGGAGGTGATAGACTGCTGGCGCATGAAGACAAGTAAATCGCATTGGTGTGTACCATACTCTCCTTCCACACATATCATATCAATGAAAGCCGAAGTCTGCCAATCTACTGTCAAAGTTATCCCATCATTCCAAAACACTGCTAGAACACCAGCCAAGTCGATAGGGTTTTCGATAATACAACTAAAGAACCTCAACCACCTTTGGATTCGATGAAGCATTTCTTCCTAATTCTTAGTCTCCATTAAAATCAAAACATCTTGGGCCACCATGGCCTTTAGTTCTTGAACTGTCAGGGGATTGCCCAAACCCTGATAGTTCCAACTGAGTAGCTTCATTTGTCGCTTGGTGGCTATTGAGGGCCAGCCACCATAGCCCTACTCTCAGGTTCTGTTGCTGCAAAGATTGGAGTATCTTGTAGTTGAGTTTCATCAAGGTCCTCTGATCTTTGGATCCGTAAATCATAAGGATTGTATCGCTTTGCTTTCTTAATAGTCCTGTTTTTGCTGTTAGGCGTGCGTGTTTCAGCCGCTTTGATTTCGATGAGCCTTCTGCCTGTTCCTTTGTGACTACCATCAGCTGCGATACAGGGGATTTTGCTGTTGCTTTCGGTACATGTGGTTTCCATTGTAGAGGTTCTTCCCATGAAGGTTGTGTCTACACCAGAACGGCCTGTGTTCTCGGACCTCAGCTCTTAACCATTGACCATAATACAGTTTAGCCTTGCCATTCATTTTTTCCACGTCAAATGGGAATTTTTTACAGTGCATCGCATAATGTCCTAGAATGCTGCAAGAGTAGTAGAAGTGAGATAATTTTTCATAACAAAAGTCCAACCAAATATTTTTGCCGTCCAGTTGAAGAAGTTGCCTTGTTTTTAGCGGTTCATGTAAATTGATTTCGACGCGGACTCTCCCTACTTTAAGAGCTGGGCCTTCTTTCTGCTCTACCTTGACCCCTAACACCCTACCAACATGGCGCATAGCCTTACTTATCATAGTGTCAGTATACCGTTCCAAAGGAAGTCCAAAAACTTGTACCCAAAAGGCATAGGTTGTGAAATCATAGCAATGCAGGGGAGTATTTAGTAACCAGGGCTTTAGGATTACCAAATGATTCGAAAACAGCCACGGTCTGTTGTCCAGAATTCTCTGTCTTTCGTCTCCTGATTGGAATTTAATGACATACATGCCCGCTTCACTCAGGGGTATATCTACTCTATGGGTTTGAGAGAATCTTACCCACCTGTATTAACTTACATTCCTCTAATTTTTCCTTTGGTCCTGGCTCATCGCAGATTTCAATGGTTTGTTCTGACCATAGGCATCCCATTCGATGGCATAGGGCAGCAAGGCGAGCGCTATCTCCGGCGTTGTCTCCAGGGTTTGCACGGTCCATCGCATCTCGATCAAGATAATATAACACCTCGCTGGCGGCTGAGAATCTTCAAAGATGCGGGTTAAGCGAACTTATCCACATGCATTGCGGTCTAATCGAAGCTGGAAATTAGACACCGAGAAACGGATTCTCAATTGAAACAGGGCAAGAAGACATGCAGAGGAAGAGATGAGTGGGTGAGCTAAGTGTAATTAGAGCGACAAGAAGTGCGATGGGTGGAAATGTGTTTGGGGAGGAATGGGTAGTTATTGAGGAAAACTACCATGAATAGAGCAAGAAGTTTGACAGAAGATGTAATTGGGGTTCTAAACCAAGCGAGCGACTACCCTGGTGGTAGAGGAAAGACTACATTTCGAGATAGAAAATTGGAACTTGTTACCTTTCGAGAGAGAAAACTGGAAAACTTCCATGAATAGAGCAAGAAGTTTGGCCATGACTTTACTTGGCCGTGGATTGTCCATTTCCAGGACGACCAATTTAAAATTGACAAAGAAAAGAAAAGAAAAGAAAAGATTCATTGGCCATTGTGACATTAGCATGGATCAGGATTAAAGCTGCTTGATGTAGAATATTTTACTTGATTCCATGGGGGGTTTAGCTGTGCATAAAATTTACAGAATGTAGTTGTATCATACCATAGGCATCCAAGGTGGAAAGAAAGTTTTGAATTTGGTTGGTGATTTCAAAAATATCGGATATTGTGGTGACTATTGTTAGTCGTAATTATTTCAGAGGTTCCGACAGTCTGTGCCGAAACTCTTTGCTGTTGTGAATATTCAAATTCATCTTATGGCTTCAGAGAGCTAATTCAAATTTAACAACATATTCTCATCTCCATCTTTTCTCTACCTACTATTTATGTCAATATGAACCTCGAAAAATTGTGTAATGAGTACGCATATGTCTATATCTGGACAATGCGACATGTCATTTTGCAACTCATCTGCATTCCCTCTCTTTACTATGTAATTCTCTGTTGAGTTTAAACTAAGTGCAATCAAAGCATAGCTTTTCATATGGTCTAATGAGACATTTTGTTATGCTTTTCCCAACCCCTCAAACTCCAAACTCCTAATAATGTTTCCCAAGACCAACTCTAGCTTTCCTCTTTAGAAGTATTTCTTGGTTTTCTATTTAAGCTCGACACAGTGTCTAAGGGTTGGGGGATTTTTCCAGTGGTAACCTAAGCCAGTGCTCTAGTGGCCATGCTGAAGCTCATGAGGCAAGTGAATGCTAGCAGTTGCATGCATTGTTTAGCCACATGAGAAAAAATAAGTAGACAATAAGCAGCCCCGAGCAGTGGCTTCTTTTTTTCGTTGTTGGGTATCTGATTGAAACCTCTTCTTAACGTGTAGGTCACTGAGAGTTCTGCCAGATCTCAGTTGCTTCCGAAGGTGGGGAGGGGGAAGCAAGGAGAAAGACTAGACTTTATCTATATCAATGGGTGGAGTGGATCCACTCCCTGTTAGAATAATTACGAGGTATGTGTTAAAGAATTTGTGGACGCGTATAGTAAATTGAGTCAATATACAGAAGAGCACCATCTAGCTCTTTGATGTATGAGAAATCACATCGAATTCGGGAAAACAGTACCCTATGCAGCTATGTACATATAAAGTTAATACTTTGCATGATCTTGCATCTATAGTTTGTTTATATGGGTTTGCTTCCTTCTAGCATGTCTGATCTGTTTAACTGTTTCTAATGAAGCTTCGCCTAACCAGCAATTCCTAAGACTGTGATACATGGTGGAGTATGTTTAAGAACTCTTTCTTGCTCTCTGGCCTTGGCTTTATTGAGTAATTGTCTAGGGAGCTTATCCAGGGCAAGAATGAGAGCATCCATAAAGACCTAAAAGAGGAAGTTATCATCTATGATTTCTAGAGACTTAAAAGAAGGGAAGAGAACATTATTTAGAATATTTACTATTTTGAACCTTGTATAAAAGAAAACTTTAACTCTCTTGATCTCTTTTTTAAACAGTGATATATTGTATTCACAATTATGATTATCCCAAAAACAATCATAATTGGTCGACCAGTGAATACAAAACTAGAATGTGATTCTCCAAATTCAATCTTCCTCTTTTCTTGAAACTCTTAATTTCAGTTCAACTTACTTTTCTAGAAATGTCTCATTAGATTGAATCAATTCATGATTATCGGTAACATTCTAAGATAGCAAACACTAAATAGAAATCTTAAGAATAAGTAAGAGTTATGAGGGCATTTAATTGATGAACTATTTTCCTCGAGAGTCTCATACGGCATAAAAGTTGAAATCAAAACTTTTGCCACTCTTATTGATTGTCTTATGCATACATAGTATGAATACAATTACGATATTAACTCATTTTCCATGGAGCGTATGTCTACACCTTCAATACCATACAGATGATAGTTCAGACATACTTAAGGCGCACATGATAAAATTTCTACTTCTTTATTTCTTTGTTTTTCTATTCCTCAAAACAGGTTTAGAACAGAAATCCGTTTGGTAACGCAATTTGATTTTTCTATTTTTGGAATAGAATTTTATTCCAAAAATAGATTTGAAGTAGAAATTATAAGCTAAAATTTTTAACTTTTCAATTTCTAGCAAGAAATTAATTTTTGTTCCAGAAATTTTGTCATGCGCACCCCTAATGTTTAACTTAAGTTTACGTATCTACTCTTTCACGGAATTCATTAGAAGTCACATCTGGCATCATAGACAGATAAAATAAAATATGTGAGTTATTTTACTTTTGGACATAGTAAAGTATTATGTCCTTATTTTAATACTTAGTTAATGTGACATATATATTTTAAACTTGAGCTCTTGATTATCATATAGATAATAAACTTAAAAACCGTTTCATCTCTATTTATCATATGGTAAATAGAGACGATTATCCATGTGAGTGGGCTAATATTTTATCTGTTCGACATACTTTATCAATTTTATATAATGCATTAAGCATTAAGATGCATAAACGTCAAATAAAGATCCATAGGCATTAATAATGGAAACACGAATTCATTAAATGTGAACACTTAAGAAAAATAATAGGATAAGTACACTAATGGTGCCATAAGTTGTGTATATTGCTCACTTTGGTGCCAAAAATTTCAATCGGATCATTTAAGTGCCAAAAAATTTGAAAAATGCTCACTTTGGTACTAACGTTGATCTGATCAGCCGGAAATCCGACATGGCCTTTTTATTATTTATTAATTTCTTATACTGATGTGGCTCGCCGAAGAGTCAAATTAGTGTGTAAACCACCAAACGATGTCGTTTGGCGTCTTAAACCCCAAGTCGAAACCCTAAATCCCCAAATCGAGAGAGAGAGAGAGAGAGAGAGAGAGAGAGAGAGAGAGAGAGAGAGAGAGAGAGAGAGAGAGAGAAGCCATGGTGGTGTCGTCTTCTTCCCCGAAGAACAACACCAGCAAAGAGAGAGAGAAGCCATGGCGGCGACATCTTCTTCCCCGAAGAACAACACCAACACCAGCCACTTTCGAGTGCAGGACACCTGGAGTGCCATAACTTGGCACGCCGGGACACTTAAGTGCTATAACTTTAAAATGGTACACTTAAGTGCCATCATCGGAGTAAAATGGGACACTTAAGTGCCAATCCGGCCAAAAACCGGTCAAAATGTAGACGTGGCATTTTCCGGCGACTTGCTTAACTGATGTGGCAATTTTTTTTTTTAAAAAAAAGCACACGTGGAGGAGGAAAACGACGTCGCCCCATCCACTGTGCATTTGGCCAAACCAAATGACGTCGTTTTTCGTTAGTGTTAAGCGACGTCGTTTGGTTTATTTGGATTTTAACATTTCGTCAGTTCACACTAGGTCTGACGTCCTCTCCATCCATCGCCGTTCACAGCTCGCCGTTCGCAGGTGATCGCTCGCCGTCGTCGCTCGCCTTTGTCGCTCGCCGTCGTCGTTCACCGTTGTCGAGCGCCGTCATCGCTCGCCGTCGTCGATTTGCTCAGGTTTTTTCTCTTCTTCCTCTCCCCTGTGGTGAAATTAGGGCTCCAACTCGTTTATTAGGGCTTGGACTTCAAATTTGGGGGTCGGCTGGGAAAGGTCAGGCTTGATGTGAGATTTATGGCTGAGATGTAGTGCTACAATCTTATTGAGGGGTTCGAATTGACAGTTTAGGAGCGGCATTGAAATATAGGCTCGGTGTAGGGCTCGGCGGGAGGAAAATTAGGGCTCAGTGTAGGGCTCGACGTCGCCTCATCCACTGTGATGTGTGATTCATTCAGGGTGTTGAATTGTGATGTGCGAAAGTAATTTGTAGTGGTCGGATGTGAAATGTGTGATGATTGGTGATTGTTAGGGTTCAGAGTATTGGACTTTGCACATGTTTGAATCGAAGGTTGTGGGGATGGGGACTTTTGGATTTTTTTTAATAAATTGCATTGTTGAGGACCCATGCTGAGGAATCTCTCCATATTTTAAAGAAATGCGACGGCATAATCAAAGCAGTTGTCGGGTCCCATCTTTATTTTTATTTGTCCTTGTCCTGAGGCCTCTTGTTTTCAAGCTGCAGCTGTCGTCTGACCGCATCTTCCCTCTCTCTTCTTCTTTTCTTTTCTTTTCTTTAATAAAGAGTGTAGGGACCTCCACTTGCAATTATCTGTTCTTTGTGAATGTGGTCCCAAAAGTTAATTGTATAGTTGTCCTTTTTTGTTGCAGAAATGGCGCATAAAGACTATGTTGCTGTCATCGTTTACTACGGTGGAGATTTTGTGATTGGGGAGGATGAGTGGGAGTATGAGGGGGGGAATGAGGGTACTATCTTTGTAGATATAAAGAAGGTATCTTATATTGGATTTGTTAGGGATATAGTGACATTTTTGCCTTGTAGAGTACAAAAGTTACTGTACTGTGTTCCTGGAAAAGGCTTGAGAGATGGTTTGAGAGTTTTGGAAGATGATAATGGTTTTAGGGATGTCTTATATCATTATCTTCATGGCGAAGAGGCAAAAGTGTTTGTTGAAAACAATAGTGACGACGAAGATGATGACAGAGATACCACCCAAGTAGGAGAAGGAGGAGATGAAGTAGGTCATGATGGACATGATGGGGAGGAGAGGGGCGCAGATGCTGTTCACCAGAGCGATTGTGACATGGGTGATGTCACCATCACTGAATTAGATTGGGAAGTAGCTGAATCCAGTGACGGTGATGATGACGATGACGATGAAGGGTTGGCGGCTGAAGCTGAAAATTTGTTAATCTTAAGTGACGCCGACGATGAGGAGCTTACACAGTCAAGGAAAAAACAAAGGGACTTTTTGTCAGATAGATTTGCAACTTTACATGTAACTGTTCATCCAAATAGAGACGAAGGCCCTGCAGATGTTGGTGTTGCTGGCCAGGTCCTGGAGACAAATTATGAAGAAAGCATCGACACCGCAACTTCCCAGGATGAAGTTGAAGAAGATCAACGAGCTGTGCGTAGAAGGAAAAGTAAGTTTCCTTCCTATGATCCATCTGTTGCGTCTCCTACTTTGTCAGTAGGTATGAAATTCCATGATGTGATACAATTTAGGGAAGCTATACTGAGTTCTTCCATTGCTGCACAAAGAAATATTGATTTCATTAGAAATACCAAGAAATTTGTAAGAGCTAGGTGTTCGCAGCAAAACTGTCCATGGAAGATTTACGGTGCGTTTGTTAAGAAGAGTGGGTCTTTTCAGATTAGAGCCTACCAAGAGGAACACACTTGTTCCATTAATTTTCAAAACAAAAGGGTAACAAGTGCATGGTTGTCCAAGCACTTCTTCGATGTGATCAAGGTGATGCCCAACTTGAAACTTGCTAACTTTAGGATGCTGGTGAAGGAGCGTGTAGGCATCAATGTATCTAGGAATTAGTGCAAAAGAGCAAAGCAAAAGGTGATAAAGGTACTTATTGGTCAGTATGCTAAGGAATATGGGCAGGTGTGGGAGTATGCTTGGGAGTGTAGGCTGCAAAACCCTACAAGTAGAGTGTATGTAGAGGTGATTGAGAGACTGCTTCCTGATCATGGGACCAAGTTCGATAAGTTCTATGTGTGCTTTGATGCATGTAGACGAGGATTTTTAGCTGGTTGTAGACGGATTATAGGATTGGATGGCTGTTTCTTGAAGGGCTTGTGCAAGGGAGAATTATTGGTAGCGATTGGAAGAGATGCGAATAACCAAATATTCCCACTAGCTTGGGCTATTGTAAAGATTGAGAACAAGGAAAATTGGTCCTGGTTCTTGAAAAATCTGATGGCTGACTTGGAGATAACAAACGGGGAAGGGTGGGCATTCACGAGCGACCAACATAAGGTAATGCTTGTTTTTTGAAAAATTTAGTCAATAGTTTGCTTTGCTTTGTAATATGAACATGTAATTTGCTCTAGTATTTCTTACTTTGAATTATTGCAGGGATTGGTTCCGACAGTAGCCGAGTTGTTGCCCCATGCTGAACATCGAATGTGTGCGCGGCACATATACGGAAATTGGGCAAAGAAGTATAAAGGGGATAAGCTGCAATTGCAATTTTGGCAATTAGCAAAGAGTGCAAACATGGCTGACTTTAGAATAGCCAAAGAAGGACTGCTTCAGTTGACAAAGGAAGGTTGTGCTACTCTATTTCAACTAGAACCGAAGCATTGGTGCAGGGCATTCTTCAGTGAGGAGTTCAAGTGCGATAACGTCGACAACAACATTTGTGAAGTATTTAATTCGAAGATAATAGATGCCAGATGCAAACCAGTCATCTCAATGCTTAAAGATATACGAGTACTCGTTATGACTCGACTGCAGAAACAAAGAGATGAGGCTGCAAAGTGGACAAGACAATATGGTCCTAGGATTGTGAAGAAATTGGATGAGAACTTGGCTGCAAGTACGCATTGTCATCCCATTTGGAATGGAGATGACGGATATGAGATAATGAAGGGTGCAGATAAGTATGTTGTCAATCTAGGAAGTAGGAAGTCTTCATGTAGAGCATAGCAAGTAAGTGGAATTCCATGTGCACATGCCATATGTGCCATCCAGTTGAAGGGTGACAATACATATGATTACATCGATGATTGGTACCATAAATCAAAATATCTTGCTTCCTATCAGTTCATGATGCAGCCAATTAGAAGTAGCAAGTTTTGGGAGCCCACGGATCATGAAGCACCTCAACCTTTGTCACTGAAGAAGACAATTGGAAGGACAAAACGAAGACGAAGAATGGCGGAGGGAGAGGTCTTGGGTAAGCAAAGAATGAGCAGGCAGGGTGCAAAGATCACGTGCTCTTATTGTCGCCTAACAGGCCACAATATTAAAGGTTGTCAATTGAGGAAGCAACAACGGTTGAGGCAAGGTGAAAGGCCTAGTGAAGAGACAGTTGGAGAAATGCACACAGCATGGCCAAGTGAGTCGACTGTTCTTCAGTCAACAAGTAGAACCCCGGTAAGTCATGAAATTTATTTTATGTTTATGTTGCTTTCTTGTCGTTCATCATAAAAATGTACATAATATCCTATTTGGCCTTGTATGTAATGTCTTTGTTAGGTCACAAGAAGAACCTCAGTAAGTCATGAAACTGAACAGCCTGTTCGAAGAAGGCAAGGTAGAACACAACCGGGTGAAGGATTGGCCCAAGCAGCATCACGGCCAGCTGAAGGATTAGCCCAAGCAGCATCACGGCCAATGCAGTCGACTGTTCTTCAGCAGCGAAAGAAATACCCAGTGCTAAATTCAACCAATTTGTATTCAGTTATTATTATTATATGTCTCGATATTATATTTATGGTATCTTTTGGCCTCTTTCTCAGGTTCGAAGAAAGCAAGTTGGAACTCAACTGCCAACTGAAGGACCATCACAGGAGCCACCTCAAGGATCATCATAGGAGCCACCAGAAGAATCATTGCAAGGGGCACCACAAGTACCACCACCAATACCACCAGAAGGCCCAACAGAAGGAGGTGTCACTGAAGTTGAAGGGCTACACAAAAGGACAACTGGAACAAGGCCAGGTGAAGGGGCAGGTACACAAAGGCCATCTAGAAGACGCCCAGCACAATTGGTCGAAGAAGCCCCGGCTGTAGTTAAAGGGCCCAAGAAAGCAGGAAAAAGGGGCAACAAATCACAAGTTCCTGAAAGTGACGCCCCTATTCAAACAAGAGGGGCACTTGGGAAGAGGTTAAGACAATATGTCTATGGCCTTTATACAGATGAGCATACTGGAACAGTCGTTCTCAATGTAAGTTTTATTGGCTGCATTTAATTTAATTTATGCTGTAGATTTTTGCTAACAATTTATTGTTTTTTTGTAGCCTGGGAGAAGTTCAGAAGTTCTTATCTCAGGCCCAACTCAAGAATCGACGGCTGCACCAACAAAAAAGAAAACATCAACATCAACTGTGCCAACAAAAAATAAGAGAAAGAACCCAGCTCCAGCTCCAGCTCCAGCTCCTTTTGATTCAATTCGGCCTAGGACATTTGCAGCTCCATCTGAGTCAGTGGATACTGAGAAGGTTGAAGAAGAAGTTGCACGTCCAGTTAGAAAGAGTGCCAGAATTATGAATCAAGTGAAAGGCCCATCGAAAGGAGGACGAACAGGGGGTGCCATGCATATTGATTGATGAGATGAGATGTGATATTTGTGGAGCTTAGGAGTAAAAACAGTTATGTAAACGATGATGTTGTCGTGCATGTAGAAAGTCTCTGGATGGTTATCTTTTGTTTTGAAACTTTTCTTTAGTTTGTCATTCATTGATGTTGTCAGACTCAAACTTGATGAAATATCAATGAAATGATCTTGTGCTGCTTGTCACTCATGGATTCCGCTTTTACTTGTTGCTGCTGCTGCTGTTGGTGTTCTATGGTGATAGCTGGAGTGCTGGTGTATCTGGTGATGGTGGATGGTGATGTTTGGTGGTAGTCAGTTTGTTCTTGGGGTGCTAATGTGGTGGCTGGGGTGCTGGTGTGGCTGGTGGTGATGCCTGGTGATTATTGGTTTGTGGTGGGGGTTATAGGCTTAAGCAGCTGCACCTACACCTGGTACAAGTGTGCAGTTTGCACATCTTACACCATGTGTACTGGTGCAAACTAGTGCAAGGCTCAGCTTGCACTAGTATCTTGTGCAGCAACACCACCAGCATTGTGGTGGCTGGAGCGCCTAGTGTGTAGTGTGGCTAGTGGTGATGGTTGGTGGTGTTGCCGATGCTGGTGGCTGGCGCAATTTTTACAGAAAACCCACAAAAAAATTGGCACTTAACTGATCCTATTCTAAAAAAAACTTGGCACTTAACTGCTCACTTTTAACTACAAGTGACACTTAACCGATCACTTTAACAATAACTTGACACTTAAGTGATCATTTTTTCATCGCGACTAGCACTTACGTGATTACTAAATACAACTTATGACACTCGGGTAATCATTCATGTTTGTCTTGTGTATATATTGCTCTGCATCAAAACAGAGAAGATGATTCTACATCAAAACAGAGAAGATGATGGTAAACTTATGGCAAGTCCATACGACAACACAAACAACAACAAAGCAACAATGATCTTGTTCCACAACAACACCATTTTTAACTATGGCAGTCGGAGAAACTTTTTCTCATTTTCAAGTACTTTACATTTCATCATAAAGTACAATAGACAGCAAAACAACACCATAATACACGCTTGGTAACACTTCCGTTCAATTTTCATCATTGGAACTTCATTCTTGAAAGGTTTAGTTGAAGATGCTTGAGCGTGCATTGAGACTTCATTCTTCAAAAGTTTAACTGAAGACACTTGAGCTTGCATTGAGTCAACATCGTCCAAGTCGTCCACGAACACAGATGGAGATTGCTGTCTTTTATGAAGTAGATCCAATATCACCTCTGTGGCTCGGTCAGAGAACTTCTCATCGATCCATTTGAAGTATTTGCACTTCGACGCTTCTTTATATCGGGCGCATCCATAAAATCTTCTCCCAGGATTGATTTGAGTCCACGATGTTCTCCTTGGACTCGGTAACCCACAAAAACAGAAACGCTGGCCTTTTCCTTCGCTTTGGTGAGAGGAAATTGAGGCGCTGCTGCGAGTCCTACTCTCCATTTCCAAGATTCGACGAAGGAATTTTGGGCAAATGAAAATTAGGGTTCGAGACTTCAATTCGAGCACTTCAATAGGGATTTTGGCCGATTTAGGGTTTTAGATTTGGGGCATTTGGGGAGACGACATCGTTTTTGGAAGATTTGGGGCTTTTATTATGCAGAGACGTCGTTTCTGGTGAGTGAGGGCCGACTTAGCTCTCCGGCGAGCCACATACGCAAAAAATAGTAATAAAATATTGCCACGTAGGATTTCCGGCAAGGGTCGCCGGAGGTGGCACTTAAGTGTCCCACTCGAAAAAAAAAAGTGGCACTTAAGTGTACCGTTTTGAAGTTATGGCACCTAAGTGTCCCGGCGTGCCAAGTTATAGCACTTGTGGTGGACTTCTGCCACCACTTTCTGAACAGAGTTCAATCCACCATCTCCATTTGCGCCCTCATTGTTCCCCTCGCACTCCTCGTCTTCTTTCTCTCTCTACACCTTCAACCCCCCTTCTTCCTCCTTCTCCTCTGCCCTCACCTCCTATTTTCCCATCACTTCTTGGCCGAGTGATGGTGGCCGAGCGATGGTGGCTGAGCATGGTGGTCGAGCACGGTGGCCGAGCGACGATGGCGAGCACAGTGGCCAAGTGAGGGTGGTAGAGCACGGTGGCCGAGCACGGTGGCCGAGCACGGTGGCCGAGCGACGGTGGTTGAGCACGGTAGCCAAGCGACGGTGGCCGAGCAAGCTAGGTCGGCGAGGATGAACAAAAAAAAAACCCTAATTTCGATTACAAGTGAGCCATACGACATCGTTTTTCCTAAGCCATCCACATAGGACGGCAAAACGACGTCGTTTTCTTAAGTAGGACAGAAAATGACGTCGTTAAGAAAACGACGTCGTTTAAAGGGTTTATTGATTTTTTTTTTAAAATATAAATCTACGTAATTATTTTGGCCGGAATTTATCATCAGTGGCATCAAAGTGATCGTTTTTTTCTCCGATTTAGCATTTAAGTGATTCGACGGAAACTTTTTGCACCAAAATGAGCGCTGTACACAACTTATGGCATCATTAGTGTACTTATCCTGGGAATATTCAGTACATCAGCCTCTACGTAGTTCTAGAGATTTCACATGCCCATAGAGTGTATTTCTAGGTACTGGCTTTGTCATAGGATTTGCTACCATTCTATACGCAGATATGTACTATAAGTTTACATCTTTTCATGCAACCATATCTTTGACAAAATTATACTTGGTATCTATATGTTTGGTTTTGTCATAATATTTTGGATCTTTGGTGTACGTTATTGCTGCTTGGCTATCATAGTTAATTAACAATAAGTTTGCAGCATTCTCAATAACACCTAAATGATCCAAAAATCTCTTAAGCCAAACGCCTTCTTATATTACTGCTGATAATGCCATGAATTCAGCTTACATCGTAGACAAGGCCATACACATTTATTTCTTACTGCTCCATGATATGGTGTTATTATTTAGTAAGAAAAAAAATTGAGAGGTAGATTTCCTTTTATCTAAATGTCCTCCCCAATCAGTATTTGAATAGCCTTCAAGTCGCAGATCCTTTCCTTGGTAATACAACGTATAATCAACAGTTCTCTTAAGATACCTTAGTATACTCTTGATGACTTTTTAATATGCTTGATCTGGATTGGATTGGTATCTACTCACCATTTCAACTGCAAAACATATGTCGAGTCTTGTATACATCATAGCGTACATTAAGCTTCCAACAACATTAGCATAAGGAACATGTTACATTTGTTCCTTCTCTTATGGAGTATTTGGACACATTCTGTCCTTCTTTTATGGAGTATTTGGACACATTCTATCGCCTAATCATTCACCTTTTGCAATAGAAGTATCATCTTGCATACAAAATCGTTCAAGGACCTTATTTATGTATGTTTCTTGCGAAAGAGATACTGATCTCTTCGAACGATCTCTTAAAATCTTAACTCCAAAATGTATGTAGCCTCACCCATATTTTTCATCTCAAAGTTGGAAGATAACAAACTCTTGACAGTATTAATAAACTCCATATTACTTCTGGCAATCAGTATATCATAAACATATAATGATATGATCACAAATTGATCTTTGGATCTTTTGATATATATACAATGATCCTTATCAATTATTGAAAAATCATATACCATTATGGTATTATGAAAACGTATATAGCATTGTCTCAACGATTGCTTAAGCTCATCTATCGATTTCAGAAGTTGACATACCTTTTCTTCTTGGCATTTCATAATGAAACCAACATATTATTCTATATATATATATATATATATATATATATATATTTATTCCTCTAATTCTTCATTGAGAAAAGCAATATTTACATCCATTTGATGTAACTCAAGATCCATACTAGCTACTATTACCAGAATAATGCGAATTGAGATAAATCTTACTACAGGAAAAAATGTTTCCTCATAATCAATTCATTCCTGTTGATTATACTCCTTCACCACAAGACGTGCTTATATATTTCTATTAAACCATTAGCTTTACGCTTTATTCCCAATGGCTTTACGTTATTTTGAAATATCAATCAATTTCCAAACATGGTTTGACTTCATTGACTCAATTTCTTCTTCCATTGCATGCATCCATTTTTCCTTACTAGAGTAATTTAGAGCATCATTTACATTTATTGACTCATCTTTATCTTGTGGAGCAATTATAAAAGTTTCCCCTTCAATGTCAAAACATTGACGGGGAATACTTTTGCGACTTGTTCGCCGTATAGGAGATTATACACTTTGTACATCATTCCCCATTATGCTGTCACTTGGATTAGATAATGACAATATCGTCTCATCATGTGGTTGTAATTGAGAGTGGGTTGAATTAAATTAATCACTTCTCATATTACTCCCACTTGGACGAACTCTACTAAGTTCATTATCTTGATCTAGGGTTTCAAATAGAGAATAATCATTACCTATTTCTCCATTCATAAGAAATTCATTCTCTAAGAATGTGACATTCCATGATTTGAATTCAGTTTTACTTCTACTTTCTTGCTCACCTATAAACACGTACCATTTCAAGTGTTCTGAATATCTTATGAAAATACTCTTCTTGCCTCTAAGACTCAATTTCGTAAACTTATGAGATGGCTCATGAGTACATGCAGCACAATCCCACAGTTTAAGAAAACTTAACTATGGTTTTCTACATATCTATAACTCATATGGGGTGGAAGTAACTAATTTGAAAGGCACACGGCTAGTATATAGGCAGCATTTAATAAAACATTACTCCAAAAGATGATAGGTAAGTTAGCATGCGCCATTATGGACTTAACCATTTCTAGTGTGATTTTTTTTTTTGCAACACCATTTTGTTGAGGAGTATAGGGAATAGACAAGTGTCTTTCTATTCCTTTTTCATTACATAAATTTTTGAATTCATCAGATAAATATTCTCCACCTCAATCGGATCTCAATACTTTTATTTTCTTATCTAATTGATTTTCTATCAAGTTTATAAACTTTTTGAAATAACTTAATGCTTTAGATTTATGAGAAATCAAATAGATATATCCGAATAAAGTATAATCATCTATAAATTTGATGAAATAAATAGCTCCACGCATTCCTCACATTCATTAGACCACAGATATCAGAATGGATTAATTGCAAAGGAAATTCAGCTCTTTTACCTTTTACAAATGGTTTCCTTATTGTTTTCCCTGCTAGGCAATACTCACATATTGATAAATCAACTTTTCAATATTGTCTAACAAGCCCTCTTTGGCTAGCCTATTCATACGTTGTTGGATAATATGATCAAGTCTAGCATGCCACACATTTACATAATTATCATATGAACTATAAGAGGTGAAAATGGAATAACAAACATTAACATTACCACAGTCGATATTTAATACGATAAAATCATCTAGAAAATAACCATAACTATAGTAGTTTTTATTTAAATACAAATCCATACCACTATTATGGAAGTTCAAACTAAAACCATACTTTACCAACACTAAAACAGATACTAAATTTCGACAAATCTCCGAAGCATATAATACATCATATAGGAGCAAAGTATGTCCACCACACATGTTTAATTGGTAGGTGTCAATTCCTTTCACTTCGGGTCTTGAGTTATTTTCTACATAGATCCATTTAATTCCGATCGATACTTGTTGAAATTCCACGAAGGATTCTTTATCCTTGGCTGCATGGTCTGTTGCTTCCGAATTTACAGTCCACAAATGATTAGATTCAGTTAACAATATAGAACTTGACACATAAGTAAAGTTCTTAAGAGTATAAGAAGTGTTTATCTTATTTGGCTCACAATAGTGGCCCTTCTGATCATAGTTATAATATTTCACCCTTGAAATTCTCTTCACTCGATGGCGTTTTCCTCTCTTATGTTAGTTAACTCTTAGTTTCTTGCTAGTAGGACTTGATCCATTGCATTTCCACATTTTGAACGAATCAATGCGCTTGCGTTTAGAGCTCAAAGCTCCTTCTGAGCTAGAACCAGCACAGCAAATGCCTTTAGGCGGTTCTTTGCTAGCTCAAAGTGGCGCACAACATCTCAAGTTCTTCTATAACATGGTTAGGAGCTTTTAGTGCCTTTTGCTTTTTAAGCACATATTAAATTTTCATATTTAATATTTCACAATTTTCGCCATTCAAATTTTCTTCTTTGTTCAACTTAGTAATTATGCTCTTAGTTACTGAAGTTATTGGATCTAAACATATCAGACACATATGCACGAATTTTTAATGCCTATCATTTATGCATCTATTTTGCATAAACTTATCATATTAATGAATAATTTCAAATAAGGTTTCGGAATTAAAATGTCACTATGTTTCCAACCATTAGGGTTGAGCGCGGTTCCCGGGTTACCCAGGAACCCGAACCGAACCGAACTAGGGTCCCCGGTTCCAAGGGGGACCGGAACCGGAACCGGTTACTTAAGGCAGAAAAAGCTCGACCTTGGATGTTCTAGTGACTTGTATGTGATGTTCTAGTTAAAGTTTGGCTTTAGCCTCTAAATGAAAGTTCTAAAGGACTTCTTGCAGTATAACATACTCAAATTTGGGACAAAACAAACAAGTATAAGTGGGTGAAATCATTATTCTTTGGAAAGACTGGATCTGGAGATTTTGGGACCGACCCTTGATGAATGCATGGACTGTAAGGCAACCTTTTTGTCAAAATTTCACTTCTATTTCTTAACAAAAGTTGTAAAGGAAATCTTGAGGTACAACATATCAAAAATTTAGAGAAAAAAAACAAGAATAGGTAGGTGAAATCGTGGTCCTTTGGAGATGGTTAGATCTGGAATTATGGTACTACGAACAGGGATTTTAACTGGCCATATTTAATTATCTAGGACGAATTTGACTTTGATGTTTTCATGAAGTATCTACCTTATGGTCTTGGCTATCACATAGTCGAATTTCATAATTTTTGAAGGTCATTTGTGTATTTAATTGGAAATGTTTCTAAAACTGTGCAATCTGATGTGTTCGGATCTTGTAAGTTGCAATGCGTGGACTATATCATTTTGTGTGAGGTTCTTTTGTAAATATGTTCTGCATGAAATATCTCTCTTCATGTCTTCCCTACAACATATTTAAATTTCGTAATTTTTGTAGTTCATTTGCCTATTTAACCAAAAATGTTTCAAAAACTGTGCAAGTAGAGAATAGGAAAAGTAAATCGATTTTATTTTTTAATCCAGAACGAATTGGACTACGATTTCTTCATGAAACTTGTACCTCTAGGTCTTAAATAAAACGTGTCCAAATTTCAGAATTTTCTGAGTTCATTTAAGGGTTTAACTGAAATTATTTTCAAAACTTGTACCTCTAGACATTCTTGTTCTAGTGGTGTTTTATTTCTACTTTTTAGTTTGCTATTTGTTTTGAAATTTTTAATTAAATTCTATTATTTTTGTGTAATGTGAAGTTAATGTATCAAGATAACATGTCAATGGGAAGTTACCGTGTAGTATACGCGTACATTATAGTTTTTTTTTGGTAACATGCGTGCAAGTTATAGTTTTTTTGGGTAACGTGCGCATATGTTATAGTTTTTTTTTTGGTAACGTGTGCGTACGTTATATTTTTTTTGGGTAACGTGCGCATATGTTATAGTTCAAATATGAAAATAACAAAAAAAAAAAAAAAAGAACCTGTTGGAACCTGGAACCGACCCTGGAACCTGTGACAGGGTAGGTTCCAGGTTCTCGGTTCCCACGGGTGGGTTCCAGGTTCCAGACGGAACCGAACCGGAACCTGGAACCGCTCACCCCTACCAACTATCATCTAAAATTCTAACTTGAAATTATCATTAACATAATCTTCTATGCAAAATAAGTTATTTGAAGCTATAAAAACTTTTATGAACTACCCACAACAATTAATAACAACAGAAGCAATTGATATTGGACATCCATTAATGATAGAATAATAATATTTCCATATAATGTAACTAATACATTAGTTGCTACAACGACATCAACTAAGTATAAAATATTTACATAAGATATCCATTAAAACATACTAAATAAAAACCACTAGAAATAGCTAACACCAAGTCAACCTACAAAAATGAAAAGAATCTTTTAATTTCTTCAAATTATCTTCTATAAAATCTTTAGGCACATTCGGCAACCACAGAAAAACAAACAGATATCCCTTAAGAGTTCTCCTTCACACATTCATCCCCCACCAGATTGAAGTCATTCCATTCAATCCGATAATATTCATCTATAAAAGCCATTACAAGCTTTTTATACTTAGGAACTCTGTTGACCTCCCATAGACGATTCGACACTCCTTGCCATTCTAGTGGAAGAGTGTTCATGAAAAATCGCATCATCTCAAAAGCTAGCATGGGATAACCTTCTAGATGATTTCTTGTATTATCTGATTGACCCTGACCACGTGTGGCATTATATCTCTGTCAGTCCACCGATAATTAGCTAATTCTATTTTTAGCCTTTCAAGTCTTGCTTGTTCATTCTCGGAAATATAGGCATGTGTACAAAACATATCATAATTCCTGCAACAAATGCAGAACAAAAGGAATTACTTATAATCCATAACGAACAAAATGGAAAAACATAATTTTCCTCCTTTTTTTTTTTTTCGATTAATGGTGGTCAACTCCAGTCAACGGTCAATTGATGACTAGGTCGGGTCAACAAGTCAATGAGTCAGGTCAACGGGTCAGCGGATATGGGTCGGGTCAGACGGGTCAATTTGACTGACTCGACTAGTGACGTCATCGTGATGTCACCTCACGTGCCCTGCGAGTGCACGGACAAACGTTGGCTGATGTCACAATGACATTAGCTAGCGCGTGTGTGCACGTGCAAGCAGTTGCCGCACGCTTGCCATGCACACGTGTGCGGTTGGCCCCACTAGCGCGTGCGTTGCAGGCACCTAGGAATTGCCTTGACGCGTGTGTTACACGCACGACAATGTCGAATCTTCTGGCCGTGTGTGGCAGCGCGTCCGGTGGCCCCTTGCAGCGGGCCACCCGTCATTTTTCTCTTCTCAACGAGAACTACGACCTTGCACTATTAGGAACAAGTTTTGATTTATGGAAAATCAAAAAGGGGGTGCCAACAATACGGGTGTTGGGATTTCCGTCCTCGAGCAACTAACGGCGACATTTCACGAAATTTCAACAAAAAAACAATTTATATATATCAACACTAATCAGGAAACATGAACAACATCGCTCTGATACCAATGTTGGGAAACATATTCCCAAAAACGATCCGATACTCAATTGAACATCGAAAACGAGCGCGGAAAACGTGCCCAGAAAAATATGTTACACCGATCATAAGGTATATTATGGAGTCAAACATACCTTATTTTTCATAGATTAAACATTGTCGTAGTTTTATGAGGAATTCTTGAAGACCTGATTCCATTCGTGAAGAGGAGCGTACTGTCTCTTGGGGAAAAACGTATTCTCTCTTCTTTTTTTCAAAAGCGTAACTCAGATAACGTAACTGTTTAGATTACATAACTCTTCAGATTACGTAATTGCTTAGATAATCCAGCTGCTCTGATAATTTCCTCATTTTTTTATTTTATTTTACCATAACTGCACTCTTCTATGGGCCCTTTATTTACGGGTCGAGTTTTAGCTCAACGACGGGCTTAAATAAGCCCATTGAACATAAAAACCCATCACCTGTAATCTAAAACAGTTAGAGGGAAAATTACATTTCATACGGCATGCGTTTGTACAGTTCCGGGGGTAGCCTAGGCGTGGCCACGGCTTGCACAGGCGTCGACATGTACGTGACCAGCCTGGGGTTCTCGGACATGTCGATCTCCTCCGGCTTTGTCCCTTGCGGTGGAGTCCAGACGAAATGGTGCAGCAGGTGGCCCAGCATGGACGTGACCAGGTTGATCCTGAGCTGTGCGCCGGCGCACATCCGCCTGCCCGCGCCGAACGGGAGCAGCCTGAAGTCGTGGCCCTTCATGTCCACATCTTCCTCGAGGAACCGCTCAGGCCTGAACTCGAGCGGGCTATTCCAGATGGCCGGGTCGCGGGCGATGGCCCACACATTCACGTGGACGTTCGACCCCTTGGGGATGTCGTAGCCGCGGATCTTGACATGGGAGTTGGACCGGTGGGGGAGCATCAGCGGGGTCGGAGGGTGCAGCCGGAGCGCTTCCTTAACAATGCACTGGAGGTAAGGGAGGTTCGAGAAGTCGGACTCAGTCACCACACGCTCGAACCCGACGACCTGGTCGAGCTCCTCTTGGGCCTTCTGTTGAACCCTCGGGTTCTTGATCAGCTCGGCCATCGCCCACTCCACTGAAATAACAGTAGTGTCCATGCCTGCTGTGATCATGTCCTGCATATGGTATGGACCATGGAGTCAGTTCCAATGCCAAGGAAATTCCTAGAATCTGCAGTAGACCATTTGGTTTCGGGACTGAACCAGGTGTCCAGAGCCGGTCGTTAAACTTACCCAGAGGAGTCCTATGATGTTATCTTCGCTGAGGTCATATTTGTCCTTGAGGGTGAGCAGGGCGTCGACGAAATGCTGCTTGGGCCCGCTCTTCTGGCGGGCTACCGTGTGCTCCTCCATGATGGCCCGGGTGAGGCGGTCCCTCCTCGCACCGTGCTTGGCGAACGCCTTTTCCTCCATCGGGTATATCCAGCGGAGCCACGGGATGAACTCCGCCATGACGAGCGATGCGCCAAGCTTCAGCCCGTCTGACACGATCGCCTTGAACTCGAGGCCCTGCCCTTCTATCACGCCCTCGGCGTTCATGAACCTCTTCCCGAACACCAGCCTCGTTATGTTGTTTAAGGCAACCGCCCCCAGGTACTTCCTCACCAGCAGGGTCTTCCCCGAATTATCTGCACCCACATGGCAAATCGTTCTGGTCTTAACACTGCTGATTCGACTCGGAATCATTTACCATATCAAGCATAGTAACTTAAAGCAGAAAAAGCAGCGGAGTTTCCCAAGAATAACGTGTTTAATGCGCTAATGTTGTTCAAGAAGAAGCTAAAAGCAATCCTTATTTCCACCGAAACACCCCGAAACGTTAGGTTGAAACGAGAACCGGACGAACATGGCCCTCGACGTGGCCAGGTCATGAGTACTACGCATCCACATCATGACTTTGCTTTCAAAGGAGAAGCAAAGAGGGAGTAATCTCAAATCTCGTGGCATCATTAATGGAAGAGAGAGAACAAAATCTCTGGGAGCTGCATAAATCTCTACCGAGTAATTTACTACCGATAGTCAACCCATTATTGTTCAACTTAACCCTCGAACAGGCTCACAAAACAACAAAATCTCCGCAAACCCATCATCCAAAAGCGCCGAATGTCAGCATCTAACAGGGTCATTGCACCAAAACAAGAAAGCGAAACAGGCGCATAAGAGGCTATCAATAGCAAAGTAATCCTAATCTATACTCGTACCTCTCCCATACCAACCCATCCGAGAAAAACCAAATTGATTATCGAACCGATCACGCCAAAACAATCAAGTCACTGAAGGAACGAGCATGTAGCAACGGTTTTCCAAATTAAGATTTCGAAATTTAGAAAACGGAGAGGAAGATGGGGCTTACTTTAATGCAATAAAAGGATGCTAAAATACCCATGCAACAATTTGTAACGAACATCAATTAATTGCAAGTAATTTGAAAATTCTAAAACTTTTTCATGTATAAATCCTAAAATTTCAAATTTAAAATTCTCTCTCAATTCTCAATGAAATTATGCAAATTATATATGGTTGGAAAGACCTCAACATGTAGAACAAAAGCCTTGTGGTTTCAAGATCAATTGAGCAAAAAATCCACACGAAAAAGTAATGCCCATATTCTTGGGTTCTACAATCATATATGATTAGCTCTGATACTACATGTAGAAAATTATTCACATAAACAACTAATCAATCAAGAAGAAACAGATGTATATATGATTGTAAAACATCGAGATCAATAAACATAATGGAATTAAAGCGTTCCTGTATGAGCCATTGCTTCACTTGAAGAAAAATAGATTAATCTAATATCAGTGATCTATCGAATGCTAGATCTTCCTCTCTATGACATATTTCAGTACAACAACTTTCAATGTGATTAAAGCAACTAATAGGTATAACTTACCATTTTTTAGGCTAGAAAGGGGATCTAACAAACCCTAATCAACAGCGTGTCAATTGGGCTCTTCCCATTACGGGCTTCAGTCAAACACAATTGCCTGTACTTTGCTGCTCAACCAGGCCCGCTATTAATAGATGTCAATACCCAATTTAATCAGATCACTGTAGGGTTCAACAAATATTTTAAAATAGAAAAACAATTAATTAATGTAAGCCCATATTATAGAAAATTTCCAACATTAAATTCATTTACAAAAAGAGAAGTTGGCAGAAATTGACTTTACCAAATTGCACTGTGTACATGGACCAAGCATTCAATCTTCCCTATCACCTAATGTAAACAATCTCGTGTTACCTGAGATCTAGTAGGGCATTCGCGCATTCTGATTTTGTGCCAATCACTGGGAAATGGAGAAATCCGAGTTTTCTTTTATCCTAACACTAAAGTCAATGTCTTGACGACCAATTCCTTCTCTCTTTTTTTCTTTTCAAATCATGTCAGGTTGATGATTGGTGGTGGCAATCAACTCTTTAATAGTCACATTCATTGAAGAAGGCCCCTATATTAAAATAACGGTCCACCCCTTCCTCTTTTTGTAAAATTTATTGATAACAAATTCAAATTAAATCGTGGCTAATAAAGAAAAAAATTTTCATTTCAAATATATTGATGAAAATTTTTACTTTAAAAATGATGAAAATTGATCATTTGGGTGGATAATGCTTTTTCTCCCCAAATACTTGTTGACAAGAGAACTGCAAAACTCAAAGCTGTGACGCGAAGTACGTACCCTATGAACCTCGTTTCTGGCACCCATTCGAGGTTGATTTTGTCAGATCTGGCCGACCAAATGACTTGAACCTTTTAATATGCTACGACCGGAGAAGAGAAATGGTAAAAGGACAAAACCATCTCGGGATGGAAAGGGTCCCGTCATTCATGGACTAAACTTTTCTTGATCATGGGAGGCCTCATTTTTGCATCGGCAAACGTCGACTTCAACGAGGAGGAAAATCTACCCCTTCGCGCCACTATTTTTTGGACCGAACGAGCGGCTGTTCTATCCGGAAACAGATTTACGACTTAGACCTCAACTTAGAATCCATTAAGACTCGTATAGAAAATCATTTCGTAGAGCGCGGCGTGATGGGTTTCTGCCGTCGTATGGACGTTGTTCATTTGTTTCAATACTGTTTTTCGCATTACTCACGTTCAAGTTCGGTAGATCAGTCTTCTCTTTGATGCAGAACGGAAGAAAAAAGGCTGCGAATGCCAAAAAAAAAAAAAAAGGAGGAGGAGAAGTTACCAAGGCTGGTGCAATCCTTGAAGATGGACTCGACCATGGCGGTGACCTCGTCCTCCCGGATGAGGCGGAGGGCCTCGAGCCGCTTGGGGGTGAAGAGCTCTAGGGTGCACACCTTCCTGACCTTCACGTAGTGGGGGGCATAGTCGGCCCATATGAGGTCCTGTCCATCCCTGCTTAACTTGGCGGCCGACCGGTACCGGTGCCGGTCCGCCAGCTGTTGGTCGTGCTCCTTGAGCACCTCCTTGGCCAGCTCCAAGCTTGACACGACCACGTTCAGGGCGGAACCAAACTAGACCGATATGATGGGTCTGTAGGCCTGGGACCACTCGGCGAAGCACTAGAACCGCACAGGCTTGATGTCGTAGAGGTTGTCGACCACTGGCCAGGCCTGTGGCCTCGACGGGAGCTTGATCCGGAGCCGCTGGTAGAGTTGGTCGGCGAGGAGGAGGAGGAGGAGGACGGGGATGGAGAGGAGGATCAGTGGGAGAGCCATTGGTGTGGGATCTCTCTCTGGGGTGGAGGGGCGAGAATAGATGATGGTTGGATCGTAGGAGGGAGGTCGATGATGTTGGGAAAATATGGCTTCAAATTGGGTAGAACAATGAAGTCGGATCTTTAAAGTACTCAAGTCAAATTTTGAGGCGTGATATCACTTTTTTTAAGGATTTATTTGCCCACTACGTTGCTAATGTTCACCGGCAAATTTCCTCTAAGATACAACAGAGTCTCAAACAAGAATACTAGATAGCAATTCTAGTATTTCTCCAGGATCTCTCATGGGAAATAATTAGAAATAATGGCTGTGGTTTTTTTCGAAAGAAAACGAAAAAATGAAAGAAGATATTGTTTGATCTCAAAACAAATGTACTTATATATGTCTTCCGAATAGATGCAACCCTTCAAAATGTTACAAAAGAACAAAGACAATCTTTCGTGAACAAGTATGTCTCAAAGGTTACATTAAAAAGACATAAAAAATTGATTGTCGGTTAGTGCCAAATCTCGTCCACGTGCGCACTCACATCTTTTCGATGTGGGACAAGGCACCTCTTCATTTGTATTATAAACAAATTACCAACAATCCCCCACTTTTGTTTATAAACAAAAAACAAAAAATAAAATGTTAGAAATATACAGCCAAAATTTCCGCGAGATTAATATACATACTAAAGGTCTCTTTCGAGTTAAACCTTTACTTAGTGCAAGTATTTCAAAGCTCTATCAAAGTGACAAGTAACTCGGCTTTAAACTTGTACTTTTATATAATAGTACCGGATATACCGCATATACACTAACCTCTTGTTTCAGCGAGAAGTTCTATATTACTCCGCACTATTATGGCCTTATGCTTGATCCTGTTTCATGAGCTCTCTAGAAAGCAACCCTAACTTTCGTAAGAAGCGACACCACTTCTAAGCTCATATAGGTGAAGTATCTACCATGTGTTTTCGTTACTATCAACACATTACAAGTTTGTACTATACTTCATTAAGAATTCAATTCAACCTACAAAACGTAACATACGATACTGACTTTTCATATCAGGGCTACGTCAGTATCAAACAATCACATTCAATAACTTGTTCTTACCCATTAAACCTTGTAATTAGTGATGTTCTAGAAAATGGTCGGGTTACCATTATTGGTGATTTCAATTAAAGGGTTTCAGCCCCGTTTCTTATGAGATCATTATTACCATATGTCTTGGTAAAGCCTTCGTCAAAGGATTGGCAAGACTATTACTTGACCTCATGTAAACAATTGTTATGGTACCATCTTTAATCAATTGTTTCATATACTCATGTCTTAGACTAATATGTTTAAGACTTACCATTATAGGTGCTATTATAGGCTCTTGCCAAAGTAGCCTAACTATCACAGTGGATATAAATAGGAAGGATTAGGCCATAATTTGATATCCAACAATACATTACTAATCCATTCGGCCTCTTTCCCAGTTGCTACCAAGCAATGATTCAAATTTCATAGTCGAGTGAATTATGCACATTTGTTTCTTGCTTGCCCAAGAAACAACACATTCACATAATGTGAAGATCCATTCAGAAGTTTCATCTCCCACACTTGTAATCCAAGTAGCATCGGCTTATCCTTCTAATATAGCCGGATTATTATAGAACAATTAGATAACTCTCACATGTTCTATATTTGGATTATTAGTATTTACTCAACTTGCATATACAAAAAGTAATATCAGGTCTAGTATAATGTATCGCATACATTAAAGACCCATAGCACTCACATTAAAAACTCTCCACCAGGAATCAAATGGAGTACTTATATATTTGAAAACAAGATGTTTAAATCTATACATCTTCTCCATGTAATCACTTTGGCTCAAAGGATAACCCCCACTATTTTTTAATTTTAATACTTAAGATAGTATCTGCTTCTCCTAAATATTTCATTTTGAAAATGAAAGCTAGATACTTCTTAGTCTCAATGACTTCAAGTCCCCTTTGGATACCCCCACCACAAGAATATTTCATGAGGCATCCAATCAAAACTATGCATTGTCAAATTTCATGCTCAATGAAATACATACATCAAAATAGAAAACCAATGCAATTCTACTCTCTTGGCTCATTTATGATATTCCTTAGAATCAAATCTATGAGGGACAAGGACAGCAAATAAAACACATTAGAACCAAACAAGGGACACCTAAAAACCCATTTAATATCTCTATATTGCCTCCATAAATAGAGCACTACATATTAGCCCATGCATGTAATGACATTCTCTAACAATCCAATAAATGCGAGCAAATTGAGTATGGAGGTATCAAAAGCACATAAATTAGGATTGAAAAGGGAAAAAACAATTCTTGGAACGGAATCAACAAATATCATATAAGCCGAAACCTTCCGAAATATACTATAAGATCCATACCTTGACACTGATCAGCATCAAGATCAACGTCATCAAACACAAATCCAACAGACCTGCATGTGTCACGGACAATTTTCTCATAGTCTTCATTGGCCTTGATGGTAATTTCCCCGAACACCATGGCCATGTTGGTCTTGGTGCATGTTTCACAAGCAACCTTGCTGTCGGGGTTTGGTTTTGTAGAGTTTAATGTCTCCATCCCCGGCAAGGCTCTTATCAACAAGATCAATCTTATTCCCAAGTAAAAGCCACCGTGGATATCAAACGAGGAAGGGCATGCCCACTTTCTTCCTGCCGATGAATTTGCAATCCAGTGGACGAGCCTCCCCAAATAATTTGGCATCTTGCTCGGCTTTTGGAGCGGCAACGGAGGAAGCGGGGTCGTTTGGATTTGCAACCCACCATTTTGGAGGAGCAGCTTTTGTTGTTTTAGAGATCCATAGCTACCAAAGCGTATTCCCAATGACCCTCTAGTCATTGTTCCTCCAAACCCATATTTGGCGTTATCATCTCTCTCCTCGTTTTGCCAAACAAATCAAAAAATAGATTCCATCGATTCAATGAAATCTAAGCAAAAAGAATCAACGTCCCCTTGGCTCAATCAAGCCAAAGACTCAAAGGGTGCCTCCGGTCCATCTGCTAAACAATATCTTTCCCCCGGTAAGTGTACACGTCACATGGCAATTTTGCTAGACACGCACCACCGACAAATTTTCGTGTCTACCTCATCGGCCTACGCCGATGCGTGTAATAATCATCATTTAGGACTTGGATCCAGCAGCATCATCTCACCCATAACCACCATTAGTAACCACGGGGCATAAAACATAAGACAAAGAAAATGATGAATTAGAAAACGCATTTGATTATTGAAATGACTGAGAAAATAACTAACATGACTTAATTCAAGTCAAAAACAAAACCAACTAGCATTAGAGATATCGTGACAAAAAGTATTAGCAAATGGCAAACATCATCAGTGCATGATCAAACACAAAACTTGGCGATAGTGTTCGACCACACTTGAACTACTCACACAGAATAATCATCAAGAAAAGTTTCTTTTCTTGGGTCCTAAATTTTTGGCCACGAAGGTTGATTTTGGAACTGCACTTCGGTGTTGCGCTTTGCGATGTTGGAAGTGTAGCCATGTTGCAGTTGTTGGTCCACCATGACTTTGCTTGATTCTAACTTCATTATTGCACAAATAAATCCTTAAAATTGTTGGGAAAATATGGCTTCAAATTGGGTAGAACAACGAAGTCAGATCTTTAAAGTACTCAAGTTAGACTTTGAGACGTGATATCACTTTCTTTAAGGATTTATTTGCCCCACTACATTGCTAATGGTCACCGGCAAATGTCCTCCAAGATACGACAAAGTCTCAAACAAGAATACTAGATAGCAATTCTAGTATTTCTCCAGGATCTCTCATGAGAAACAATTAGAAATAATGGCTGTATTTTCTTTCGAAAGAAAACGAAAAAATGAATTGTTTGATCTCAAAACAAATGTACTTACATATATCTTTCGAATAGAGGCAACCCTTCAAAATGTTACAAAAGAACAAAAACAACATTTCGTGAACAAGTACGCCTCAAAGGTTACATTAAAAAGACATAAAAAATTGATTGTCAGTTAGTGCCAAATCTCGTCCACGTACGCACTCACATTTTTTTGATGTGGGACAAGGCACCTCTTCATTTGTTTTATAAACAAATTACCAACAAATGATATATAGAATGTGACGCCTGGCAAAATATGAGGGAGGGAGTTGGTGAATTGGTTATATGTTATGCTGCTTTATTTTTTCTTTCTTTGCCTTCTTGATGATTAGGCCGAAATCACTTTTAACATTGGAAGAATGTGATATCACTTGCTGCTGTTCAATTCATTTTTATTTTTTTAACAAATACTGGGTATGCATGTTCTCTCGACGTGGTCTTGGTGCAAAAAAATCTTTTTGCTTACTTTTTTTTTTTTAATACTAAAATGATAACCGGCTTTGCACCCAAATCAAAACTCATTAGACCCAACCCAAATCTCAAAAGAAAAATTTGAATTTAAATTATCTTGGGTATTTCAAATAAATTTACTTTTTGATAATCTAATCATATTTTTTTACTAAAAATCCTAAAACTTATCATAAAAGTATAATCGAGTTTTAAAATTTTCAAAAAACATATTAAATTCTAAGTTTGTCGGATTGGTGCAAATAAGTTATTTTTATTAATTATGTCAATTTGACCAAAAGAAAATACGGCATTTCTTTTTAAAATTATTTTTGCCCTTTTACGTTTCGATGATGTGACTAAAATTTAGGAACCACATTATATGAATTAAAAGTTCATGAGCAATATCACACGTTAAATTAAAATTCATGAACCATTTACATTGTGGTCCCAAAAATTTAATTCCGGTGGGCTATCTTCTAGAGGTGCGGCCGGTGGGTGGAGAAGGGCGAGCCACTTTCTGAGTAAGACAGCAACTGAGCGACGAAGGTTGGTGAGATTCTCATACTTCCCCATACGGCAATGCAGAAATTAGTCGGAATAATAATAATGATAATAATAAAGAAAATAAAATGACTATTAGGAATAGACACCCGGACCCCTGGAGTAAGGGAGTATCAAAAGTTATGAAAGTGATACTTAAGTACCAAAATTGAAGCAAAATGGATTACTTAAGTGCTAATCCGACCAAAATGATGACATGTTAATTTTCTGGTGAAGCGAGTGCAAAATGACGTCGTTTTGGTGCTGACGTGGTAAAAAATTAATATAAAAATTAATTAAATTAAATTTATTTTAAACATTTAAGAATAAAAATAAAAATATTAAAAAAATTATAAAATTATAAAAAAAAAGGGAGGTGGTTGAGGGCAAAGGGGCTCGACGGCGGCAGGAGGTGGCGGCCCTTGGCTTGGCTAGGCGAGGGCCGTGACCCTCGCCCTTGATCGGGGTGAGGGCTCGCGGGCCCTTGCCACTAGTCGGTCGAGGTCGCTGGTCATCGGCTCTTCCCGGCGGCGGTGGGGAGCCCTCAGCCGCCTCTCCCCCTTTTTTTTATTTTAGTTTTTAAAATTTTAAAATTTTAAAATTTTTAATATTTGTATTTGTATTTTAAAATGTTCTTTAAAAAAATAGTTTTAAATTAAATTTAATTAATTTTTATATTAATTTTTTATTACGTTAGCACCAAAACGACATCATTTTTGCATTGTTTGACCACGTCAGTATGTAAAACAACACCATTTTGCACTTACTTTGACGGAAATTGTGCACGTAAGCATTTTGGCCAGATTTTAGCCGGATTAGTACTTAAATGATTCATTTCTCTCTGATTTTGGTACCTAAGTGTCACTTTTATAACTTTTGGCACTTAAGTGTCAATTAGTGCCAATTTTTGACATTTGAAGCATACTTTTTTTTGGTGACTTGGGAACCGCAGTACAGTCGGCAACCGGCTGCATAAACTCAAGGCGAACCGAGCCCACCCACCTGACCCAGCCGCAGGTGAGTCACACAAGCGAACGCGGGGATTTGAACTCGCTCCCTACAGGTAGAGGGATTGAGCGCAAACCACGTGACCACTAATGGGGTGGGTACTTAAAGTGTACTTTTGCCGTTAGGAATATTCACGAATTAACTCATATACCTGTTAGCCTCCGAACATCATCTCGCATTTAATCACCGTTCAATTTGTTTTGCCACAAACACTTGAGCTGAGAAAAAAAGAAGCCGAAATAGTATTCCTTGCGCATGCATATTTGGCGAAAAACGTGGATGGCTCCAATTCGTCCCTATGAATGGAAAGACGTAAGGAAAATAGAGGAAAACAAGGGAAATTATTTGCCAGTGGGCTTAGGTAGGAACCAGAAATGGTATATGTGCACAAACACATTGCAACCCAAACAAAGCCCACACAGTTTCAGCTGAGGCTCAAACTCATATTAGTTTCTCTTTTTTTGGCACATCCACTTAAAGTAACACATAATTCATGAAATGAAATTGGTAAAAAGTACCAGAGTCGAGAGATTTTTTTTTGCAAGACAATGCCAAGGCTTAAAGATGTGTAACGCCAGAAACAGCACAATTGTAGTGCAGCACAACCAGACAAATTCAACAAAGCCCCCCCCCCCCCCGCGCAAATTAAAAAAAGAAAAATCGAAACTCATGACGAGATTACAGCTACAGAAATCTAAACGGAGTAAGAACAGGACAATCAACGAGCACTGGCAACAAGCAACTCTAATAATGTGTCATCATCAAGGAAGAAAGAAAGAAACATTTACGAGCATAAAAATCCAGGCCTAGGGTAGCAATTACAGCTTATGTGAGGGTTACTATGCAGACATTTCACAATCAATTGAAGTACCCTCGGTGCGCAACATCCAAAGGTGCAAAACAAACTCTCAAACTCACATCCGGGGCATACCTTAATAGTCTTTCTACACTCTGCAAGCAATCTGATGGCCTCCCAAATCAAAAGCTTTGAACTTGATTTTCCTGATGCTTAGCTCTTCCAATGTCGGGTATTGGGTGGGCTGGTGCTGATCCAATCTCTAGAATTCCAACAACAACAATAAAAAAAAAAAAAAGCAACCCCTAATCAATAACTGAGGCGAAAAACCCAAAACCCCGGTCGTCGATTCCCACCCCTAGCACACCCTAGAGTCACTTGCTTATAAAGGAAGTAAGAACAGGGACGTACATCTTGGAGAGCTTGTTCGGGGTGCCACCGGTGACCTTGGCGACGCGGAGGAAGGCAAGCTCAGCCTTGAGTTCCTTCAGCTAGGTCAGAAGGTTGGTCGTAGGAGCAGGAAGTAGAGCCATCGCCGTGGCAGGAGCAGGATGCAAAGCCGTCACTGTCACAAGAGTAGGAAGCAGAGTCGGAGCCGTCGCCGTCGCTGATCCGTGAGAGGAGGACCTCCGATCACAACAATGGGTGAGAGACGATCTAGATGGAGTGGTGCTCGGATTGCTCGGATCTCGGATTTGCTCGCTCGTCAAAAGGGTAAAAGATCCAGATCTCGCTCGCTCGTCGCGATGAACTTCGGCCTTGTTGGAGTGGTGCTCGGAATCAAATTGTCATGGAGTGGTGTGAGTTGTAGGGAGAGAGAGATGAGAAGAGAGTCGATGGAGAACGCTGTAGAAGAGAGGAAAACGTGAAAAGAGTTAGGGTTTTGTTCAATATAGGGTAAAATTGGACTTTTAAGAAATATTGAGGGTAAAATAGGCATTCGGAAAAAATTCATTAAACCAAAGGACCAGCATGCCGAAAATGTTGAAATACCAAAAGCAGGTCCCCACCTGCTTTAGGCTTTCAGCATTCCAAAGGTCAGCATTTGGGGAATGGGGGCTCCAAATGCTGGACCAAACACTAATTTTTTTTTTCCCAAGGGGCTTTCGGGGCTGAAAGCCCATTGGGAAAGCTGAACCAATTAGCCCTATATTACGCATTTGAAGTCAAATCACTGATCGTTAAGTTTTTTTTTTTAATTGTTACACACGTTAATTTCGTGATGAGAATTTCTTTTCTTTGTTTTTGGGGATGAGGTGGGTTTGCTAAAGTAATGGCAAAATTCACCAAAGCAAGTGGGCCTCTAAGTTTCATTTTATGGGTAATGATTTTATGGTTTGTAAATGAATGGTGTGTTTGTTTTGCGAAAAACAATTTTCGAGAAAACATTTTCCTCATCTTCCAGTGTTTGGTTCATTTAGGAAAAATGATGTTGACTAGTAACAATTTTTTTTCTTTTGTGTTCTTCTCTTTTTACAAGAATATAACCACACATATATACACCGACGTAAGCCGCCCTATAATCTCCTACAAATCACTACAAATCAGGAGATCTTCTACAAATTAGAAGATACATATATGCAAAGACTTTAAATAGAGAAACTCTCCTATTGAGGTCTTAATTGATAGCTCATATTAACACTCCCCCTCAAGCTGGTGAGAAAATATCTTTGATATCCAGCTTGACAAGTGAGCTGTGGAATGCTTGACTCGATATAGCCTTTGTAAGTATGTCTGTCAATTGGTCTTCAGATTTGATAAATAAAAAACTCATCACCCTATCATTCAGATTTTGCTTGATAAAATGCCTATCAACTTCAACATGTTTAGTGTGGTCATGTGAACTGGGTTGTGGGAAATCTGAATCGCGGCCTTATTATCACAAAACAGTTGCATTCCTGACTTAGGTGGAAAACCAAGTTCTGTCAAACAACTTCTTTGGCCAAAAAAGCTCAGATAGTCCTTTAGCCATCCCTCGAAACTTGGCTTCAGCACTTGACAAAGTTACTTCTTTCTGTTTCTTGCTCCTCCATGTAACAAAGTTTCCTCCCACAAATGTGAAGTAGCCTAACGTCGATCTCCTATCCGAGGTATTGCCAGCTCAATTAGCATCTGTAAATCCTTCCACCTCATGGTGATTATTCTTTGCAAAGAATAGTCTTTTCCTTGGTGTTGACTTCAAGTAGCGTAAAATCCGAACTACAACATTCATACGATCTTCACTAGGAGCGTGCATAAATTGACTTACAACTCCTACATCATATGTAATGTCAGGCCGAGTGTGCGATAGATAAATTAATCTCTCTACCAACCTTTGATATCGGTCCTTATTAGTCGATACCTGATTAGGGAAAACTCCAAGTTTATGATTTTATACTATAGGGGTATCAGCAGGTTTGCAATCCAAGATCCCCACCTCAGCCAACAAGTCTGCATATACTTTCGTTGAGATAAGAATATACCCTCCTTTGATCTGGCCACTTCAATACCCAAAAAATATTTTAAGCCCCCCAAGTTCTTCATCTCGAACTTATTTGCCAGTTTCCTTTGAAGTTCTGTGATCTCCTTAAAGTCATCCCTTGTGATGGTCATGTCATTTACGTATATAATCAATGCTGTCATTTTGTCATGCTGCCGTTTCAAGAACGACGTATGGTCCGAATTATTTTGAGTGTACCTATACCTTTTCATTGCGGAGCTAAAGCGACCAAACTAAGCCTATGGTGATTGCTTTAATCCGTACAACGACCACTTGAGTTTATATACCACTTCTAATTTATCAGCACACACATATCTTGGTGGGATTTCCATGTAGATCTCTTCTTCCAAATCTCCATGTAAGAACGCATTTTTTTACATCAAATTGATGTAAGGGCCATTCCAAATTTGCTGCAAGTGATAACAATACCTACACAGTGTTCAGTTTTGCAACTGGAAAGAATGTTTCTTGGTAGTCCACGCTAGGGGTGATCGGGTCCAGGGTGGGTAGGGTCTAAACCTGGACCCTGTTCCCGACCCTGTTATAATCGGTTCTCTGTTTTTGCACCTTGTTCCCTACCCTGTTTGCATTGGACCTTGTTCTCGACCCACCCTATTTTTCCGGTCCGGGAATAGGGTTAACCCTGTTTATATTGGAACTTGTTTTGCAAAATTTTTCTATCATCTCCAACTTTTTTTCCCTGGAGAAGAACTCCAACACGTAACTCACTGCCAAGAACACCACTGATAGCTTCCATATCTGCCCTCTGCACACAGACAAAAGAATTTAAAGAACAGAGAATTGACAGGAAATTTGTAGAGAAATCCCCAGACAAGGAGCCAAATCCAAGCTATCAAGAGAAAAGTTAGTTTGTGGTTCAAAAGACTAAGAAGAAGTAAAATGACAAACCACTCATCCTACACACCTATCTTCATACTGTGAACAAAATAGGGGAAATGCACAGAGAGAGTCAGAGTGGAGACCCTAAACACACTCGTAGAATAGCCCCTACAATTAGCTATGCAAGATGGCCAAGCAATATATTGTGGTATAATCTGAAGAAAATGATGGCCAATATACCTTCAATGAGCCAATAGTAGCTGTTTCTGGAATTTCAATAAATAGCTCCGACACGGTGAAAGACTCAATCCGAAGTTTCACTGAATATAAAAAAAGAGCGTTGATAAGCAAAATGAATTACCCTACAAAACCACAAGTAGTACATGACGTCTTTCCAAAAGCTCCATTACCATGGGAATCTGTAGATTGGTACGACAAATGTTGACCTGATGTTGGAGGGGATGGCCGTTTGGCCGCAAGAGGATCAAATTTGCAGAAAAAAGACTTAGACAAGATTCTATGTCAAAAAGGCAAAAGAAAAACAAACTAGAAATGAACTATTGCATTTTTTCTGAAACTAACCAGAAACATCTCCATCAGTATGCTTCTCAAGTGGATAGACAGTGGCGTTGCTACTAATTTCCTTGTCAGAATACGACTTAAAGTCAATATCAAAAAACTCAGATCGGCAATATTACTCTCCCCAACAAAAACTCAGTACAATGTCACTGCTTAGGGTAGTCGTCAAGAAGTGAAAAGACAAATTAATAAACCCGTTCCAGCCATTATGATCTAATTCCCACAATTAATGCACAATTTAACAAAATTTAAAAACATTTATTCGTGACAAGAGTTCAAAGTCCAGAAGTTCGCAGATCCAGCCAAGCTTGACACTCGGAAAAAAATACATTAATTTGGGAAAACTCTAAGGGATATGCAAACTGCAGAAAAGAGAGGAAAAGATTGGGTTTTGACGACTAGCGTAAGGTAACATCAAAGAAAAATACCGATGGACGATCAGAAAATGTCAAGACTTGAAATTCAAGAATAGAAAAACGGAATTACGAGTAATTCCTAGTTTGGAGAAAGGTACGAGGAGAGGGGAAAAGAAAACCGCTTAAACCATCACAAAACCCTCATGCAGAGCAAGGAATCACCAACATTGGTTCTCCGGCAGATCCGAAAGCCGCTTGAATCTTTGAACAAGGTGGAAACAGGGAGATCCAGAACACTCATCAAACGCCATCATGTTGTGTCCGAGGCCGATGGCGCCGGGGTGGTGAGGATGGCCGGGACCAGGAGGGCGAGCGGAGGCAGCGTCGGCAGCGTAGCGCTCGGATGGATCGGCGGAGGTGAGAGGCTGAGAGCGACGAGCGGCGTGAGAGTAAAGACTGAAGATAGAAAGAAACGACTAGGGTTTTGGTCTTTTGGAATTTTGGGGCCCAAAAATCGGTTCTCAAACCGGTTCCCAAACCGGTCCAGTCGATCCGGTTCCCGGGTGGGTATTACCTCGGAACCGGTTCTCGGACCGGTTCAAACAAGGTCTGAACTTTGGGAATCGGTTCCCAGACCGGTTTCAACCGGAACCGGTTCCCGACCCTGTTTTCTGGGTGAGCCGAACCAGGAACCAGGTTGACCTGGTCCGGTTGCACAACCCTAGTCCATGCCATAAGTCTGGGTATATCCCTTTGCTACCAGACGTGCCTTGTACCTTTTGACAAAACCATCTGTTTTATATTTGATGGTGAAAACCCATTTACATCCTACTGCCTTCTTTCCCTTTGGTAACTCGACAAGTCTCCAAGTCTTATCTTTCTGTAAAGCCTCTATCTCTTCTTGCATTGCTTGAACCCACTTGGGATCCCTCAATGCCTCATGTACTCCACTAGGAACTCTACTTGTAGAGACATTCAAGACAAATTGAGACAACCCTGGATCTCATATACATTGATTTCATTCAACTTGTTTGTACTTCAAGAATTGTAAAAATAAATTTCAGTCAAGTGGAGCCATAAGAAACTGAGCTACTCGGTTCTATTATCATAAACTTGGTTTCTTTACATGTGGGGAAGATGAGATTGAGAGGGGGATTTCTACAAAAAAACACTATAAACCACGAACACTACTCGGCTCTATTATCATAAACTTGGTTTCTTTACACGTGGGTATGTACATGTTGTTAAACAACCAAAAACAAAAGTCCTCCCACATGTCCAGCACTTGTCTGTCACCCCCTACTTCGCGGTACTACCACCCTGCCCCGGTCCATCGTCATATAACGTCAAGGATCCCACCAGCCGTCCATCTACCCGAGCGTAAAGGGCAACGAAGACCATATATGCCGGCCCTGTAGGTGCCCTGTATCTATTGTCAAACAAGAGGTGCAATTGACAAAGACTACTCTAGGGAAATATCGGTCTTGGAAGTCCTCTTGCAGCCATACAAAGTCGGCAGGGGAGCCATAAAGGATGGTCATCGTGGCAACGGGCGGCGTAGGTGGTGCAGTAGACATCTTCTACTCTGAAGAAATAACATAATAAACAAGTGTGAGTTTTTAAAATAAAAACTCAGCAAGTGGGTGGTTAGTCCTAACTTGGATTGGCCAATAACATGACAAATAAGTAAATAGAATCATCAAGTTACTGAATCCACAAAAATCTAGCTGCAACAATCACCCAGGGGGAGACGACACTCCACCTCGAACCCCCTTGCACCCAACTTGGCATCACAAGGTCCCTGAGAAGCTATTTAGCCTTTCTCAGACCTCTGGAGAGAACACTGCTACTATTCATCACCCCTCTCCAGGCATCCCAACACCCGGGGTCTCACATTGGCTCATTAGCCAATCATACATTCATAGTTAAGCCTTGTTGCAGCATCAACAACTCCAATGCACAAAACATCTCTCGCTTTTTCTAAAGTCGAGTATGAGTCCTAAACTTAAACAAACTTGGGTATCACAAGCTATCTCATTAAATTCTTAAGTAACCAATGTCTTATTGAGATCATAATCACAACATCAAACAATATGTCATATGCAACACCATCATAAAATCATAACCTGGAATTCGATCACCTTCCTCATGAATTCCAACAAACTCGGAATATGGCAACCTCAACCAGAACGCATACTTTCGGGAATTAATTTGAAAACCATATGAAATGGGCTTGAAAGACTATAAAATTTTAGTATATTATAAATAAGACATTAAAAAACATTTTTCATGAAGGATGCTGAACCTAATTATTTATGTACAGAAAGCAGCAAATCGCACAACTAAGACTTACAAACTGAACTGTTTTCCAGCATCATCGTGCACAATTAAGAGTATGTTTCAGTACCTAAAACTTCACCAATTTCTACGAAATTTTTACATGTTATACATGAAGATGTCGGCTACAACTTTCATGAAGGAATCGTGACCAGAATCAAGCTAGGAACTTCTATAGAAAATTCGCAAGGTCACAAAGTCACACGTACTGTAGTTCTACGCAGCATACACCCGATAGAATCATATGTTCATGCGCTGACTATTTAACCTCTGAAAAATCCACGAAAAATATATGTCATAGTTTAAGGTATCTTACGCAACTTTCCTGAAAGAAGTTTCACCCAAATCTCAACACAACAAGCCACACACAATTGACAAACCAGCGAGGTCAAGAGTTCTCAGTTCTGGAAAACAGCAGGCAAAACTCAAAGCACTCGCAATCTACAAACCTAAATTAAATCTAATGGAACCAACTAACCAAACGGGAGCCTTTGAGTGGTCGACTAAGCGATTCTCGACACCCACGACTTGCTGGAATTAAGTGGTTACATCGAAGGCCTACCCAGTCCAAAACGTGCATTCCGGTACCCAATCTTGGACTTAAACAGCAACCTCAATCCATAAATCGCACATGCCGAGCTACGATGAGTTCATCCGAACACCCTAGACTCCAAGGACAGCTCTACACTCAGCATCCAGACAGTTAGCGAACCCATATGTTCCCAACCCAGCTCTGGACAGAGCTTTTGCGCCCAGCTTATGCACCTAACTCGCAATACCAAGTTCGAAATTGACTTGCACAGCTAGGCAAAGCTAATCCATTAACTCAAGACCTTAATAGCAGCCCTACTTGCCTAGATTTTCTTCACTGATAGAAGGAAGAGGAAGCGTCGGGCGAGTTGGGCTTCGCGGTCGGCGACAGAAGCTCCGAACGGAACCGAATGGCGATGACCCTGTTATTGGATGGAGGCGCCAGTCGTGAAAGGCCGAGATGGGGTCGGGCTCGGTGGAGACGAACGGAAATGAGAGGAAAGGAAGGCGGTGTGTCTCTCAGTAGAGAAAACGCAGATGATGGTGGGTTCTTCGTAACATAGAGAGAGAGAGAGAGAGAGAGAGAGAGAGAAAGAGAGAGAGAGAGGAACAAAAAAAGAAACAGAATAGTGTAGCCTCCCCCCTTCTTTGACAACACCTGGATGCAACGTGGGGGAAGAGCAGAATGAATGTTTCTCTTAATTTTATTTCCCCCCTTATTTATTTATTTATTTATTATTTTTACTATCACGTCGGGGAGAAGTGGTGGGGGTTTTGTAGATTCTTGCTTTACGGGGAAAAGCCTTTTGAAAATCTTTTTCTCCTTATGACTAAATATTTCTTCTTGGGTTTTGATTTATTTTTATGGGTTATTACTATTTCATTTTATTATTTATATATATACATATATATATATATATATATATTAAAAGTCTCAAATATGCTTAATCTAACTAATGAAATTTTGGGCGTCACACAAATGCCTTTAAAGGTCTCCAAATGCTTTGTCGAAACATAATTGGTGATCGGATACTTCAACCTTCGTTCTTCCACATCTGGTGAGTACCTATTAGGAGCCTTGCCACAATTATGTCTATTGAACAATTTATAACAAACAGCTACATCAGTATCAACAAACAAATTTTGTGTGGTAGGAGAACTTACCTCAGGAGTATTCTCAGGAGAATTGTCAAGTACTAAAGAGAGGGTACTTTGAAGTGGAGGGAGTTGTTCTTAAGATTGTTCGTGTGTCTCTTGCACCAAATCAACCTAATGATCAAATTCTTTACTGTACTGCTACTCATTTTCCGATGTCCCATCATGATCCGTGACCACACCATTACTAGCCAACGTTACCTACCGCAGCATGTGAACCTACTTGTCAACTTGCACCTTAGCTTGTGTGTTACAAGTCGTTGTGTCACCAGGTTTTGGCACTGTGGGGTCATTTTTTTTTTTTAGAAGCAAAATCAATCGCAACCCCTGCCATCACACCACATTCCCACCAATTTGTCCTTTCATTTGAAGTCTCCCCTTGAAAGGTACAATTGGGTGTGAGAAAAAATAATTCGGACTCGACGAAGGTAAAGTCCATTGTGATGTGGGTTTTCTTGGTAGCTGGATTGTAACAGTGGTATCCTTTGTGATGAGTGCCATAACTAATGAAAACACACTTTATCGTACATGGATCGAGTTTTTTCTGTTGATTCTTGTGGAGATGGACGTATACCACACACCCAAACACTTTGGGAGGTAGTGTCATGATGAAAGGAAGAGGAACATAAGATGCAAGTGCTTGAAGTGGGGTCTGAAAGTTCAACACATGAGATGATGTTCTATTCATCAAATGTACTGCTGTAACCATGGCGGCATCCCAAAAACGAGATGGAACTTGACCACCTATGAGGAGTGTCCGTGCCGTCTTGAGGATATAGTGGTTCTTTCTCTTAGCGATACCATTTTGTTGGGGTGTCCTAGTGCAAGACGTTTCGTGTATAAGCTCGTGGTCCTGAAAGTAAGCTACAAGATGCTGGTTAATATATTCCCCACCATTGTCGCTACGAAGGACTCAAATTTGAGTCCCAAATTGCGTTGCAATCATCCGATGAAACATGCGGAATATTGCTGCCACTTCATCTTTATGCTTCGTTAAATAAACTCAGGACATTCGGGTACAATCATCCACAAATATTACAAACCAATGAATCCCAGATAGAGTAGTAAGCGGTGAAGTGCCCCACACGTTCGAATGAACCAAAGAAAATGGCTTGGTGCTCTTATTAAAACTCAAAGGAAAAGAGACACGATGACTTTTTGCCAAAATACATGTCTCATATTGGAATTCAGTATCTCTAACAAATTATGAAACAAGTTTGTAAATAAATATTTTAAATACCCAAAGGACGGGTGTCCTAAACAACGATGCCACAACCAAATCGTTTTTTCTTTATTAGTAGACCCACTACTTGTGTGTTGTGCTCAGCCTACATGAAAGTCATCCACATAGTACAACCCCCCCCCCCTTTTAGTACCATGACCAATAATCTCCTTCGTGAGGATATCCTTAAATAAGCAAAAAGAAGGCGTAAGATCAACATTGTCAGCCCCAGTGATAGGATAACTAGTGCCATTTGCATTATAGATACTCTGTCTTCTTAGAGTGGTGTAGCATATAATTTCGTTCCAATTGGGTGTCATGTGATCCATTGCTCCATAATCAATAATCCATCCCTCCTCGCCACACTGAGAATTACTAATAAGTGCACACCCAGTGTTACCTTCAGGAGCCACACCAGAAGTATTGGTAGAGTCTTCCTGCGATACCAAAGAAAGGGGTGAGGTCTTGGTAGCCAATGATGTCTGCCCCCGTCCTATAGCATTTTCTATCTTTTTCTTGTTCTACAACTCCTTCCACTAATCTGGATAATTGTGTAACTTAAAACAGGTATCTTTTGTATGTTTAGTATTATCGCAATGAGTACAACCTTCTGGGTGTTGTGGTTTAGCCTTCAAACCTTTGTTGGTTCTCCCTCCACCAGACGCAGTATTAGGAGGGACCATCTGGAGAGCTTTGGACTCATTGTTTGCATCTAGAAAGTATGAGATAATCTTTCCACCACATGACACCAGGGCTGTCGTGGTGCTAAATGGTTCAATTGAAGATAACATAATAGCTTAGCGTTCATCCTCCTGCCTCACCCTGGCATAGGCTTGCTCCACCGTCGGGAAGGGATGCATCTGTAGAACATTAGCCCTGACTTTGTCAAGGTGGTCATCGAGCCCGTCAAGGAAAAGATATGCACAGTCTTCTTGCACAAGAGCGTTGTAGCGCTCGATATCACGAGGACAAGTCATGGGATTAGGCCGTCGAAAATCAACCTCCTGCCATAAACCCTGAAGATCATTATAATACTTTTCAATCAGGCCACCTGCTTGTTTCAGTTGGGAAAAATGTCGCTTTAAATCATACACTTGGGAGTAATCGGTGCCATCAAAGAATGTAGTAGCCACCGAATTCCATACTACCTTTGATGTTAGGAAACTGATAAAATTTCCAATCAATGCTGGGTCCATGGAATTGATGAGCCATCCTTTAACTGTACTGTTGTCAATCTTCCACTTCCGAAAATTAGGGTCAGTCGAAAGTTGGGGGGCGGGGAAGGAGATCCCCATTGATATATCCCAATTTGTCATTCCCAGAGATATACATCTCGACAACTTGGGACCAAAGGCCATAATTACGGCCATCAAACTTGACTACAATTGGTGGGGTGGAGTTTTCAGCATGAGAAGGCGAGGCCTAATGGTGAGTTAAGATTTGTGTCAACTTTGATGTCAAGGTTTCAAGGAGTGCATTAGTAGTGGAAGTCCCTCCTGGAGCCTAATGCGAGACTATAATGCCTAGAGACAGTGCCTTCCACTGGAGCCTGAGGAACTATCTCGATGGGTGGATTGTCATTCGCCATGAATATGGTGCAGTTAGAGTGGCAATCGGCACGAAACCATCACGGGGCTACGCCACAAGGAATTTGGATGGTGATTAGAACATAGAGTCCCTAAATCATTTTCTCTAATACCATGTTGACCAGTAAACAAGTTTTTTTTTTCTTTTGTGTTCTTCTCTTTTTACAAGAATATAACCACACATATATACACCAACGTAAGCCGCCCTAGAATCTCCTACAAATCACTACAAATTAGGAGATCTCCTTCAAAGCAGAAGATATATATATACAAAGACCTTAAATAGAAAAACTCTCCTATTGAGGTCCTCATTGACAGCTAATGTTAACAAATGAGTCAACGAAAAATATTTTCCTAATTAACAGAAAAAGGTTTTCCTTTCAAAGCTTAAATTTAGAAAAATAATTTCCCCTTTGAAAGAATCGAAAAATGTTTTTTTAAAATGTTTTAAGGTCCTTGCTTAATGAAAAAGTTATATTAAAAAAAATTCTAATTAAAAATTTTGAATTTGTTATTATTATATCTTTTTTCTCTTTTCTTTCTTTACCCGTGAATGTAAACCCTAGCTCCTCCACCCCTCTCTCCTTCTCCTTTGCCCCCTCCCTTTTGTCATTGCCGCCGCCTCCAACCCTAGCCCATCTTGCGCTCCCATTGGCTTCGCTCCCTCCTCTTCCTCTTCATCGACGTCTTCTGCACCTTCATTCTCCAATGGATTCGACTCCACGCTGGAAATTTCGACGCCAATGCTCTTCGCTACACTGTCGTCAGTCGCGTCAGGAGGATCATTGCCCTTTGAATGGCTCAGCCTGCCACGAGCTCTAGTCCGTTGCTTTTCGCGTCGAGTTCCCCTTCACCATTGTTTGCCTCGTTGGGGAGCTCTGCCGCTTCTTTGTTTGGTGCGCCTACGTCTTCTTCTAGTGCAAGCCGACGTTCGTCCTTGTTTGTGACGTGTGCACCTGCGCCTCGAGCATGGTCAAGGCTCGCCGGCTTGTGCCTGCGCTTAGAGCTCAACCGAGCTTCGGTGGATGGAATCGCTGCAGAGGGAGGTGAGGTCGTTGAAGATGGTGGTGATGGCGATGGACAGGAGGAAGGGGCAATGGGTTAGGTGGGGAGGCGGTTGGGAGGGAAGGGAAAAAAAGGAAAAATAAATACTTATATAAAAATTTCATTTTTTATTTGAGAGAAATCATTTTCCAATGAGGTCCAAATAGGAAAGAATGTTTTCAATGATATATACCAAACAAAAGAAAACTAATCGTATTCCTAGAAAGTATTTTTCAAGAAAATATTTTTCTTAATCATTGAGTTTTTCATGAAACAAACGTACCTTTAGGATTGAGGTGATTTGAGTAGCTCTGGAAACACCGAAACTCTGTCCAGTTCCCCCCGAGCTAGTTACTTGGTTCGAAATGCTTAGTAAGCGAGCTCGAGCGATAAGCGGTGAAGTCCAAAAGAAGTACATGTGTGTCCGTGGGGCTTGGAGTGAAAGAAAGTAGTGTCATCAGGCTAGATAATGTGTAGTGATCGCAGGGTGGTGTTGCAAGCCGTGTGGGCTGCGTCTATGAGACCTAAGTGAGAGAAAGGATAGTCCGCCAAATGTTGGGTTAATAATTCAGGAGGTTCGAAGTGACAGCAAGTGTGGTCTGTAAGCCCAGGGGGGTCGGGTGAAGTCTAGTGTGTTTTGTGAGCAAATCGTGAGTCTCAAGTGAGTGGGAGAGTGATGTGGTGAGCTGGGTAGTGTTCGGTTAGTTCAGAGGAGAGAAAGGCCACGAATGAGAGGGCGATCGAGAGAGAGAGAGAGAGAGAGAGAGAGAGAGAGAGAGAGAGAGAGGGGGGGGAGGGAGAGAGAGTCGTGAATGGGAAAGAAGATGAGGTCCCAAGTCTTTGCTTTGGTCGATGAGGTCACGGTGGAGGTGAGGTCGCAAACTTAATGTCCTGAATTTGGGTTTCATGGGCAGTTTGGAATAGGCTGCGAGTTGGTGAGCTAATCTAGATTTTATAGGTGAATTAGGAATGAGCCCGTGAGCTTGCCATTGTGATGTGAGATTGGTAGAAATATTTGGCTTGCTTTTATTGTTTGCATTAGTCACCTTGTGCATACTAAATGGTCCTAAGTTAGGTTGAGAACTTCTCGACTTTCATTTATTTTGTTTATAGCATATTAAGTTAAGTTCGGTTTAAGAGACAGCGACAAAGCTTAGTACGAGTCTCTTGGATGAGTTCGAGGTCTCGTTATCCTAGTTTCTGAGTTGTCTTGTGCACGAGAATTGTTTAGTGCTGCAACAAGATGAGAATACATATGTTGTGCAATCGACCAAGAAGCCGATGTGAGGCTTTGGGTGTCGGGATGCCTAGAGAGGGGTGAAATAGAGTGATGGTGTACTCTCTAGAGAACTGAGGAAGGTTGAATAACTCCTCAAGGGACCTCGCGATACTAGATTGGGTGCGAGGGGTATAGAGCAGGGTGTCGTCTCCCCCTGAGTGATTGTTGTAGCCAAACCCATATAGACACGACAATTAGATAGTTTTTTTTCTATTTTAATTCAATTGTTAGTGGGAACCACACTTAATAGTCCCTTTAGCATTGGATTTACCTTTGGGCAAATAGTATAGACTCCTAACCGAACCCCGTGGTTGGTACATGGCGAACTATTTACTTGTTAGCGGCCAACCCCCCAGCTAGGACTACTAGCTTACTTGCTGAGTTTTATTTTAAAACTCACACTTGTTTATGGTGTCTTTTCTTCAAATTAGAAGAGGTTATTCACTCCACCTGTTGCCACCACAACTATCCTCTATGGCTCCCCATATGATTTTGTATGGCGATAGGAGAAGATCCACGACCGGTAGTTTCCAGGCGTGACCTTTGTCAAGTGTACCTTTTGCTTGACGGTGGACACAGGGGCTCCAATTGGGCAAGCATATCTGGTCTTTGTAGCCCTATACGCATGCGTGGGAGGTCGGCTGATGAGACCTCTACAACTATACGATGAGGGTCCAAGTCATGGCGGTAGCCTAGCGATGTAGGTGGTGATCGATGAGCGCCTAACTTTTGGGAGAGATTTTTGTTTTTTGACCATGTGTGTATAGTGTTTGCTTTCCCTAGTGTTTTTTGTACAAATCCCCCCCTTAGTTCCATCTCCCGTTATGTACAAAGACAGGGCTGATGATAATTAGAGTTGGAGACAACTCAGTTTCTTATATTCTAGCCTAGTGTAATCGTTATAGTTGCAATTATTATCAAAATTTTCTTGAGTATAGTTCTCTTATTTTAACAACGATGTACGATAAGTACTTGGAAATTAGGTGCCACAAGTCGGCCATCACCGGCCTTGGGTGAGGGTTGGTGTTGCCCAATCGAGCCTTGCTAGCTGTAGGGACCCTCACTAGGACTGGGTGAGGCTCATTTGGATTTAGGTGACATTGGCCCTCCCTTAGGCCTAGTGAGGGTAATCACTTCTCACCTGGGGTTAGCAAGGCCTCACCTGGGGCTAGGGAGGCTTGTTGGCCATAGGCGAGGGCTGGTGTTGCCTAGATTTGGCTGAGTCGCACTAGCCCAAATCTAGGTGTCGCCTAGATTTGGGCAAGCCTCACCAACCCTTGCCTAGGTTGATGATGGCCTCACCTAGGTCGATGAGGGCCACCCCCTTCTGTCACCTAAGGCTAGTGACCTTCGCCGGTCCCTTTGGCGATGGGTGATGGTGCTAGCACCTAGCCGCGATCTTGCACCTTTCTTTTAAATTTTTTTTCCTAGTTTTGTTTTTTTTTTAATTTAGATTTTATTTATTTATTTATTACTATTATTTAAATAATATTTGAAGCAAAAAGTAATAAAAAAAATGCCACGTAGGAAAAAAATTAATTTAAAAATGCCATGTCATCATTTTTTGTTAGACAAATTGACAATGTTAACAAAGAGAGTTGGCACCAATTTGAAAAGTTTTAGGATTTGATTGTATTTTTTTAAAAAATTTAGAACTTGATGCACTTTTGCGACAAGTTTTAGAAGTTATAATGCATATGTCCTTATAATTTTCTTCATCCTTCAATTGGCATAGAATATGTCAAAAAAAATCTTTAGTTACACTTTCACGACAAGTTTTAGAACTTGTAGTGCATAAATCCCTATAATTTTGTTCATCTTTCGATTGACATAGAGTATGCCAAAAAAAATCGTCCATAAAAAAGATACTTCATGTAAGAAACAGAAAAAGAAAAACACAAGAAGGGATAATTGCTCAAAATCCCTCCTGAACTTTGACACAGTTGCGCAATGGAACCCAAACTTCGGAAAATTACAGATTACCTCTTTAAATTCTGGCATCATCATGCAATAGCCCATGACGATTGAAAAGCCATAGATTAAACTTGTAGAGATTGTTTTCTATTGCAGCCGTAAACTTTTTTCATTTGCATAGCCATTAAGTGTTATTTAAAAATAGACTAAATATTTTTTTATTAATTATTATCAAAGTAAGCTCTACTACATGATTAATGAAGTTAAGAAGAAAGATAGCAATGCAAAGCATGGTTAATAAAATTGAGAAAATTAAATAGAGATTACATCGATTAATAAAAGTGAATCGGTCTATTTTCAGTTAGTCCTGAATGATTATGTTGATCGAAAAACTAGCGGCTACAACAAAAATAAAAATTTAAGACGTCGCATTCTGTAACTTTCTAAAAATCAAGGGACTACTATGCAAATGGCATCAAAGTTGCAGGGGGTTTTGAGCAATTATCTCAAATAGGAAAGAGGGATAATGACACAAATAATTCTAGAACTTTGGCTTGATATGTAATGTGCTCCATTAACTATTTAGTTATCCAATGTGGTTTTTGAATTTTAGCTTAATATTCAATATGATCCTTGAACTTTTGCTACATATTTAACTTAGTTCTTGAACTTGAATTATATGAAAATGTTCAATTTATTCCTTCAATGAATATAAGTTTAGGGACAGTATTGAATATTTTCATATAATTTATGAATTAAATTGAACATATATCAAAAACTTACGGACCACATTGAATAAAATAAAAATTCAAAGATCGAATTAAATATTAGGTTATAGTTCAGTAATTACATTAAATAAATTTAAAATTTAAGAGATTATATTATATATTAAGTCAAAATTTAGATATCATTATCATTTTTTCTAAGAAAGAAAGATGGAGAAGGGAAATCAAGATGGAGAAAGATGGAACACAGCCTGCAATGCGCTGATCCGGCCCATTGTCACCACCACGGAACCCATCAATATTCCATCGTGGGTATCACTCCAGTCTCCATTCGTTGACCGGCACGCAGATTCCTTCGAAACGATGTCGACTTTGACACTGTTCCGTAGCCGCTACGCCATCCGGCAACCACCATTCAAGAAGCCCCCCCACCCCATAAGTCACGCAAAGGCTCTCGATCCGTTTATCTCGTCGTCTTGAAAAGAAAGGGAGAATTTTTACAGAGGAGAATCCAAACTCTTGCGGTGCGGGGAGGAGAAAGATCGCTTTTTTACCAGAATCCCGATGAAGCTCAACAGGTTCTGCGTCGCCTTGGCGCTTGTGGCGGCGGTCCTGTGCGCGTCGAGCGAGGTGGGTCTGTGCGGAGAAGGCCAGATCATAAGGATGAAGCCCGGCGGGGTCCACAACTGCAAGGGTAGCCAGAACAGCGCCCAGATCGAGGGCCTTGCTCGTTTCGCTGTCGAGGAGCACAATAAAAATGAGGTCTTTCTAATTCCCCCCCGCTTTTGATTTTCTCATCCTTCTTTGGTTCTTGCCCTTTTTTCGTTTCCTTAGATTGAGGTCTGGTTGGCCTTTGATAAGGTAATCTGATCGAGCATGTGTTGACTTTAGTAATCCATTTTTCTGGTGATTTGTTTGGATTTCTTTCTGGGATTGCCTTGTTCTAATTGCATAATAATTGTTGGAGCATATTTAGACTTTAGTTATAGCCTTAATTGTTCATTATATCGGATTGCTGCGTTTGATTTCCTCTTTGACTCTTCTTTTGTGTCATTCGATTCATCGCAGAATGCGCTTCTCGAGTTTGCTCGTGTGTTGAAGGCCAAAGAGCAGGTAGTTGCCGGGACTTTGTACCATCTTACCCTTGAGGCTGTTGATGCCGGCAAGAAGAAGATCTATGAAGCGAAAGTGTGGGTGAAGCCGTGGATGAACTTCAAGCAGCTGCAGGAGTTCAAGTATGCTGAGGACGTGCCTGCCTCCAAGGCTTCTGGCCTTGGCGTCAAGCGAGGTATTGGGCTAAGCACAAATGAACTTGTTTGGCCATGACTTTACTTGGCCGTGGATTGTCCATTTCCAGGACGACCAATTTAAAAATTGACAAAAAAAGAAAAAAGAAAAGAAAAGATTCATTGGCCGTTGTGACATTAGCATGATCAGGATTAGAGCTGCTTGATGTGGAATATTTTACTTGATTGCATGGGGGGTTTAACTGTGCATAAAATTTACAGAATGTAGCCTATCATACCATAGGCATCCAAGGTGGAAGGAAAGTTTTGAATTTGGTCGGTGATTTCAAAAATATCGGATATTGAGGTGACTATTGTTAGTCGTAATTATTTCAGAGGCTCCGACAGTCTGTGCCGAAACTCTCCGCTGTTGTGAATATTCAAATTCATCTTATGGCTTCAGAGAGCTAATTCAAATTTAACTGCTTATTCTCATCTCCATCTTTCTCTGCCTACTATTTATGTCAATATGAGCCTCGAAAAATTGTGTAATGAGTACGCATATCTTTATATCTGGACAATGCCACATGTCATTTTGCAACTCATCTGCATTCCCTCTCTTTTACTATGTAATTCTCTGCCGAGTTTAAACTTAAGTGCAATCAAAGCATAGCTTTTCATATGGTCTAATGAGACATTTTGTTATGCTTTCCCAACCCCTCAAACTCCAAACTCCTAATAATGTTTCCCAAGACCAACTCTAGCTTTCTTCTTTACAAGTATTTCTTGGTTTTCTGTTTAAGCTCGATACAGTGTCTGGGGTTGGGGGATTTTTCCAGTGGTAACTTAAGCCAGTGCTCTAGTGGCCATGGCTGAAGCTCATGAGGCGAGTGAATGCTAGCAGTTGCATGCATTGTTTAGCCACATGAGAAAAAACAAGTAGACAATAAGCAGCCCCGAGCAGTGGCTTCTTTTTTTCGTTGTTGGGTATCTGATTGAAACCTCTTCTTAATGTGTAGGTCACTGAGAGTTCTGCCAGATCTCAGTTGCTTCCGAAGGTGGGGAGGGGGAAGCAAGGAGAAAGACTAGACGTTATCTATATCAATGGGTGGAGTGGATACACTCCCTGTTAGAATAATTATGAGGTATGTGTTGAAGAATTTGTGGACGCGTATAGTAAATTGAGTCCATATGCAGAAGAGCACCGTCTAGCTCTTTGATGTATGAGAAATCACGTCAAATTCGGAAAAACAGTACCCTATTCAGCGACTATGTACATATAAAGTTAATACTTTGTATGATCTTGCATCTATAGTTTGTTTATATGGCTTTGCTTCCTTCTAGCATGTCTGATTTGTTGAACTGTTTCTAATGAAGCTTCGCCTAACCAGCAATTCCTAAGACTGTGATACATGGTGGAGTATGTTTTAGAACTCTTTCTTGCTCTCGGGCCTTGGCTTTATTGAGTAATTGTCTAGGGAGCTTATCCATGGCAAGAATGAGAGCATCCATACAGACCTAAAAGAGGAAGTTATCATCTATGATTTCCAGAGACTTAAAAGAATGGAAGAGAACATCATTCAGAATATATTACTCTTTCGAACCCTGTATAAAAGAAAATATTAACTTCTTTTTTTTTTACTTTATAATTGAAGAGAAATAATCACCAACCTTTGCATCGGCGAAGGCTGTTTTCAACTAGGCAATCGTTGGATCACAAATTTGTGCAGACATTTGGTAAATGAGACATCAGAGAGACCCCCACGACGTGATCTTATACGTAACTCAGTTTCTTCACTCCTACTCCACAATCCCGAACAATCAAAACTAGCAAGGGGTTCTCTCTTCACACACAATTGCGTACAATGAAGAAATCGACATTTGGGTGAATTACGAGCCCTTGATCATGACTCGTTGGATCAACAAGGTTGAGCACCTCCACTGTGTCCGGCTCATCAAACTTGTCGTCACATTAAATCATGTGATGGTACAATCGGGTTAAAAACTACTTTGATTATTGGCAATTTCTGCCCTCTTCTTCTTTATGAAGAAGGATTAGTGAGAAATATTGCAAATCGAATATGATTGTTTTCAATTTATCTCTGAAGACCATGTGTTTCCCAGAACTAATCATAAGTGTAAACGTTCTGATCAGATTGCTATAAGATACAGATATTTCTCCCCAACCAAGAAGTATAATCCATATAAACACTGTAACCCCTCTAGTTTAGCATGAAAAATTAGAACTTTCCTAGTTTTAATTTTTGGTGGGTTCGACTGATTACTCAACTTGCTTTTGAGCTCGAGTTGAGAGGGCCAATTCGTAATTACTTGTCATCCTCTTTGAATTCCTTTGGCATAAGACTAGCCCCGGTATAAAATGGTAAGTAGGAAGGAACTCTTGTGCGAACGATTTGTTTTCTTTTTCCCCAGTACAGAGAGATAGACCATTTTTTCATACTCACAAGAGTCGATGTTTCGGCAGTCACTGTGCATTTGACAGCGGTGGCCACAACTGTTGTCTCCCCTCACGAGCAACCAGTTAACTGCTGTGATCATGCAATCATCTTGCCGACACTGTCGGTCGGGGCCGATCATACTTTTGCTTCCGACTTGTATTTTCATAGGCGCTCTGTTTCCCATGATGCTCTTAATGTCCTGTTTTCATCATGCCATACTTTACATTCGCCATCTGTTTTGCTGGTAATTTACTGTCAAGTTTATGCCATACTTACCATGATATGCCTTGAATGGATGAACTAGTCTTTCGATTCATATAAGGATCGCCTTTTCGACGAAGTCTCCCATTTCCTTATACGGTTGGACGCAAATTGCGCAACCTCAAGATCTCCTTAACTAGAACAAAAATATATATAATTGAGTAGAAAAATTAACGTATCCATCGAACATAAAGCGGAAGCAGAAAAGTGATTACCCACTCATCAAAGAGATCCACTGTTCTTGAAGCGAAAGTGGAAATACAATGTTCCACGCGTAAGTCCTTCTCCTTTATTGCCCTTTGTATCACTGGCTCAATGAGTCATAGCGTTAGGTAAACGTCCCTTAGGTGAGGATACGGGTGAGAGTTTCCAGTTAGTCCTCCTTATTATAGGCCACGCTCAACTCGGCCCACATTAGCTAGTCCATATTAGACTAATTAAGAAATCTTCTATCTTATTTTAAATCAATCATGTTTTACGATAACCGTAAAAACAGTAAATTACAATATCAATTAATTTAGTTCTCATTAAGAAAATTCTTACATATATAACTCTTGCACTTCTCAGATCGTAAATCTCATTATTCAAACCATCTTTCAGGTTCATGAATCCACGACGATGACAAACTTCCAAATTTTACAATCTTCTCAGAAAGTTCAAAAATCCTGTAATTTAAAACAGTTAAAAGAGGGAAAATTACATTTCATACGGCACGCGTTTGTACAGTTCGGAGGGTAGCCTAGGCGTGGCCACGGCTTGCACAGGCGTCGACATGTACATGACCAGCCCAGGGTTCTCGGACATGTCGATCTCCTCCGGCTTTGTCCCTTGCGGCGGAGTCCAGACGAAATGGTGCAGCAGATGGCCCAGCATGGACGTGACCAGGTTGATCCCGAGCTGTGCGCCAGGGCACACCCGCCTGCCCGCGCCAAACGGGAGCAGCCTGAAGTCGTGGCCCTTCATGTCCACATCTTCCTCGAGGAACCGCTCCGGCCTGAACTCGAGCGGGCTATTCCAGACGGCCGGGTCGCGGGCGATGGCCCACACATTCACGTGGACGCTCGACCCCTTGGGAATGTCGTAGCCGCCGATCTTGACGTGGGAGTTGGACCGGTGGGGGAGCATCAGCGGGGTCGGAGGATGCAGCCGGAGCGCTTCCTTAGCAATGCACTGGAGATAAGGGAGGTTCGAGAAGTCGGACTCAGTCACCACACGCTCGAACCCGACGACCCGGTCGAGCTCCTCTTGGGCCTTCTGTTGAACCCTCGGGTTCTTGATCAGCTCGGCCATCGCCCACTCCACTGAAATAACAGTAGTGTCCATGCCTGCTGTGATCATGTCCTGCATATGGTATGGACCATGCAGTTAGTTCCAATGCCAAGGAAATTCCTAGAATCTGCAGTAGACCATTTGGTTTCGGGACTAAACCAGGTGTCCAGAGCCGGTCGTTAAACTTACCCAGAGGAGTCCTATGATGGTATCTTCGCTGAGGTCGTATTTGTCCTTGAGGGTGAGCAGGGCGTCGACGAAATGCTGCTTGGCCCCGCTCTTCTGGCGGGCTACCGTGTGCTCCTCCATGATGGTCCGGGTGAGGCGGTCCCTCCTCGCGCTGTGCTTGGCGAACGGCTCCTCCTCCAGCGGGTACATCCAGCGGAGCCACGGGATGTGCTCCGCCATGACGAGCGATGCGCCAAGCTTCACCCCGTTGGACACGATCCCCTTGAACTCGAGGCCCTGCCCTTCTATCACGCCCTCGGCGTTCATGAACCTCTTCCCGAACACCAGCCTCGTTATGTTGTTTAAGGCAACCGCCCCCAGGTACTTCTTCACCAGCAGGGTCTTCCTCGAATTATCTGCACCCACATAGCAAATCGTTCTGGTCTTAACACTGCTGATTCGACTCGGAATCATTTACCATATCAAGGATAGTAACTTACTTAAAGCAGAAAAAGCAGCCGAGTTTCCCAAGAAGAACGTGTTCAGTGCGCTAATGTTGTTCAAGAAGAAGCTAAAAGCAATCCTTATTTCCACCTAAACGATGCCGAAACGATAGGTTGAAAACGAGAACAGGACGAACATGGCCCTCGACGTGGCCAAGTCATGAGTTACTACGCATCCACATCATGACTTTGCTTTCAAAGGAGAAGCAAAGAGGGAGTAATCTCAAATCTCGTGAATTGGGTTGAATAGACAGAACAATCTCAACTCCCCAGAGAGAGAGAGAGAGAGAAGATGATGATAGCTTGAAATATTTCTGGTCCCGATGCCGTCAATCATAATTGATTTTTCTTCTCTTAGAAACCCACAGCACGGCATCATTAATGGAAGAGAGATAAGCTTTGAAGGTCGACATCCACGAGTTCAATGATTAAGTGGCGAGCTGTGTCTTAAATTCATTCACGGAAAGAGAAGTTGGCAGAAATTGACTTTGCCAAATTGCACTTTGTGTACAAGGACCAAGCGTTCGATCTTCCCTATCACCTAATGTAAACAATCTCGTGTTTGGACTACCTAAGATCTAGTAGGGCATTCGTGCACTCCGATTTTGTGCCATTTGCTGGGAAATGGAGAAATCCGAGCTTTCTTTTATCCTAACGCTAAAGTCAATGTCTTGGCGACCAATTCCCTCCCCCCCCCCCCCCCCCTTTTTTTTTTCAACAATCATGTTTCAAGTTGGTGGTGGCAACCAACTATTTAATAGTCACATTCAATGAAGAAGGGCCCTATATTAAAATATCAGTTCACCCCTTCCTCTTTTTGTAAAATTTATCGATACCAAATTCGAATTTAATCGTGGTTAATAAAGAAAGAAATTTCATTTCAAATATATTGATGAAATTTTTTTACTTTAAAAATGATGAAAATTTATTATTTGGGTGGATAATGCTTTTTCTCCCCCAAGTACTTGTTGACAGGCAACTGCAAAAACTCAAAGCTATGATTTCTGGCACCCATTCCAGGTTGAATTTGTTAGATCTCGCTGACCAAATGACTTAAACCTTTTAAATTGCTACGACCGAAGAAGAGAAGTGGATAAAATGACAAAACCACCTCGAGATGAAAAGGGTCTCATTATTCAAGACTTGAGCAGATCTTTAAACTGCTATACCCTAAACAAGCCATTCCATAGTACCTTTCTCCCACAAGCCATTTACAGGCAAATGAGGGGAAGGAATGCGGGATAAAGGTCCCACTAGGCTCTCCGGCCACAGTGTTACTAACGCTGGGATTCCGCCTGGAGGGAGGTCACTACCTTCTCCTAGCATACTAGCTGGTAAACCCCCAATGAAAGGTCCCGGGAGGTGGTAGCCTCCTAGGGCGGTTGGCCGACAAAACCATCTTGGGATGGAAAGGGTCCTGTTATTCATGTACTAAACTTTTATTGATCATGACAAACTTGGTTTTTGCATCGGCAAACGTCGACTTTAACGAGGAGGAAAATCTACCCCTTCACGCCACTATTTTTTGGACCGAACGAGTGGCTATTCTATTCGAAAATAGATTTATGAGTTAGACTTAACTTAGGATACATTTGTTTGTGTTTCTATTAAAAAGTTGTTCTAAGATATAGAAATAGAAAAAATTATTTTCATTCCATGGAATAATTTTTTATCAGAAAAACGTGTTTGGTAAACTTATTCCGAAAAAAAAAAAAAAAGAACTGAGACACGTTTAGTAAATTTATGTTCTTTTTTTGTTTCTTTTAATTTTTTTAATATTTTCATTTTATTTTTTCTTTCTTTTTTCTTTTTCTCTTCTTTTAGCCAGTCGCGCGGCTTTAGCCATGGTCGATGGCCTTACCTAGCCGCGGCGAGGCTCGCTGACCCCCGGCAAGGCCGAGCTCACCTAGCCACCGATCGCCTGGTGGTGGCTCGGCGAGGTTGAGCTTGCCGGACCACCGCCAGGCGACGTCGAGCCTCGCCAATGGCTGGGCGAGCTCGGCCTTGCCGGATTTGGGCAAGCTTAAGCTTGTTCAGCCAAGGCAAGGCCGAGCCTCGTCAGGGGCCACCGACACTTGGCCTCGCTGGGGTTGGCGATGCTCTTACGAGGTCGCCATCCCTCGACCGCGTCGCCGGCCCTCGACGGCCGATCGCGGGCCATGACTGAGGTCAGCGACTGGCCAAAGAAAAAAGAATAAGAAAAAAATAGGAGAAGGAAAATTTATTCTTAAAAATTGTTTTATAAAGAAAAAATAATTTTTTTGGTAAAAAAAATAAGTTTTTTTTTCTTGTTTATGTTATAAACATGTTCTCGAGAACAAAAAAATAGATTTGAAACAAAAAAAAGTAAGCAAATGCGGTTTTATTCTTTTTTTGTTCTGGGACAAAAAAACAAAATTTTTATTCATAAATAGAAAGAAAAAACACAACCTTAGAATCCATTATAAGATTCGTATAGAAAATCATTTTGTAGAGCGCGGCGTGATGGGTTTCTTCCGTCGTTTGGACGTGGTTCGTTTGTTTCAATACAGTTCTTCGCATTACTCACGTTCAAGTTCGGTAGATCAGTCTACTCTTTGATGCAGAACGGAAGAAAAGAAGGCTGCGAATGCTAAAAAGAAAAGGAGGAGGAGAAGTTACGGGGGTTGGTGCAATCCTTGAAGATGGACTCGACCATGGCGGTGACCTCGTCCTCCCGGATGGGGCGGAGGGCCTCGAGCCGCTTGGGGTTGAAGAGCTCCAGCGTGCACACCTTCCTCACCTTCACGTAGTGGGGGCCGTAGTCGGCCCATATGAGGTCCAGGCCGTCCTTGCTGAACTTGGCGGTCGCTCGGCTTCGGTGCCGGTCCGCCAACTGCTGGTCGTGCTCCTTGAGCACCTCCTTGGCCAGCTCCGAGCTCGACACGACCACGTTCAGGGAGGAACCGAACCAGACCGATATGATGGGCCCATAGGCATGGGACCACTCCGCGAAGCACCGGCACCGCACGGGCTTGATGTCGTAGAGGTTGCCGACCACCGGCCAGGCCCGCGGCCCCGGCGGGAGCTTGAACCGGAGCCGCTGGTAGAGCTGGTGGGCGAGGAGGAGGAGGAGGAGGGGGATGGAGAGGAGGATCAGTGGGAGAGCCATAGGCGTGGGATCTCTCTCTGGGGTGGAGAGGTGAGGAGATGATGGGTGGATCGTAGGAGGGAGGTCGATGATAAGTCAATTTTATTAATTTTAGAAAATACAACATTTTTTTATTATTTTTTTCCCTTTTTGATGATATGACTAAAATTTAAGTATCATAAATTAAAAATTCATGAGCAATTTAATGTGTTAAATTAAAATTCATGGGCCATTTACATTCTGGTCCCAGAAATTTAATTCCGGTGGGCTATCTTCTAAAGGTGGGTCCGGTGGGTGGAGAAGGCCGAGCTACCTTTCCTCCCCCACCACACGTGACACCTTCCCTTCCTCCCTCAAGAAAATATTAAATATGTCTCACGTTCCAGCCCGACAAACAAGAAGGAAAGAATATTAGGTGCGCCCGGCGCTCCACGTCACCGTGCGCCCCGCCCAATCAGGATGCGACACGTGTCGCCACGTGGAGCCAGGTCCCACTTTTTCTTTCAGCCAAATTTTTACCGCGTCCTTCTCTCTCTTCATTAATGATTGCGCCCTTTTCTCCTATTTGCATGCAAGCCGTCCCTTCCCCCTTCCCTCGCGTTCTCTTTCAAAAATTTTTGTTCTGCATTTTTCTCCATGAAACCTGCAACCTCATGAGAAAATATTAGGACACCCCTAGCTGACAACACATCCAAAGATCTAAGTCCAAGCTAGACCCTATGTGTTATGCAACGTATCAAAAGAACAGGAATCAAACGCTCCACCAATCCATCATTATCCTTATAACGCACATACGATGCCATTACCCCACAAATTCTGACCGTTCTTTTTCTTTAGTTCATCTCAGTTTCTTTGATGCGGCTACAGTTTTGTTCCCTTCGCTAAAAAGGGGTCATTTAAAAGAAAAGGAAAAAGAAATGGTTATCATTACCGGGTTTAAGGTCTCCGGTTGACTCTGACAGACCTAGTGTTTCACATTCCCGCTTGGGAATTTTCCCGGGGGGATCTGCCTCATGGGCTGGGCCTGTGCAGTTTTAAATCACTCATCTTTATGAAACAAAATCTTTTTGTCCAAATTGACTCGGCTTCTTCAGCTGCTGGAAGCACTAGCTTCTCCACATTCAGTGAACAAAATAACCCCTCGATACAAGAGAATAGTGCTTGGAAGTAACCCTGGAAAAAAATATGTATAAATAAGTCAAAATACTCCAAAAAACAGGACCTTAGGGACTAGCAGCCAGACACTAAAAATAACAGCGAATTTCTCATTTTTTTCCCTTATGCTCTCTACTTGAAGCAACCAAAGGAAGCTTAGGGTGCGTTTGTTTGTGTTTTTATTCAAAAATTGTTCTAGGGAACATAAATAGAAAAAACTATTTCTGTTTCGAGAAACAGTTTTTTTAACAAAAGAATGCGTTTGGTAATTGCAAAAAATTTATGTTCCCAGAATAAAAAAAGAATATAAACACGTTTGGTAACTGCATTTAATTTCTATTCCTGAAATAGAAAAAGAACAAAAACACATTTGGTAACTGTAAAAAAAATTTGTTCCAAATTTTTCAAAAAGTGTTTTTTTTTACAAATAAAGTGTAAACTTGGTATTGAATTCTCATTCTCATAAAATGCTCATCAATTTAATTTTGTTCATGGTGAGTGAAGACAAACATTCTGAACATGATCATATGTGCATACTTAGTAGAAAATTTTGTAAGTAAAGTTTGTACCAAATTTTTCTCAATTGATTTTTTTTAAATAAAGTGTAAACTTGGTATTGAATTCTCATTCTCATGAAATGCTTATCAATTTAATTTTAAATTCTATCTCCAATCCAATTGCTCAACTCAAAAAATAACCGCTTTCAATCTATTATATTTTCTCCCCATATTTATTCTACTTTTACAATGATTCACCTAAAATCTTTAGTATACAAAAAGGAAAAACTTTCAAAAAAATTTCTCATTCGCCACGCAGTGTGAATCTGAACTTAAGCAGCCTCCAAGGACCAAATTTTGCCTTCATCTAATTAATACCGAGGTTTCAATTTTCCTCATAGCTAAAAGCACATGATATCAAGAAAAATCGAGAAAAATATATTAAAAAGAAAAAAAAATATACAGGTGAAGAGGCACAAGAACAAACCCTCTCCCATCGGACTCGGTTTATCAAGGTCAAGCTCGAGCTAACCGTAGGAGAAACAATGAACAATTCAACCACGGCAAGAAAGATAGCTTTGCCGAAGTCAATTGATGCCACAACAACTCAAAAAAAAAAAAAAAAGTGAAGATTCAGCAATTAGAAACACTTGCAGGATGTAGATGCATAGAGGGCTGATTGAAACAATCACACGGCCTTCCAAAAAGCTCCACACATATCAAAGAGATCTTTCACTCATTGAGCATCAGTAGTATGATCAAGAAAGCTCTAGCTTAAATTTGTTGCCAACAGATGTTCCCTCTTTGATTATGTGAGATGCAGAGCGATTCAGAAACACAAACACAAGCACAAGGTTCAACTCTTTATAGTATTGGAAAAATGAATTCTTAGAACAATGCCAAATGAAACAACTAAAGATGGGTTACAGTAGCTGCATCTCACTTTAGCTTGATATTTAAGATTTTCCCTGTCAACAGCAGAGTGCCTTTTTCATGAGGCACCCTCCTTGCCCAAACCCATAAATCTACAAATGCTAGACCAAAATCTCATGGCATCAAGACGTTGACAACCTAAGAGTCACCAGGCATGTTCTTAATGATATCCGAATCACCTGAAGACAATAGAAACAAGATCAATATAAGTGTTTAGTAGAAGTGCATAATAGTGTTGTTGAACCATTAGCATAAAAAAGTTGACTCTAGAACAGCAGAAGCCCATCTTCATACCTGGGTCAATGATGCTGAGGCAGCATACCCAGAAATATTTTCCACAAGTTGTGCCCAAGTTTACATTGTCTGGCACATAAAAATGGAGACAAATTCAATTTTAAATCCTTTCATGGTTTAAGGAAAAAGGAGTTCGAGTGACAATCATATGAGCAACAATCAATCCATGAAGCAATCAAAATTCCTAGATCAACATGTTCCATCAACCAAGAAAACTATCTTTTTACCTTAACCCACTTTATCTAAGTTTGTTTGACGAAAAACAAGCTTATGCAAATTCATTATCTCGAAATCCTAATCATAATTGACAACATCAGGTCGACTGGGTTTTTCTGAGACTTTTCACCTGCACTTGGTAGGAGAGGGTCGCTATGTATAGTCATATAGAAACACATAGTTTTGCCCCAGCCTAATTAAGTTGCCAAAATCCATTAAGAGGGAAAAGGCTCGGGTGATGATATGGATTCGGCTCAAAGTACAGGCGGGATCGATTGATAATTGATGATCAAGTGGAAATATATGCATAGAAACTATGAAAAAATCGGCTTTGCTCGCGATGCTCACTCGAGCGAGCAGAACGCTGCCGCTTGTGATGCTCACTCGAGCGAGCAGCCGTCACCTAGATCTACTGCAGATCTAGGAGCAATGCTCACTCGGGGCTCAAGCATGAGGGCTTGCTTGAGCAAGCGTCTCGCAGATCTAGGCAACCGCTAGCTCGAGTGAGCTATCGCGCTCGAGCCCCGAGTAGCCGTCACCCGATCTGCGAGGGGTGACTCTCGCCGAAGCCCTCGTCAAACGGTGAAGGAGGAGCAGCAACTGGTGAGCGCAAAAACTTACCTCGAATCAGAAGCTTCAGCCAATGAAGGAGCAGCAACTGTTGACGCCGGAGAGTTTGCTAAGTGGGGAGGCGCTAGAGAGAATGACCAGTTGGGAGGCGTCGGATCGCTCGACGGTGGAGAACCTGTGAGAGACGCCGGAAAAGGGAGAGACTCACTCAGGGCATGAAAGCGAGAAACACAAAAGAAACAAGTTTTTTTTTTTTTTTTTTTCGTTTTTGTTCTTTTCGGCCCTTCAAAAAGTGTTTCTAGAACAAAAAAAAAATTGTTTCTTTTTTTGGTTCCAATTTTGTTCCGGGAACAAAAAAACAATTTTCAAATAAAAATGCAAACAAACGCGTTTATGTTATTTCTTTGTTCCCGGGAACAAAAAAACAAAAACTTTGTTTATAAAAAAAAAAAAAAAGAACATAAACATGCACGCCCTTAGCAACCTTCCTCCCAAAAATCCTAAGAAGACTAGCTGACACAACAACAGACCTGCACATGAGCACAACCTTTTCCATGAGGAATTACTCACAATATCATGGTAGGGAAACAATTACATGTAAGACTGCATGAAAAGAAGAACTTTAATACACTAACATACTTCACTGCTGAAACTACGCAATAAATTCCTCTTTTGTTTTTGGGTTTCTCTTTTAAGAGCACCAAGAACTATTCAAGGTATAGTCAAAGATAACCCTTTGATGTTCTTCAGATTCCCGATTGCAACAAATGGTATTTCCCATCAATTAGGGGGGAAAACAAAAGCAACCCAAATTTTTTTACCGATTCCAAAGGGCAGCAATCACCAATGCAGATCCCTACAACCTATCGAAAAGCCAATTCGGAGCAGATGAAATAGAAAACGAATAGTTTAAAGGCTAACCGAGCCACTAAAACTAAATAGACATGAGCAATTGCAGCAATTAGCTAACACTCATTCCACCTCCACAGCAGCTTAGACAAGCCCAAGCCTGGCCAATCCCAAAACTACAGTAGCGGACGCACGTACAGCGACTCGTTCCTCCATTCCCTCCACCTCAAATTTCAAGCCACCAATACGAATCTTCGACCCCACTCATTCACCCGAAATTTGAAAGGCCCGAGACTCGAGAAAGCACAAACAAACGGGAGATCCCAAAACGAGAAACGAAAGATCCAAACATGATGCGCCGGGAGAAAAAATCCCAAAAACATCCGAGCTTACTGTCGCAAAACTCGACAATTTGCGCAAAAACTATGAAAGGAAGAGGGACAAAGGAGAGACTTGCAGAAGAAAGGAATTCTGTCCCTCAATCAGTCACCGTCGTCATCCTAGTCGTCGTCCCTGCCACCGTTGCTGTCATCATCGCCATCACCATCGCAGTCACCTTCACCGTTGCACCTCCAAGCCAACCAAGACGAGACACAAGAGGAGAGGACTCAGAGCCAGAGGAGATGGGAGTCGGGAGAGAATAAAATCGAATTTTTAATGGTTTGATTTTATCGGTTTGTGATTCGGTTCAGTTCGGTTAACCAATAAAAACCGAACCAATAAAAAAAATATTGATTTTTAATGAGAACCAAACCGAACCGAAAAAAATCGAATTTTTTGGTTCGGTTCGATTCAGTTTGGTTCCTGACACCCCTACCTCCAACATGCCAAATCTCTTTTTTATTCTTGAGATAAGTGTAATAGAAATCCTAAAATTTGTCATAAAAATGCAATTGAATTATAAAACTTGTAAAAAGTACAATCAAGTCCTCAAACTTATCAAATTGTTTCAATCGAATCATAAAGTTAACATCGTCAGCCTTTTTAACGGAAAATACTAACATGGCGCTGACATGAAATTTTAAATAATTTTTCATTTTCCACATGGCTTTTTAAATTATTTTTTATTCAATTATTTTTAAAAATTAGATTTAAAAACTAAAAAATAAAAGCTAAAATTTATTTAATTTTTTTTTTTTAAAAAGGCTGCTCCTCCCTCGCCGTCGCCGCTGCATCGCCGGCCCCTCTGGCGATGGGCAATGGCTGCCTTTTTTTTTTGAACTATTTTGTTTTTTAAATAAATTTTAACTTTTCTTTTATAATTTTTAAATCTAATTTATATAAAAAATTTAAAAAAGCCACATGGAAAATAAAAATTAATTTTAAATGTAACGTAAGCATTTTTCGTTAAAAAAGTTGATATTGTTAACTTTAGGATTCGATTGAAATAATTTGATAAGTTTTATGACTTAATTGCACTTTTTTTTTTTATAAAAAAAAATTGCACTTTTTGCAAGCTTTAGGATTTAATTGCATTTTCGTTACAAGTTTTAGGACTTCTAATGTACTTATCTCTTTATTCTTTTAGTTTCCTTCTCAAAACCCTAGCAACGCCCTTCTTCTCCTTGTCCTCGCCGCACGGCCCCCTCCTCTCCTCTTCCTCTCAATTTCTGCTTGCTCTCGGTCCTCATCACAATCGTTCACCATCTTACCTCTAGCCCTTCCTCCCTCGTAGCTACAGCCTCATTGCTGATCCATTGTAGCATCACAGAGTGGCGGCCTCGCCTTAGTCTTTGCTCTTTCTCTCACCGTCTCTCGCCGTTGTGGGCTCGCTGTCGCTCATGGCCTCGTCTTTGCTCCCTTGCCCTCACCTCCACCCTCCATTGTCTTTGGGACATGCGTGTCAAAACGTGTCAACAAAAGTTGACCACATGTCGACAAATTTGACACGCGGTCAACGCATGTCCGAGCGTGTTCGAACGTGTCGACATGTCCGACATGTGTCGGACACGACATAGAAGCACGTATAACATGCCCGTGCTTCATAGCTTCCCCATATGGCACTGCAGAAATCAGTTGGAATAATAATAATGATAATAATAAAGAAAATAAAAGGATTGTCAGGAATATTCACGAATTAACTCATATACCCGTTAGCCTCCGAACATCATCTCGCATTTAATCACTGTTCAATTTGTCTTGCCACAAATACTCGAGCTGAGAAAAAAAGAAGCCGAGATAGTATTCCTTGCGCACGCATATTTGGTGAAAAACGTGGATGGCTCCAATTCGTCCCTGTGAATGGAAATACGTAAGGAAAATAGAGGAAATTATTTGCTAGTGGGCTTAGGTAGGAACCAAACATATATTACACATTTGAAGTCAAATCACCGATCATTAAGTTTTTTTTTTTAATTGTTACATACGTTAATTTCGTGACGAGAGTTTCTTTTCTTTGTTTTTGGGGACGAGGTGGGTTGCTAAAGTAATGGCAAAATTCACCAAAGTAAGTGGGCCTCCAAGTTTCATTTTCCGGTGATGATTTTATGGTTTGTAAACGAATGGTGTGTTTGTTTTGCAAAAAACAATATTTGAGAAAACATTTTCCTCATTTTATAGCGTTTGGTTCATTTAGGAAAATGAGTTAACGGAAAATATTTTCCTAATTAATAAAAAATGTTTTCCTTTCAAAGCTTAAATTTAGGAAAACAATTTCCCCTTTGAAAGAACTGAAAAACGTTTTTTTAAAATGTTTTAAGGTCCTCGCTTAATGAAAAAAATTGTTATTAAAAAAATTCTAATTAAAAATTTTGAATTTATTATTATTATTTCTTTTCTTTTCTTTTTTCTTGTTTTCTCTTTTCTTTCTTTGCCTATGAACGTAAACCCTAACTCTTCCACCCCTCTCTCCTTCTCCTTCGCCCCCTCCCTTTCGCCACTGCCGCCGCCTCCAACCCAACCCCTCCTGCACTCCCGTTGGCTTCGCTCCCTCCTCTTCCTCTTCGTCGGCATCTTTTGCACCTTCATTCTCCAATGGATTCGGCTCCACACTGGCGACTTTGGCGCCGATGCTCTTCAATACGCTGTCGTCGGTCGCGTCTGGAGGATCGTCGTCCTTTGGAATGGCTTAGCCTACCGTGAGCTCTAGTTCACCGCTATTCGCGTCAAGTTCCCCTTCACAATTGTTTGCCTCGTTAGGGAACTCTGTTGCTTCTCTGTTCGGTGCGCCTGCGCCTTCTTCTAGTGCAAGCCCAAGTTTGTCCTTGTTTGCGATGTGTGCACCTGCGCCTCAAGCATGGTCAAGGCTCGTTGGCTTGTGCTTGTGCTTGGAGCTCAGCCGAGCTTCAGTGAACGGAATTGTTGCAAAGGGAGGTGAGGTCGTTGAAGATGGCGGTGATGGCGGTGGACAGGAGGAAGGGGCGATGGTTAGGTGGGGAGGCGGCTGGGAGGAAGGGAAAAAAAGGAAAAATAAATGAAAAATAAATATTTTTTAAAAAATCAGTTTTTATCTGAGAGAAATTATTTTCCAATGAGGTCCAACTAGAAAAAAAAATGTTTTCAATGACATATACCAAATAAAAGAAAACTAATTGTATTCCTAGAAAGCATTTTTCAAGAAAATATTTTTTTTAATCATTGAGTTTTTCATGAAACAAACGCACCTTAAGGATTGGGGTGATTTGAGTAGCTCGCGAAACACCGAAACTCTATCTGGATCTCCCTGAGCTGGTTACTTGGTCCGAAATGCTTAGCAAGCAAGCTCGAGTGATGAGCAGTGAAGTCTGAAAGCGATACATGTGTGTCCATGGGGCTTGGAGTGAAAGAAAGTAGTGTCATCAGGCTGGATAATGCGTAGTGATCGCAGGGTGGTGCTGCAAGCTGTCTGGGCTGTGTCCATGAGGTCGGGGTGAGAGAAAGGATAGTGAATCGAATGTTGGGTTAGTAATTCAAGAGGTTCGAAGTGAGAGCAAGTGTGGTTTGTAAGCCCGGTGAGGTTGTCACGCCCCAAACCCCGAGCGTGTGCCCATCCCTCTTTAGTCGATAATATTTTGCGACTTCTCAAGACGAGTTGCCAACCCATTTTATTTTATTGCATATGCGAAAGCGAATAATAAATTCCCTAACAATAACCATCTCAGGATAGAAAAGCAGAACATCAAATTCACAAATTTCACACACCTTTATATACACACTAATCCATGTACAAGGTCTATGACCAAAAGACTACAGCAACTGGCTTTCTAAAAAGAAGCGTTCCTAATTGACCTACACTTTTGATCACCTCCTCTTAGCTCTAGGTCATCCACTCGATGACTCTGAAAAATTGTCCCACGACAGGGTGAGATATAAATCTCAGCGAGTCCACGTTCTAAATCCCGATTAGGAGGACAATATGCCTAGAGGCATCCTAACACACAATCACGCATTTAGCATATATGACTTATCTCGCCTCAGTTCCACCATGCAGGTCAGCACAGTTTATACACATTATACATAAAATCAATGCATACAACAATTGAAACGCCTTACTCAACTCAATGAATGTTCTGATTATAGGGCCAAATCGTTATGACACGTCCCATTCAATATCACACAATTTTGTTTCATAATCCGGTGCATCTATTCCACTCAACATGCATTCCGATTGGTAATTTCGCCCACTCTAGGGTACGGCCTACTAGAAGTTTGGCAGTCTACTGGCATAGCCAGGCATCGTCTTACCCCATTGAACACAGTTATGTCTCTCAAAGACGACTTTCCTGAAGGAGTATAGGTCCAACCTCTATTGCGACCCAAAACCCAATAAATTGGTACCCATATAGGGTAACGTCCATCCGACACAGTTCGATGATGGGTTCATTTAACCAACACACAACCACTTAAACTCAGCTCAGGACATTATGCATTGCACTCAAATACCTTAATTAAAATAGTGATCTTGACCTATTTTTTTTGTATTAAAAACACCCGGTGAAAATTGTCGTGTGTGGATACACGGTCAAATTGGACCCGAAAAATTCATAACCCTCTTTTTAAAATCCCACTGATTTATATAGTATATAAAATCATTTTCGATATTTAAAACCTGACACCCGAGATTTTTTGGATAAATTTCAAAATTCATAAATTTTGGAATAATTAACCCAATTTCCAATCAGTACTCAAATTTCACAATTTAACACTCGATTGCAATTAGTACGAAATTCCGGTCACCGGCTATCCCGGCCTAATTTCCGGAAAATATTTAATAATTACTAAAAATGCTAACTTAGGCTAAATAATTATAATCTAACCACCTATTGAGTGAAATAATTTATTGTAAACATTCTATTTATATAACAACACACTAATATAATTAACTATAAATTTCTAACCACCTAATTACTTAATCTAACCATCTTAATTTAACTAACTTAACAATTAAACTAATTGCACTTAAATAAATCTAAACACCCCTTAAACATTATTAGCCTACTAAGAGTTTAGTGCATAAACTCGCTGGTTTATTATGAGAACCGGTTCACCGCGACGGCGATGCGACGGCAACTGAACTTGGGCTCGCGACAACACTAATGGGCTTGGACCGGACCTAAAATCGGCCCAACAAATCTCAGCCCAAACTGAGACGTATTGCTGAATTGGGCTGGCTTGCTTGGGCTTGGGCTTCAAATGGGCCTGACTCAAACTGAAGATGAGCTGGAAATTTCATGGGCTTCGCTGGCTTCTTGGGCTGACTTCAAGTGGGCCGAATGACTCAATTGATGGGCTGCTGGACTTGAAAATTTCGCTGGGCTGGACTCCACCGGTTTGTGGGCTGAACAAAAAAGCCCAAAGATGGGCTTCAAATGGCTGGGCTTGAAGAAAACGCTTCGCTGGGCCAAGCTTCGCTAGAGGTCATGGCGAAATGCTCCGGTCAAAGATGGAGCTGAACTTGACCGAAGAAGACACGAGTTGTGGAGGGCGTGAATTGGCAGCAGCTTCGGGATGCTTGCTGGCGCGAGATGGGGAAGACCGAGGAGATGCGTGGGCGAAGCTAGCTGGCACAGGGTCAACAAATGAAAATGGAAGCAGGCTGGTGGCGAGTTCGGCAGAGGCTTCGATGGAGTTTTGACCGAGCAAAACAAAGACTGAAATGTTGGAGAAGAAGGAGCATTCGGTGGACTTGGCAGGCGTGCGCGCGTGCTGGCGGTGATGCAGAAGAAAGGAACAAACAAAGTAGGGTGAGTGGAGGCGGAAATGGACGTATGGCAGGGAGCAACGAAGATGGAGGGGATTCGGTCAACACTTGGACTGCAAAGAAGGGGACGTTGAATTCGATGAAGTAAAATGGGAGCTGCAGAATCGGAGGGGACGAAGCTGCTTCGGTTTTGCTCGAAGGAAGAAGAATGAAAGCAAAGCAAGGATAGGAGACTAAAGGAAAATGAGGAAGAGATAGAGATGAAGCAAAAGTCAAGCCTAAAAAATCTAATTCATCATTTCTTGGATCAAAAAGTCTTCAAGTATATCCATTCATGTCCCCCAATTATTTTTTTGAAATATAAATCCACAATTATCCAAATTGATACCAATGTTGCACACCCCCATCCTAAGGTCCGAATTTCACTAAGTTCGAACTCTAATTTCACTTCTAATCTCTCCAAATCGAGGTCCAAATTTGATAAAGAGAGAGTCTACAAAGTTTCTACAAGTCCCTATCACCCAAAGGCTCGGCTTGGAAGTCCAAATTTCCTTCAACTTAGCCCATCCGAAATTCCGATATTTTTTTCCGTGACGTCCAAATCAATTTTTTGTAAAAATCTTGAAATTTCCGAAAATTCTTCGGAGGATGAGTTAACATTCCTAAAATAGATTGTGACATGAAAAAACTTTTAATTTCTAAAATCGGATTCAAATTCGCAATTAATTTCAGTCCAATGCGATTTTAGCATGACCTAGTGAAACGCGAACTACTGGAAGGGATACTTAAGTGCCATAACTTATGAAAGGTATACATAAGTGTCAAAATCGAAGTAAAATAGCTCACTTGAGTGTCAATCTTGCCAAAATGCATACGTGGCATTTCACTAGTGAAACGAGTGCAAAACGATGCTGTTTTGCATACTGACGTGGCCAAATAATACAAAAACGGCATCGTTTTGGGTTGACGTGATAAAAAATAATTTAAAAATTAATTACATTAAATTTAGTATAAAAATTAATTAAATTAAATTTAGTATAAAAATTTTAAAATAATGATTTTAAAATAAAAATAATAATAAAAAAGGGGGGGAGGCGGCAGCGGGCACCACTGTCACCGGGAAGGGCCGGCGACGAAGGAGGGGAGGGTCGACTGGGGTTGTCGGGCCCTGGCCAGGGGCTGGCTACCTTGGCTGACTGGCGGTGAGGGCTCACGAGCCCTCGCCCCAGATCAGGGCGAGGGTTGCAGCCCTAGGCCGGATCGGACGAGCCAAGGGCCACTACTTGCTGAGGCAACCCCCAGCGGGCGACAGCCCTTGGCCTGGCTGGGTGAGGGCCGACCCTCCCCCACCTTCCGGTGATGGTGGGGAGGCGGCGACGGCGACAAGGGCTCAGCCCTCAGCCACCGACTGCCTTCCTCCTCCTCCGTTTCTGGTTTTTTTTTTTAATTATTATTATTATTATCATTATCATTATTATTATTTTAATAAAGAAATATAAATTATTTTATTATTTTATTTTTAATTTAATTAATTTTTATATTATATTAAAATTCAAATTATGCCAAAACGACGTCGTTTTGGCCGATTTAAGGGTTCTATTTTAGCCAACACTCAAAACGACGTCGTTTTGGGTGAATTAGAACTGACTCAGCTCTTCGGTGAGCCACCTCGGCGAGAAATATTAATATTTAAATACCACGTATGATTTCCGGTTGTCTTCGCCGAATATGGCATTCAGGTGTCCCATTTTTCTTTAAATGTTGCACTTAAGTGTACTTTTTATAAGTTATGGCATTTAAGTATCCCTTTGGGTAAAGTTATGGCATTTGTAGTGTACTTTTCCCGTGACTTAACCTACTGGATAGCTTTTATGAATTTTTAGTATAATTGACCTATGATTGATTTATCTTGAGTCGCATTATACATTTTTAACACATTGGTGACTCTTAGTTGTCATGAAAATTTCGATGTTTCAAATACTGATACCAGGTATAGAAATGATAGAAAAATCGGTCTAGTGTCGTTCGACGATAATTTTGCAATTAGGTGAAATCACCCACGCATTAATCACATATCTCCATCGACTCGACCTATCTCCGGTCTCTTATCGATTTTTGACGGTGCCGTAATGACCCTTATAGATCAACACGGTCGAGCAGTCGATTTCTGATCGAATTCTCAAGTCTATTGCATTGAAATCCCTTAATGGCTTCCACAGATAGTCTCGTTATCTCATGAGTAATCAACTCAGAGAATAGCACTATCGGTGCATTAATGAAATGCCCGATTTGTTTAATCAAAAACGAAATTTGAAAATTCAGGTTGCCATAGGGGTCGGGTGAAGTCTAGTGCGTTTTGTGAGCAAACTATGAGTCTCAAGTGAGTAGGAGAGTGATGCGGTGAGCTGGGTAGTGTTCGGTTAGTTAAGAGGAGAGAGAGGCCACGAATGAGAGGGCGATCGAGCAAGAGAGAGAGAGAGAGAGAGAGAGAGAGAGAGAGAGAGAGAGAGAGCCATGAACGGGAAAGAAGATGAGGTCCCAAGTCTTTGCTTTGGTCGACGAGGTCACGTTGGAGGTGAGGCCGCAAACTTAATGTCCTGAATTTGGGTTTCATGAGTAGTTCAGAATAGGTCGCAAGTTGGTGTGTTGATCCAGATTTTATAGGTGAATTGGGAATGAGGCCATGAGCTTGCCATTATGATGTGAGATTGGTAGAAATATTTGGCTTGCTTTTATTGTTTGCATTAGTCACCTTGTGCATAGCAAATGGTCCTAAGTTAGGTTGAGAACTTCTCGACTTTCATTTATTTTGTTCACAGCATATTAAGTTAAGTCCAGTTTAAGAGACAGCGGCAAAGCTTAGTCCAAGTCTCTCAAATGAGTTCAGGGTTTCGTTATCTTAGTTTTTGAGCTGGCTTGTGCACAGGAATTGTTTAGTGCTGCAACAAGATGAGAATACATATGTTGTGCAATTGGCCAAGAAGCCGATGGGAGGCCTCAGGTGTCGGGATGCTTGAAGAGGGGTGAAAGAGAGTGATGGTGTACTCTCCAGAGGACTAAGGAAGGTTGAATAACTCCTTAAGGGACCTCGCGATGCCAAATTGGGCGCAAGGGGTACAGGGCGGGGTGTCGTCTCCCCCTGGGTGATTGTTGTAGTCAAACCCATATAGACACGGCAATTAGATAGTTTCTTTTCTATTTTGATTCAATTGTCAGTGGGAACCACACTTAATATTCCCTTTAGCACTAGATTTACCTTTGGGAAAATAGTATAGACTCCTAACCGAACCTCGTGGTTGGTACATGGTGAACTATTTACTCGTTAGTGGCCAACCCTTAAGCTAAGACTATCGGCCTACTTGCTGAGTTTTATTTTAAAACTCACACTTGTTTATGGTGTCTTTTTTTTCTTTTTCTTTTTCAGATTAGAAGATGACCTCCACTCCACTTGCTGCCACCACAACTATCCTCTATGGTGCCCCATTTGATTTCGTATGGCGACAGGAGGAGATCCATAACTAGCGGTTTCCAGGCATGACCTTTGTCAATTGTACCTCCTGCTTGACGGTGGACACAGGGGCCCCAATTGGGCTAGCATACTTGGTCTTTGTAGCCCTATATGCACGTGTGGGAGGTCGGCTAATGGGACCTTTGCCATTGTATAATGACGGTCTCAGCCATGGTAGTAGCCCAGCAGTGTAGGTGGTGATCGATGAGCGCCTAACTTTTGGGAGAAATTTTTGTTTTTTGACCATGTGTGTATATAAGTGACAAGAGGCGGTATACTTAGTGTTTGCTTTCCCTAGTGTTTTTGTACAAATCCCCTTCCTTAGTTCCATCTCTCGTTATGTACAAAGACAAGGCTAATGATAATTAAAGTTGGAGATAGCTCAGTTTCTTATATTCTAGCCTAGTGTAATTGTTATAATTGCAATTTATTATCAAAATTTTCTTGAGTATAGTTCTCTTATTTTAGCAACTATGTACGATAAGTACTTGGAAATTGGGTGCCACGAGTCGGCCATCACCGGCCTTGGGTGAGGGCTGGTGTTGCCTAATCGAGCCTCGCTGGCCACAGGGACCCTCACTAGGCCTGGTTGAGGCTCATTCAGATTTAGGCGACATTGGCCCTCCCTTGGGCCTAGCAAGGGTCATCACCCCTCGCTTGGGGGTTAGCAAGGCCTCACCTGGGGCTAGGGAGACTCGTCAGCCACAAGCAAGGGCTGGTGTCGCCTAGATTTGGCTGAGTCGCACTGGCCCAAATCAAGGCGTCACCTAGATTTGGGCAAGCCTCACCAGCCCTTGCTTAGGCCGACGATGGCCTCACCTAGGCTAATGAGGGCCACCCCCCTTCTGTCACCTAAGGCTAGCGACCTTCACTGGTCCCTTTGGTGATGGTGCCAAAACTCAGTCGCGTTCTTGCACCTTTCTTTTAATTTCTTTTTCCTAGTTTTGTTTTTTTAAAATTATTTTAGAATTTTTTTACTATTATTTAAATAATATTTGAAGCAAAAAGTAAAATAAAAAATGCCACGTAGGAAAAAAATTAATTTAAAAATGTCATGTCATCATTTTTTGTTAGACAAATTGATAGTGTTAACAGAGGGAGTCGGCACCAATTTGAAAAGTTTTAGAATTTAATCGTATCTTTTTTAAATTTTAGAACTTGATGCACTTTTGCGACAAGTTTTAGAAGTTATAGTGCATATGTCCTTATAATTTTCTTCATCTTTCGATTGGCATGGAATATGTAAAAAAAAAAAATCTTTAGTTACACTTTCGCGACAAGTTTTATAACTTGTAGTGCATAATAAAAAAAATGAGCTAGTCTATTTTTAAATAAGACTTAATGGCTATGCAAATGAAAAAGTTTACGGCTGCAATAGAAAACAATCTTTACAAGTTTAATCTATGGCTTTTCAATCGTTGTGGGCTATTGCGTGATGATGCCAGAATTTAAAGGGGTAATCTGTCATTTTCCGAAGTTTGGGTTCCATCGCGTAACTGTGTCAAAGTTCAGGAGGGATTTTGAGCAATTATCCCTTCTTGTGTTTTTCTTTTTCTGTTTCTTACATGAAGTATCTTTTTTATGGATGATTTTTTTCTTCATACTCTATGTCAATTGAAAGATGAACAAAATTATAGGGATTAATTATTATCAAAGCAAGCTCTACTGCATGAATAATGAAGTTAAGAAGAAAGAGAGCAACGCGATGCATGGTTGATAAAATTGAGAAAATTAAATAGAGATTACATCGGTTAATAAAAGTGTATCGGTCTATTTTCAGTTAGTATTGAATGATTATGTTGATCGAAAAATTAGCGGCTGCAACAAAAATAAAAATTTAAGACGTCGCATTCTGTAACTTTCTAAAAGTCAGGTGACTACTATGCAAATGGCATCAAAGTTGTGGGGGTGGTTTTGAGCAATTATCTTAAATAATAAAGAGGGATAATGACCCGAATAATCCCCGAACTTTGACTTAACGTTTAATGTGGTTCTTGAATTTTAGCTTAATGTTCAATATGATCGTTGAACTTTTGCTACATATTTAATTTAGTTTCTAAACTTGAATTATATGAAAATTTTCAATGTAGCCTTTCTATTAATTCAAGTTTAGGGACAACATTAAACATTTTCATATAAGTTATGAATTAAATTGAATATTTACCAAAAGCTTACGGACCACATTAAATAAAATAAAAGTTCAAAGATCGAATTGAATATTGAGTTAAAGTTCAATAATTAAATTGAACATATTAAAAATTTGAGAGATTATATTATACATTAAGCTAAAATTTTAGATATCATTTATATAATTTTTTCCTAAGAAGGAAAGATGGGGAAGGGGAAATCAAGGTTTATGGCCGATAACACAGCCTGCAATGCGCTGATCCGGCCCATTGTCACCACCACGGAACCCATCAAGATTCCATCGTGGGTATCACTCCATTCGTTGACCGGCACGCAGATTTCTCCGAAACGATGTCGACTTTGACACTGTTCCTTAGCCGCCGCGCCATCCGACGACTACCATTCAAGAAGGCCCCCCCGCCCCCCCCCCCCCCCCCCCCCCCCCCCCGGCGTAAGTCACGCAAAGGCTCTCGATCCGTCTCTCTTGTCGTCTTGAAAAGAAAGAGAGAATCTTTACAGAGGAGAATCCAACTCTTGCGGTGTGGGGAGGAGAAAGATCGCTTTTCTACCAGAATCCCGATGAAGCTCAACAGGTTCTGCGTCGCCTTGGCGCTTGTGGCGGCGGTCCTGTGCGCGTCGAGCGAGGTGGGTCTGTGCGGAGAAGGCCAGATCCTAAGGATGAAGCCCGGCGGGGTCCACAACTGCAAGGGTAGCCAGAACAGCGCCCAGATCGAGGGCCTTGCCCGTTTCGCTGTCGAGGAGCACAATAAAAATGAGGTCTTTCTAATTTTCCCCCCCGCTTTTGATTTTATCATCCTTCTTTGGTTCTTGCCCTTTTTTCGTTTCCTTAGATTGAGGTCTGGTTGGCTTTTGATAAGGTAATCTGATCGAGCATGTGTTGACTTTAGTAATCCATTTTTCTGGTGATCTGTTTGGATTTCTTTCTGGGATTGCCTTGTTCTAATTGCATAATAATTGTTGGAGCATCATTTAGACTTTAGTTATAGCCTTAATTGTTCATTATGTCGGATTGCTGCGTTTGATTTCCTCTTTGACTCTTCTTTTGTGTCATTCGATTCATCGCAGAATGCGCTTCTTGAGTTTGCTCGTGTGTTGAAGGCCAAAGAGCAGGTAGTTGCCGGGACTTTGTACCATCTTACCCTTGAGGCTGTTGATGCCGGCAAGAAGAAGATCTATGAAGCGAAAGTGTGGGTGAAGCCGTGGATGAACTTCAAGCAGCTACAGGAGTTCAAGTATGCTGAGGACGTGCCTGCCTCCAAGGCTTCTGGCCTTGGCGTCAAGCGAGGTATTGGGCTAAGCACAAACGAACTTGTTTGGCCATGACTTTACTTGGCCGTGGATTGTCCATTTCCAGGACGACCAATTTAAAAATTGACAAAAAAAGAAACAAGAAAAGAAAAGATTCATTGGCCGTTGTGACATTATCATGATCAGGATTAGAGCTGCTTGATGTGGAATATTTTACTTGATTGCATGGGGGGTTTAACTGTGCATAAAATTTGCAGAATGTAGCCTATCATACCATAGGCATCCAAGGTGGAAAGAGTTTTGAATTTGGTTGGTGATTTCAAAAATATCGGATATTGAGGTGACTATTGTTAGTCGTAATTATTTCAGAGGCTCCGACAGTCTGTGCCAAAACTCTCTGCTGTTGTGAATATTCAAATTCATCTTATGGCTTCAGAGAGCTAATTCAAATTTAACTGCATACTCTCATCTCCATCTTTCTCTGCCTATTTATGTCAATATGAACCTCAAAAATTTGTGTAATGAGTACGCATATAAAGATCTGGACAATGCGACATGTCATTTTGCAACTCATCTGCATTCCCTCTCTTTTACTATGTAATTCTCTGTCGAGTTTAAACTAAGTGCCATCAAAGCATAGCTTTCCATATTTTCTAATGAGACATTTTGTTATGCTTTTCCCAACCCCTCAAACTCCAAACTTCTAATAATATTTCCCTAGACCAACTCTAGCTTTCCTCTTTAGAAGTATTTCTCGGTTATCTGTTTAAGCTCGATACAGTGTCTGGGGTTGGGGGATTTTTCCAGTGGTAACCTAAGCCAGTGCTCTAGTGACCATGGCTGAAGCTCATGAGGCAAGTGAATGCTAGCAGTTGCATGCATTGTTTAGCCACATGAGAAAAAACAAGTAGACAATAAGCAGCCCCGAGCAGTGGCTTCTTTTTTTCGTTGTTGGGTATCTGATTGAAACCTCTTCTTAACGTGTAGGTCACTGAGAGTTCTGCCAGATCTCAGTTGCTTCCGAAGGTGGGGAGGGGGAAGCAAGGAGAAAGACTAGACTTTATCTATATCAATGGGTGGAGTGGATCCACTCCCTGTTAGAATAATTACGAGTTATGTGTATTAAGAATTTGTGGACGCGTATAGTAAATTGAGTCCATATGCAGAAGAGCGCCGTCTAGCTCTTTGATGTATGAGAAATGACGTTGAATTCGGGAAAACAGCACCCTATTCAGCGACTATGTACATATAAAGTTAATACTTTGTATGATCTTGCATCTATAGTTTGTTTATATGGCTTTGCTTCCTTCTAGCATGTCTGATCTGTTTAACTGTTTCTAATGAAGCTTCGCCTAACTAGCAATTCCTAAGACTCTGATACATGGTGGAGTATGTTTAAGGACTCTTTCTTGCTCTCGGGCCTTGGCTTTATTGAGTAATTGTCTAGGGAGCTTATCCATGGCAAGAATGAGAGCATCCATAAAGACCTAAAAGAGGAAGTTATCATCTATGATTTCCAGAGACTTAAAAGAAGGGAATAGAACATCATTTAGAATATATTACTGTTTCGAACCCTGTATAAAAGAAAATTTTAACTTTTTTTTTTTTTAACTTTATAATTGAAGAGAACTACTCACCCACCTTTGCATAGGCGAAGGTTGTTTTCAACTAGGCAATCGTTGGATCACGAATTTGTGCAGACATTTGGTAAATGAGACATCAAAGAGACCCCCACAACGTAATCTTGTATGTAACTTAGTTTCTTCACTCCTACTCCACAATCCCGAACAATCAAAACTAGCAAGAAGGTCTCTCTTCACACACATTTGTGTACAATGAAGAAATCGACATTTGGGTGAACGACGAGCCCTTGATCATGACCCGTTGGGTTAATAAGGTTGAGCACCTCCATTGTGTCCGGCTCATCAAACTTGTCGTCGGATTAAATCATGTGATGGTGCAATCGGGTTAAAACTACTTTGATTATTGGCAATTTCTGCCCTCTTCTTTTTTATGAAGAAGGATTAGTGAGAAATATTGCAAATCTAATATGATTGTTTTCAATTTATCTCTGAAGACCACGTGTTTCCCAGAACTGATCATAAGTGTAAACGTTCTCATCAGATTACTATAAGATACAGATATTTCCCTCCAACCAAGAAGTATAATCCATATAAAAACTGTAACCCCTCTAGTTTAGCCTGAAAAGTTAGAACTTTCCTAGTTTTAATTTTTGGTGGGTTCGACTGATTACTCAACTTGCTTTTGAGCTCGAGTTGAGAAGGCCAATTCGTAATTACTTGTCATCCTCTTTGAATTCCTTTGGCGTAAAACTAGCCCCGGTATCAAATGGTAAGTAGGAAGGAACTCTTGTGCGAACGATTTGTTTTCTTTTTCCCCAGTATAGAGAGAGAGAGACCATTTTCTCATACTCACAAGAGTCGATGTTTCGGCAGTCACTGTGCATTTGACAGCGGCGGCCACAACTGTTGTCTCCCCTCACGAGCAACCAGCTAACTGCTGTGATCATTCAATCATCTTGCCGACACTGTCGGTCGGGCCGATCATACTTTTGCTTCCGACTCGTATTTTCATAGGTGCTCTGTTTCCCATGATGCTCTTAATGTCCTGTTTCCATCATGCCATACTTTACATTCACCGTCTGTTTTGCTGGTAATTTTCTGTCAAGTTTATGCCATACTTACCATGATATGCTTTGAATGGATGAACCAGTCTTTCGATTCATATAAGGATCGCCTTTGGACGGAGTCTCCCAATTCACAACTCTTGCTCTTCCCAGATCGTAAATGGCGTTATTCAAACCATCTTTCAGGTTCATGAATCCACGACGATGACAAACTTCCAAATTTTACAATCTTCTCAGAAAGTTCAAAAATCCCGTAATCTAAAACAGTTAAAGAGGGAAAATTACATTTCATACGGCACGCGTTTGTACAGTTCGGAGGGTAGCCTAGGCGTGGCCACGGCTTGCACAGGCGTCGACATGTACGTGACCAGCCCGGGGTTCTCGGACATGTCGATCTCCTCCGGTTTTGTCCCTTGCGGCGGAGTCCAGACGAAGTGGTGCAGCAGGTGGCCCAGCATGGACGTGACCAGGTTGATCCCGAGCTGTGCGCCAGGGCACACCCTCCTGCCTGCGCCGAACGGGAGCAGCCTGAAGTCGTGGCCCTTCATGTCCACATCTTCCTCGAGGAACCGCTCGGGCCTGAACTCGAGCGGGCTATTCCAGACGGCCGGGTCGCGGGCGATGGCCCATACATTCACGTGGACGTTCGACCCCTTGGGGATGTCGTAGCCGCCGATCTTGACGTGGGAGTTGGACCGGTGGGGGAGCATCAGCGGGGTCGGAGGGTGCAGCCGGAGCGCTTCCTTAGCAATGCACTGGAGGTAAGGGAGGTTCGAGAAGTCGGACTCAGTCACCACACGCTCGAACCCGACGACCCGGTCGAGCTCCTCTTGGGCCTTCTGTTGCACCCTCGGGTTCTTGATCAGCTCCGCCATCGCCCACTCCACTGAAATAGCAGTAGTGTCCATGCCTGCTGTGATCATGTCCTGCATATGGTGTGGACCATGGAGTCAGTTCCAATGCCAAGGAAATTCCTAGAATCTGCAGTAGACCATTTGGTTTCAGGACTAAACCACGTGTCCAGAGCCGGTCGTTAAACTTACCCAGAGGAGTCCTATGATGGTATCTTCGCTGAGGTCGTATTTGTCCTTGAGGGTGAGCAGGGCGTCGACGAAATGCTGCTTGGCCCCGCTCTTCTGGCGGGCTACCGTGTGCTCCTCCATGATGGCCCGGGTGAGGCGGTCCCTCCTCGCGCTGTGCTTGGCGAACGCTTCCTCCTCCAGGGGGAACATCCAGCGAAGCCACGGGATGTGCTCCGCCATGGCGAGCGATGCGCCAAGCTTCAGCCCGTTGGACACGATCGCCTTGAACTCGAGGCCCTGCTCGTCTATCACGCCCTCGGCGTTCATGAACCTCTTCCCGAACGCCAGCCTCGTTATGTTGTTGAAGGCGACCGCCCCCAGGTACTTCTTTACCAGCAGGGTCTTCCCCGAATTATCTGCACCCACATCGCAAATCGTTCCGGTCTTAACACTGCTGATTCGACTCGGAATCATTAATCATATCAAGCATACTAACTTAAAGCAGAAAAAGCGGACGAGTTTCCCAAGAAGAAGTGTTCAATGCGCTAATGATGTTCAGGAAGAAGCTAAAAGCAGTCCTCATTTCCACCGAAACGACGCCGAAACCTTAGGTTGAAACGAGAACAGGACGAACATGGCCCTCGACGTGACCAAGTCATAAGTACTACGCATCCACATTATGACTTTGCTTTCAAAGGAGAAGCAAAGAGGGAGTAATCTCAAATCTCGTGAATTGGGTTGAATAGACAGAACAATCTCAACTCCCCAAATAGATAGAGAGAGAGAGAGAGAGAGAGAGAGAGAGAGAGAAGATGAAAATAGCTTGAAATATTTCTGGTCACGATGCCGTCAATCATAATTGTTTTTTCTTCTCTTGGGCTTAGAAACCCTCAGCACGGCATCATTAATGGAAGAGAGATAAGCTTGTAGGGTCAACACCCACGAGTTCAATGAATAGGTGGCGAGCTGTGTCTTAAATTCATTCACGGAAAGAGAAGTTGGCAGAAATTGACTTTGCCAAATTGCACTTGTGTACATGGACCAAGCGTTCGATCTTCCCTATCATCTCACCTAATGTAAACAATCTCGTGTTTGGACTACCTGAGATCTAGTAGGGCATTCGCGCACTCCGATTTCATGCCAATTGCTGGGAAATGGAGAAATCCGGGTTTTCTTTTATCCTAACACTGAAGTCAATGTCTTGGCGACCAATTCCTTGCCCCTTTTTTTTTCTTCAACAATCATGTCAGGCTGGTGGTTGGTGGTGGCAACCAACCTTTTAATAGTCACATTCAATGGAGAAGGCCTCTATATTAAAACAACAGTCCACCCCAACCGTTCCTCTTTAAGTGAAATTAATCGATAACAAATTCGAATATAATCGTGGCTAATAAAGAAAAAAAAATTCATTTCAAATATATTGATGAAAATTTTTTACTTTAAAAATGATGAAATTTTATTATTTGGGTGGATGATGCTTTTTCTCCTCGGATACTTGTCGACAAGACAACTGCAAAACTCAAAGCTGTGACACGAGGGAAGTACCCTGTGAACTTCATTTCTCGTACCCATTCCAGCTTAAATTTGTCAGATCTGACTGACCAAATGACTTAAACTTTTAATATGCTACGACCGGAGAAGAGAAATGGATAAAAGGACAAAACCATCCCGGGGTGGAAATGGTCCCGTTATTCATGGACTGAACTTTTCTTGATCATGAGAAACTTCATTTTTGCATCGGCAAACGTCGACTTCAACGAGGAGTAAAATCTGCCCGGAAACAGATTTACGACCAAACTATTTTTCGGACCGAACGAGCGGCTGTTCTACCCGGAAACAGATTTACGACCTAGACCTCAACTTAGAATCCATTGAGACTCGTATAGAAAATCATTTTGTAGAGCGCGGCGTGATGGATTTCTGCCGTCGTTTGGACGTGGTTCGTTTGCTTCGATACGGTTTTTTGCATTACTCACGATCAAGTTCGGTAGATCGGTCTTCTCTTTGATGCAGAACGGAAGAAAAGAAGGCTGCGAATGCCAAAAAGAAAAGGAGGAGGAGAAGTTACCAGGGTGGGTGCAATCCTTGAAGATGGACTCGACCATGGCGGTGACCTCGTCCTCCCGGATGGGGCGGAGGGCCTCGAGCCGCTTGGGGGTGAAGAGCTCCAGCGTGCACACCTTCCTGACCTTCACGTAGTGGGGGCCGTAGTCGGCCCATATGAGGTCTTGGCCGTCCCTGCTGAACTTGGCGGCCGACCGGCTCCGGTGCCGGTCCGCCAGCTGCTGGTCGTTCTCCTTGAGCACCTCCTTGGCCAGCTCCGAGCTCGACACGACCACGTTCAGGGTGGAACCGAACCAGACCGATATGATGGGCCCGTAGGCCTGGGACCACTCCGCGAAGCACCGGAACCGCACGGGCTTGATGTCGTAGAGGTTGCCGACCACCGGCCAGGCCCGTGGCCCCGGCGGGAGCTTGAACCGGAGCCGCTGGTAGAGCTGGTGGGCGAGGAGGAGGAGGAGGAGGGGGATGGAGAGGAGGATCAGTGGGAGAGCCATTGGCGTGGGATCTCTCTCTGGGGTGGAGAGGCGAGAAGAGATGATGGTTGGATCGTAGGAGGGAGGTCGATGATATATGGAATGGGATGCCTGGACAAAATACCAGGGAGGGAGTTGGTGAAGTGGATATATATTTTTGCCGTTTTATCTTTTATTTCTTTGCCTTCATGATGATTAGGTCGAATTCACTTTCAATATTGGAAGACTGTGACGTCACTTGCTGCTGTTCAATTCATTTTTTTTAGTTTTTTTTAACAAATACTGGGTATGCATGTTCTCTCGACGCGGTCTTGGTGCAAAAAATTCCTTTTGCTTACTTTTTTTTTAATACTAAAATGATAACCAGCTTTGCACCCAAATCAAAACTCCTTAGACCCCACCCAAATCGCAAAAGAAAATTTTGAATTTAAGTTATCTTAGATATTTCAAATAATTATACTTTTTGATCATCTAATAATATTTTTTACTAGAAATCCTAAACCTTGCCATAAAACTATAATCGAATCATAAAATTTTTAAAAAACGCATCAAATTCTAAAGCTTATCCGATGGGTACAAATAAGTCATTTTATTAAAATAATCAATTTGACCAATACAAAATGCAAACAGCATTTTTTTATTAATTTTTTTACGTGGTAATAATATGACTAAAATTTAGGGGTTATATTATATGAATTAAAAATTCATGAGCAATATCACATGTTAAATTAAAATTTATGGACTATTTACCTTGTCGTCCCAAAAATTTAATTCCGGTGGGCTTTCTTCTAAAGGTGCGGCCAGTGGTGGAGAAGGGCGAGCCACTTTCCGAGTAAGAGAGCAACTGGGGGACAAAGGTTGGTGATACTGCATTGTATTCTCAAACTTCCATACGGCACTACAGAAATCAATCGGAATAATAATAATGATAATAATAAATAAAATAAAAGGGCTGTCGGGAATATTCATGAATTAACTCATATATCCGTTAGCCTACGAACATCATCTCGCATTTAATCACCTCTGAACATCATCTCGAATTTAATCACCGTTCAATTTGTTTTGCCACAAATACTCGAGCTGAGAAAAAGAGAAGCCGAAATAGCATTCCTTGCGCACGCATATTTGGTGAAAAACGTGGATGGCTCCAATTCGTTCCTAAGAATGGAAATGTGCAAGGAAAATAGAGGGAAAAAAAAGGGGGAAATTTTCGATTTTTTTTCCCTTTTTGTACTATTTAATTTCTGTGGTGGAAAGAAGATGCGTGGTGGGTGAAGACTTGGTTGGCGTGTAAAAGTGGGGTCGGTGATGGTGGGGCCCATCCTGCGGTTGGTGAAGCAGCCGGGGTTGGTGAGATTGAGAAATTTCTTCTTCCTTTTCTTTTAATTATAATAATAACAATTTTTATTTTTATTTTTATATTTATGTCTGCCAAATCATTCCAACCGCAGGCGACCCTTGATTTCTCATCTTCGGGTGACCAAACTCGATAACATCCCCCTTTTCTCTAAATTTGTGGTTTCCTTTCGGGACCAATCTCACCTACTTTTGATGACGACTGGGTGACCAAATCCAACTTCAGAGAGGTTCAACTAATTTGTTCGGCAGGGACACCATGAGGAGGATAATGTTAGGCACCCTCGATTCACATTGGTTCAATGCATACGAACCGTTGGATCACGTGGGTCTATTAGCTCAAGAAAGAGCTTAATGTCAACATCTCTACGAGACAACTCTTTTACCCTTTTTGGTTATGGGGACGTTGATAAGAGATCCATGATAAAATATCGGCTAAGAGAAATTGGGTCTAAATATAAAAATTGGATACTATTGTAGTAACTTTAATAGTAAGGTCGCAAGCGACTCGATTCTAGCCGATTTGGTCTAAATAGATATTTCACTCTTGACTAGACAACAGACACTAGTCAACTTAATTTAAATGAAAATATTTCCTTGGACCGATTTATGTGCCAATAAGACCTTGTTTGGTTTAGCATTCCAAATGGGCTTTATATGTCTCTTGGACAAATTGGTTCTTTTTTTGCTTAACTTTAGAAAAATACAATTGTATCTTCAAAGGGCTCTAAAAACTTATAGCCTAAAGCAAATTCAGAGGTTTTTTGGGAAGTTGTATTCTCGGAATACAAATCTTGACCCTCATTAATTATTCATCTTCTTCATTGTTTGCATAGAGAAGCTGATCAGAGGTTGACGAATATCGGCTATCGGCCAAGGGGGTCACACATGTTAGCTATTGTTGCTTGGGTTGTGTGAATGTAATTTTTCGAATGATATTTAAGTCAAAGGTGTTTCCTAATGCACTTTAAATTACAATTCAACAAATATTATTTGCATTTGAGAAAACCCTTTTAATCTAAAGGTATTTGTATTTTCTCAAGGACATTTCCCCAAAATTGAACTATAAAGGGCCTAAATTCGAGAGGCATTTTCTTTTGCTAGGCAATGGCTCTAATCTTTGCTTTTTTTTGTTGGTCATTTGGCAATTTTGATGGAAAAAAATATACTTCATTGTTTCATGTAAGACCAAGCCTAAGGGAGAAATTTCTTGCGTAGAAGAATGCTTTAGATATAAATCAAACTGAATAACGCTGTTAAAATCAAGATTTTCGAGTCAATTCTGTCCATTTTCCAGGACCCATCTAATCTTCCGGTTTCACATTGCTTTGCTGCATCACTCTACCAGGGTACGATTAGGCAGACTCGATATTCTAAGTCCCAAAAATTCAGGCCCACGACTCTGTTGGATCTTCAGATGTTATGTTAATATCCGATTGATTCACAAATTCCATCCTTTACAGGACTTCTTGTTCTGCATTTTTTTCCTTCTTCGTCTTCTTTTTTGTTAGCTCCAAGTTTCGAACTTGGAAACCAATTCGAATTAGTCTACGCTTTTGAAGATTCAACCCTAACCTGATGAACATTAACCTGCAGATTTTGGTAATTATTAGGAATTGAGATGAAGTCTTTTCATAATTTAGCTGGGCTCTCCAAGAGCCTCAATCCCCTGTTATGTAGCACATAAGTATACTAGTCTCAAGGCCCAACTTTTTCAGCAGAGTACGCCCACTAAAGGGCTAAGCCCGCTTTCAGTCGGTAGAAATGGTCAAGTTGGTAATGTAGCCCAAATTGATTGTACACCTGTTTTGGTCCAACGAAAGTTGTTCAAAATTTGGATCACGGCCATCTCGGTTTTTTAGAAAGTAAGTTAAGGTTGTCGTTGGGAACCCAAAAATGGCTACAATAGGGTCGTTTTGCAAGAGACATTAGTTTGGTGACGCATTGACCATATCAAGCAAAATTTCGACTTTATATTTGCAAGATTTCATCAGATTATATTGACAGGATTGTAATCAGCATAAATTTGGCCAACAGGAGGATTGACATGTCCAAGAGCGTCATTGGCCAATGTTGGCGGCATTGGTCAAGGTTGGCACATACGTGGCATAGGCATATGATATACCACGAGGCAGAAGTGGCTAAGATGATGCTAAACCTGTTAAATAACTAGAAAAATGCGGGGAGGGTAGTTTCTTGTGAAATGTTATCCTTAAAATATTGGAGTGATGTTAGATTATGGTCAAATACATTATAAAAGTGGATTGGCATACGTGGCGAAACAATTGGTATGAATACCACACTCGTCACTGAAAATTGAAAACAGTGGTGTCCAAACCATGGGGAGCACATCCATAATGTGAAGACACGTCTATAACGCTAGCAACAAGTCTTAGAATATGAAATTGAGATTTTAAAGGTTCATGACTGTAAGAACACTTTCAAAACTGATACCAACTTGTGAGGCCCGTGTCCAAAACTTGGGAAGCACAATCAAAACTTGAGGAACAAGTCTTAGAACGTGGAAGTGAGATTCTAAAGATTTCTAACTATATATATATATATATATATAGGCATAAAGACGGATGCATGCACTCAACCAAATAGTGAAATCTTACTCATTGAATACCTTGCACAAAATAATTGTTAACATCTCTTCCATAGTTACCTTTGGTGTGGACTAATCAAATCAAATCAACGCCGTATAATCAGCAACACCATGCTTGAGATGCACCATATCCGATCCACGTTCGACCACATAATTTCTTTACCAATCTAGTACACTTTGATTGCATTTAGATTGATGGGGGGAAGGGGGGGGGGGGAGAGAGACAGAGAGAGAGAGAGAGAGAGAGAGAGAGAGAGAGAGAGAGATGAAAACAATTTAAAGGTGTTGGCAACTATTCAGGTGGTCAAATTTTCAACAATTGTGTCCGAACCATCATTTCCTTTGAATTTCATTTTTGTTTCACGACATCATGCATGGATAAGGTTGAACCCTAGCTCACGATACTAGACAGATTGTATCCACTATCTCTCTCTCTCTCTCTCTCTCTCTCTCTCTCTCTCTCTCTCGTACCAATACTCTCCGACGGCTTTGCTCGATCCTCTTAAAAAAGACCTCATTAGCTGCTTTATAAAATGAGCCTAAAATCTGTAAATATACAGTAGAGGTCAGTGAGTTCCGAATCTCGAGATGCAAGCAGCAGGTTTTTCGAACTAGACGGCGTGAAGCGAGCGTTGAAGGTCGATTTTATCCCTTAGCAACATCTTGGGTTCTTCTCATTTTCTGGTGGGTTGCGAAATGCGTATTTACTTTCAACGATCTGGGGACAACAAAAGTCTACCGTAAGTGCACAACCGACGGTACCCATTATGACGATATTGGGAGTAAGTAAGTACGTGGAAAGACTGTATCACGAGGGCATTAGTGGGTGAGGGGTTAACAATATTTTTTGTGTTGCATCTAGTCAAGTGTCTCCCGGCAACAGGACAAAAGGATCTTTGCATAGTGCTTACCTAGAGACAACGAGGCAGATATGGAGGGAAGCAAAAGTTATGTGGAGAATCGGAGACGCATTATCTCTTGTCCGAAGCTTGCTAGTGATTTCCATGCAGATTACGCATTAAGCTGTTCTTCCGGAGTCATCTTAGATCAGTATTCTTCTGAAGTCCTTATCAGCTATCGCGTACTTGACTAACGCGGCCTGCGTTGGTCTTGTCACTTAGTGAGAGATGTCGTCGTGACGATCATGATCGCACAGTCCCGACCAACGTTCGTGGAAAGTCGCGCGGTCAGTGACGCTCACTAAGTTCGGGGGGTGAGGTTCTGGGTGGTGGGGATCTGGTGGCCATCGTTTTGACACAAGATCTTTCGTTGTTTTGGCGGGATAAAAGGTGTTGCTCTCGAGCATGTGGAGATAAATTCTCTTTGGGGGGTGCTGTTCGAATAATTGCGAATTCGATATTCAAGACTGGCATGATTATTCTTCCGTTCCATAGATGGTGATGGCCAATAGGAGTGAGATCACCAGTTTTTTGCTCTTTGAGTCCGTGTTAGATTTTTGTCCAGAATTGCTGGGATGAAAGGGAACATTAGATTAGGCTGCTAATAAATAGCAATGTTAACTATGATATCTGGTGATGAAACTACCATTCTTCAATTCTTTCCATTATCTACATGTGCACTTAATACCATAAAAATTTCAGAAATCACTAGAAATTACTAGTCCGGTTTCCAATCTCTCTCTCTCATCGAAGATGATCAACCTCAGGCTTCTATAACCATATCAAAGTTTGTCGGTATCAAAGCACTGCGACAATCGTGGCCATGGCGACGGTGAACAAGGTGACGATGAGAGAGAGAGAGAGAGAGAGAGAGAGAGAGAGAGAGAGAGAGTTCTGATTAGGTTTGGCTATTTGTTTGATTGTCTATCGATGTTGGTCTCTAATCTACCAACTGAAGTATAATACCATCCTAGTGCAGATACAACCTAAGTTGAAAGCACATTATTGGTGCCAGAACTTGCCCAATTGTTCCCTTCAAGTTTTTTAACTTTTAATTGTTTGGTCAATTTCTTGAACTTTCAATTGTCTGGTCAATTTCTTGAACTTTCAAGTCCTTCTGATAAAAAATCTGAGTGAATCGTTGCCAACATATCCATTGTATGAATAAGAGTATGGCGCGGAAAATTTGTACATCATTGTGGACTATCATCTAACTTGTAACTTGTGGGACTAAGAACTCCAAAGATGAAGCCCATGACAAGACCTTGAGCAATAATATGTCCATCGCTGATGATGACTACAACTTTCCATGTCACTTCAATAATCACGTCAGTTTCAATTGATTAGATTTAAAGTTAGAGAGATTTGATTAAAAAAGTTACATAAGTTCAAAGACTTGATTAGAAAAATCCAAGAGCTTTTAATTGGAAGAAAATGCACAAGTTCATCGACCAAAAGCAGACAATTAAGCATAACCTAATAACGAAAGAAATGATCTTAAAAATAAACGATGTTATCGTAAATCTCCATGATGAAAAGAGTGCATCGTTTATAGTGGAGACTTCGCCATCAAGGGACTAAATAAATGAAATTGAATTTTCTAACAAGATTAGTGAAAAGAAAAAAAAAAGGAAAAGGGAAGAAAAGGGAAATGAGTAAGAAGGAACGATGGCCCTAGTGGGGTTTTCAATGAGTCTTTCTAACCACTCCCATTTTATTTGGCTATCTTCTGTCCTCTTGTTCTCCCACTCAACTCCACCCCCATTAAATTTTGCAAGAGGAAGCTTTTTGTCTAGCTATAGCTTTCATATAGCGAACATAATCTTTAACAAAAGAAGAATGCTATTATAATATATATATATATAATATAATATAATATAATATAATATAATATAATATAATATAACAATGATTTTTTACACATTAAATCTTATCCCAGGCAATGCATGAGGTGTGACAACTAGGTTAAAACAGATGAGTGGACACGAGCACTCAGACATGGATATTTTTGCTCGTTCGTAGAGCAAGTAAAATCATAATCCAACCAAACAATTGTGGTGTCAAAAGCATGAACAAATTTATCAAGATATAAGTAGGAATCGCCTTTCCTTGCATGAAATTTTGACATCACAAACCTTTTCCATCCCGATTGAATATAACTGATGGTCTAAGTTTCTTGTACGAGGAAATTGATTCTTACTGCAGTACATGATTCTTGGTGGACTGATTGATGTAAACGTTGATACTCGCCAACCCAATAGAGGCAAATAAATCTAGTGTGGCAAATTGGGAGGCTATTCTTCCTATCTAACTTATAACAATTTGATTGTATTTCTTGACAATACTATCATAAGAAAAGGCGCTGGGAATATGCTGACCAAAGAAAGTGATGGCCATGTCCCTAACAATAATTCCTCCTCATTTGTTCTTTTATATATATACTGATACTTTTAATTACAAGCAAGGAAATCATAATACCATTAAATTTAATGAAACATTTTACAAGTTTCATAAACTAAGTAGGTTTAGACCTTTAACTTGTGCATGCGAGCCTACTATCAAGTTGTTTGTACGTCATTGGTGAGATTCAAATGGGTGACCTCCCAATTCAGAGGTGAAAAATCTCTCTCAACATCTTAGCCAAGTGCACCAATGTGGAGGACTTTATTCTCTCTTTTTTCTTTCTTTTTTCAAATTATAGGAGCAAAGAAAGCATCAAATTAGTAAATGAGATGCTAAATGAAATGAAGATTCGATCAGTAGCTGGCCCAACCAAGGGTTTCTAATGGGAATCTATAAGTCAGTCACTAGACTTCTGAGTGGAATCTGCATCGAATTCAGCAATTCCGACACGTGTGCCCAGGAGATTCTCGAAATTATGTATCGCCAAAGACACATAGCCAAATGCAAAATCATTTATCTCAACAAAGAAAAAACAAAAGAAGAAATCGAACAAAATGGAGTTTGCATTATCAGATTTTCGTGTTGACCATGGTGTTACAGGGAGCAAAAGGCTCGTCGTCAGTCATCTCAAAATAAAAAATAAAAAACACAAAAATAAAAAAGAAGAAGAAGAAGAGATGAAAGCACAAAAAAGGCCCCTCCTTCCTCTTCCCTCATCCTCTTATTCTCATTCATTACTAAACTCTTCAGTTGTCTCTCGATGTGTCAAAAGTGTGGGAGATCAGTTGGGCCTCGGGGCCATCATGGCGACCAACGGAGGCTGAATGGTCGGGCCTGTAACGGTCACCGGCACTGCCGCTGCTGCTGAGGAGCCAAGGTTCTGCATCTTGAGGTGGTTGTCGTCGTTAGCGGCTTCGAGGTCGTGTGTGTGGCCGTTCTGATGGTCCTTGACTGGCTCAGGGATCTCCTCTGCCTCCTTCTCCTGGTACTCCTTGTACTTGCCCCACAAAACCGAGTAGAGCCCGACCACTATGAGGACCGAACCAAGAGCCCTGTACCACATATCAAACGACTATATATTAATGCTTATCGCATATGGTATAGTGACCCTATTGATAAATGACGTGATCAAAATTTATGCGAGAGAAAAAAAGCCAAGAAAAAGGCGTTCAATCCTGGTCCCCCTGTTTCTGCATCTTCGTCGATTGGGACGATGTTAGAGAGAAAACTTTTGAAAGGGCGGCGAGAGGAATTTACCCTCCGAGGTAGATCTTCTCGGCGAGGATGAAGGAGCCCATGATGGCCACGATGATCATCATCAGGGGGCTGAAAGCGGTGACGAAGACCGGGCCTCTTTTCTTCATGACCAGGCCTTGAACATAGTACGCGAGGCTCGATGACACTATCCCCTGTTCGACATGCAACGAATATCGGTCATGATAGACTTAAGTTGTGCTGTTGATATTTCTTTTCAAGTAAATTTCCCCTTACAGCATAGGCGGCGGCGAGAAGGTTCATGTCGAAGCCAATGGACCAGACGGAAGCCTTGTGCTCCACCACGAACGTCACAGCGATGGACTGAAGCGTGCCCATGAACACCACCATTGCCGTCAGTGAAAGATGTGCTGGGTATCTCTTCAAGGTCACTGCCTGCAATTTCAAGGTTTGAATAATAAGCGAAATTGATGGAAACAAACACGAGTGGTTGGCTAGATATAAGAATTTGTGTATTTGTGTTAAGTTACCTGGAGGATGAAGAAGGAGGCCCAAGCGAAAGTGGCGATGATGAGGAAGATGGAGCCCTTCACCCAGTCCTGGTCGGCGGACTCAGGTGCCTCTGAGCCATTCGTGGCGTGGCCGTGGAGGTGAGCGGACCATGGGAAGGTGAGGACATTTCCCTTGTATAGCGTCATTAGCATGGCGCCGCCCACCGTCACCCCTGTCCCCACCACCTTCGCCACGCACCTTACTTTCTTCATGTCCACCTTCTCCATCCTATCACAAACGAAAGAGTATAAGCATATCGTCGAATTCTCAAGAAGAGTACATCACTTTAAAAAAGAGAGTCCCGTTAAAAAAACTCGGCACACCGCTTAGCATATCGGTCTGTAATGCAGTACCTGAAGAGAGCCGCCATGACGAAAGTCATCGCGGGGAGCATGTTGCTCATGGCGCATGAGAAGGTTGGGGATGTGAATTTCAGACCCGCGTAGTAAAGGTTCTGATCGATCACCGGCCTGAGTACCGTAGAAGAAGAAAATAAATATAGGAATTAACATATGAAAGATCTTCTTTCAAGGTGGGTCGAGAAAATAAAAGCTGCAGGGTTTTTCATTAGTACATACCCAAGAAGGCCCAGCACAAAGATTTGCATGAACACGAGGAATGTCATCTTCGGCCTCACCTTCCTGCAAATCATACCAGATGAGTTAATCCCACACGCTCTTCGTTCCTCTGATCTCTCTCATATGGGGCTAACAGAAGTCGGGACCAATTGGTCCATCACTCATTAGATATAAGTACCTCTCAAGGATGAGGGCGAACGGGGCGATGATGACGGTGGCAAAGGCATGCCGGTAGACGACGAGGACGTAGTGGCTCATGCCACGGTTGAGGGATACCTTGGTGATGATGTTCATGCCCGCATAGCCGAACTGCAGTGACATCATCGCGATGTAGGGCCTCGCCCTCTGCATGAATTCGCTCCACCTTCCTGCTTTTCCCTCCATTTCCAAGGTTGCCTTAAGGAACTAGGAATAGGAGAGAAGGCGAAAGTGAGAGAAGGGGTATGATGAGGATGCAAGAGGAAGAAACACTTCAAAGAGTATTTTGTGCTTGTCTCCTAAGTACAGATTGCTGGAAGGAGTGGGGTATTTATAGGCCTTCGGGGTTAGGCTCTTTATCCACTACAGGAGCTCTAGGGTGGTGGCCTCGCGGGTGAGTGTTCGTTTCTCTTGCAATTCTTGTTCGAATATTCTTTTGAGAGAGAGAGAGTGAGAGAAATGAACAAAACAATCATGGAGTGACTATAATATATGTACTAAAATGAATCTGAACAATTAAATCCGATGAGATTCATGTTAAACCAATCAGATTTATTAGAGTATTAAAATATTAAACCATGTTTTATCTAATAACTTAAATTTTTAGAATAGTTGACAATAATCTTACAAAATTTTGTATGGTATAGAATAAGAAGTCCTAAGTTCTTTTCTAATGTAATATTTTCACTTCGGAGTGTTAGAATATTTAAATATTAAATTTTACCTTCATTTAAGAACCACGAAATCTCACAAGATTCAATGGTCCACATTCAATTTAGTATAACGTTCAATAATGCTTGCTCATGAGAGAGAGAGAGAGAGAGAGAGAGAGAGAGAGAGAGAGAGAGAGATGGGATTCACTAGTTAGGGTTTAACCTAATTCACTAGTTAGGGTTTAACCTATAGGATATTTTTTTTCTTATGTGAGGTGACGAGGAAAACAAAATAATAATAAAAATGAAGGAAATGAAAGGGAGAGGGCATGGTGGTGCTTCGCTAATGCAAGAAGAGGAAAGGAGTTACATAATTTGGTGGGGTGGCCCCATCACGTCGACTACGCGGCGGTTTGATATATCACTTATATTTTTTAAATCATTTAGGAGTCATTAACTCCACTTATGTCCCAAGAAAAAAAAAGAAAGGACGACCATGCACTCATAGGATAAACATGTCGATCGGAGGTTTGGATAGATTTTTAGTTCAGGATCTGGAGGTCATTTGTTCAAATCCTACAAATTATTTTGGGTTCGAGCCACCTCTGCGAACCTGACAGGCTGTTTCAAGGGGCTCCAAGTAGCTGATCCTTTTTCTCGTCCACTTGGGTTATGAAGAAAAAGGAGCAATGCTAGTCTCCAAGGGAGAAATTAAAAAAAAAATTATTATTATTGAAAATACAGTTTTGTATTCACAGAGGAGAAATGAAAAATGATTTGAGATCTCTCATTTTGAAGTATCAAGAAAGGACTTTCAAAATCAAGCTCTAGCTCTGGTTCCAATCAGAAATGTCCTCATTAGCTGAGTAAATAACGTGGCAAACCCCAGAACAGAGTCACTCGAACTTGAAGACATATTATCTTTAACTAGCCTGCTAAGAATCTCAGACTTGTCAATTAGCGGCACCTGACATAATGAGAATCCGTTGTTTTTATAAGTCGATCATGTGCACTTTTACAAGCATCTCTCTTGTTGTTCTTCTTGCCGTGGCACGAGCACTATGCACAGTCATCGAGGCGGGTTGACATCCTTCGATGACGATAGAACTTGTTCTAGATGTGGCCCTGGAAATTGTTTGTCTATATTTTCTGTAAGATGAAATGGAGTTTGGATGCCATATCAAATCAAGCATCGTGTAGTAAGAAGAGCTTTTCATCTCGTTTTGCACTGACCTTTAATTATTCGCATGCTTTTCGAGTGGAGAATTGGAAAGGGAATTGAAAAGCTGTTCCTGTACTTGTAGACAACGTGTTGGGTAAGATTAGACTTAATAGAGGTTTTGAGGTATGTATTCCTCCATGAGAATTGATTCTCATTATAAATTAATGGGGATAAATCCCCATGATTTTCAAGTGACAAAATTGGAGAGAAGAACCAAGCTGCGCATAATGCTAATGAGGAACTTATTTGCCTTTTTGGTTTCATATAATCATGTTGACAATTTTAAATTTATCTCAAAACTCAAACTCATAGGAGAAGGGAGACAATATGTATATAAAAAAGCATATAAACCTTGTAGACAAGTGACGTGATATACTTTAGCATATATGCTTACACTGTTAGTAACCCAAGAACATGATTGTTTAATGCCTATCAGAGATTCTTATAGTTTGATGATTTGGGAAGAGAATTGGCAATCTACTTTGTCACAATTAGTTCTTAAAATAACTATTATGATCAACGTGAGTATGAATAAAGTAATATTGCTCGCCCAAAAGAAATAAATAAAATAAAGTATGATTATGATATTATTTTGTATTAGCTATTCTACGAGCGTCTCTTCTCTTTTTTCGTGATTTGTTTGTCTCTTTTTAATGCAAGTACTTTGGAGATATGAAAGAATTTTTAAAAAGAAGATATGCATTTTAAAAAGGAAATCAATTAGTTTATTTCATAGGTCATTGCGACTAGCTAGGCCATAATCTGCACATGTGATGAGACGAAGCTGATCAAGTATCTTATGTCATAGCAAGAAGTGCTAGAGGAATATTCAGGCCAAACTTTGAGATGAAACGAAACCGCTTTTAACCTTTTCGAACTAGGTGCGGCTTTACTGGTGAAATTCTCAACTTATATTTGCTTATCTATTTATATTTTCATATGTTTCTCACCATATTTGCAAATACATTTTGGTTGGAAATTGTAAATCGAATTGTCAACACCAACTAGAAAATTGTCGAACTTCGAAAATCTGACATAAAACCTATCTATTCCTCATATTTTAGGAATAGTTGAGATACAGCAAACGAAGGACTGCCTTAATAGTTACAAACCCTAATTCGAATTTGAATACTATATTTGAATCATGTGGCTATGTTTTAGGGCACTTCTTTTTTTGTAGTATTCGAGCCCACCTAGGTAGGCATTACGAAATATTCGATACCTTATGCCAACTTATATTCTTTATCCACTTCATTTGTCATAGGCTCTTTATGTAGATAAAATATAGTCTTAAAGATGGAGAATATATGGTGCACTTCTAAGATCCGATCCGAGTAAGGAAATGGCCCACGATCACGTAATCACAGAAGAACAAAGGGGCAATCATCACGTCCCAACCCTGTTTTGTATCCTCAAATGTGATGATGCATTTCAGTAGGAAATCGAATCATTATCTACCCCAAACTCTTCTAAACCTCTTTTTGGGTATTGAGAATCTAGCGATGTAGCATCCGGCGATATGCCTCGATAAGGATGAAATCAACATGTGCTTCTAGATTTACGACCTTCATATTGCTTCATTTCTCATCTCTTATCGCGACACTCGAGCTTGTCGCAGCCTCCTTCTTTCTCCTTTGTTTATCTGGGTGGAATATGGAAAACCTTGTGTACTTGTTATGAATAAGAAATATTTTGAATAGCCTGAGATACATAAAAAACGAGCTTACATTGATCGATCTGAGTCATTCTATGTCGAGTACGAATTCAATTGAATGTCAAATCAACTTCTGATATTCAAAGAAGGCTATACCATCCAGATGTTCTTAGAAAAGGACAAGAATCTCTCAACAGTTTGAGAACATGTTGGGTGAACATGTTAAGTTACTTCGATGAACAGCATGGCAAGTTCACATGCAGACTATGTCCAATCGGCATCCCCAATATATCCATTTCTATGACGATGAAGAGCCCCACCCATCAAAGCCCTTCCCGTTTTCGCGTTGCGTTTTGTTCTCCTTTTTTCTAATAAAGAAAGATCGAAAGCTAGAGAACCCCTGCTTTATGTTTGTGCCAATTATGAGACTTTTGGAATTGCAATGGAATCGCATGCGCTCGCCAGTTGCTGTGCGGATGTCAATTTCCGCTGCTTTTGAGCGGGGTCATCTGTCGCATTATCCAAGAGCCAAGCTGAGAAGCATCTCGTATATCGTACGTATACTCCACGGAAGAATGTGATGACCAAAAGTATAAAAAAGAAAAAAAAAAAACGAAAGGTTCGTCTTCAAATATGCGATTTCCAAAAATAATTAATTATAGGCAACGTAGGTATATTAATGATTTAACACTGCATAAACTCAATAAACCACTCCACTTTAATATCGTTCCAATAAATCCTATGTTTTCTTTCCATCTAAGGAGTATAATCAATATGTGATATGTTGTTCTCATAAATTGCGCTTATAATATTTTTTGCAAATTTGAAAAGGTGTATTTAGGGGTGAGCATCAATCCAGGGATCATGGATCTGCCCAACCCTACCGGTCCTGGTCTGGTTCCCAAAGAGATTGGATCGGTCATTGATCCTAGAATTCTTGGACCAACATTGTGCGAGTTAGTCTTCGGTCCTAGGAGTTCAGGGTCGGTCCAACCCGAATTAACCCTGACTATATATATATATATTATTTATAATTTTTTATATAGAGAAAACCTTAAAATAAATAGTGTTAACAACATTAAACAACTCTTTAGTAAGGAGTTTAAGCAATTTTATATTATTCTTTAATAACTTAGATTTTTAATGTCTTTTACGAAGTCAATAGTCATACTTAACGAATGAGGAAAATGTTTTTATGAGGAGTCTCACAGCATCCAAAATGGCATAAATAACTCTTTATGGTATCTTCCTTTAGTACTCGTTCTCTTTTGTTTTATTTGTCATCTTAGTCTTTAATTTGCCAAAATCGAAAAAAAAAAAAAAAAACTTCTTTGCTCATCACTCGACACTTGCCTTGTTTGCTTTGGGTTACCCATGCCACTCGCTGCTCGATACTAGCTGGCTGTTCTCCGCTTGACACTTGATACTCACTATGTTTGACGCTCACCCCCCTCAACCCTTACTGCTTGCCTTTCTTAACTGACCTCGCTTGTCATCAAACTCATTAGGTCGATTCAGTTCTCGGTTGCCCTTTCAAGAAGTACAAAAAATGAAATAAAAAAATATTAGTTGATCCCGGGTTAATCCTGGAACTGGACAGAACCCATTGAATCAGTCCAATCTTCAATTGCTTTTTTTTAAAGAGTACAAAAAATGAAGTAAAAAATTATTGGTTAATCCCAGGTTGACCTTGGAATTAGACCGAACCCATTGGCTCGGTTTGGTCCTTGGTCCCAATCTCAATAGGGTCGGTCCTCAGTTCCAAAAATTGAGGATCAGTACTATGTGGGTTAGTCCTAGGGTTAAGGGATGGACCAGCGCAAACCGGACCATGCTCACCCTAGATGTATCGTATAAAACCCTAATTTGCTGAACTTGCCAGTCAATTCAGACATATCAGCAACGATGAAATCCAGCAATGATGAAAGCCAATCAATTCCCGAGATAAGTTAAGATCTAAGTGGTCGTCAATTCAAAAAAATAAAAAGAAGTGGCAAAATCGAAAGAAGGAAGAAGAAAAGAAAACCAAGTGAGACATATCTCCATGGCCGAGAGGCGCTTTCTTCTTTTCTGCCTCACGTCACAAAAGGCGAACAACAGTCCCAGAAAACAGTTCGACCCATTGTAGCCAAGTGAAGCACGGCCTAGCCAATGGGCTCCTAATCATCCCCAATCATACCGACACCATAGCGTCACACACGACGTCGGATCGGCCCTCGCTCGGGACAGTTGTCTTCTCCTTGGTCACGAATGCAAAGATCTTTCTTCGCCCCTCATCATTGTCGTTCGTGTCCCAGCGATCCATGATCGAGGGGGGCATCCTCTCGTGTCCGGATACGAATGCCCCAACGATCGCTGGACACGAAGTGGATATTTGGGGGACATTCGAAGAGTGGGGGCACTGTTGTTCTCTGAAACAGCGTTCGGACAGTGTCCTACGAATGAACGTGAATAGCAACGGGAGATAAAAAGCGGGAAAAAGGGTCGTGAGATCATCGTTTGGAAGAGCGCCTTGAACAGCAATGGCATGGGTCCTCTTTCAAGGAGACTGTCTTGTGTTTGAAATTTCCTAGGCAATTCCTGGATATACATTGGCAAAGCGAATCATCGACTCCTCCCTGTGTTTATCTTGGTTTCTTATGTGAGCTGCAAATACGAGAAAAATTGTCCTAGAGATAATGTGGTTATCTCATTTGTTTGACCAATTGAGGCAATGTTAACAAAACTTATCAAATATTTCTTTGGATTTCGAGAGTTGTGCCTCTTTAATTGATATCCATGTAAAATTTTATGAGGATGTTTTGAAATTTTTCAGTGATGTAACATCATCGCACCGCATGATAAGAAGTTTCATCACGGAATAATTTAACAAGTTGCACGAGGGTTTGATAAAGTAACTAGTGGGAGATTTCCACTGAGAAAGTGAAAGTGAGGCTGCCTGGACCTGCTGGTGGCCTTGTGTGGAAATGGGACATAGTGTCTAGGAAGGAGCTCCCAAATTTTTCCAGACACTTGTAATGGGTGCACATTTTTAATTCAATTCTTGCTTTGTCTTTTCTTGGGTGAAGTTGGGGTTAGGTCAAGATTGATCGACAGATAGCCAAAGTTTAAGGTGTTCCCTTTTGGTCTTAATTTAGATGGAAAAATTATGAAAACTTATTATATAAATACCAATTCAATTCTAAATTTTTTAATTTGATATTAGTTTTAAACTCTTTGATAATTTGTCAATATAGTCTTTCTAACTAATTTTGGTTAGAAATCGCTGGCGTGAATGTCGACGGTCTTATGTGGTACAGCCACATCCTATTGTTTATTAGTTTTTTCTTTTGCCAAATTTATTGAATTATCTATTAAGTCACCAATCTTTTCTTTTGTCTTGCTTACTAGCCCATTAAATTTATCAATTCCTTTTAGAAGTTCCCAACCCCTAAATTAGAATGATAACAAATTTCAATACGCTAAATTACCAATTAATTTTGTATTACCAACTCTTATCATTTACAAAACTTTTTTTTTTTAATTTGTTACTTGCACTTTAAGTTTACTAACTATTACACAAAATTACTTTCATTTGGTGATTTACCAACTTTATTCCTGATTAAGTAACCGATAAAAAAGTTGGCAAACTAGAGAAACAAATAAATATCAATAAGTAACTCAAATATTAATTGGTAACCTGCAACTATTTAGAAACTTAATTGGAGAAAAGTTTATTACATAATAAAGTTGGTGAATTTAATACATAATTAAGCAAGGTCAATAAAAGTCGGTAAAAAGATGAGAAGAGTTGATAATTAAAGGGGAAATAGATCAAAAAGTAACTTAGAGGATAGTTGGTAATCCAATTTTTTTATCCAGTTAGAGTAGATCAGTTGCGTAACCTCTTAAAATGTGGCATGTCAATATACTTGATTAACACACAATTTCTAATGTACTCACTTTCTCAAGTACCAAACAAAAGTAAAAGATATTTTGATCAACATTGAAAAGTAGAAAGCCTTTTTAATTTCATTATGAGAAATTTAAAAAGTTCTTTCTCCTGAAGGACCACTATTGCAAAGCTCTCGTGCGAAGCTTGTCCTTTTCAGACACTTTGAAGGAACGTTCACGCATGCATTTGGCTAATTCCTCATCGTTCATTGCCTCAGAATGGATTAGCAAGAATATACACCGTTCTTTTCCCACGTCCTTCTCTCCTTTCTCCTTTTGCGCCGGCAGTTTCCCGGAAAAATGACCAGAAACACCCATCTCCCTCATTTTTCACAAGATCGATTCGTCACTGAAATAATGCAGTAGTGGTTCGTCTTCTGAAGAAACCTGATCACACAGGTATCGCCATCTGTTCAGGAGTTTAAAAAGAAATGTAGCTTTCATATACTTTATGAATGATGGATCTTCCGGCTTTACGAAAACGCCCATTTCTTGATATAAAGATGGCATCTATGATTGATCCATCAAACAGCACCTTTCGTCTTTCGCGTCTCATCCAGAAAAGCTTTTTCTGGTCAAAAGGGTTCAATCCTTTGGAAACTGTGTCAAGTCTTTAGCAGCGTGAACGACCGATCGATCGAGATGGTGTTGCTCTTGGCCCCCCCTTCTTTTCCGCCAAACTAAAGATGTGGCCAATCGTGCTGCGCAAGACAAGAACAAGCTAAAACTTATCTTATTCGTGATGCTTCTGCCTTTTGATTGCAAGCCAAGCTTTATATCGGTGTGGAAAAAAGAAGAAAGGATCATAGTTCGGGGATATTACGGGAATGCGACAGAAAGACTTTGATCGAATCCCCCCAATGAAGTGGGAAGTACAAAATGTTTGAAGTTGCGAACCTTTCCTGTTTTTATTGATGAAATGGGACATAGAGATACACCGCCAAAAGCAAGCGAAGAGACGTGAGACGTGAAAAGCTTATAGTAGTAAAGTGGATGATGAGTTGCTTCTTTATCCTTTCTGTGTTTGTGCTTGCTCGCTATGATGGAGCTTCGAAATGTAGAAACATACAGAAAGAAAGGGCAAAGGGTGGTTTCGTCTGACCAAATTGTGGCAGGGTTTTCTCATTTTCCATACATGTCTCGCCAGGACTCGAGCTGGTAATCATAACATTCATCTTTGCTAGATGAGTTGTTAAACATTTGATCGGGATGGGGCAGGTTCTGTGTTCAAGTTGCAGCATCTTCCACTTAGGCACTTGGAAAAACTTTAGGTAGGGTATACCTTCGTCACTTTGTGGATGAAGCTTTATCCAATACACTTAAACGAGGTAATTTGAAATTATTTATGAGAATTAGTAAACGAAAAATTCGGATGTCCGATATTTATTTTCTCATTATCAATGGACCTCAGAAAAATCTACAACACCGACTCGGTTACCCTCAATGTCGCAATCTAGCTAGCTACTTTAGGGTAAATAATGCTTGTGATGATGTTTTGTTGGCCATCTTCATTTTGTCTTCCTACTTTTCGAGCACTACTATCTCGGGTCATATGTGGGTGAAGACGAATGGCCATGCATAGATTAGCAAAAAGTTAAATTAAATTAGCGCGAATTGTTGTGAAGTTAAGCTTCCATTTAGAGATAAACAAAACCAAGGCACGAAAATCATGAAGATCGCAACGAAGGTCAGGAAGTGGACTAATTATCGAAATGGACTAAGTGGAGAATCCACCGTTACCCATTTACTTCAACGTGGCAGACGAATCCTAAACTAAGAAGCGCTCTCATTGATATAATTGAGGGCATTACTATGGTTTCTTTATTAGGTAAAACTGAGGAATAAAGTAACGTTGAAAAATGAAATAGACGACGACGGGATATACTTTTCGTTTCGGAATCAACTGAGGAGCCTTCCTTCTTCGCCAATCAACCCTCGTCATTGGGCGAGTCGAATTTCCAACGCATTCACTCCGCACCAACCCAACACCCCCCCCCATCCCCCTCCAAAAAAAAAAAAAAACCCAAAAGTGCCTTTTGAATTGGGGCAGATTGCAACTATTTAATGACGCGGACGCCTCCTTTAACCTGTTTCATGGGATAATACGTATGTGGTCGAGAAAATTTTGCTAAGATATGGACTGTCCTTTCTTTAGGACGACCATTCAATAACCTCGTATGTCCACATATCTTATGTATCTTTTTTAATCATAGTCCAATTAGACATGAGTGATTACTATATGTGAAGTGGTGGGTGGAAATCGATCCAGGCAGATTTGACAGATAGGTGAATAGTGAAAAACAAGCCGAAAAGCTTGCTTTCTAGTTGCAGCTCGATCGCAAAGTGATCAAACCTGCACAAAACAAAATAGCCACTTCGATCTAAACGACAAGGAAAAGTGAAGTGCTTAAAATGAAATTAAAGAAATTGTGCCTGAAATTAAAGTAGATGGAAGCAAAAACTAAAAGAAATCAAAGGATGAGTACGTCGAAAATAAAAGAAGTCGAAATTCAAACACTTAAAATAAATGTCACTGGAATTAAAGTGACTTAAAAGTTAGTGCTACCATGAAACTTGAAATATTGAACGATAAAACGTTAGTATTTGCACGAGCTAATTAATTTGTAATCGCTCCCGCTCTTAGCTCAAGTAGATTGAGGTGCTCTTACTCTTATTTCGATTGAAGTAACCCCCTGTAACTTTCGGATGGAGACCAAATATTACGCATATCAAGTCAAAGTTAGGCCGAAAGAGCTCCAGATCGAGGTTGACCTTAGGTGTATAAACTGATTCTTGCCTTCACTCAAATTTAACGCTAATACATTTTGGGCTGTATATATATATCACAAACACCTAGTAAAAGCAGATTCACATTCCCAAAACGAACTCGTTGAAACATAAACCATAAAACCTCTAAAAAGATTACATCATATCCGTGACCATATGCATCCATCCTTTTTCTATTTCTTTTTATATAAGAAAAGAAGGGAACGAAAAAAAAATATTTGAGCTACAAAACTTTCTAACGATGTTAGCGTCAGATTGCACTGAACAAAACAAAACACTGCATGAAGAGAAACGACTCCGCCTCTCTTTTGTCCAAATTAAGAGAACAGAACAAAGCTAAAACATCTTAGTGGAATCCACATCACTGCACTTCCTAACTCACCCGTATCACACTAATGGCGATTTAACTAATTAAATCAACATGGAGTTGATTCTGTCTTAGTGCTGTTGTGGTCATAAGCACGAACTGGGCCTTCTTCGCTAAAGAATGACCCCGATCGTTATAATTAAACAGAAGTTAGTATAAAGAAGTCATCGAAATTCGACAATTTGAGGCTTAGAAAGATGGCTTTTGGGGCGACACATCTCAGTACAAAAGGTTAGTTGTCTTCAATTAGGAGTCGCAGGTGTGTTTTTTGCAATGCGATCTCCCTTTTAATGAAAAGAGATTAGAGACAGCTACGAGCGCCTGCCTACCCATTTCGTGGACATTAATTAAGGAACCACTTGGTTTATAATTGATTTAATCAATCTCCACATCTAATTTTTTTATTTTATTTTATAATTTCGCTTAGTTGGGAAGCTAGGCAGATGATGACACCCTTTCGCATTTCGAAATTCAACTCACCACGACCAAGACGGCTACTGTTCTCCACATATTGCTCTTATTTGACTTATGTTGCGTAGGAAAAGAGACGGATAAACATGCCAAAAACATACTTACTCTCTCTCTCTCTCCCCCTCTCTTTCTCTCGTGGTGTGCTGTATTTTTTTTTTTTTCCAACACTATTCTGATTTCTACAAGAGGCTCATGATCAGGCCCGACAATGCTTTGATATGATTGTGCCGCCTCGAACTTTCCCACTACGGACTAGATATGTCAGGGTCAAATGTCGAAACACAATCTAGAAATCGAACAGAAAATCAAGCAGAGAACCAGGACACACGTAGAGTCTCCGTGGTTCGGCAATTACTATCCTTGATGGATGACATTGCATATACCGGAAAGGAGGATTGACATCGCATTTGAAAGGACGGAAAGATGGAGCAATTAAAAATTAATCATCGACACTGCCTTGTTAATTGTTCCAGTGGTAATGTTGACAGTGAGGGGCAACATTTCTTACTGTCACTTCTGTCAATTCTTATAGATCAATGCAATTTGCTCTTTTGGAGCCCTTTGTTCTAAGCACGGTCGAAAATCCAGGGACCTAGAACTTTAGTTTTTCCTGAACGAATTGCACGTGAATTCGGTTTTTTCGAGCTGTCTGAAAACCGCTTTCCATCGCCAGAAAGCTGTCGTTACCAAGGCTACCAAATGAATATTTTCTTTTCGTGGGTCAGAATTGCACAGCAGTACTGAATTGAGGAGACCCTTATGAGCAAATTGCAATCCAGGGAAAACTGACACCCCGGCTCGGCCCTCCTACGGTAGGAGTCCAATCCAAAGAGGCCAAGGAGAGTTACTCTTCTTGATCGGGTCGATTATGGCCGTGAGCTGTCGTCAGGCTTTAATCTCTAGCGTTAAGCATTGCAGAAGTTTCGTGCTGTTTAATCTGACTCTTAAGGCCCCAAAAGGAACGTTTCAGCAAAACTCATTCCCTCTTTCTCGCTCTTTCTGACCTATACAGTCGCGAGAAGTGCCGTAACCTGTACGCATGTTTCGGAATTAGGCAGCTGCAGCTCTAGATGTGGTATAACCACAAGACATTCACCAATCACCCGATAAAAATTGCGTCCCAACACCCTTTTTCACGACTAAGGCTGCCGGCAAGAGAATCGTGCCAAGCCGACCCTTTTTAAGCACACTTGTTCTTTCTAACTATTTAACCGTTGGTGCGTGCACAATAGAGTCTTGGACGATGCAACGTTAGGCATGAAAGAATGATTCCAATCCAGTTATATCCTAAGTAGCACCAACACAACACAACACGAAATGCCGACACGTCGTTTATTAGAAAAATAGAGAATTCCGATATGTTGAGATATGTTTTATATTAAATATATATTTTTATATATACATTATACATTATCATTTTTATAATTATTTTAATCAAATTAATTTGATTCAAATTCACAAATAAATAAATAAATAATAATAAAATAGCTTAGAATGAATTTACATAAAAAAAACATTAATTTACCGTTTGTTAATGTTATTCTTTATTTTAATTTGATAAATACAACTCCATTTTAATAATCCATAAAACTTGGAGGGGAAAAAACAAGCAATGCACATTCTGGACTTATATGTTAGAGCTTGTCAGAAGAGAAGAGAAAAAAACAAACTTGGGGAGTGAATTGTATACTGCAAGAAGTGAGAGTTAGAAGATAAGAAAATATTGGGTTTTTCTTCTTTTCCCTTTTATTATTTTACATATTTATATTTTTACTCCTCATTTATTTTTTTTTTTAAATTGATAATATGCGTGTCAAATCATGCATTAAAATTCTGAACTCGCATATCGAAATTTCGAACTCACGTGTTAAAGAGTGTCAAAAGAATTGATTAGATGTCAGATTTTCCAACACCTATTGACTGAGTATCGAAAAATGTCAAATATGTATCAAAGTATCCGATATGATATGAAAGTTCCAAAGAGTTTCGATACTTCCTAAGTTATACCTTTGAATTTACAATGAAAAGAGCCCCTCGACGGAATGAACATATTGGAATAGGTATTTTCTTCATGTCTTCACTTGAGAGGAACGGACATGGCGAGAAGGGCGTAATCATTTCTGTATCTTCTTCTGTAAATTCGGACGAGAGGAAATAACAACGAACGCGGAATCGAAAACGAAAAGGGAGACTAGGTTTGTCTCGTTCCGTCTGGCCAGACGTCTAAGGGGTACAAGTAAGTCTGGTCACGCTCACTGATTGAGCACGTGACGTGAATAGACAATTAACAAAAATGGAAACAGTTACAAAGATCGGTGCTTACATTCCATGCCTTTCTTTATGCAATAGAAATACTTCTGCTCGTCGTTTATGATTTATCGAACCACACGTGATTGCTTTTACAGTGCGAGCTAGAGCAGGACCAAGATACTAGGAATTTGAATCGAATCCTCTCGAGTCAAAAAATATGCTCACTTGTACGGTTCATCAGGATTCTAGATCGTTTAGGGTGCGTTTAGATAGGCATTTAGAAAGCCCATCCAAGCCCCAAAGCCCTTTCACCCTAAAGAGGGGTGTTTGGCAACCATTCCCAAGGGGCTTTCAAGTGAAAGTCTCCACCAGCATTCCCAAGGGGAAACTTTCACTTGAAAGCCCCTTGGGAATGGTTGCCAAACACCCCTCTTTAGGGTGAAAGGGCTTTGGGGCTTGAATGGGCTTTCTAAATGCCCATCCAAACGCACCGTGAAAGCTCAAGGCTGGTGGGGACCAGCATTGAGCATTTCAGCATTTTCGAAATGCTGGAGGCTTCCATTAATGAAAATATTAACTTTCCTATTCTACCCCCAAAACTTTCTTGAAAACCCATCGTTGCCCATTTTAAAAACAAAAAAACCCTACCAATCTCATCTGCACTCCTCTCTTCCATCGCTCTGACCCGCTGCTCTCTCCTTGCGAAAAAACCCGTCGCTACTCTCTCCTTGCGAAAAAACCCTAATCTCATCTCTTCTCGCTCAATTGGTACTCTTCGCTCGACTATTGCGCTTTTCTTTGCTCGTCCTCTGCAGTTCGTCTCTCCTCTGTCCCCCCCGTTCCCGAAGCCCGGTGTTCCTGGTGAGAAAGGAGGGAGGTCTTGGACTGCGGCTGGCAGTGTTCCCGGTGAGAAAAGAGGGAGGTCTTGGATTGCAGCTAGCAGAGAGCTCCTGGTATCGCAAATTGCCGAAGAAATCCGGCGTTTCTCACGGTTCGTATGATTTCTCCTTCATTTCTCGTGGTTTTTCGCTCGACTAGGTCCTCGCTTGACTGCGCTTTTCTTTGCTCGTCCTCTATAGTTCGTCTCTCCTTTGTCCCCTGCGTTCTCGAAGCCCAGTGTTCCCAGTGAGAAAGGAGGGAGGCCTTGGACTGCGACCGACAAAGAGCTCTTGGTATCGCAAATCGCCGAAGAAATCCAGCGTTTCTCACAGTCCATATGGTTTCTCCTTCATTTCTCGTGGTTTTTCTCTCCTCCCCTGTCGTTGAGTGCATTTTTTTGCCTGGGCTTCGGTGGCTGGGGACTGGAGATGCCGTGCTTCGGGTTTGCCTTTTTTTGTCTTTTGCCGTATGTTGTAACGTTCACGGTCGCTGGAATTGCTGATTTGCTGCTTACCATGTGTTCGTTGAAATGGCCGAAACAAGTTGGCCTATATGGATGGCGAGGATGGGGAGAGGGATGCGGTGGGGGAAGGATTTAAGGCAAATGAACATTCTTTTGCATGAGAGCTCACAAATTTGAGGCTAGGGAATTCTTTAATTACCTAGAGGATCATTTTATAGGACTGAAGAGCCTACGTCCCTGATTGGTTGTTCCACTTGGTGCCTCTTATTGAGATATTTTTGCTGATGTGAAAATCCCCAAGGGGTTAAAAGAGTCGGTTGAGGCCGTGCATCTGGAAGCCTGGTCATAGGCAAGTTTCAACTATGGCAATTCCCTCAAGCTAACCTCTTGGGCATCCTACATTGGTGATTTATAAGTTTTGGTGGCTTTTGGGGACTGCTATGACCTGGTGGGACTAAGTGGGTCATTTAAAAGGTCCAAACTTTCAATGCCATATGGAAGAAATAGTGAGTACAGGGAAAAGGAGAAACCAAAGAAAAAGAAGTTATTATATCTTGGAACTGTACTACTTAGGATTTTTGTACATTGTTAGGGATTCTCAAGGAAAAAGAACAAAGATAGATTTTTCTATCCATGACTTGGACCAAGCACTGGGCACCAAATATATATGTTTTCCTGATTGGATTTTTAAAAAATGTGATGTTCATAAGAATAAAAAAAGTAGTTCTTATTTCGTTTCTGTGGTGTGTATTTCTATGTCTTATTAGTTCTAATATCATTTTTTGCCTTGGTAGCCTATGCTTGTTTTCTTTCTTCCAATCAAATTTGGTATCACATTCACTTTTGGCAATCTGCTTGCTCTTGGGAGGTTCGTAATTTGACTAAATACTGCCTTTTGTTTTCTTACCTAGATAACTTAATTCTGCTTTTGGTTCTTAGTCATTTGCTGTGCATGCTTTGTGCATTTTTGCAATTTGATCCCTATTGGTTGTGTCAGTATTTTATAATTGTTTGATTTCCTAGAAGTTAATGATGCTGTTTTCACAATTGAGTTTGATGCTCTTCTGATCTTCCTTATCACCTTTATTGCTATTTTTCTTTTGGATATTTATATTCTTCTTCCCATGGATCCTTATCATCTTTATTACTTTTATATAGTTATTGCTAGCCCGAATACTTGTAATTTGAACTCAATTGCTTACTTTTCAAAAAAACAGATACACTGCTCAAGAGGTGGAGATAAGCTCATCCAGGATTCTGAATAGCAATCTCTTCTTCTAGAGCCAAAAAGGTTAGTCCCAATTATATCTTTTTCTTTTGGGGTTTCAAAAAAACATATCTATGCTGTGTATTCATGTTCCTTGATGTTTGGTGTTGGTTTTACTTGCTGTTTGGTGATTGAAAGCTATCTTAAATGGTCAACTAAGTATGAAGTCCACACCACATGTCTCTTTTGCATTTGTTTATATTGCATTTATTAGTAGATGGCAAGTTCATCAAAGGAAATGGCATTTTGGAGCCTTGAAGATGTTGAAACATTTTGTAAGTTATGCGTTGAACAAATTGACAATGGCAATCGTCCTGCAAACAACAAAAGGGATAGATGGACGGTTATAATTAAGAAGTTTGAGGACCTAAGGGGCAAAAAGTATGATAAAGGTCAAATGAAGAGTAAGTGGGATAATCTGAAGGAAGATTGGAAAAGATGGAGGACATTGGTTCTTAAGGAAACTGGATTAGGATGGGATCCAAAAAAGAATATCATTGATGCAAGTGATGAATGGTGGGAGAGGAAAATTCAGGTTTTTTCCATTCTTTTATTAAAATTTTTTAAGTTCATCTTTTTACTATAAAACTCATGAAAATGTTTATTACAACAAGAAAATCCTAAGGTTAGACCTTTTAGGATGAAGGCATACATCCAGATCTTCAAGTTTTATTGGATAGAATGTTTGGAGATACTTGCCACCAGGAGCATCACATGGAATCCTGCACAAGGCTTACATATTGATGAGGATGTTGTCGTCACACAATTTGACATTGGTGGTTCAGCAGGAGCATGATTTACTGATGATAATATAGAGGACGATGTGGGTGGAAAGAGCAGTGACCAATATCAAAGTGATAAAAGAACGTCGCAGAGTTCGGCAATACAATCTCAAGGAAAGAAACAAAAGAAAAGTATGGCTGATAAGCTAGCATCGCAAATGGAGAGGATTTGTTCAGCTATTGAAAGTAGAAGTTATGCCAAAGAGGTTAATCCTTACAAGGAACTCATGGAGACGTTGAAAGCTATACCTGAGATAAAGCAAAATCAAGAGTTATATTTTTTTGCACTAGATTATCTTTCAGAAAGGAAAGATAATAGGCAAATCTTTATGAACTTAGATGATGATCAAGAAAAAGTCACGTGGCTCAAGTATAAGTTCGCACAACGTAGGGCTCACTAGGATATTTGCTATTTATATTTTTCACGTGTAATGTTATTGTAATGTAATATATATATATATATATATATATATATATATTTGCACTACTTATTTGCATTAGTTGGTGAGAAATATTTATGCTACGTTATCAGACTTGTTTTTAATTGGTGTTTTTTTTATCGAATGGAGTTTGCATATATATATATATATATATATATATATATATATATATATATGATAAGTGTTTTTTTGTTGATGAATGATTTGAATAATTCATTATATATCTTATTCTAATTCTATTTTGTTACTTTGATCAGTTATGGATGACTCTTCTGAAAGGGAAAACCATGAAAAAGAGGAAGAAGAATATTGACAACTTTGTGTAGCTGCACATACTTGCAGTGTTAGTGTTTATCAGGCAATATATGGTGAAAAAATACCATGTATGACCTCATCATATGCAGGAAATGCATGGTTGAGAGAGTTGATGGATATAGATGCTAATCCAGAAATGTTTTATCAAATGTTTAGAATGGATAGAATTGTGTTTAAGAATTTAATGAATAATTTAGTGACACGATATGGTTTGAAAGAAACTAGAAATATTGATGTTGCAGAAATGTTAGGATTATTTATTCATATTTTAGGACATAATATAGGTAATAGGTTAGCACAAGAGCGCTTTCAGCATTCTAGGGAAACCATATCCAAGCTATTTAGCTTAGTTTTGGATAAAGTATGTGAAATGGGAGCAGATTTGATCCAACCATCCGATCGACAATTCAAGGAAGTTCCAAAGAAGATCAGGAATAATACAAAATTTTTTCCACAATTTAAGGTAAGTTATGATTATACAATAGAAAGTATGAATTAAATATAAATCAAATAATATTCTTCTTCTTGTTTTAGGATTGTATTGGAGCTATAGATGGTACTCATATTCCAGCGGTGGTACTTACGAGTGAGCAACTTCGTTTTATTGGTCGAAAAGGAACACTGACGCAAAATGTGATGGACGTGTGTAATTTTAACATGGAATTTACTTACATGTGGGCCAGTTGGGAGGAAATAGCTCATGACACTCGTATCTTTTATGAAGCCATCAGGAGACATGATTTACAATTTCCTCATCCTCCAAAAGGTTAGTTAATTAATAGTTTTTATGCATTAATATACGTATGTGTTATATGTTGATTAAATTTACAATTTTTTTTTGTGTAGGTAAATATTATTTAGTCGATGCTGGATATCCAAATCCCACAGGTTATTTGGGGCCATATAAAGAAGTTAGATATCATTTACCTAAGTTTCAACAAGGTTCTCCTGAGTTTCAACAAGGTTCTCAACCGACAGGTTATAAAGAAGTGTTCAATCGTGCTCACTCCTCACTACGATCAGAAATTGAGAGAGCTTTTGGCGTATTGAAGAAAAAGTGGAAAATTTTAAAGGGCATGCCAAGTTATCCATATACAAAGCAAGTGAAAATTGTGATAGCAACGATGGTTTTGCACAATTATATACGAAGAAATGCCCTGAATGATACACATTTTGCTAGAGTAGATTTGGATCCCAATTTATATACAATTGATCCTAATAATGTAAATGGGGAGGATAATGCTTCAAATGATGATGTAACATCTGATATGGTATGTTTACGTGGTCAAATAGCTATGCATTTATGAAGTAATTAAGGATATTTGTAATTTTTAAGGATAATGAACTCTTTCCTCAAAACATATGTTATCATGTTTTTATTGTAATTAAAGTATTTTTATTTGAATTGAGAAAGAGCGCACGTAAATTTTTTCTATTTGATGTCTTTTAGTAAAAAAAAATGAATTTTAATTTTAATAAAATTGTTTACACAACATCTTTAAAATTGTTATCAAATATAAATTAAAAAGGTTACAAACATTATTTTCTTAATTTTAAACAAATAAAAATAAAAATATTTACATTAATCACCAAATGGGCTTTCAAATGTGTTTTTTTACCAAACAACAGTTATCTCAAAGTTGCTTTTCAAAGTAGAATTTACCAAATAGTCTTTGCATTCCCTCCAAAGTCCTTTAGGTTAAACTGCTTTGCATTTTCCCAATGGGCTTTCCAAATGCCAAACCAAACGCACCCTTACATTGCTTACAGAGATTTGAATCTCAATATCTTGTTTGATTCATTGATGATGTTCCATAATCCAGTACAATCTTGAAACTTTATATGTACGCTCAAACTTTACTGTCTAGATTTAATAATGTGAGATTTTGCTAAGGCTGCGGTCGATTGTTTTAAAAGCATCTCTGAATGAGGTTTGACCACGCTTAGCAGTCGGAGATATTGGAGTGCAGGAAGAGTGCAATCTTGCAGAGTGTTTCAATTCCGATGAGGAATTGAGGATTCTTGGTCCTATCTTTTCCTACTTTTCCAACATTCTTGCTAGAAAGAGAACCATGGTTACTTAATCTAGTTTGAGAGAGACGCCTACCCAATTACAGTGTTGTGAAAACATCGATTGAACAATAAATAAATGAAATGGGAAAATACAACGGGCACCATAGGTTCGATCAGTGTAACCTACATTCAACAAAAAAGCAATAGAATATTTCATTATAAATTAAACAATATAATTGAGATTACAAGCATATTTTAGTTATTTAAACACTTTCAATGTTTTCCAACCCCAATTATGCTTAATAATTCACACAATTGTTTCCACAATTCTCCATGAAATAATCTCTCAAGTTTGTAGTGGAATTATGCAAAATCTTACCAAGCAATTTTATCCTTTAACTCTTTAATTCGTGCAAGAACAAGTCAGATTGTTTTTTGAAGAGTTCGCACGAGCTCAAGATTTTTGGTCCAAGCACTAACATTCCTGTCCAACTAATCTTGTTGAATGTATGTCTTGAGTTTGACCCCAAAAAGAAAACTTTCCTCGTTTAAGTGGTTTTCTAGTTTCATTAGGTCTCCTAAAAAGAGTTTCCTATTGGCTTTAGACAAAATATCGTATCAACCTCGGGAAAAAAGAAATAATCTAAACTCTTCTTGCTCATTTAATAGAAACGTTTTAGCTAATGGGTAATCGCTTGGTCACTTTGCTAAGCAATCTTTGAATTGGCATCATTAAGTGACAATCATAGTAGTTAGGACACAATACATGCACGCCAATGCCTATGGTGGTAAGAGGTAGTTATTAATATAGTCTTTCTAACAAGAAAATTACCAAAAAAATATCAAATTTATTGTAACGATACCAATTTCGTCTTAATTTTTTTTGTCAATTTAATTTTAATTTTTTTGCAATTGTATCGATTTAATCCATCTGGCCAATTGTGATTAACTAGTGTTGACGTGAATGCCAGCCAACGCTGATGTGGATAAATTTGAATAATATTTTTATTTTTTATTAATTTTTTTATTAATTTTATTTTGTACCTTCTTTTGCTTTTTTGCCCCCATAGTGGCTTGCAATGCTCTGAAGTAAAAGAAAGAAGAAAAAAAGGAAAGAAAAGAATAAAATATTATTAAAAAAATTTTGCATCAGTGCTGGCCAACCAAAATTGGCTGACTAAATTGATAAAAATGCAAAAGATTTAGGATTGAGTAAGCAAAACAAAAAAGGTTTTAGGATCAAATTGATATAATTGCAATATGTTTAAGACTATTTTAGTAATTTTTCTTCTTCTAGCAGTAGTTAAAAAACCAAATCCCTATTTTTCTTTTTTGTTTATCATTTGAAAAAAATTATAAATAGAATCTTTAGATTTACTTTTCATGCCGAATACTCTACATTGAGGTCCGGCTGATAAATACTTTTCCGATCGTTCATGCGTGATGCATCTTAGAAGTGCATACGAGGAGAAACTAACCTTTTTTAAAGTTGAGAAGAAAGTAGCCTTTTTCATGAGTTGGGAGTAGGTTTTGAAATGTGACGAGACATTTGATACGGCAAAGCAAAGACGGTGATGCTTTTCTATAATTATCTCTTTCATCATCGTATTGTGAGCGTGCGTACATATGACATTACGCCCTTTTCTTTTCTCTTTTTCACTTCACTTCACTTCACTTCACTTCACTTCTTTAGTGTTATTTTCTTTCACCCATTTCTCGTTGGCCAAGGTAGAGTTGATTTTCCATCTCTGTCACGCTGCTCTCCAAGGGATCCATATGGAAAACCCTTTTCCTACTGCGTTGTCCACAGCGATCGAGACGGTTTGATTAGTAAAGTAACGGCGTGGAATTTGGGCATGACAACCTTGCAGCTAGGCCAGGTATAGATACCATCTTAGCTCAAAGGTCCTTCTCCGACTAAAGCAAGTGCGCACTGTTTGCTTTGCTACAATTAAACCAAGTGCGCACTTGGAGATCACCCCTTTTCCATCTTTTCCCTTGCGTTTCGTCTAACCTCTTGTGTCGTTCCGCTCATGCCTTTCCACTTAGCTATCTAAGAGGTTAGCACTTTAATTTTAGGGGTTAGCACTTTTAAGGACCATTGTCTAATTCAGAAAGAAATCCTAGCAATCGAACTCGTTCCTTTCCATCTTTTTCATTGCATCTCATCTGACCTCTCGTGTCGTTTTGCTGATGCTATTTCACTTAGTTATTTTATGGGTTAGCACCTTATATTAGGGGTTAGCACTTTTGAGGACCTTCTTTGTCTAAGAAAGAAATCATTACGATCGAACTCGTTCCCCTTTCAAGATGGATCCAGCCGGGCACTCCTCAAAATTTCCATAGCTCGAAATGCCCCGCTTCGTACCTTGCGCGAAACAACCAGGAATGAGGTGATCCACTTTGAAAATTCAGCCAACAGATGATCTTTCCTATCGTCTAATTAGGAAATTACTTTGAAGAGAAGCTTCTTCGACATGAAAATACGAAAAGGGAGATTCTAACCTTAGAAAAGCAATGCGGATAAAACTTTCTATAATGTTACGCGACTCTGACCAAAACGGATGATGGGAAATCTCGTGCGCGCGTTGCGAAGTGAGAAAAATGAGGGAATTGGCGATCTTCGTCCATTCTGCCGTATCCTTCCATTGTGTATAAACTAACTTAGGAAAGTATCAAAGCAACCATCGGATACACAATTGCCCATTTCCTTATCGGAAAAACAAGAAGAAGCAACTTATTCCTAGTATATTGAACTTTTGATCCGACATGATCATGCATTTCTGTGGGCACTCAAAGTTGACTATATTGTCATGTATCGGGCACATGGACGAGAAGTTGCTATTGACACTCAAAGTTGGTTGTACCGTCATGTACCGGGCACATGGGTGAGAAATATAATGAAACTGTGCATCATAAAAGTATTGATATATGACAAGTTATCGTCAAGCTTATGGATAGGAGCTCAAATCGACGGTGAAGCAAAGGATTGCCATGTGTCTAGTTGTCAAAATACAATGGTGAAGACTAAAGTAGCTACCTGAATGATTTTAGCGGCAAGTCTTTGATTAGAGTCTTTAAAATACTTCAAGAGGCGCCAAGGGAGCGCGCGATTGAAAAGCGGTTTATGGCCAGGTACCTAGTTGTAGAACTAGTGTCGATAAATCAAGAAACATCAAAACACCATCAAGGCAGTTACATAGGAAAAGGGTTAGTTGGTTATAGAAGAAACATGCCTAAAGATGGAAGCAGATTAAGAGATTGACAGTTACTTAATGGTTACCAAGTTTCTCTATACATACCTTAGTAGTCCAATAGAACAACCCCTGAATAACACATCAAATGTCTTTACTTTATCTTTACATTATCACATTTTAGTTTCTCTAGCTATAGTTGTCAAATTCCTGTCATTGATTAGATTTCGACGAGTATCTTTATCCAAATTTAATACCATCAATTAAATTTCAGTGATGTATCTTTTGTCCAGCATCGTCAATTGAATTCCAACGTTGTGTCTTCTATCCAAGTGCATTGTCGTTGATTCGATTTCAGCAGTGTGTTGGTATATGTTTAAGCTGCGTCATTGATTAAATTTCAGCATTTCCGAGGTTTAGTCGTTAGGATTGTACAGTTTTATTTGTGATTGGAAATTTTATAATATTGCATTTGATATTCTTTGTCAGGAATTAGTACAGAACTTATATCTTCTTCAAATAGAAGCCGTAAATATCACAAGGTGAAAGATAATTCCTTGCAGTAACAAAACTGGCGGAACAGTTTCTCTATAAATATCCAGTAAAGTTTTGTTGGCAAATTCTTCGAACGTGGAGCACGTCCTCAAGACTCACTTCGATCGCTATCCACAAGGCGATCGATTCAGACCACTCCTCCACGATGTGTTCGGAGATGGTCTCTTCATTGCAGATTGGGGCCTCTGGAAGGTACAGAGGAAGATGGCGAGCAATGAGTAGAGTCCGGCCGCTCCAACTCGCTCCGTTGATTCGCCATGGATAATGAGGCTTCGAGGTCATGTGTGTGGCCGTTCTGATGGTCTTTGACTGGTTCAGGGATCTCCTCTGCCTCTTTATCCTGGTACTCCTTGTACTTGCCCCACAACACGGAGTAGAGCCCGGCCACTATCAGGACCGAACCAAGAACCCTGTACCACGTATCAAATACTATATATTAAAGCACATATGGTATGGTGATCCTATTGATAAGTGACGTGATAAAAAGTCATGCAAGAGAAAAAAAAGCTGAGAAAAAGGCGTTCAATCATGGTCCCCTGTCTCTGCATCTTCATCGGTAGGGATGATATTGAAAAGAAAGCATTCGTAGGGGCGGCGAGAGGAATTTACCCTCCGAGGTAGATCTTCTCGGCAAGGATGAAGGAACCCATGATGGCCACGACGATCATCATGAGGGGGCTGAAGGCAGTGACGAAGACTGGGCCTCTTTTCTTCATGACCACCCCCTGAACGTAGTACGCGATGCTTGACGACACTATCCCCTGTTCAACGTGCAACGAATATCGGTCATGATAAAGACTTAAGTTGTGCTGTTGATATTTCTTTTCAAGTAAATTTCCCCTTACAGCATAGGCGGCGGCAAGAAGGTTCATGTCGAAGCCAATGGACCAGACGGAAGCCTTGTGCTCCACCACGAACGTCACAGCGATGGACTGAAGCGTGCCCATGAACACCACCATGGCCGTCAGCGAAAGATGTGCTGGGTATCTCTTCAAGGTCACTGCCTGTAATTTCAACGTTTGAATAAATCAGCTAATCAGCGAAATTAATCGAAACGAACACAAGTGGTTGGGTACATATGAGAATTTGTGTATTTGTGTCAAGTTACCTGGAGGATGAAGAAGGAGGCCCAAGCAAAAGTGGCGATGATGAGGAAGATGGAGCCCTTCACCCAGTCCTTGTCGGCAGACTCAGGCGCCTCTGAGCCATTCGCAGCGTGGCCGTGGAGGTTAGCGGACCATGGGAAGTTGAGGACATTTCCCTTGTACAGCGTCATCAGCATGGCGCCGCCCACCGTCACCACTGTCCCCACCACCTTCGCCACGCACCTCACTTTCTTCATGTCCACCTTCTCCATCCTATCACAACCGAAAGAGCATAAGCATATCGTCGAGTGCTCAAGAGGAGTCCATCTCTTTAAAAAAACTAGTCATATTCAAAAGGCTCGGCACGCCGCTTAGCATATCAATTTATAATGCAGTACCTGCAGAGAAATGCCATGACGAAAGTCATCGCGGGGAGCATGTTGCTCATGGCACACGAAAAGGTTGGGGATGTGAATTTCAGACCCGCGTAGTAAAGGTTCTGATCTATCACCGGCCTGAGTACCGCGGAAGAAGAAAATAAACAAGACATAAGAACCAACGTATACAAGATCTCTTTTTCAAAGCGGGTCGAGAAAATAAAAGCTGCAGTGTTTTTTTATTAGTACGTACCCAAGAAGGCCCAGCACAAAGATTTGCATGAACACGAGAAATGTCATCTTCGGCCTCACCTTCCTGCAAATCATACCAGATGAATTAATGCCACATGCTATTCATTCCTCTGATCTCTCTCCTATGGAGCTAACAGAAGTCCGAATTGATTGCCCTGTCACTCATTAGATATAAGTACCTCTCGAGGATGAGGGCAAACGGCGCAATGACGACAGTGGCGAAGGCGTGGCGGTAGACAACAAGGACGTAGTGGCTCATGCCACCGTTGAGGGACACCTTGGTGATGATGTTCATGCCCGCATAGCCAAACTGCAGCGACACCATCGCTATGTAGGGCCGCGCTCTCTGCATGAAGTCGCTCCACCTTCCTGCTTTTCCCTCCATTTCCAAGGTTGCCATAAGGAACTAGGAATAGGAGAGGAGGCGAGAGTGAGAGAAGGGGCTTGATGAGGATGCAAGAGAAGGAAACACTTCAAAGAGGACTCTGTGCGTTTCCTAAGTACAGATTGCTGGAACGAGTGGAGTATTTATAGGCCTTTGGTGTTGGGCTCTTTATCCACTAGAGGAGCTCTGGGGTGGTGGCCTCGCGGGTGAGTGTTCGTTCCCCTTGCATTTCTTGTCCGAATATTCTTTTGACAGAGAGGAAGTGAGAAATGAGAGAAATAATCATGGAGTGACTATAATGTACAAAATTGAATCTGAATGATTAAATCCAACGGAATTCACTTGAAACCTATTAGATTTGTTGTAGTATTTAAATTTTAAACCACGCATTCATCTAATAGATCAGAACACGAGATTACGAGTTTGACTCTTTCCAAGTCTCTATTTACCTCTCTAGTGAAACACTTCCACCTTGAAGTGTTAGAGTATTTAAATATTAAATTATGCTTTTATTTAGGTACTACAAAATCTCACAAGATTTAATGATTCATATTCAATTTAGTATCACCTTTTTATAATACTTGCTTGAGAGAGTGACGTGGGATTTACTAGTGATAGGATTTTTTTTCTTATATGAGGTGGTGAGGAAAACAAAATAAAAATAAAATTAAAGGAAATGAGATATATAATTTGGTGTGGTGGGCCCCATCACAATGCCTACGCGGCGGTCTGATGCATCACACATATTTTTTATATCATTTAGGAGTCATTAGCTCCACTTGTGTACTGAAGGAATAAGAAAGGACGACCATACACTCATAGGATAAATATGTCAACCGAAGGTATAGATAGATTTTCAGTTCAAGATCTTGAGGTTACTAGGTTCACGATCTGGAGGTTACTTATTCAAATCCCACAGACGGTTTTGGGTTCGAGCCACCTCTACGAACCAGAATCCCGAACTTAATTGAATTAGCGTGCTGACAGACTATTTCAAGAGGCTCTAAGTAGTTAGTCCTTTTTCTCGTCCACTTGGGTTATAAAAAGAAAAGGAAGAGAAATGCTAGGCTCGAAGTAAGTAATAAAAAAAGAATGATTATTATTTTCATAAGAAAAATCGAATATACAGTTTTGTATTCACAAAGGAGAAATGAAAAATGATTTGTGATCTCTTATTTTGAAGTATCAAGCAACAACTTTCAATATCAAATTCTAGCGCTGGTTCCAATCAGCAAACGTCCTCATCGGCTGAGCAAATTACCTAGCAAACCCTAGAACAGAGTCACTCGGACTTGAAGACATCTTATCTTAACTAGCATGCTAAGAATCTCGGGCTCGTCAATTTGCAGCACCTGACACAATGAGAATCCGTAGTTTTTGTAGGTTAATTGTGTGCACTTTTATAAGCATCTCTCTTGTTGTTCCTCTTGCCGTGGCACGAGCACCATGTGCAGTCGTGGAGAAGGGTTGACATCCTTCGATGACGATAGAACTAGTTCTAGATGAGGCCCCGGAAATTATTTGTCTATATTTTCTGTAAGATGAAATGGAGTCTGGATGCCATATCAAATCAAGCATCGTGTAGTAAGAAGAGTTTTTCATCTCGTGTTGCACTTGCCTTTAATGATTGGCGTGTTTTCCGAGTGGAGAAATAGTAAAGGAATTCAAAAGATGTTCCTTTACTTGTAGACACCATGTTGGGTAAGATTAGACTTATTAGAGGTTTTAACGTGTGTATTCCTCTACGAGAATTGATTCTCATTGTAACTTAATGGGGATAAATCCCCATATTTTTCAAGTAATAAAATAGGAGAAAAGTTCAAAGCTGTGCATATTGCTATCAGGAACTAATTTGCCCTTTCGCTTTTATATAATTATGTTGATAATATTAGAATCTTAGCCCAAAATTCAGACTCATAGGAGGAGGGAGATTGCATATATAAATAGCATATAAATCTCGTAAACAAGCAATACAGTATACTTTAGCATATATGCTTAAACCTTTAGAAATTCAAAAACACAATTGTTTAATGCCTATCGGGGATTCTTATAGTTTGATAATTCGGGAAAAGAATTGGCTATCTACATTATCACAAGTAGTTCTTAAAGGTCAAGTATAAATAAAGTAAGATTGCTTGTCCAGAAGAAATAAATAAATAAAGTAAGATTACTAGCGTCCCTTCTCTTTTTTTTTTTTTTTTTTTTTTTTTGTGATTTTTAATTAGTCTCACTTTAATGCAAGCACTTAGAGATATGAAAGAATTAAAAAAAGATACACATTTTTCGAAAGGAAATCAATTAACTTATTTTATAGACCATTGTGACTAGCTGGGCCATATTCCGCACATGTGATGAGACGAAGCTGATCAAGTATCTTATGTCACAGTAAGAAGTGCTGGAGGAATATTCAGGCCAAACTTTGAGACTAAGGCCCCGTTTGGCAACACTCCAAACAGTGACTAATTCTGATTTTTTGTTTCCAAAATCAGTTTGGGACAAGAATCGCGTTTGGTAAAAATTTTGTTCCCGGGAACAAATTTGTTCCCAGAATCAGTTTTGGAGTAGATTTGAGAATAAAAAAAAAGTTGATTCTACATCCGAGAATCAAAAAAAGAATCAACACAATAAAACTCTTCCTCTTTCCTTCCGCCATCACACGACCGTCGCCCGCTGCCGTCCGCCGCCGCTCACCACCGCCGGCCGCCGGTCCGGTGAGCTTGCCGGAGGCTCGCCCAGCCACTGGCGAGCCTCGCCAGGGCTGGGCAAGGCCCGCCTGGCCATTGGCCGAGCTCGCCTAGCCTGACCGGTGGCCAGGCAGGCCTCGCCCAGCCCCGGCGAGGCCCGCTTGTCCACCGACGAGGCGAGGCCCGCCTAGCCACCGGCCGGGCTCGCCTAGCCTGACCGGTGGCCAGGCAGGCCTCGCCTTGCCCTGGCGAGCCTTGCCCAGCCCCGGTGAGGCCCGCCTGTCCACCGGCGACGCTCGGCCTCACTAGATCTGGCGAGGCCAAGCCTCGGCGGGGCTGGGCGAGCGTCGCCGACAGTTGGGCGAGGCTGTTGGCGACGCTCGGCCAACGAGGGCCAGCCTCGCCGAGGGCCGGCGACGCTCTGGTGAGGTCGCCGGCGACCGGCCACAAGAAGAAAAGAAAAATATGAGAAAAAAGAAAAAATGAAAAGAAAAAATGAAAAAAAGGAAAAAAGGTTAAAAAAAAGAAAAAAAGTAGAAAAAATTATTTAAAAATAAAAAAAATAATTTGGAACAGAATCAATAGACACGTTATCAAACGCAATTCTATTCCAGAATAAAAATTTTTAGACAGTTGCCAAACACGTTCTTTTGCTCAAATCAGTTCCCGGGAACAAAATAAAAAATAATCATTTCTTGTCAGAATCAGTTCCCGGGAACAGAATCGTTGCCAAACGCGCCCTAAGGCTGGTTCGTTTTGGGGAAAATAACTTTCAGGAAAATATTTTCTGAAATTTCCAGTGTTCGGGTGGTCGGAAAATCACGGTCAAGGAAAACATTTTCCGGTCAACGGAAAATCCTTTCTTGAAATCTTGGAAAATGTTTTCCTTTTTTGAAAAGAGGAAAACATTTTCCATGCCTCTCGCCTCTCGCACGAGCTCTCTTCCTCCGGTTCTCGTTCTCTCTCTCTCTCTCTCTCTCTCTCTTGCTCTCCCTGCTACGAAGCCGGCTTCGACGACGTCCTTCTCCGGGTTCAGCCTCCGCCCTCCCCGGCTGCTCTTGCTTGCTTGCTCAGGCCGAGGTGCTGCCGCTGCCGCCGCGCTCCGCTTCCCCAGCGGCTCGAAGCCGCTTGGGAGGATCCGGCTCAAGAGGGAGCACTGCGGTGGCGCCGGGAGGCTCGCGAGGAGCCCGCCGTCCATGCCGCTCGTCGTGCGGTGCGAGGCTTCCGGTGGACGGGTGAGCCTCGCCAGATCGGGTGAGGTGGAGCCTCGCCGACTTGGGGTGGAGCTCTGGCCTCGACGGATCTGGCGATCGGATCTTGGTCGGCCGGATCTGGCGATCGGATCTTGGTCGGCTCGCCATCGTCAGGCGTGTGGCGGCGGAGGAAGGAGGAAGGAGGAAGGATGAGGAGGAGGAAGGAGGAAGGAGAAGGAAAAGAAAAGGAAAAAATAAAAAGAAAAAATAAAAAGAAAAAGAAAGAAATTAGTTAACGAACGGTGGAAAATGTTTTCCACTCAAAATTTAAGTTTCAGCCGAACATCGGAAAATATAGCTATTTTCTTGAAAAATGACTTTCGGAAAAATATTTTCCGGAGATGGCTCATTTTCCGTGAAACGAACGCAGCCTAAAAGAAACCGCTTTTAGCCTTCTCGAACTAAGTGGACTTTACTGGTGAAATTCTCAAATACATTTTGGCTGAAAATTGTAATCGAATCATTAACACCAATTAGAAAATTGTCGAACTTTGAAAATCTACACGAAACCTATCTATTCCTCAAACTATATGAACAGTTGAGATACAACAAACAGAGGACTACCTCAATAGTTACAAACCCTAATTCGAATTTGAATACTATATTTGAATCACATGGCTATGTTTTAGGCCACTTTTTTTTTTTTTTTTGCCTTTTTGTAGTTCGAGCACATCTAGGTAGGCATTATGAATTATTCGATACCATACGCCAACTTATATTCTTTATCCACTTCATTTGTCATAGGTTCTTTTTGTGGATACAATATAGTCATAAAGATGGAGAATATATGGTGCACTTCTAAGATCTGATCCGACTAATGAAATGGCCCACGATCACGTAACCGCAGAAGAACAAAGGGGCAATCATCATGTCCCAAATCCGTTTTATATCCTCCAAATGTCACAATGCGTTTCAGCAAGAAATCGAATCGTTATCTACCTAAACTCTTCTATAGGTGTTGAGAATCTGGCGGTGCAGCATCCGACGATATGACTAGATTAGGATGACATCAACATTTGCTTCTAGATTCACGAAGTTCATGTCGCTTCCTTTCTTGTCTCATGTTGCAACACACGAGCTTGCTCTGACCTCCTTCTTTCGCCTTGTTTATCCAGGTGGAATATGGGAAACCTTGCATACTTGTTATGAATAAGAAAGTTTTTTGAATAGCCTTAGATACATAAAAAACGAGCTTACATTGATCGATCTGAGTTATTCTATGTCGAATACAGATTGATTGAATGTCAAATCACCTGCAGAGATTCGAAGAAGTTTACGACATCCAGATGTTCACAGAAAAGGACAGGAATCTCTCAACAGTTTGAGAGCATGTTAAGTGAACATGTGAAGTTACTTCGATGTCCAGCTTCGCAAGTTCAGATGCAGACTGTCCAATCGGCATCTCCAAAATATCCATTTCGATGTCGATGAAGAGCCCCCAACCATCAAAGCCCTTCTCGTTTTCGCGTTGCGTTTTGTTCTCCTTTTCTTCTAATAAAGAAAGATCCGAAGCTAGAGAACCTCTGCTTTATGTTTGTGCCAATTATGAGACTTCTGGAATTGCAGTGGAATCGCATGCGCTCGCCAGTGGCTGTGCTGATGTCAATTTCCGCTGCTTCTGAGCGGCGTCATCTGTCGCATTATCCAAGAGCCAAGCCGAGAAGCACCTCGTATATCGTACGTGTATTCGACGGAAGAATGTGATGAACCTTCTAAAAAAGTATAAAAAGAAACAAAAACAAAAACAAAAGGTTTGTCTTCAAATATGCAATTTCCAAAAATAATTAATTTGAGGCAATATAGGTACATTAATGATTTAATACGGCATAAAATCGACAAGCCACTCCGCTTTAATAATTCCCGTACTTTCTTCCCATCTAAAGAGTATAATCGACATGCGAGGCACTTTTATTATAAATTGTGCTTATGATGTTTTTTGTAAGTTCGAAAAGGTATATCGTTTAAAAGCTTAATTTGTTGAACTTGCCAGTCAATTGAGACATATCAGCAACGATGAAAGCCAATCATGTGGCCAAATTAACATCCCCGAGATAAGCTAAGATCTAAGTGGTCATCAATTCCAAAGATAAAAAGAAGGGGCGAAAACGAAAGAGAGAAGAAGAAAAGAAAACCAAGTGAGACCGTATAACTCCACGGCCGAGAAGCCCCTTCTTCTTTTCTGTCTCACGTCACAAAAGACGAACAACATTCCCAAAAAACAGTTCGACCCATTCGAGCCAAGTGGAGCACCGGGTCTAGCAAATGGGCTCCTAATCATCCCCAATCATACCGACACCGTTGCGTCACACACGACATAGGACCGGCCATCGCTCGCGACGGTTGCCTTTTCCTTGGTCACGAATGTAAACTTATTTTCTGCGCCCCTCATCATTTTCATTTGTGTCCCAGCAATCCATGATCGAGGGGGGCATCTTCTCGTGTCCGGATTAGAGAATGCCCCTACGATCGCTGGACACGAAGTGGATATTTGGGGGACATTCGAAGGTTGGGGGCATTGCTGTTCTTTGAAACAGCGGTCGGACAGTGTCCTCCGAACGAACGTGAATTGCAATTGGAGAGAAAAAGCGAAAAGAAATGTCGTGAGATCATCCTTTGGAAGAGCGCCTTGAACAGCAATGGCGTGGGTCCTCTTGCAAGTGTCTTGCGTTGGAAATTTCCTAGGCAATTCCTGGAGATACACTGGCGAAGCGAATCATCGACTCCTCCGACTCTTTACCTCGGTTTCTCTCGCCAGACCTGCATATATCAGAAAAATGTCCTAGAGATAACGTGGTTATCCTGGTCATACGACGGATCGAGGCAATGTTAACAAAACCTGTAAGATATATTTTTAATTTTCGACAGTTGTGCCTCTTTAATTGATATCCATGTGAAATTTAATGAGGACGCTTCGAATTTTCTCGGTGATTTAGCAGGATCGCACCGCGTGATAGAAAAGCTCGTTATGGAATAATTTAACAAGTTGCACGAGGGTTTCGAAAAGCAACTAGTGGAAGATTTCCACTGAGAAAGTGAAAGTGAGGCTGCCTGGACATGCTAGTGGCCTTGTGTGGAAATGGGATGCAGTGTCTAGGAAGGAGGTCCCAAATTTTTCCAGACGCTTGTAATGGGTGCACATTTTTAATTCAATTCTTGCTTTGTCTTTTCTTGGGTGAAGTTGGGGTTAGGTCAAGATTGATCGACAGATAGCCAAAGTTGAAGGTGTTCCCTTTATGTCTTAATTTATATGGAAAAATTATCCAAAATTAAAATACTAAACTCATTATATAAATATCCATTTAGTTCTAACTTTTTAATTTGATTTTAGTCTTAAACTCTTTGAAAATTTGTCAATTTAGTCTTTTTAACTAATTTTAACTAGAAATAGCTTATATGGATATTGACAGTTCTATGTGACATAGCTACATCCTATGTTTATTAGTTTTTTCTTTTGCCAAATTTTCATTGAATTTTTCTATTAAATCACTAATCTTTTCTTTTGTCTTGCTTACTAGCCCTTATCAGTTCCTTTTAGAATTTCCCAACCTTAGAATGATTACAAATTTCAATATGCTTAAATTATCAATTTATTTTTTATTACCAACTCTTATCATTTTCATTTTTTTTTTTAAATTGTTACTCGGACTTTAATTTTACTAACTGTTACATAAAACTACTAACTTTCATTTAGTGACTTACCAACCTTATTCCCAATTAAGTAACTCGATAAAATATCAATAAGTAACTCAAATAATAATTGGTATCCTACAACTAGTTAAAAACTTAATCGGAGAAAGTTGTTAAATGACTTAAATTAAAGCTAGCAATTACATATAAGAGCTGGTAAATTTAATGCATAATTAAGAAAGGTCAATAAAAGTTGGTAAAAAGATAAGAAGAGTTGATAATTAAAGGAGAAATAGATCAAGTGAGTAACTTAGAGGATAGTGGGTAATCCAATTTTTTTTTATCCAATTTGAGTTGATTAGCTGCGTAACCTCTTAGAAGAATGGCACGTCAATATACTTGATCAATACACAATTTCTAATGTACTCAGTTGCTCAAGTATTAAAGCAAAGAAAAAGATATTTTGATCGACATTGAAAAGTAGAGGGACATTGAAAAGTAGAGGGCTTTTTAATTTCATTATGAGAAATTAATAAAATTCTTTTCTCCTGAAGGACCACTATTGCTAGCTCCCGTGCGGAAAGCTTGTCCTTTTCAGGCACTTTGAAGGAACGTTCATGCATGCATTTGGCTAATTCCTCATCGTTCATTGCCTCAGAATGTATTAGCAAGAATATACACCGTTCTTTTCCCACGTCCTCCTTTTCTGTCTCCTTTCGCGTCGGCAATTTCTTTGAAAAAAACCCTTACCAGAAGACACGTCTCCCCCATTTTTCACAAAACCTATTCGTCACTGAAATAATGCAGTAGTGGTTCATCTTCTGAAGAAACCTGATCACACAGGTGTCGCCTTCTGTTCAGGAGCTAAAAATAAAATAAAATGTAGCTGTCATTTACTTTATGAATGACGGATCTTCCGGCTTTGCGAAAACGCCCATTTCCTGATATAAAGATGGCATCCATGATTGATCCATCAAACGGCACCTTTCGCCTTTCGCTTCTCATCCAGAAAAGCTTTTTCTGGTCAAAAGGGTTCAATCTTTTCGAAACTGTGTCAAGTCTTTAGCAGCGTGATCGACCAATCGATGGAGATGGTGTTGCCCTTGGCCCCCCCTTCTTTTCCGCAAAACTAAAGATGTGGCCAATCGTGCTGCGCAAGACAAGAACAACCTAAAACTTATCTTATTCGTAATGCTTCTGCCTTTTGATCGGAAGCCAAGCTTTATATCGGTGTGGAAAAAAGAAGAAAGGATCATAGTTTGGGGACATTACGGGAATGCGGATAGAAAGACTCTGATCGAATCCCCCCAATGAAGTGGAAAGTACACGACGTTTGAAATTGCGAAAACTTTTCTCTTTGTATTGATGATGATCGGGATCACGCCAATGGGACGGAGAGATACACAACCAAGCAAGCGAAGAGACGTGAGACGTGAAAAGCTTATCGTAGTAAAGTTGACGATGAGTTCCTTCTTTATCCTCTCCGTGATGTGCCTGCTCACCGTGAATGGAGCTTCGAAAGGTAGAAAGATACAGAAAGAAAGGGCAAAGGGTGGTTTCGTCGACCAAAATAGTGGCAGGGTTTTCTCATTTTCCATACATGTCTCATGAACATTTATCTTTGCTAGAAGAGTTGATCAAACATTTGATCGGGATGGAGTAGATTGTGTGTTCAAGTTGCGGCATCTTTCACTTTGACACTGCGAATAACCATAGGGTTTGGCTTTGTCACTTTATGGGTGAAGTCTTATCCGATATACCCAGACAAGGTAGTTTGAATGTATTTATAATTAGTCGAGCAAAAAATTTGAATGTCCTGTATTTCTTTTCTCATTATCAATGGACCTAAGATAAATCTACAACACCGACCTGGTTTCCCTTGCCGTCGCAATCTAGCCAGCTACTTTAGGGTAAATAATGCTCGTGATGATGTTTTGTTTGCCGACTTCATTTTTCTTCCTACTTTTCGAGCACAACTATATCGTGCAAAACGTTGGTGAAGACGAATGGCATGCATAGATTAACAAAAAGTTATATTCAATTAGCGCTAATTGTTGAGAAGACAAGCTTGCATTTAGAGATAAACAAAACCAAGGCACGAGAATCATGAAGATGGCAACAAAGGTCAGGAGGTGGACTAATAATGAAAATGGATTAAGTGGAGAATCCACCGTTACCCATTTACTTCAACGTGGCAGACAAAACTACTTAATAAATTCCGAACTTCGAATTCGACATCCTGAACTAAGAAGCGCTCTCATTGATATAATTGAGGGCATTACTATGGTTTCTTTAGTAGGTAAAAATAGGGAATAAAGTAACGTTGAAAAATGGAATAGATGAAGACGGGATTTACTTTTCGTTTCGGAATCAACTGAGAAGCCTTCTTCGCCAATCAACCCTCGTCATTGGACGAGTCAAATTTCCAATGCATTCACTCCCCCCCACCCCCAAAGTGCCTTTTGAATTTGGGGAGATTGCAACTATTTAATGACGCGGACGCCCCCTCAATCCTGTTTCATCGGATAATACGTATGTGGTCGAGAAAATTTTGCCAAGATGTGGACTGTCCTTTCTTTAGGACGACCACGAAATAACCTCGTATGTCCCCACATCCGATGTATTCTTTTTGATTGTAGTCCACTTAGACATGAGCGATTAATATATGTGAAGTGGTGGATGGAATTCGAGCCGGGCAGATCTGACAGATAGGTGATTAGGAAAAAACAAGCCAAAAAGCTTGCTCTCTGGTTGGAGCTCGATCGCAATGTGTGATCAAACTTGCACAAAACAAAATGGCTACTTCGATCTAAAAGACGAGGAAACGTGAAGTGCTTAAAGTAAAATTGAAGAAATTGTGCCTGAAATTAAATGCCAATTCTTAGCTGATACTTTTTTGGTACCGATGGACTATGGCAAGGTGACCCACTCTCTTCTTATCTATTTGTCGTGGTTATGGAGATTCTTAATAGAATTATAATTTAGAGAGTGGCTGTATCTTCTTTCAAGTATCATTGGCGTTGCAAAACAGAAAAAATCTCTCACTTATGCTTTGTCAATGATTTGTTTCTTTTTGTTCATGGGGATGTTCATTCTATTATTTGCCTTGTTGAAGCATTTGATGATTTTGCATGTCTCACAGGACTATATTGTAAGCCGGATAAATGTCAAATCTTTTTCTCTGGGTTGGCCGAAATAGAAAGGGTATTATATTGGATGACACGCGTTTCCCCACGGATAACCTTCCCATTAGATAGCTTGGTGTTCCTTTTGTCACTAGACGACTCACGCACACAGATTGCAAGAGCTTGACTAATAAAATCTTTAAAAAATTAGAAGGTTAGGGCATGCAACATACAGCTATGCTGGTCGTTTACAGTTGACCAAATCAGTACTTATTTCCATATGTACTTATTGGATGCAAATGTTTTTACTTCCAAAGCAAACCATATATGAAGTGGAGAAGAAGATTAAATAATTCTTATGGGATGGAAATATGGAAGACCACCGATCGCATAGAGTTGCTTGGGAAATTGTTTGCTCGCCAAAAAGGGAGGGGGGGGGGGGGGGGGGACTAGCTCGATCTAAATCTATATGATAAACTTTTACTGGGCCGCATGCTTTTGAGATTTGTAAATTGTCCATCGTCTTCCTTATGGAGTAAGTGGGTTCACAATACCAAATGTAGAGGCATTTCGATTATGCATATTGAAATCAAGGGTAGTATGACATGGAGCTAGCATGGTATTATTAAATTGAAACCAACTTCAGCTTCAACCATATCTAGGCAAAGTTATAGTTGCAAAGAGTTATACGATGAACTCAAAAGTGTGGGATTGACTATGGGATGGTATCAACTAATATGGATAGGCAAGGTCAACAAACACAATTTTATTGGGTGGCTAGTTTATAGAGATAGACTATTAACAGCGGATATCATATCACATTGGATGCCTACAGTAGCAATCCATTGTAATTTTTGTTTGGTTGGTCTAGAAAGTTGAGATCATCTATTCTTCTAGTGCACATGGAATGGAAGCATGTGGCATATTATACTTGCACAATACATAATTTATCGTTCTTTAGGAGGATGGAATGTTGAACTCCAATGGATAATCGGGGCTACCAAAGGCAAGGACTTGGCAGCAAGGCTTCTCAAAGTAACTTTCCTAGCAACCATATACTACATTTGGATGGGACATAATTGTAGAGATTTCCAAAACAAGTCAAATGATGTCCCCATCATCGTGGCTAAAATTTGTAAATTTATCAGAGGGCGAGCTTCATATTACAAAAATTTTAGACCTTCACAGACAAATGTAGTATTAACTACCATATGGAGATTCCCTCACTCTATTTTTTCACATTCTTAGTTATCTTTGTTATATTGGGAAATGCCCCTAAGCTCCCATGCATCATCGTATGAATGACACTTACATTTCAAACCCCCAAAAAAAAAAAATTAAAGGAGATGGGAGCAAAACTAAAAGAAATCAAAGGATAAGTATATCAAAAAAAAAAAAAAATTGAAATCAAAACTCTGAAAAAAATCGTGAATGGAATTGAAATAACTGAAAAGTCTATGCTAAGATGGAACTCAGATGTATTGAAACGGACACAACACTAGTACTCACAAGTAGATCGAGGTGCTCTTACTCTTATTTCGATCGAAGCAACCCTTGGTTAGTTTCGGATGGAGACCAATTATTACACATAACAGGTCAGAATTAGGCCGGAAGAGCTCCGGATAGAGGTTAAATTAGGTGTAACCCGACTCTTGCCTTCTAGTCTTCATCTTGGTCTGTACCTTCACTTAAATTTAACCCTATACATTTTGGGCTGTAAAAACACGCAGTAAAGCTCTAAAAGATTACATCATATCCACGAACATACGCATTCATCTTTTTTCCTGTTTCTTTTTATTTTAGAAAAGAAGGGAACTCAAAATAAAATATTTGAGCTACAAAACTTTCTATCGTTGTTAGCGTCAGATTGCACTTGAACAAAACCCTGCATGAAGAGAAACGACTCCGTCTCTCTTTTGTCCAAATAAAGAGAACAGAACAAAGCTAAAACATCTTAGTGGAATCCACATCACTGCACTTCCTAAACTCACCCGCATCACACTAATGGCGATTTAATTAATTAAATCAACGTGGAGTTAATTCTGTCTTAGTGCTGTTGTAGTCATAAGCACGAACCGGGCCTTGCTTCGCTAAAGAATGACCCCGACCCTCATAATCAAACAGAAGTTAGTGCCAAGAAGTCATCGAAATTCGACAATCAGAGGCTTCGAAAGATGGCTTTTGGGGCGACACTTCTCGGTACGAAAAGGTTAGTTGTCTTCAATTAGGAGTCGCGAGTGAGTTTTTTGCAATGCGATCTCCCTTTTGATGAAAAGAGATTAGAGACAGCTACGAGCGCCTGCCTACCCATTTTGTGGACATTAATTAAGGAAGCACTTGGTTTATAATCAATCTCCACATCTAAATTATTTTAAATAATTTCGCTTGGTTGGAAAGCTACGCAGATGATGACACCCCTTCGCATTTCGGAATTCAACCCACCACGACCAAGACGGCTACGATTCTCCACACATTGCTCTTATTTGACTTATGTTGCGCAGGAAAAGAAAAGGATAAACATGCCAAAAACATGCTTAGTCTCCCTCTCTCTCCCCCTCTCTTTCTCTCGTGGTGTGCTGTTTTTTTTTTTTTTTTTTTTTTTCCAACTCCTTTTTGATTTCTACAAGAGCTTCATGATTAGGCCCGACAATGCTTTGGTATGATTGTGCCGCCTCAAACTTTCCCGCTAAGGAGTAGATATGTCGGGGTCAAACGTCGAAACATGATCTAGAAATCGAATAGAAAATCAAGCGGAGAATTAAGACACACACAAAGTTTACATGGTTGGGCACTTACTATCGTCGATAATTGAAATTCCACATGTTGGAAAGGAATATCGACACCATGGTTGAAAGGACGGAAAGAGGAAGGTGGTTAAAAATAAATCATCGATATTGCCTTGTTAGATGTTCCCGTGGTAATGTTGTCAGTCAAGGCAACATCTTTACTGTTATTTCTGTTAATTTTTTTACGAATCAACGCAATTTGCTCTTCTGGAGCCCTTTGCTCTAATCATGGTCGAAAATCGAGGAACCTAGAACTTTAGTTTTTGCCGAACGAATTGCGCGTGAAATCGGTTTTTTCGAGCTGTCTGATAACCGCTTTCCATCGCTAGAAAGCTGTCGTGACCAAGGCCACCAATGAATATTTTCTTTTCGTGGGTCAGAATTCCACAGCAGTACTGAATTGAAGAGACCCCTATGGGCAAATTGCAATCCAAGGAAAACCGACAGTCGGGCTCGGGCTCGGGCTCGGCCTCCTCCGGAAGGAGTCCAATCCAAAGAGGCCGAGAAGAGTTTCTCTTCTTAATCGGGCCGATTATGACCATGAGAGGTTATATAAAGGGTTTAAAGTAAGCTTGGGCCCCTTCAATCCGACTCTCAACAGACCAAACGAAGTCTGACTCTACCGACCAACAACAACAAAAAAAAAGAAGAAAAAAGCCTGACTCTTAAGGCCCCAAAACCGTCAAACGGACAAATAGAGTTGAAAATGGTCCGAACCCCAAATAGACCAATTTAACCATCAAACTCATCGGTTTGAGGATTCATGGTTTAAAGTTGGCAGTACTTTAAGGCTGCTGCAGCTTTAGATGTGGCATAACCATGCGAAATTCACCTAACACCCGATAAAAATTGCATCGCAACACCCCTTTTCACTATTAAACCTGCCGGGCTCTTTTCATGAAACTCAGGCATGAAAGAATGATTCAAACCAAACCCAGTTATGCCTCAGAATCTATAAAGAAAAGAGCCCTGACCGAATGAACATATTGCAAAAGGTAATTTCTTCGTGTCTTCAGGGTTAGTGGTCAAAAGGAAAGGACGGATTCAGTCGCTTCCGAACTCGATTTTTGAGGAAGACTATCATTCCCTCGGGAGGAACACATATGGCGAAGAGGGCGTAATTTTCTCTAGTTCTCTGAATTCAGACGAAAGGAAATGATAACACATGCGGAATCGAAAACGAAAAGGGAGACTAGGTTTGTCTCGTTCTGTCTGGCCAGACGTCCAATGTGTACAAGTCTGTCTTGTCTCGCTCACTGACTGAGCCCGTGAACTGACAATTAACAAAAAAATGGGAACCATTACAAAGATTGGTGTTTGCATTTCATGCCTTTCTTCATGCAATAGAAAATAATTTTGCCTGTCGTTTGTGATCTGTCCAATCAAACGAGAGTACTTTAATAATGCTAGCCGGGCAGGACCAAGATACTAGGAATTTGAATTGGATCCACTCAAGCCAAACAGTATGCTCGCTTGTAAGGTTCATCAGGATTCCAGATAGTTTACATTGTTTATAGATATTCGTGTTTATAGAGATTCGAATCTCAACATCCGGTTTAATTCATTGATGATGTGTCATAATCCCGTACAAGTCTTGAAACTTTATACGTGCGCTCAAACCTTATTGTCTAGATTTAATGATGTGAGATTTTGCTGGGACCATGGTGGATTGTTCTAAAAGCCGATTTGAATGAGGTTCAACTGCGCTTGGTGGTCAGAGATGTTGGAACGTGAGAAAGAGTGCAATCTTGCGGAGAGTTTCAATTCCGACAAAGGATTTGAGGATTCTTGGTCCTATCTTTTCCCACTCTTACATTCTTGCTAGAGAGAGTCATGGTAGTTCACTTGGAGTTTAATAGAGCTATAATTACAGTTGAAGAGGTTCGAATACTTGATCCAATTCAAGAGAGATGCCTACTCTATTATAGTGTTGTGGAAAGAAGCGATTGAACAATAAATAAACAAAATGAGAAAATAAACCGGGCACCATAGGTTCAATTGGTGTAACCTACATTCACAAAAAGAGAAATACAAGATTTCATTATAAATCAATCGATATAACAAATATTACAAGCATATTCCAGTTACTTAAACATTCTCGATGTTTGCCAGCCCCCAATTACACCTAATAACTTACACAATTAGCCCCACAATTCTCCGTGAAATAATCTTTTGAGTTCACAAAGGAATTATGCAAAATCTTACCAAGCAATTTTATCTTTCAAAATTTTGAATTTGTACAAGAACGAAGTCAGATTGCTTTCTAAGAGTTTGTATGAGCTAGAAATTATTTGTCCGAGCTCTGACATTCCTGACCAACTTATCTTAGAGAATATATGTCTCAAGTTTAATCCGAAAAGAACTTTTCTCATTCAAGTGGTTTCCTAGTTTGATTAGGTCTCCTAAAAAGAGTTTCCTATTGGCTTTAGATGAAATACGTATCAACCTCGTGAAAAAGAAATAAGCTAAACTCATCCTCCTCATCATTTGATGGAAATGTTTTAGCTTATGGCTATTTGCTTGGTCACTTTGCTAAGAAATCTTTGAACTAGCATAGATAAGGAAGTGACATTCATTGTAATATCCTCGATTTCGACCCGTATTTTGGTCCCAACTAGGAGGTTAAGCTAGATAGGCCTTGGATTAGTCGAACCTTTCTAGAAAACAAGTGTGAAAAGTATTAAATGAGGATGATGAGCGTGGAGGCTTATGTGTCCTAAGTAATTAATGAAGGGAGGGTGACTCATGACCTAAGGAAATGATAGCAAGTGATCTTGCAAGCCAAGTAGAGCACCGCCTCTCCTCCATAGACTTGCCACCTTGAGTTTCATAGGTTTTGATTTCCCAGTTTTTCAAAACTGCTAGACCTTTTATGCTTTCCAATTTTATGGAGATCTTTGTGCTTTGAATTTGGAGAAACTTTCTTCATGGAAGTTGTTCTAAACATCTTTATATAAAACATACTTAAATTTCATATTCTTCTGAGGTGAAATAGTTGGAACGAAGGTACAATTAAGTACTGTACAGAACATGCTCAGTATAGTGAAAATAGTAACTAAGTTGCTTTCTCGAATTTTTATAAACTTTTCCCTTTCAAATTTAATCATGCTTCATTCATGAAAGTTATAAAAGAAGACCATTTCCACAACATATAAAAGTTTCAAAGAATTTTGTGAAGATTAAATTTCGAAATAAGTCTCTCTCTCTAACCGTTAAATTGGCTCAACTGATGAATTTTTGTGTTGTGTTCAGTGAATTTATGCTCTTTCCACAGCACGAATTTTGCTGAGTTTTCTCATGAAAAATGTTTCTTAAGATCTTTCCGACAACATATTAAAATTTTACAATTTTTCGAGCTCGTTTGATAAGGTAGACACTGATTTCAAAAGTTGATCGAAACTGTTCTTCAACTTAGAATGAGAGGTTACATGCCAAACTTGGAGAGGAAGGGGCTACACACCCAACTTAAGGAGGAAGCCTTGTCAAAATCTTAGGTGTCCATTTTAATATTATGTAATAATGCCAAAAGATTTGTCTTGGTAAATAAGTTAGTAATTTATAACTTAAGTGAACCATACCATGGAAAATTCTAGAATGCTTGGCTTAATGAGCAAGAAAAGCCATGAAAAATGTGCCAAAAAATCCAAGACTTTTGATGGCCATATCTTAGGCATTAAATGAAGGGATGAGTCACTAGCTTAGGTGGCCATTTGAGGATTTGATCATTATTACATAAGATTTTCCTTGGAGATTAAGTTAGGCCAAGTAACGATGAAATTAGGAGTAACTTGGAGAATAAGTAACACATGTTCCTTGGAGGCTAGTCCTTAAGTGAAGGTATGATTCACTACCTTAGGTGGCAAGGAGAAGATTTGGTAATCATGACGATAGGATATTCCTTGAAGAATAAGTTAGGGCCATTAATGAAGCTTGGCTTGGCCTATAAATAGGAGAACCACCCCCATTCATCCTCATCCTTTGGCTCACTTCTTCCCCTCCTTCTTTCTTGCACTCCCTCTTCCTCTCTCGATCTTGCTTGCCCACCACCTCGCAAGACGACCCTCTCGATGAAATCACTTATAGTTCATCAAGGTTCATCAAATGTAAGTAGAATCTCTAACTCTTAACTAGGGTGATAGTTTACATCGTCGAATTTAGTGGTGTGCTCACCCGTGTAAGCCGTGTGTATGGTGTAATGTTCTTTTGCATGTTTGCTCATGTCTACATGCTTGAGTGTGTTCACGCCCCGGGACAAGGTCAAGGTTTGCTCGGCTTAGAATCGACGTCAAGTTACGATGGCCTAAACATGCAACCCAAGCCACGAACCTAGTATTGTTCCCGTCATAGTAGATAACATGATGTTGAGGATCATGACACTCTCACTTGAATGAGCACTCCCTCGCACCTTGCATATGTTGGCTAAGATAAGAGATGAAAAATCGGCTTGTGTGTGCACTTAAAGAGCAAAAAGTGCCCATTGCCACATAGTGTTGGCGGTGATGCCTCGTTCATTAGATAGAATGCCCTAATTGAGCCAGGATGCCTCGGGTAAGCTAGCCTCAAGATGCCCTGGTTGAGCAAGGATGCTTGGGTTGACCTCGAATGCCTTGGTGAGCCAGCGCCAAGATGTCTTGGTTGAGCCGGGATGCCCTGGTTGAGCCAAGATGCCTAGCTTGAAGCTAGATGCATCGGTTGAGCTATGAAAGCCTAGTTGAGCAAAGACGATGATAAATGAATTTGCATGAGTGCTGGTATATACATAAATATGATGTTGATATGTCCATTGACAAGCTAAAAGTAAGTATACATTGAAGCATGTTGCAATGGGCATCTGCATGTAGTTAAGGTGTAGCAATAAGTTTGCTGATGATCTGTCATTGATATTGCATTACGAGTGTTATACCTACTAGATTTTCATGATGAGATGTTTTCCTAGTAGAGAATTAGGGGTTTTACTTACGGAGTTTCCTCAAAACTCACCCCTCATCCTTTCAATCTTGTAGGCATAGAAGTCTCATATCAATTTTGAGAGTTGCAATCTTGCTAGAGGAGCTAAGGTTTACCCCAACCTTTTAAAGATGTGGTAGTTGTAAATATAATAGCCCGTGATAGAAGGGCTTGTAAACATAGCTAATGTAATTGTGTGTTTGTAAATGGTTGTTTTCCTAGTTGTTTATGTTGTTCGGGTGTTGTATGTATGCTTTTGCATGTGCTTAATGAAAAGATAAAAAGAAATGGGATGGCAACGTGCTTGGGACATCGCGAAAATAATCCTTGCTGCTCATGACCCTAGGATGGAGTCGGGGTCGTGACAGTCATAGTAGTTAGCACACAATACTTTACATGCATGCCCGTGCTAATGGTGATAAGAGGTGGTTATCAATAAAGTCTTTGTTGGGAAAATTTTATATATATATATATATATATATATATATATATATATATATATATATATATATATAACCTATTTTAATTGCATCAATTCACTCTTAATTTTTCTTCTGTTTTTTTTTTTTTTGCCAATTCAGTGTTTTAAATATTTTGTGATTGTGCAAATTTAATTTATCCAACCAATTTTAGCTAACCAATGCTAACATGGACAAATTTAAATATTATATTTTTCTTTTCTTTCTTTTTTTTTTTTTCCCTTTTTTGATGTTTCGAGTAGAGTCCCTTGAAGTAAATTGTGAGCTTATGCAAATTCTCTCAATGTCTCTCTAAACATTTCTTTTTATTCAACCTAGTAGGATCCTTTGAGAGATGTAGCTCTACTAAGTTAGAGATGTTACCATCCCAATATCTTTGAGCGTCTTTATGCTCTGATCCAAATTTTTGGATTGTTCACATACTTGCTACTACTGACCTGGTCTTCTCTAGTTATAAGTATAGATCTTTTCATTGATATCAAAGCCATGGTTCCATTTGCAACTTGGTTAGTTCTATGCGCTTAAATGGTGCATCCAGTGCTAAAAAGATTTTCACATCATTATGGCCAACCTTGAAACTCTTAATGCACTTGTTACTCTTGCTTCCCCATCTTCTTATTTTCTCTTAGACTTTTTGTATGTCAAATGCGTCTAAGATTGACTATCTTTATGAAGTCTCTCTCAGTGATGACACAAAGATTTCAAAAACCCAATTTCCTCTTATGAACCCATATTCTGTTTTTGCTAAACCCTTTTCATCATTCTCCCCTAACCGTTCTATTAGACATCTTATCCGCCAAACTCCCAAAGAAGTGAAAGAGTACATGCAATCCTCCAAGTTTGATCATCATCATATTCTAATCACTAAAAATGAGTATTTTGTTACTCTCGAGAATTTCCCAAATAGTGGTATCAACAAGGATATTCTCATATCCATTATGGAGTTGTCCGTCTCACATTTACTTTCCATTGTAAAAAAAAGCTTACCAATCATGGCCAAAATGGCTATATTGGATCCCTGGTTTTTGGATAACAGCATACTTGTATTGGCACTGTATGCTGGGACAATTTTTGTAACCTTATATCCAAATTTTAATTTTGTCCTTTTAGACCCTCAATTGCTTTTCTTCCTGAAAGTTCAAATTCAGTTCATTGGAACACCCCAAATTGCTGATTCCATCACAACACTGCATTATCATATGGTCTATCAAATGTAGAATCACACCCTTGATCTAAATTCTCAAAAATTGAAATGAGTATGCTTTGTTCATCTCTATACAAAATGACCAGGCATCTTGTATCCATTTCTCTAAGCAAATTCTTAAAAAAAAAAAAAAAATTGGCCAGACTCCTAGATACTTAGATTACCAATTATGAATAGTTGCACTAGAACAATAAACCTCTTCAGTCCTTAGATTATGAATTTATGAGAAAAAATGATGGCACTGTTGCTATCAAATTCGGCAAAGAAAATGAAGAAAACCCTTCAATCTTCCAAACTTTGTTTATAATTGAACCCTGCGTTCCAGAATCAATCTTTAAGCTAGATCTAAAGAAGTTTGTTAAATACTTCTAGAGTAATGGAAATCATATCTATTACTACAAAGGCCGATATAATGATTGTTTTTGGGATCCTTTCTGTTAGTGTTCTTACTTTACAAATTCTCTTAATGAAGTGGACCTAATTACAAGGCTAGGTGAAAACCCAAAAAATCAAAAGATGGTGTATGTTAAAAGTATTTGAACGGAAACCCCTTTGTTGATACCCTCAATGAAAGTGGTAAGTTCCAATTCATGGTTTTTTATACTTCATCTCCACCACCGGCATACACATTATCACCTCCCGTTCCATCAGCTTTACCACCTACGCCACCTCCCTCATCTCCTCACAAAAAACCAACTATTTCTCCATTCTATAAACCAATTCTAAAATGGGCAAAAAAGTATTCATACCCACTATAACTTTTAAATAAGACATCACCCAACTAAGAAAAGTAGATAAAAGATAATCCTTTTATCTCCATTTTCCATGATACATGGAAGGTACCGTCATGTCCCAAAAATACACAGTGGGGGAACATAAAGGTAAAAGAGAACTCCAGTTGTTGAAGTTGTTCTAAATTGGCAATCAGAGAGTCTTCTAGTACACAATAATGTTTTCAAAACAATCGATTCCAAAATCGTTGATGCACAAAAAGATCTTAAGAGATATGATAAAACCACCAATAAGATGCTTTCAGACTTTTAGAAAAGGCTTCATGCCCTAGAATCTGGACAATATTTGGGATATCATCATCTCCAAAGTCCAAATGTGGAAATAGAGAAGCTTAAGAGGCAAATCCAACTCCTTGATGAAGGGAAATTCAAACATACTTATCCATTCCCAACTTTGCCATGAACCGAATATTCTCTTCCACCACTACAAAGTGTTTTGGAGAAAACTTTCTTATGTGTTTTGAAGCTGACAAAACGTTTCCATCAGTCTAGTCTGAAGGATTGCGGACTCTTTAGTCAAAGTCTGAAGATCACTGAACCGCCAGACTCAAGATTCAAAGTCTATCCCCATTGACAGTTTCTAGACCGTCAAAGAAGTCTTATCCAGAACTCAGTATTTTGTTGAGGATTTAATTCTATCGATTGAAGAAGATCTCTTGACTGGAGATAGCATCTCGGAATCCATTATTCAAATTGAGATCGATTAAGGGATTTTGGATCCGTTGATTGGCAAAGCATACTTGGAAGGTTCTACTTATGAAAACTTAGATCCTGATTGTATGGGCGAGCAAGATTGGTGGGCTATCGTCATATTTATTAAATAACTCGAAATCTCCCTAATTGATTCTGTCCAATGGGTAGATTGGAAGAACTTCTTTGGTAAGTGCTAACGGGTATGAAGGCATGGATGAGTATAAAAGGATAACGTTCCAGTTATTTGAGTGTGTGCACGATAGAAGAATTCCAAAGTTTGAAGCTCCTTGTTCTTTGTCAATTCAATTGTTGAGCATAAACTTATACTCAAAAGAAAGCTTATACTTTTGTGAGACCTTGAGGAAGTGTAGCAGTCTCTATATTGTGGAATCAAGGAAGAGCCATACTGTAACAACTCTTTTAATTCTTAGTGAAATCCAGCCAATGGGCTGTCAATGCGGAAGAGTGGACGTAGGCTTGGATTAAGTTGAACTACTATAAACCCTGTGTTCTTATTATCTTCTCTAAGCTCTTTTACTTCGATCGTAATTCTATTTGATTATTAGAGCCTAATTTCATTTTCATAATCTATTGCTAAACATAGTTGATTTAAAAGTAAAATTACTCTCTTTACTTTGCAAAATTTGTTTTCACACCTATTCACCCCCTCTAGGTGCTCATACTAGCTTTCACACAAAGCACTTCAATTTTTGCTGCTCTCATAGAAATCTCTGCCAAATGAGATAAAACTGATATGGTAGAAATGTGAAACCGCTTTAGAGAAATGGATCCGCTAAGGAGAGAAAAATGAGAAAGAAAAGATTCCTAAAGAATCTTCAACTTCTACAAAGGAGGAGCCAGACCAAATGATATTATCCAATCCATTAGAATCATTTTTAAGAGATTTAAGTAATCAAGAAGAAAAATGACTTGATTCCACTGTCATGAAAGATCAAATGTAGCCTCTTCTAGAACCGATTCTTCCAATTGATTCAGATTTAGAATTAGATTTGGTTTCTCTTTCATCCTCCCCATCTTTTTCAATCCTTGCTATTGAATCATTTCATATTGTACTGGTCACTTCTTTAATATTCATGGCTGATCCTCCATATCATGAAATGAATTTAAATCCTTATAAACTAGAGGTCGTCTAACCAAATAATCCATCCCAGAATCTAACTTCCCCTTCTAAACATTTTTTTTTTTTTTTATCATTGATAACATTCCTGATTCCAAATAGTTAGAAAGATTTGAAGAATTTCATACTAGACTAAATGTCTAGGCTCTCACAAATCATGACAAATATGATGTCATTTTTGGATTTGTCACGAGATTCACAGGTAGCCTCAAACATCGATGGTAATTGGTTACAAAACAAGATCAAGTGCAATTTCTGCTCTCAGCAGACTTCGGCTAAGCTATTGCTCTCCTATACCTTTTTTTCATTGGCAAACCTGCTGACCTTCATGAGCTCAAAAGAAGAGAGTTCTTTGAAAGAAAATTTTTCTCTCTCCAAAAAAGACATCTTGACAAGCATTATCGAAAATGATCAAACTCTTCAATGACCTTGGAGCTGATGCGAACGTGAAATGGGTTTTTCTAACGTCTATTCCTAGAGAGCTATCTCAGCAAGTTAAGAGATCATTTCTTAGCAAGTAAAGGAAAATTGTGTATATTCCTTTGGGAGAAAGAAAAGAAAATATCAATTTGTCTTGATGATTTGTATCTAAGGCGCCAGATGATGAAAGCATACCTTAAAGACAATCAAGAACTTGACGGAGCTTGTTCGCATCAAAATTTGAAGATTAAGTTTTCCAAAAAAAAAAATTGTGATAGCTCTTGTGGAAAATTTTCTAGAAAGAAAAGACATTTCAAAAAGTATTAGGTATGAAGGTCCAAGTATAGATCTAAACATTTCCGGAAAAAGAAAAAATGACAATTCCTCGAAGAAAGAAAGATCACTCAAACCGGAAGAAATCAGCTCGTTGCTTCATCTACAACAAAATGGGTTATTTTGCCAAAAATTGCCTTTAGGCGAAAAATAGTTAGAAACACTTAATACATAAAGATTCTTCCTAAAGAATATTGGACTTCTTGTGTTCGGCATTTTAATTCTTCTTCTTTTTTTTTTTTTTGGTAAAAGGTAAGAAACATTTCAATTCTTGTTTACAAGATACTTTTTCGACAAACGTATGAACTACACCGATAACTATTCATTTTTTCCTCAGAGTTCAACAACCACTAAATTTTTTTGATCTAATCTTCCCAACAAAGATTTGATTATTGGTTAGGATGTTATGACTCGGATTCCTCAATTCCGAATCATTCTTGAAAAAGGCCTTAAGTATAAAGATTGGTTCTCTGAATTTGTCAATATTCAAAGAGTCTTCTCTATCCAAATGAGTTTGCTAGATTCGATCATGTAAAAATTGTTAGAATCCCATTTTGAATTCTCTCGGAAATATCCTCATCCTTTGTGGAAAAATCCAGAATTTTTTGTTCGCTTTTCTTTTAAAAAAAATGAAGACATAAATTCCACTAAGACGAGTCACATGAGAATGAACCCAAAACATCTTGCTGCTACTCAAAATGAGCGCTCAAAGTTACTACAATAAGGCTTAAAGCGCTTAGAAGATGCGATTGGTAATCAATTACTAGCCCTTCAACATTTTCCTCCAAGATGATAAATTCTCATTGCCCTTCGAAATTCTCTTTTTATTGGATTATCAAAAACTCACATATATTCCAAATTCGGTCTCAAAGCTGAATTTTGGCAATTAAGCATTTATCCCAAAGATAAGCCCAAGATAGGGTTCTATATTCCAAACCAGTATTTTCAATAGATAGTTCTCCCTTTTGGCCTCAAAGTAACTCCATTCTTATTCCAAAAGGCAATGTGCCGAATTTTTCAATCAGCCCTATCAAGTGTAGTAGTCTACATTTGATGACATCTTACTCTATAACCTTGATAAGGAATCCCACTACCAACTCATGGATCGATTTGTAGACATCGTGAAAAAAATATGGAATCGTGTTTTCTCATAAAAAGATGAACATTGCCTAGACATAATAAATTGAATTTCTTGGTATGCACCTCAATAAAAATATATACTATCCAAGGCTGCATATTACTTAGGAATTATTAAAATTTCCAAAAGAAAATTTCACGATAAAGTAAATTCAGTAATTTATTTGGATAATTAATTATCCGAGATTTTATTCCCAACATTGCAAAAATTGCTACTTCCATTACAATTGATACTAAAGAAGAATCCCCTACCTTAAAGCAAAGCTTAAACCAAAGCAGTTACAAAATTAAAAGAAGTAATACAAAATCTTCCTCCATTGCAAATGCCATCCACCAGAAAGAAAATCCCCTAGACTGATGCTATTGACGAATATTGGGTAGCCATACTATTTGAAGAACTTGAAGGTAAGCGAAAACTTCGTGCTTACAAAAGTAGAAAAGTTTTTCAGGCTGAAATGAATTATCATTCTAATTTCAAGAAAATATTGACAGTAAAAAATGAAATAAAAAAAATTTGAATTCCATCTTATTGGTCATCATTTTCTAGTGGAATTAGATATTACATCTTTTACCCAAATGACCAAATTCAAACAGAAGCAGATTCCCCACTCTCAACTACTTTGATGGATAGAATGATTTTTGAAATACTCTTTTAAAACCAAGCACATTGTAGGAAAGAAAAATGTTCTTACCGATTTTCTTTCTAGACCAAAAGTACCAACATAAATTAACATGTACATTTTCAGGCATGCTTATCCTCAATAGGAAAAGTACAAGATTAAATGAATGCGAGATTAGCTAAACTTAGAATATCTTCAAGAAATCATTGAACAAATCTAAAGTGATAGCCTCACTGAAAATCTTGATAACTTCATGTGGTAATGCCATATAGATCTATTCAGATTCCATGGAGGCTCGATTATTTATCTTTTTGGATAAAACTCCAAGTATTTATTTATTCATCTATTAATTTGAAAAGAAGATGATTTCCATGATTAGCTTCGATAGCCGTTTTGGTACTTAACCCAAAAGTACTTAATAGTTGTCGAGTTCTCCATCAGAAAATTAATTGTCAAGTTAATCAAATTGATCACACTTCGGCGTAATGAAGGGAGTGAAAGTGATAGAAACCTTTTGACTGTATCTTCCTACTTATTGGAAACACCTCTTTGCACAAGAACTAGGAAATGCCCCTCAAGCAGAACCAGAGCTACACATAGTAGATTTTTTTAGGAGACCATGGACTTTTGTGCAACATAATGGCACCCTCACTAGTGCACCAAAAGGAATAAGAACCATAACATATAAGCCTTAAGCCTTAATCGCATCTCTAAGAAGCCCATATTTACAAGATATTTCCAGATTGCATTGGATCCGTTAAATACAATTACCGAGAACTTTAGAGGGTCCTATGCCAAGGAAACTGGACCATTCTTGAAGAAATATGGGACTACCCAACACCTGTCTCGTGGGACCACTATGGTCTTGCACCCAAAGCCATACAAGCACTTGAAGAATTCAAGCAAGCATATGATCAAGCAAGGACACCTTTATTGCAAGAGCAAGAAATGATAGACACAGACAATCCTACACAATTCTCTAAAAAATCCTATGCTTAGGCATCCTATGCCCAATGGGGAGTCCTCTCTCTGAAGATCCATATGATCAAGGACCTTTGTCCTTATCTCTTGGAATGGACCCCAGCATAGTCTCCCATTATACCCAAATAGCAAATTGGCTCGAGTTAGTCATGCTTGACGACACTCCAAAACCCTCCAGAATTCATAAAGAAGAAACTGTCTCAAGCAGTCGAAGTATGTGGGATACCCTGATCTCACAAAGGGGATCCTCTCACAATACCAATAGTCCTCCTGATGATGTTGGAATGGAACAACACTACAAAGAAAAATGGCTAGCAAGACATAGCTCTGATGATTCAAACTATGATTACAACTCTCAAGATAGTAGATAGATCTGTAACGAAAGTTACTATAGCATGGCCCACTATAGCAAAGTATTATAGCAATAAATTAGAGAAATCACTGTTTACAGTCACTATTCACATTATTTAAAAATAATTCCCAATTGGGAATGTTGGATCCTCTATGTGTTTTAAAACCCGTGAGCTTGGTTTTTATTTTGTGTGACCTCTTAATGCCTATAAAAGGTAAAGATGATGTAATGTTTCGGGCAGAATCCTTTAAAGTAAAGTGTGTACTTATACAAATTCTCTCAATGTCTCTCTAACCACTTATTATTCTCTAACCTGATAGGATCATCTGAGAAATGTAGCTTTACTAAGTTAGAGATGTTACTATCCCGGTATCTTTGAGTGTCTCTATAGTTTGATCCAAATTTTTATATAATTTACAACTAAAAAGTAGTCCCTTGAAGGTTTGAACAAAGAGGTTAGCTTGTGGAATAGCATACCTACTACAACTGACTTAGTTTGAAGTTTCGAAGGAAAAACAAAATAATTCAAAAAATAAAATATTATTAAAAATTTTCAATGCGAATGTTGACCGATCAAAATTGACCAAATAGACTAAATTAACATATATACAAAAGGTTTATGATTGAATTGACAAAAAAAATATTTTAGAATCAAATTGGCACTATTTTAGTAATTTTTACTCTTTCTAGCAATAGTGAACAACCAAATCCTTATATTTCCCTTTTGTTTATCATTAAAAAAAAATAACAAATACCATCTTTAGATTTACTCTTCATGTCAAATACTCTACTTTGAAATCCAGTTGATTAAGCCTTTTCCGATCTAGGCCAATGACGATGGTGGCGCCGGCTCAAGCCTCGATTGTTCCTGTGTCATACTACTAAGAAGTGCGTATGAGGGGAAACTAGCACCAACTCAAGGTTCGAGCATTCCTGTGTCATGCTGCTCAGAAGTGCGTATACGGAGAAACTAGCCTTTTTTTTTTTTTTTTTTAAGTAGAGAAGAAACTACCCTTTTTAGTAAGTTGGAGTGGGCTTTGAAATGTGACGACCCATTTGATACGGCTAAGCAAAGATGGTAATGCTTTTCTATAAAATTTTTTTATCATTATATCATGAGGGCACGTCCATTTGATATTACTCTTTTTTCTTTTCTCTTTTTCATTTCACTTTCACTTCCTTAGCATTGCTTTCTTCCACCCATTTCTCGTTGGTCGAGATAGAGTTGGGGTCTACATGGTAACATTTATGTTTCTTCCGATTTCTTTTCTTTTGTTCCCCATAATAAATATATAAAAAAAACAAAAATCTGTTTGGTAATGCCAACTTATTTTTCTATTCCCCGAAATAGAAAAGTAGCCCGGGAATATATTTTGAATAGAAATAAGAAATTAAAAAAAAAAAGTAATTTCTTGTTCTCAAGAATAATTTCTAGAAATAAGTTAATTTTCTTTTTTATTTTCATTTGTTCCTCTCTATTGCTATGGCCACCTCTAACCGCCCGAAGCACCGCTACTCGCTGGCCGCCGCCAATTGCCGACCGCCTCCACCCATTGCCGCCATCGCTGACCGTCACCGCCACCACCACCGGCCGCCAACCGCCAACGTACACCGCCACTGCACAGCCCATTGGCCGATTGCCAAAGGCGGATGGGTGGCGACAAGAGGTGGCGCCGATGGGCTGTGCAACGGTATAGTGCGGCGGCAATCAACGATCGGCGGTTGTGCGGCAGCGGCGGCCAACAGTCGATGGTTGGCGATTCGTAAGTAAGAAGAAAAAACAAATAAATACAAAAAAGAAATTGTTTTGTACCAAACACATTTCTATTATTTTTCTATTTTGAGAATAGAAATTTTGTATAGTTACCAAACCTCTTATTTTACTCAAAAATTGTTCCCTGGAGTAAAAATAGAAAAAAACTATTTTTGAAAAGAAACTGTTCCTGGTCAATAAGCATTACCATGCCCACCCTTGATTTTCCATCTCCGCCACACTGCTCTCCAAGGGCTCCCATATAGAAATCCTTTTCCCGTCCGCTTATTCTACGGTGATCTAGAAGGTTTGATTAAAAAAAGTAAAGGCGTGGAATTTGGGCTCCAGAGCCTCGTTCAGCAAGGCCGGGTATCATACTGTCTTAGTTCAAAGGTCCTTGTCCTGACTACGGGCCCGTTTGGTTCGGCTTTTGGGGAATGCATTTGCCAAAATGCAAATACCTTTGGGTGAAGGAGGTTTTCCGAAATGCAAATATCGTTTGGTAAAATTTTCTTTGAAATGCAACTTTGGCCAAAATACCGTTTGGTAAAATTTGCATTTGCAAATGACTTTTATTAAATTAAAAAAACAAAAAAAAAATTCTATTTTTCTTTTTTGAAGTCCGGCCACCGGACCGCCGGATCCGGCGGCCGGACCGTCGGATCCGGCGACCGGACCATCAGATCCGGCGGCCGAATGGCCGGATCTAGCCGCCTGGGTCGCGCTGGCGGCCAGATGGCCAGATTTGGCCGCCTGAGGTCGCGCGACCTCAGGCGGCCATCGCTTGGGTCGCGCGACCCCAGGCGACCAGGCGACGGCCGCACGCGACCCAGGCGACCGTTACCTGGGTTGCGCGACCTCAAGCGGCCATCGCCTGGGGTCGCGCGACCCAGGCAACCAGGCGACGGCCGCGAGCGACCCAGGCGACCATGACCTCAGGTGGCTGTCGCCTGGGGTCGCCTGACCCCGGCGACCGTCGCCTAACCCCGGCGACCGTCGCCTGGGGTCGCCCGACCTCAGGCGGCCGTCTGGGTCACGCGATCCAGGCGGCCGACGCCTGGGTGGCGAGATCCGGGCGTCGCCTGAGGTCAGGCGACGGTCGCCGGGGTCGGGCGACCCTCAGGCGGCAGTCGCTGGCGCGCGCCATCCCTTCGCCGGTGGTCGTCGGCCTCCGATCAGTAGCTTGGAGAGGTTGGAGAAGATGAACAGTAACCGCATTCCCAGGATGCAACTTGCCAATGCACCTCAAGAGCTCCATTGGGCTAAGGGCCTTTAGACTCCTTTGGAGATGCAAGTGCATCTTGGCAAAGTCGCGCAAAAGTACGAACCAAACGCATTCGCATTTGGCCAAGGGACTTTAGAGTCCCAAAGCCCATTCCCAAAGCTGAACCAAATGGGGCCTACAGCAAGTGGGGACTGTTTTTTTCTTGGCTACAATCAGACCAAGTGCGCGCTTGGAGATGATCCCTGTTCTTCCTTTTTCACTCGGATATTTTAGGGGCTAGCACTTTTAAGAACGAATGGAGCCGGGCACTCCTCAAATTTCCCAAAGCTCGAAAAGCCCCGGCTTCGTACCTTCCACGAAACAACCGGGAACGGGGCTACCCCCTTTGAAAATTCAATTGACGGGAGATCTTTCCTATCGTTCGATTAGTAAATTACTTTGGAGCTAAGCTTCTTCGAAGTGGAAGCAAGAACAGGGAAAAAAATAACCTTGAAAAAGTAATGCAGATAAAATTTTTTATAATGACACGCAACGTTGAGATCTATTTGAAAATACTGAAGTCAACCAAAACGGATGGTGGAAAATCTAGTGCGTGCGTTATGAAGTGAGAAAAATAAGGGAATTGGCGACTTCATACACTGTATCCCTCACTGTTTATAAACTAACTTAACAAGGAATCAAAGCAACCCCTGGATAAACAATTGCACTTTTCCTTATCAGTAAAAAAGAAAAAGAAAAAACTCGTTCCTAGTGGGATTATTTTTCAAAAAAATAATGATTTATATCGTTTGAAATAATTAATTAATTAATTAAAAATTATTTATCAATAATAATTTAATCTTTAATATTTTGGTGGATGGTAGGAAAATATTTTTAAATTATTAATTTTTTACGAAAGAAATAATTTTTTTTTGTGAATAGATATATAATTTGATAAAAAATTATAAAATAACAGAAGAAAAGACTAGATAGGCCACAGTAAGATCACCACTTTGATATCTCCTAAACCCTACATCTTATCTCTGTGTGTGGGTCTCTCTCTCTCTGTATCGCTTGGAGCTCCAGCCATGGAGCTCTTCTCTCTCCAGTCCGTTCTCCTCCTCTCCATCTTCCTCTACCTCTACCTCTACGTCTTACGGCCACCTTCCCACATCAAGCACACCAAGACCCCCGGCTTCCGCCTCTACCCCGTCGTCGGAGTCCTGCCGGACTTCCTCTGGAACCGCCACCGCTTCCTCGACTGGATGGCCGGCGTCCTCCGCTCCGCCCCCACCAATAGCGTCGTCTTCTGGCGCCCCGGCGGCGTCCGTGGCGTCCTCACCGCGAACCCCGCCGTCGTGGAGCACGCGCTCAAGACCCACTTCGAGAACTACCCGAAGGGCGACAAGTTCATCGCCCTCCTCCGCGACTTCCTCGGCGAGGGGATCTTTAACTCCGACGGCGAGCTCTGGCGGGTCCAGCGCAAGACGGCGAGCTACGAGTTCAACACCCGGTCGCTGAGGCAATTCGTCATGCACAACGTGACCGTGGAGATTGAGTCCCGGCTGGTCCCGATCCTGTCCCGGGCCGAGGCGGCGGACCGCGTCCTGGACCTGCAGGACCTGCTCGAGCGCTTCGCGTTCGATAACATATGCAAGCTCGCCTTCAACGTCGACCCCGGGTGCCTCGCCGGCGACGGCACCGGCGAGGGGGAGTTCATGCGGGCGTTCGAGGAGGCCGCAAGGATCAGCTCCGAGCGGTTCATGTCCGCCTTCCCGCTGCTGTGGGTGCTCAAGAGGCTGCTCAACGTGGGGTCGGAGCGCCGGCTGAGGGAGTCGATCGCGACTGTCCACAAGTTCGCGGAGGACATCATACGGTCGCGGATGGAAGAGAGCAGGGAGGCTCACGACGAGGATTTGCTCTCGCGATTCATCGGCCACGAAAGCGTAAGCCTGCTCGATCTTGACACGATACGTTTCGTTCACAGATTTTGTTACTTTTCTATAGTTCATTGTATATTTTCTATACGTTTTACCGTGGCATTTCACATAATGTCAAACACCAACATAAGCCGTCGTTATCGAATTCGAAAATCAAGCTGCGATCTAGCTTGCTTGATCGACGAAAGAGCTGCCCGGTTGATGAAATTAGCGCGAACTTGTTAAATCGAATTTGATCTGACTACGTGCGGATCGCCAGGTCTATGAGAATGGCTCTGCCTCGACCGAGTTCCTCCGAGACATCGTGATCAGCTTCATCCTCGCGGGGCGCGACACCACGTCGTCGGCTCTGACCTGGTTCTTCTGGCTGCTCTCTCTCCACCAGGAAGTGGAGCGGAAGATCTTGAGCGAGCTCGAGAAAATCCGGAAGCAAAGCGGGAAGAGTTCTGGCGACCCGTACAGTATCCATGAACTGAGGGACATGCACTACCTGCACGCGGCCATCTCGGAGGCGATGCGGTTGTATCCGCCTGTGCCGGTGGACACAAAGGCCTGCCTGGAGGACGACGTCTTGCCGGACGGGACCTTCATTGGGAAGGGCTGGTTCCTTTCGTATGACACGCACGCGATGGGAAGGATGGATGGGATATGGGGTGAGAACTGCCACGACTTTGTCCCCGAGAGGTGGATCGACGAGAGCGGGTTGTGCCGGACGGAGAGCCCGTTCAAGTACCCAGTTTTCCACGCGGGCCCGAGGATGTGCCTCGGGAAGGACATGGCGTTCATCCAGATGAAGTCGATTGCCGCCTCCGTGCTGGAGAGGTTCGAGATCGACGTGCTGGGGCAAGACGCGACCCGCGAGCACCAGCTGTCATTGACGCTGAGGATGAAGGGTGGGCTTCCCGTGAGGGTACGGAAGAGATGCATGGACTGATATCTTCCATTGAGCTGCTGGTTGGCAAGAACAAAATGGATTCGCAAGCATGTGATGTATATGAATAATCTGTGTTTGTTTTTCTTACCGCGTATTTAACTTTCTCAAAAGTTCTCATGGTGGAAGCAAAGCTAATGCATTCCTTAATCTCGACGAGACACCGCCTCTGGTGCCAATAGCCAGATGCATCGATCCATGGATAGATCGATCAAGCATTTTGGATCACCAGATACAACAAAGTTGCGCTTAGAGAAATTTCGAATAGGCAGTACGATCGTGAAATCCAAAGCATATGCTCCTTTTTTCAACCCTCTTCATATGGATTAGGTTCGCAGTATCATACATTTTAGAGTTCATTGTGATGAACGAGCTTAAGATGTAATGAGGTAAATGTTTCGTGTAGACGGTAGATTGTACCAATGAGCTTACACCGACAAGAGATTGTAGATTTCCTGAGGCAGTGAAATTAAGGTTGATTGTAAAAAAAATTGTCAAGAGTTAACATGGATCAACTTCATTCATTGATATAATCAACCAAACCAGTCACGATGTCATTGTCCTAGTTGAGGAGCAGAGTACTGATAGATTCCCAATCGACACCGAACGCCCCTGGCCTTACCGGCAACTGTATATATACGTGCATATATGTAGTTTCATCCCAATTCAGGAAATTGTGTCATCACTCCTTTTGTAAGCCTCGCCCGATATGATGCTTCTCTTCATTGTACAAAAGCCTCTTACTTCTCCCTCATTTCCCCCCTCTATCTTTACTTCTGTTACCACACTACTGCAGCTCGAAAGAAGATCGTTAGCAATGGAGGTCTGATGAATTACCCTTCCAATAGGGTGCCTGCCAAGGTTCGTCAAGAACATGCGTGGTGTCCTTGATTGGATCTCCATGATACTCGCCGCTAGCCCCACCAAATCCACCATCTTTCAGCGTGCCAACCCAAGTTTTGATGGTGTTTCCTTCGAATGTGGGGCACGTCCTTAAGACTCGCTTCAATCGCTGTCCACAAGGCGACTGATTCAGATTGCTCCTCCACGATGTGTTAGGAGATGGTCTCTTCATTGCCGATGGGGACCTCTGGAAGTTACAGAGGAAGATGGCAAACAACGAGTTCAACTCCAAGTCGCTCCGTAGTTTGCCATGGATAATGTGGCGATAGAGAGGAGCACAGGGTTGCTTCCACTCTTATGAAGAACTGTCTCGAGAACAGGCCGAGTATTGACCTCGTAAGAAGTTCTGATTATTTCGCTTTCAATAACATTTGCGAAATGGCATTCAATGTATACCCTGGTTTACTACGTGGCAAGGGAATTACGACTTCAGACTTTACGATAGCATTCGACAGCGCTAATTATCTCCTACCATTCATGTGGAAGGTAAAAAAGATCCTCAAAATCGGAACGGTGCAAGAGCTTAAGAACTGCATCTCCATTGTCCATGAATGCATGGAAAACATCATCCTGTCGAGATTGGCAGGAAACAGAGGAACAAACAAAGGTTTGCTATCTCTGCAGCTCTTGCTCTTTTCTGGGCTGCACGGTGTAATCTTCCTTGGCGTAATAGGCCTTGGGTAAAGACCATCCGTCAGGCCCTGAGATTCCTCTCTAGTAAGGATTTTTTCCAGTCCATTGCCCGGTTTTCTTTTAGAGCCTTGTGCCACTTAATTTGGAAGAAAATGAACAGCATCATCTTTCGTGGCGAAGCACTGGAGGTCTCTGCTTTGAAGGAGCACATTATCGAAGTCGTTAAGGATAAGGTGCCGAACAACCATAGAAACAAGCGGCTTCAACATGGGTGGGGTTTTGACCCTTCTGTTTTTTACGAAACCAACACTCATCTTACCTAGTTAGATGGTTTGCTATGTTGTTTCTCTGCCTTGTGGCGTTTTGCCTAGGCTTGTATTGCTGTTTGTTCAGCTGTGTTTTTTGTTCCTGTGTTCTCTTTTTTTTTTGCTGCCTTCCACTTCTCCTGCATGTTCGCATTATGAGTGAAAGTTCTTGGTGCCGAATTCTATGTATTTTGGCTTTCCCTATTTATATAATTATCTTTACCCCAAAAAAAAAAAAACAAAACAAAACAAAGATTTGCTATCTCAATTCATTGGCGGAGGCTACACTTTGATCGAGTATCTTCCAGCTATTATGTTCGCACCCTAATGGAGAGAAGGAATCCTAGAGGAGATAGAGACTACACGAGTTCATCATGGCGAAACCCTGGGGGAGACAGACAACTTTGAGGAGCTATGCAAAATGGATTACCGGCACGCTGTTGTCACAGAGACTAAGATATCCGTCAGTGCCACATGATAGGGAAGGAAGCCCTAATGGATAATGTACTACCTGATGGCACAACTGTGAGGAAGGGCTGGCGTGTCATATTCAGTTCTTTTTGCATTGGGAAGGTGGAAAGCTTGTGGGGGAAGAACTGTCTCGAGTATTTGCCCGAAAGGTGGCTCGACGAGAACGGAGCATTCGAGCTAGAGAGCCCTTACTGGTTCCCGGTTTTTCACGCCGAGAATGTGTCTTGGGAAAGATCTGGCCTATACTCAAATGAAATCAATTGTAGCGTCTGTGGTTGAGAGGCTTGAGACACAAGTGCAGAACAAGGGGAAGTGCCCTGGGAAAATTGTGTCGGTGAGTGTTCTCATGACAGGTGGATTACTTGTCAAAGCGAAACAAAGATGTCAGCATTTGAAGCAGTAACTTCTCTGTACTAAGGAGAAACGATGAAAGCACAATGGACCTTGAAGGACCAAGGGGCTTGCAGCATGAACCCGATAATGAACCTTGAAGAACAAAGGGGGGGAATAACATAATGCCCGCTTGTCGATATGAACAAAATATGTACAGTGGAAGCTATGTAGACTGCTGGGAGCAAGAAGCAGAAACCCGATATGTTCACTTGAGGAAATAGTTAAGAGGGAGCTTATGTCCAAATTCGTTAATGTATCCAGTTGAATCAACATTCACCCAAAAACGAAATCAAGCTTACTAGAATATATTAACCGCTCTATGCTACATCACTTATCTAATATGGAATTTTCTAACACAACTCACACATATATATTAAAAACATGTGAGCTCACCGTTGGGTTTGCTCCCTCTTAATTTAGGTGTCCTTCTGCATCAACTTATGTTAGGTAAAATCTCCATCATCAACACCTAAGTTCATTGCTAGTCTTTTTCTCCTTATAAAACCATGAAGTCTTCTATCGAGCCCACATTACTACGCTACAAACTCCACCCGTCCTAAAACAACATTGATCACCGGATTCATTTCTTGAAATATTTACCACCATACATGTTGGGGGAAGAAGTACAGCCAAGTGTCAAAACTAGGCACGTAGAAACACTTAAATGTCAAAATTATGAAAGTGACACTTAAGTGTCAACTTTTTTTTTTTTTTTTTTTTTTTTTTTTTTTTTATAAATGAGACACTTAAGTGCCATCTCCGACGAACTCAATCGATAATCCTATGTGGCAATTTTTTTATTATTTTTCTTGCCTACGTGGCTTGCCAGAAAGCCGACTCAACAAAAAAAAAAGCAAAAGTGACATCATTTTTGCTTGGATTCGAATTTTAATATAAAAATTAATTTTAATTTTAAATTATAAATAAATAAAAATAAATAAGGGAGGATGAAGGCAGCTAAGGGCTAGTGAAAGTGGGGGGAGGGTTGGCTAAGGTCATCGGGCACTGGCCAAGGGCCAGTGACCCCAGCCAATGCTAGCCCTTCCTAGCGACAGCGGGGAGTCGGCGGCGGCATTGAGGGCTCAGCCCTTAGCCCCGTGCTTTCTCTCTCCCTTTTTTAAATTTTTTTAAATTTTTAAATAAATTTAGTTTTTAATTTAATTTAATTTAATTAATTTTTATATTAATTATTTACCATGTTAGAGACAAAATGAGACAAAATGACATCGTTTTTGCATTTGTCTAGCCACGTCAGCGTGCAAAACGACGTCATTTTGTACTTATCTCGTTGGAAAATTGTCACGTCAGCATTTTGATTGGATTTTATCGCCGTTGGCACTTAAGTGATTTACTTTGCTTTGATTTTGGTACTTAAATGTCACTTTTTTAACTTTTGGCACTTGAGTATCCTCCAAGTCAAGTTTTGGCGCTTCAGGTGTCCCGCACTCCATGTTGGGAGTGGGCTACTAATCGTCCATTGGCTTTGAAACCCTAACAAATTTTGTAATTAACTCAACACGAAATCATCTAAGAAATAAATGATGAATAGGCAGCATTGAGGGCTCAGCCCTTAGCCGTGTGCCTGCTCTCTCCCTTTTTTTAATTTTTTAAAAATGTTTTAAATAAATTTAGTTATAAATTTAATTTAATTAACTTTTATATTCATTACTTACCATGTTAAAGACAAAACGATGTCGTTTTTGCATTTGTCTAGCCACGTGTAAAACGACGTCATTTTGTACTTATCTCGCCGGAAAATTGCCACGTCAGCATTTTGATAGGATTTTCTCGCTGTTGGCACTTAAGTGATCTATTTTGATTTGATTTTGATACTTCAATGTCACTTTTTTAACTTTTGGTACGTGAGTATCATTCGAATCAAGTTTTAGCACTCCAAGTGTCCCGCACTCCATGTTGGGAGTGGGCTACTAATCGTCCATTCGCTTTGAAACCCTAACAAATTTTATAATTAAATCAACACGAAAACATCAAAGAAATAAATGATGAATAGGCGGCATTGAGGGCTCAGCCCTTAGCCGCGTGCCTCCTCTCTCCCTTTTTTAAAATTTTTTAAAATGTTTTGAATAAATTTATTTTTAAATTTAATTTAATTAATTTTTATATTAATTATTTACCATGTTAGAGACAAAATAACATCGTTTTTGCATTTGTCTAGCCACGTCAGCATGCAAAACGACATTGTTTTGTACTTATCTCACCAAAAAATTATCACGTCAGCATTTTGATCGGATTTTCTAGTCGTTGGCACATAAGTGATCTACTTTACTTTGATTTTGGCACTTAAATGTCACTTTTTTAAACTTTTGGCACTTGAGTATCCTCCGAGTCAAGTTTTGGCGCTCCAAGTGTCCCGCACTCCATGTTGGGAGTGGGCTACTAATCGTCCATTGGCTTTGAAACCCTAACAATTTTTGTAATTAAATTAACACGAAATCATCAAAGAAATATATGATGAATAATAAAGACACTAGAGATTTTGCAGTTCAGCTCGAATATTGACACGTACATCTATGAGGAGAGCCAATAGCCAATAATCCATAATCACATCAGAGAATTACAGAGTTATAATCGCTCACATGCTTGAGTATTTCCAAAACCCCATATTGTTTTATTAAAAAAAAAAAAATCACCACATGTTGTCAATACCTAAATTTTGACTAATCATTTAGTAGTTAATTTCATAAAATAATTAGGAATTAATCTTTAACCACTAAATAAAAATATTTAAATTAGATTGCAAATAGTTTTAGGAGCATTTTTTTTTTGGTCGGTTTTAGGAGCATTTATCATATAGTTTATTTCATTGCAACATTGGACTGGCGGCAGATGGAATTAGAGCAAGGGAAAATTTGAACTTAATTTAATCTCTTGGACTGAGCCCATAACTGCACAAAAATTAGGCCAAGTCCATTGAAGATTATATAGCGGAAATTTTTACAGTTACATGTGTCAGGTCGAAAAATTGGTACTTAAATCATTATCGAGATCTAGTCACATAATGAATGATTGGAAATAATCTTCGGGGAATTTGTACGTGCATATTTTAGGAAGTGAACAAGAAGAAAGTGGGCAAAAATGGATTCTGCGGATTGCGTACAAAAGAAAACGGGAAATTTTCAAATAAGGACTCAAAGTGCCATCATTTTCTCAAAAGATGACCTATAGTGAAATTTGTCTCAAATAAGGACCAAAAGTACCATCATTTTCTCAAAAGAGGACGTGAAGTGAAGTTTGTCTCAAAGAAGGACCCAAAGTAGTCATTTAATCTCAAAGAAGGACCTCACTTGCCGGCCGGTGAATAAATGCATCTTCAATGTATATTCCAGTGGCATGATTACAGTATTTTCATCCTTTTTTTTTTTTTTCAATTTTGCTTGCCTAGTTCATTGTCTTCTTCGTCCCTTGTTCACTTCTTCTTGCCCAGATCAAGAATATCGAACTTGGTGGAGCAACAGGCGGAGGTGGGGGAGGTCGCCCCTCACGACCATCAGCGAGGTCACCCCTCGCCGGCCCTGGGTGAGGGCTCACCCACCTCACCAGCCACTAATAAGGGCTAACAAGGGCTTGCAAGCCCTCACCTATTGCTAGCGAGGGTTCGACGACCCTCGCCAGTCACAACCGAGGCCACCATCGCCAGATCTAGCAAGGGTCGGCCTACAAGCCCTCACCCAAGGCCGACAAGGGCTTAGTGGCCCTCGCCTATTGCCGACGATGGGCATCTAACCCTCGCTGATCCTCACCAATGGCCAGTGCTCACTGGCCCTTCCCAAGTCCGATGTTCTTGAGAAGAAGATGAATATGGGACGAAAAAGATGATGAATAGTGCCACCATTGACCCAAAATAATAAAAATATAAAGAACAGGACAACTGATTTTTTTTTAAAGGACAAAATATCCCTAATCAAGCTATCGGAACATGCATCGGAGATGCATTTATTCACCGGCCGGCAAATGAGGTCCTTCTTTGAGACCAAATGATCATTTTGGGTCCTTATTTGATACAAACTCCACTCTAGGTCATCTTTTGAGAAAATGAAGGCATTTTGAGTCCTTATTTGAGACAAACTTCACCTCAAGTCCTCTTTTGAGAAAATGATGGCATTATAGGTTCTTATTTGAAATTTTCCCAAAGAAAACTTGGGCTAATAAAAGAAGATGATTTGCTTGAAGAAAAGGAAACTCCATATCACTGAATGGACTATCCATGAGCAGCTCGTCCCTGCCCTTTTATCGTGTCGTTGTCCCGGCGAGCTTGCCAGCTCAGTCCCCGAAAGTTGCTGATTTCCCACTGACATTGCCGCCGCTTCGCGGCATGCTGTCCAGTCCATCTCCATTGACGCCGATCCTTGCCAGTCGCTGCCGCCACGGGTCGACAACGCAGCTGCTGCCCTTTCTCTCAACCGAGTCGTGAAGTAGCCTTTGCTGTGGTTCCCAGACAACAGAGCTACGGGCCACGCTTGTAGCCGGATTCGCCAGTTCAATCATCACGGAGCAGTCCTTCAGGCGACGATCACCCGCCAAGGACCTTCTTGCGCCCCATCGGCATCGGTGTTTTTCTTGCAACCCTGGTGACGTTGGTGGTCGGGTGAGCCACCGTATGCACTCAGTCGCATCTTGCCACCGCTCCTTGCCGTCTCGATGGTGCCAATGTTTTCAGCCTCGGTCTAATCCGATCCCCAGCGACCAGCCTGGTCCAGCAGCGTCCAGCAATCAGCCCGCGACGTTCCTGTCCGACCAGACCAGTTTGCCATCGAGCTATCTCCCTCGATGTAGGCTCCAGTAACACCAGATTTTCTTTAGGCCATTCACTAAAATTTTGTTGCAGGTTTTCTCCTCGATACACACGGAAGCATCATCAGGATAGACAAGTGGAGAGTCCGGCTGTGGGGCTTGAAAATTCAAAGTTCGGTGGATGCTCCCTTGAATACGTTGCACTTGCAGCAGCTCCTTTTGCAACCCCACCTCATCATCGACCAGCAAGCTTTGCTCTTCTGAGGGGTGTAACTGATACGGTTCGGTTCGATTTTCTTAAAAAATGGAACCTAGATGAGGAAATTTATTAAACCAAACCGAAATTCTATCCAAAGCAAAACCAAACCGAACTGAAATCCATTCGGTTGTTCGATTTTTCGATTTTTATTTATTTTTTGTTTTGTTTTTCCCTACATGCATCCCTTTCAATAATTTTTGTACTTTTTAAAAAGTCAATTTTTTTATTCTTTTTCTTTTTTCCTTTTTTTTTCTTCTTCTTCTTCATTGGTTGGTCGCCATCCACGGTGGCCAGCTCGCCCTTGAACCCACCAAATCTGTTGAGCCTCGCCGAAGGTCATCAGAGCCTCGCTGACATCTAGCGACTTTCGGCAAGGCTCAAGCCCTACCCAAGTGGCCGAATCTAGTAGGGCTCGAGCTCGCCAACATCGAGCGAGAAGAAAAAGAAAAAGAAAAATCACAAAAAGGCTTTTTAAAAATATAAAATAGAAAATAATATGAAATTTTTTAAAATTTTATCAGTTTGGTTAGGTTAACCAAACCATTAAAAATCTAACTTGTTAAAAAAGTTTCGATTTTTAATGAAAACTGAACCGAAAAAAAAAGTCGAACTTTTCGATTTGGTTCGGTTCGATTTTTTGCACCCCTAGCAGCAATGGCTATCATTTCGACTAAGGGGGGATGTGCGGAGAAAGAGTGCTTGATCATGACACGAGATGGTACTTGGCCAAGGAACATGCAATGGAATGATTAGTTCACAGCTATAGGAGTGTCAAAAACCGAACCGAACTCAAAATTTTTTTAACCGATTCGCTTTTTATTGGCTTGGTTAACCTAACCAAACTGATAAAATCTAGAATTTTTTTTTTAAAAAATCTTTTTTGTTATTTTTTTCTTTTTCTTCTTCTTCTTTATTGGTTGGTTGCCGCCGGCAACTGGCAACTAGCCAAAGGCGAGCAAGAGCCTCGCCGACCCACAGGTCAGCGAGGCTTGAGCTCGCCCAATTTCGACAAAGTCGAGCCTCACTGGCCTATAGCAAGGCTCCTATTCGCCCGACACCAGTGAGCTTGAACCCCACCAAATTCGGCCCCCTAGGTGTGGCTCAAGCCTCGTAGGAGGTTGCTAGATGTCGACAAGGCTCTAGTGACCTCCAGCGATGCTTGAGCCTTGCTTAGCTCGTCGAATTTGGCAGGTTCAACCTCAGTGGCATCAAGTGAGCTTGGCCTCGCCTGACCGGGTGAGCTCCAACTCGCCTCTGGCCAGTCACCAACCGCCACCGTGGCCGGCAACTAGCCAATGAAAAAGTAAAAATATAACTAAAAAGAAAGAAAAAGAATAAAAAAATAACTAAAAAATTGATTTTTTAAAATATAAAACAAAAGTAAAAACCAAACCAAACTAGGATTTTGATTCGGTTTCGATTTGAATTATATTTCAGTTCAATTTAATAAATTTCCTTATCGGTTCGGTTTTCTAGAAATATCAAATTGAATCGAACCATTTACATCCCTAGTCGCCGCAAGTCGTGATCCAGTCCAATTTTGATCCGGATTACACATATTCAAATTAGGTAATGATCTCTATCCAATTTAATTTGAATATTTCATTCCATAATTTGGATGGATTGTTATCTAATATGTGATATTTGAGATCTTAAGCCTATCTAATTAAGGCTTATTGATAAACTTAATTTGATCCGGATACCGTAAGGATATCCGATCATTTTTTAATATTATTTCAGTTTTTTATTGGATAGCTACAGTGTCTAATTGCGATAATCTTTAGTTTAAGTCGTGAGACAATAGGTCATTTCTTAGTTTATCATAATTTAATTGTGTATTGAGTTGCGGATTAGGCGACACATGTTCAAGCCCGTCCCGTGCGTTCTTTTTCATTCCCTTCCTGCGGCTGCGGCTGCGGCTGCGGCTTCGGCTTCTTCCATGTGCGGCCTGGTAGGTTTCAAGCAAAAACAAAGCCCAAGCCTTTTGTTGTGTGTTCGTGCCTGCAGCACATTAGAGTCCAACTCTTGGTCTTGCTCAAACTCGTTCTAATCGGGTTGGGTCTCATATACAGCCTGAACTCGAGATAGTAATTCAACACTCTTATCTTCACTATTGTCACCTTACTACTGACTAAATAGCACCAGCATCAACACAAGACACAATACACCGACACATCGTTTCTAAACAAATAGAGAATTTTGACATGTTTGAAAGACGTAATAAATTAAATATATATTTTTATATATACATAATATATTATCTTTTTTATAATTGTTTTAATTAAATTAATTTGATTCAAATTCATAAATAAATAAATAACTAAATAATAAAAGAGACTCACATGAATTTAAACTAAAAACATTATTTCAATTTGACAAATTCAACTATATTCCAAAAAATTAATCAATTCCCCTTTTAGACTTACGTGTCAGAAGAAAAGAAAAAAAATAAAATTGGGGGGTGAATTGTGTGTCACCAGAAGTAAGAGTTAGAAGAGAAGACAACACTAGATTTTCTTTCTTTTCCCATTTATTATTTTTTTATTTTTTTATTTTTCACATATTTACATTTTGACAATTCATTTATTGAAAATTTTCAAAATTGATCTTGTGTGTGTCGGAATCACGAGTCGAAATTCCAAACTCACGTGTTGAAGAGTGTTGGATTTTCTAACTGTTGATCGAGTGTCGGAGAGTATTGAACACGTATCGAAATATTTGCATATCCAACATAACACGAAAACTCTCGAAGACTAAGAGTGTTGATACTTACTATTACTACACCTCAGAAGAAAATACATTAGCAATTGGAGGTCTCATGAATTACCCTCCGATAGGGTGCCCGCCGGGGGCCATCAAGAGCAAATATCGCGTCCTTGAGCGGATGTCAGAGATGCTCGCCGCTCACCCCCACCAAAAACCGCCATCGTTCGGTGGTCTGCCAACGACCGAAGTCCTGACGGCCACTTCGATCGCCATCCAAAAGGCAAGTGGTTCACATCTCTCCTCCACCGATGTGTTCAGAGATGGTCTTCACTGCGGACGGGGGGCCAGCTGTAGAGGAAGATGGTGAGTTACGAGTTCAACGCCAACTGAAATGTCTCGAGCACGGGCCAAGTATTCAGACATGCAATTCGACGACATTTGCGAGATGGCATTCCATGTAGGCTCCGGTTCGCTACACGGCGAGGGAGTTACGACTGCACACTTTACAAGCGCATTCGATAAGGTAGCTTCCTTGAGCTCGAGCAGGCTCCGTCGCCTACCATTCATGTGGAAGGTCACACAGAGATCCTCAGCGTGGGAATGGAGCGAGAGCTCAAGAACTGTGTCTCCAATGTCCCTGAATACATGGAAAACATCATCCGGTCGAGATTGGCAGAGGAAAGAGGGACAAACAAAGATATGCTATCTCGATTAATTGGACCAAGGCAACACTCGTCTCCTTCAGCACCGAACTCGCGGGAAAGGAGACAACTTCTACTGTGCTCACTTGGTTCTCCTGGCTACTATCGTCGCACCCCAATGTAGAGAAGAGAATCCTAGAAGAGATAGAGACGATACGAGCCCGTCGCAACAAAAACTTGGGGTACACTATGTGGTTCTTATGCAATGGGAAGGATGGAAAGCTTGTGGAAACCCAAATTTTAATTTTGAATGTTTAACAGAGTTGAGTAAAATATAGATTAAGCAATGCTTAATTGAGAATTACGTACGGTCATCGACCCATTAGAATCATTTCTAAGAGATTTAAGTAATCAAGAAGAAAAATGACTTGATTCCAATGTCTTGAAAGACCAAATTCAGCCTCTTCTAAAACCGATTCTTCCGATCGATTCAAATTCAGAACCAGGTTCGATTTCTCTTTCATCCTCCTCATCATTTTCGATCATTGCTATTGAATTATTTCCTATTGTACTAGTCACTTCTTTAATATTCATAGCTGATCCTCCATATTAGGAAATGAATTTAAATCCTTATAAACTAGACGTCGTCTAACCAAATAATCCATCCCAGAATCTAAATTCCCCTCTAAACAGTTTTTTACCATTGATGACATTCATTATTCCAAATAGCTAGAAAGATTTGAAGAATTTCATACTAGGATAAACATCTAAGCTCTCACAAATCACGACAAGTATGATGTCCTTTTTGGGTTTGTTACGAGATTCACAGGTAGGCTCAAACATCGATGGCAATCGGTTACAAAAGAAGATCAAGTGCAATTTCTGCTCTTGGCAGACTTCGGCTAAGCTATTGCTCTCCTATACCTTTTTTTCATTGGCAAACCTGCTGACTTTCATGAGCTTAAAAGAAGAGAGTTTTTTAAAAGAAAATTTTGCTCTCTCCAAAAAAGACATCTTGACAAGCATTATTGAAAAATGATCAAACTCTTCAATGACCTTGGAGCTGATGCGAACGTGAAACAGGTTTTTCGAGCGTCTATTTCTAGAGAGCTATCTCAGCAAGTCGAGAGATCATTTCTCAACAAGGAAATGAAAATTGTGTATATTCCTTTGGGCGAAATAAAAGAAAAAATCTATTTGTCTTGATGATTTGTATATAAGGCGCCAAATGATGAAATCCTACCTTAAAGACAATCAAGAACTTGACGGAGCTTGTTCGCATCAGAATTTGAAGATTAAGTTTTCCAAAAAAAAAAAATTGTGATGGCTCTTGTGGAAAATTTTCCGGAAAGAAAAGGCATTTAAAAAAGTATTAGGAATAAAGGTCCAAGTATAGATTTAAACATTTCTGGAAAAAGAAAAAATGGCAATTCCTACAAAGAATGAAGGATCACTCAAACTGGAAAAAATCAGCTCCATGCTTCATTTGCAACAAAATGGGTCATTTCGCCAAAGATTGCCTCTAGGCGAAAAATGGTTAGAACCACTTAATACACCACATTGAAAGTGAAATTGCTGTTTCACTTGAAAATGATGATGTTGACTCATTATTTTCTATTGATGAAGACTCATTTAAGCAAACTCTTTGTATCATTCATTGTTATTAGACCTCTAATGAAACTAATTCTGATTCATATTTTGAAGATCTTTTCCATACATCACGCATCTCTTCAAAATAAGACCCTAGTATTTATTCTAGTTATGTCCATTGTCCTCATTTTCCTGTAAAAATCCTTACCTCAAAATTTGTTAAAACATCATAGTAATTGCTCTTATAAATATTAGTGCAGGTTTTTCAATTCTAAACATAAAGATTCTTCTTGAAGAATACTGGACTTCCTACGTTTGGCATTTCAATTCTTCTTCAGGAGATACTTCTTCTACAAATGTATGAACTACACCGAAAACTATTCAGTTTTTCCCTTAGCGTTCTATAACCACTAAAATTTTTAGATCTAATCTTTCCAACAAAGATTTGATTATTGGTTAGGATGTTATGACTTAAATTCCTCTACTCTGAATCATTCCTGAAAAAGACCTTAAGTATAGAGATTAGTTCTCTGAATTTGTTAATATTCAATTACTCTTCTCTATATAAATGAGTTTGCTAGATTCGATCATGTAAAAGTTGTCAGAATCCCATTTTGAATTCTCTTGGAAATATCCTCATCCTTTATGGAAAAATGCAGAATTTTTTGTTCGCTTTCCTTTCAAAAAAAATGAATACATAAATCTCATTAAGATGAGTCACATGAGAATGAATCCAAAACATTTTGTTGCTACTCAAAATGAGTGCTCAGAGTTACTACAATAAGGCCTTATTTAAATTTCAGATTCCTAATGGACTTGCGAAATTTTTATGTTAACAAACAAATTAAGCAGAATCAAGAAAAGATGCGATTGGCAATCAATTACCGACCCTTCGACATTTTCCTCCAAGATGATAAATTCTCATTGTCCTTTTGAAATTCTCTTTTTATTGGATTATCCAAAACTCACATATATTCAAAATTCGGTCTCAAAACTAGATTTTGGCAACTAAGCATTCATCCTAAAAATAGGCCCAAAATAGGTTTCTATATTCCAAACCAGTATTTTCAAAAGAAAGTTCTCCCTTTTGGTCTCAAAGTAACCCCATCCTTATTCCAAAAGGCAAGGTGCCAAATTTTTCAATCAATTTTGTCAAGTGCAACAGTCTACATTGATGATATCTTACTCTATAGCCTTGATAAAGAATCCCACTGCCGACTCATGGATCAATTTGTAAACATCGTGAAAAAAAAAATATGGAATCATGATTTCTCATAGAAAGATGAACATTGCTTAGACATAAATTGAATTTCTATTATACACTTCAATAAAAATACATACAATCCAGGGCTGCATATTACTTAGGAATTATTAAAATTTCCAAAAGAAAATTTCACGATAAAATAAGTTCAGTAATTTCTTGGGATAATTAATTATTCGAGATTTTGTTCCCAACATTGCAAAATTGCTACTTCCATTACAATTGATACTAAAGAAAAATCCCCTTAGCAAAGCTCAAACCAAAGCAGTTACAGAATTAAAAGAAGTGATACGGAATCTTCCTCCATTGCAAATGCCATCCACCAAGAAGAAAATCCCCTCGACCGATGCTATTGACAAATATTGAGTAGCCATACTATTTGAAGAACTTGAAGGAAAGCAAAACCTTTGCGCTTATAAAAGTAGAAAATTTTCTCAGGCTGAAATGGATTATGATTCTACTTTCAAGAAAATATTGGTAGTAAAAAATGGAATAAAAAATTTGAATTGCCATCATTTTCTAGTAGAATTAGACATAACATCTTCTACCAAAATAACCAAATTCAAACAGAAGCAGATTCCCCACTCTCAGCTACTTTGATGGGTTGAATGATTTTTGAAACTCTTTTAAAACCAACCACATTGTAGGAAAGAAAAATTTTCTTACTAATTTTCTTTCTAGACAAAAAGTACCAACATAAATTATGTACATTTTCAGGCATGCTTATTCTCAATAGGTTTGAGTACAAGATTGAAAGAATGCGAGATTGGCTAAACTTAGAATATCCTCAGGAAATCATTGAACAAATCTAAAGTGATAGCCTCACTAAAAATTTTGATAACTTCATATGGTAATACCATACAGATCTATTCAGATTCCATGGAGGCTCAATTATTTATCATTTTGGATTAAACTCCAAGCATCTATTTATTTAATCCATTAATCTGAAAAGAAGATGATTTCCATGATTAGCTTCAATGGTCGTTTTGGTACTTAACCAAAAAGTACTTAATAGTTATTGAGTTCTCCATCAGAGAATTCATTGTCAAGTTCATCAGACTGATTATGCTTTGACGTAATCAAGGGAGTGAAGGTGACAGAAACCTCTTGATTGTACTTTATTGGTTCTATCTTCCTACTTACTGAAAACACCTCTTTGCACAAGAACTAGGAAATGCCCCTCAAGCAGAACCAGAGCTACACATAGTTGTTTTTTTAGGAGACCATGGACTTTTGCGCAATATAATGGCACCCTCATTAGTGCACCAGAAGGAATAAGAACCATAACATATAAGCCTCAATCACATCTCCAAGAAGCCCATATTTACAAGATATTTCCAAACTACATTGGATCCGTTAAATACAACTATAGAGAACTTCAGAGGGTCCTATGCCAAGAAAACCGGACCATTCTTGAAGAAGTATGGGACTACACAACACCTATCCCATGGGACCACTATGGTCTTGCACCTGAAGCTAGACAAGCACTTGAAGAATTCAAGCAAGCATAGAATCAATTAAGGATACCTTTATTGCAAGAGCAATAAATGACAAACACAAACGATCCTGCACAATTCTCTCAAAAATCCTATGCTTAGGCATCTTATGCTCAATGGGGGGTCCTCTCTGAAGATTTATATGATCAAGGACCTTTGTCCTTATCTCGCGAAATGGACCCCAGCATAGTCTTCCATTATACCCAAATAGCAAATTGGCCCGAGTTAGTCATGCTCGGCGACACTCCAAAACCCTCTAGGATTCATAAAGAAGAACCTGCCTCAAGCAATCAAAGTATGTGAGATACCTTGATCTCACTAAGGGGATCCTCTCACAATACCAATAGTCCTCCTGATGATGTTGGAATGGAAACACTACAAAGAAGAATGGTTGGCAAGACATAGTTATGATGATTCAAACTATGATTACAACTCTCGGGATAGTAGATAGATCTGTAACGAAAGTTACTATAGCATGGGTCACTATAGCAAAGTATTGTAGCAATAGATTAGAGAAATCATTGTTTGCAGTCACTATTCACATTATTTAGAATAATTCCTAATCGGGAATGTTGGAGCCTCTGTGTTTTAAAACCTGTGAGCTTGGTCTTTATTTTGTGTGACCTCTTAATGTCTATAAAAGGCAAAGATGATGTAATGTTTCGAGCAGAGTCTCTTAAAATAAAGTGTGTGTTTATGCAAATTCTCTCAATGTCTCTCTAAACACTTCTTATTCTCTAATTCGATAGGATCATCTGAGAAATATAGCTCTACTAAGTTAGAGATGTTACTATCCCAGCATCTTTAAGCATTTCTATACTCTAATCCAAATTTTCAGATAGTTTACAATTAAAAAACAGTCCTTTGAAAGTTTGAACAAAGAGGTTCGCCTACGGTATAGCATACTCACTGCGATTAACTTGGTCTGAGGTTCCAAAGGAAAAAAATAATAAAAAAATAAAATATTATTAAAAAATTGTTAATGTAAGTGCCGACCGATCAAAATTGACCAGATAGACTAAATTAACATATATATAAAATGTTTATGACTGAATTGATAAAAAAAAAAATTGTTTTAGAATCAAATTAGCACTATTAAAGAAGTGACTAGTTGAGATAGCTAGTACGAGTACCTAGAGGGGGGTGAATAGGTATACACAAAAAATTTCTCGAAGCTTGCACGATATTTAAACAATTAGAGAATTTTTAACAGTTAAAAATTCAATCGCAAGACTGAGAAAGGGAAAGAGAGAATTGAACACTCGGTTTATAGTGGTTCGGCTTGATTCAAGCCTACGTCCACTCTTCTGCACTGACAGCCGATTGGCTGGATTCCACTATGATCAAAGAGTTGTTACAGTGTTGATCTTCCTTGATTTCTAGGTGTAGATGATCTACCACACTCACTCAAGGCGTCACCAAGTATAAACACTCTCAGTATACAATTTCGCTCAGTCTCAACTAACAATCAAGGATCTTCAGACTCTGGAATTTTTCTATCGTTCACTCACTTAAAACAACTAGAACGTCTTCCTTTTATACTCCTTCATGCCATCATAGCCATTGGCACTTACCAAAAGAATTCCTCCAATCTACCCGTTGGACGGAATCAATCAAGAAGATCATCTGAGCTATTTAAGGAATCTGATGATAGCCCATCAATCCTGTTCGCCCATACAATCAGGATCTCGGTTTCCAAGAATAGAATAATCCAAGATTATTTCGTCGACCATCGGATCTTCAATCGATCTTAGATAAGAATTAAAGAATCCGAAATGATTATCCAACCAAAGAATCTATTCCAGAGGATAGGATCAAATCCTCAATCATAAACCTCGACTTTGGATTTCCCTCAACACTGGATTAGAAAGACTGTCAGTGAGAATAATTTTGAGTCTTGAGTCTTGAGTCTTGAGATAACAAAGTCTTGAGACTATAAAATCTTGAGACTTTAACTATCGATATCCAGACTTAGACTGATAGAAATGTTTTGTCAGCTTCAAAATATTCTGGAAAGATTTCTCCAACAATCTCCCCCTTTTTGATGGTGACAAAACTTTCTTGAAGATTTGAACAACTTTGACCTGCAAAGACATTTCTCAAGCAATATGGCTAACTCATAAAGATTAATAAACAACCAGACTCTGCATCCACAGCAAATTGGTTAGTCTTTCATGAGTAATACCATGTAACAATACTTGATATAAATGCAACCAGTCAAGCATCAAAATCCACAACCAATTCAGTCTAACACTCAAGTTCAAGTTCTCAAGTCATACTCAAAAATAAACATAAACACAAAAGTCAAATAAAGTTTTAAAATAATGTTTGTTCAAATTGGTTCTCCCCCTTTTTGTCATCATTAAAAAGAGGGTGAGAAAGAAGTCATGTCTGCTTGGGAATGCGCACGATCTGGAAATCCCCAATGGACTGGACTACTCCTTCGAGCTTCTTCAGATCTTCTCGCAGAAGAGCTACCTCTTCTCTCTTGGCATTGGCTTGAAGTTGCAGAGCGAGGTCTTTGTATCTATCTTCCAGAGAGACTGAAGATGCTTGTCCAGCATGCTTCAAAGCTTGGATTTCACAGTCCAGAATATATATCTGGTTACGCATTTCCAGAAGAATATTCATGATACTACGAAGATCTACAGAATCATCCGTCTGAGTACTGGCATTGGCTTTCTCAGATGGTGTGTGTGCAGACGATGGCGCTTCTGAACGGTCTTGCAGATTTGGAATCGTCGTATCATCTTCTTCAGGCAATTGAGAGACCTGAACTTCTTCTGGATCTTCTGGAGATTTTCTTTGATCTTCAGCAGCATGAGGTGAAGACCTCTCTTGCTCGCTAACTCCCCCTGTCTCTAGGACATCGAAAGGGGAAGAGTGATGATCAATCTCTTGATTTCCCTTTTCTCCAGATTTATCAGCAGGCTGTTCTTTTACTTCTTCTTCTTCTTCCTCAACTTCTTTCTCCTTTTCTCTGTGTTCTTCTTCTTCTCTGCTCTGCTGAAGTTCTGTCGTATAAGACACAGAACGTCTTGTTCTTGTCAGTGCTGGAATAGTGGGATCTTCATCATCTTCATCCTCATCCTCCAGGATAAGAGTTCTTTTCCTCTTTTTCGAAGAAGCACCAATGGCCTTCTTTCCTTTTCCTTTTGAAGCAGACTGGACTGGAGATTTCACTTTGAATTTCTCCATTGCCTTAGAGAGTTCTTGCAGACGCATCTTCATTAACATTTTCAGTCCTACCACCATCTTATCACACGGTCGAACACAAAAAGTATGTGGCAGTTCAATATTCAGATGTCTGAAGATCTTGGTCACCAGACCAGGATAAGGCAATTGTCCTTTGTCTTTTGACACTGCTCTGTACATATGGAAAAGAATAGTGTGCGGGAGAGAGAACTTCCGTCCTGAGTTGATCGCATACATCAACTTTGCTTCAGAAAGAGACACAGAAATCTTTGAAGTAGACTTAGGTTTGAGACAATTGATCACAATCTTGTGAAGCACAATGTTGATGGCATTCATCCTGGAATAGATAATTTTCTTATCTACATCCCTATCTTTGACAAGATCCAGAGTAGTTCGAGCAGGTGAGACTTTGATTGGGAGATAGCGTCCCCGTTCAACTCCAACTATGTCCGCTAACATATTCACATCTACCACATAGACTTTGTCTCGAACACTGAATGAAATTCTATTCGCATCCAAAAAGCTAAGATTTGAATAGAAATAAGCAGTCAGATGATCATACCCGTCTGTAGAGTCAGAGCAGAAAGTCTCAAGTTGAAGTAAATTTAACTTCTCTCTTAGGTTCAAGTTGATGGAATCCAGGAAGTCAAAATCAACACTTCTAGGGTTGATTACCCCTCTTTTCAACAGACTGTAATACACTTTTTCCTGATCCTTGGATTTAAACAAATCCATCCGATTTCCTTTCGCCTTTGCCGCCACACCCATTTTAGGTTTAAATTCAAGGAACATTTTGTCATCATCATTCCCGTCAATCAGATTTTGTCCTGGCATACGAGGATCTCTTGGAATGTTCGCAAGTGCTTCCTCTGCTTTTCCTTTTGGGGCAATTCCCCATTCCTCCATTTTCTTCAGAAAAAGATACTCATTCCCATAATTTTTGTCCTTAAGGAAGTCATCTATGTAGTTCAATGGAGTACCTGTGCTTTTCAATGCACAATAAAGTTTATACAAAAAGGAGGGCTTTTGAACTCTTACTGGGTCGGCATCCTCGATTATCTCTTCTTCCAGATTATGACTTGCACTTTGTGGGGGAGGAGATGCTGAATGACGTGGAGGAGAGCGAATCGGACTTTGTCGCTGACCAGGTAAGTCTTCTTCCTCAGTGAGATCGAAATGAGTCGGTCCCTTCTTCATTCTTTGTGGTCCCCTGTTTGCGATTCTTGATGATTTCCTCGAAGACGACATCTTTCTTTGTCTATTGGAGGATTCCTTCACTTGCTTTCCCAAGAAAAATGACCAAGTCTTTAGCCACGAATGTCTGAGTCTCAGAACTTAGAGTCTAAGAGATCAGAGTCTTAGAGTTGGTGAGTCTCTAGACTTTAACTTCTTCAAGCTTCAAAATGTTGAGTCTCGAGCAGATAAAGTCAAACTGATTCTTCTCCAAAGGCTTTGTAAATATGTCCGCTAGTTGACTTTTTGAATCAACAAATTGAATCAAGATTTCTTCATTTTGAATATGATCTCTAATAAAGTGATGACGAATCTCAATATGCTTTGCTCTTGAATGAAGGATTGGATTTTTGGTGAGATTGATAGCGCTGGTGTTGTCACATCTGATTTCTGTGCATGAGTCTTCAATGCCAAAGTCTTGTAGCTGTTGTTTTATCCATAGAATTTGCGAACAGCAGCTTCCAAGAGCTACATACTCTGCTTCTGTCGTTGAAAGAGCTACAGTGCTTTGCTTCCTCGAAAGCCAAGACACAGTTCTGTTTCCAAGTAGTTGACAAGTTCCAGAAGTGCTCTTTCTATCAACTCTGCAACCGGCCAGATCTGCATCTGAGTATCCTAGAAGATTAAAGTCTCCCCTCTTCGGATACCAAAGACCGATGCTTGAAGATGAAGCAACGTATTTGATAATTCGTTTCACGGCAATGAGATGTGATTCTCTAGGATCTGATTGAAACCTAGCACAGATACAAACACTAAACAAAATATCAGGTCTAGAAGCAGTAAGATAAAGAAGTGAACCGATCATGCTCCTGTACAGCTTTTGATCTACTTTCTTCCCTTCTTCATCCTTGTCTATCTTCTGAGAACATGACATTGGTATGTCGATCTTTTTGCATTTTTCCAATCCAAACCTTTTGACAAGATCATTCGCATATTTTTCTTGATGGATGAAAGTTCCTTCCTTCATTTGTTTCACTTGGAGTCCAAGAAAGAATGTTAATTCTCCCATCATACTCATTTCAAATTCATCCTGCATAGACTTAGAAAATTTCTTGCAAAGACTTTCATTAGAAGATCCAAAAATAATGTCATCAACATATATTTGAACAAGTAAAAAGTTTTTGTTTTCCTTTTTGATAAACAAAGTAGTATCTACTTTACCTTTGACAAAACCATTTTGTAATAAAAACTTACTTAATCTGTCGTACCAAGCTCGAGGTGCTTGCTTTAGACCATATAGAGCCTTTTTCAGTCTGAAGACTGAGTCTGGCTTCTTTGGGTCTTCAAATCCAGGCGGTTGTTCCACATAAACTTCCTCATGGATAAATCCATTTAGGAAAGCACTTTTGACGTCCATTTGGAATAACCTGAAATTTTTGTAACAAGCAAACGCAAGTAATAGACGAATAGCTTCTAACCTTGCAACGGGTGCGTAAGACTCGTCATAGTCTATTCCTTCTTCTTGCGTATACCCTTTGGCCACGAGTCTTGCTTTGTTTCGTACGACTTTTCCTTTTTCGTTCATTTTGTTCCTGAATACCCATTTGGTTCCTATAACAGTTTTACCTTTTGGTTTAGATGTCAATTCCCAGACATCATTGATGTTGAACTGTCTAAGCTCTTCTTGCATAGCTTCGATCCAGCTTTCATCAGATAAAGCTTCTTCTATGCTTTTTGGTTCAATTTCAGAGATGAGAGCCACAGCACTAGATTCTTCATGCCTTTTTGATCTGGTGCGGATTCCTTCATTAAGTTCGCCAATAATAAGATCTTTGGGATGACTGGATTTGTGCTTCCAGTTACCAGGTTGATGATCTCTTTCTTTATTTGATTCTCCATGAGCGTCTTGATGATGGACTTCCAGAATCTGAGATGCTTCTTGAGATGTAGCATTTGAAGATCTAGAGCGGATTCAGTCTCTTCGTACTGAATCTGGCTGGATTCATCTTGCACTGAGTCTTGGAATTTGACATTCATTGATTCTTCCACAGACTGGCTTTTTTTGTTGTAGACTCTGTAGGCTTTGCTTGATGTAGAATATCCAAGGAAGATGCCTTCATCTGATCTTTCTTCAAACTTACCAACTCGATCATTTGCATTTTTCAAAATAAAGCATTTGCAACCGAACACATGAAAGTATGAAACAATAGGCTTCTTACCTTTGAACAATTCATAGGGGGTTTTATCAAGAATAGGTCTTAGAAAGACTCTATTTATAATATAGCAAGCAGTTGAAACAGCTTCAGCCCAAAATCGTGAAGAAATTTTACTTTCAATTAAAAGTGTTCTAGCCATTTCTTGAAGAGATCTATTCTTTCTTTCCACAACTCCATTTTGCTCTGGAGTATACGGAGAGGAAAACATGTGATTAACACCAAATTTATCACAGAATCTCGTAAAATCTTGATTTTCAAATTCACTTCCATGATCTGTTCTTATACTAGAAATAGCACATCCTTTTTCATTTTGAACCTTTTTAGCAAACTTCTCAAAGTACGAAAAGGTTTCTGATTTGTTTGCAAGAAAATATACCCAGGTAAAACGAGAGTAATCATCTACAATTACTAGACAATATTTCTTACCTCCAATGCTCTGGGTTCTTGTTGGTCCGAAGAGATCCATATGAAGCAACTGTATTACATGATTAGTAGATACATGATTTATTTGTTTAAATGAATTTCTTACCTGCTTTCCCAGAATGCATGGAGTACATAAGTCAGACTTTTGGTATGGCAGTTTAGGTAGACCTCGAACAAGCTGCTTTGAAGAGATTTTGGCTAATTGCTTCTTGTTGATATGGCCAAGCTTTCTATGCCATAGAATTGCTTCATCTTTAATTGAAATTAAGCATTGTTCTTCATTTGGCTTTACATCAAGGAGGTAGATGTTTCCATGCCTTCGACCCATGAAAGACTGAGTCGAATCTTTGCTAATTCCAGAACATATGCCTTCTTGAAAGAAGATCTTGTAACCAGTATCACACAATTGGCTAATGCTGAGTAGATTGTAGTTGAGTCCTTCCACTAGAGAGACATTGCTTATTGTGAGATTTCCAATTTTCGCAATTCCGAATCCCACAATATTTCCTTTGCTATTTCCTCCGAATGAAACTTTTCCACCATTCACTTTAATAAGCTTTATGAAACACTCTGAGTCTCCTGTCATGTGTCTTGAGCATCCGCTGTCAAGATACCATTTTACCTTCTTTTTGACAGAGACCTGCATTCAAAAGAGAGTCTCAAGCTTTCTTTGGTACCCAAATTTTCTTGGGTCCTTTCGTGTTAGTAGGATGAGCATTATTAGGCCATACTCTCTTAACAGGCTTCCAAACCATAGGACACTCTTTTTCAAAATGATCCTGACTGTTACACTTAGAACACCTTAAAGCATTTCGACCTACAGGCTTTACAAAAACTCTTTTGAAATGATTTTTATAAGCCTCTCTCGATGGTCTTTTCTTAATTCTTTCTTTTACTTTCGGAAAATCAATCAAAGGGATTGTTTCAGCTGTCATACCTAGACCCGACTTATTAAAGTAAGGTCTTTGGATTGAAAGGACTTTTTCAAGTTTTTTCCGACCCTATTGAAAATTTCTTTGAAATATTTGATAAATCAGTTTTTAAGAAAGCATTTTCTTTTGAAAGATTGTCTTCACTTTCTTTAAGAGTAGAAACATTCAAGTCTAAATTTTTTACCTTTTCTTCTAAAATGTTTTCCTTTTGTTTTAAAACTGAGTTTTCCTTTTTAAGTTCGGAAATCCTTTTAAGAGAAGTCTTAAGATTAAAACATAACTCATTAATATATTTAGAGACTTTGACAGGGATTTTATAATCACTTACCTCAAATTCACTGTCTGAGTCTGATCCATAGTCTGAGTCTGATTGCGCCATTAGACACAGGTTGGCATATTCCTCATCACTCTCTTCACACTCTGTATCGCTCCAGGTTTCGGCTTTAAGAGCTTTTCGAAATTTCTCAGCTTTTCCTCTTTTCTTTTTCAGAAGAGGACAGTTGGGTCTGATGTGTCCCTTCTTTTTACATTCGAAGCAAACTACTTCTTTGTTTGGTTCCTCATCATCAACAGACTTGGTCTGCTGTCTCTGAGAACTTTGTTTCTTTGGGATGAACCTTCTGCCTTTTCTATTCAGTTTTCTGAATCTTCTTATCATGAGGGCGAGCTCCTCATCATTCATATCATCTTCAGAATCTGCATCATCAGAATCATCATTTGATTTTAGTGCAATAGATTTCTTACCTCTTGGATCTTCGTCTTCATTAATTCGTTCCACTTCGTAAGACTGAAGAGTTCCAATCAGTTCGTCTACAGATAATGGCATGATTCTTTGCGTCTCTCTTATTGAAGTCTTTATATGATTCCAATCCTTGGAGAGTCCACGTAGAAGCTTGTTCACCTTCATGGGATCAGAAATTTTTTGTCCTTGGTTCTCAAGACCATTGACAATATCTGTAAAACGACTAAACATGTCAGTTATAGATTCTCCTGGTTTCATTTTGAAGGATTCATATTGACCAAGAAGAATGTTAATTCTGGTCTCCTTCACTCGATCTGTTCCTTCATAAGTGATATGTAACCTGTCCCAAACTTCTTTTGCTGTGACACAAGAAGATATTCTGTTATATTCAGTTGGTGACAAAGCACAATATAAAGAATAAATTGCTTTAGCATCGAGTGCTTGTCTCTTGTTTATTTCTTCTTGAGACATTCCGCTGGTTTCAACGGTTTCTTTTCCTCTTTCAGTGATTGATGCAGCAGCAGGAGTGATTCCTTTTTCCACTACGTCCCATTCCAGAGGATCCTTTGATCGTAGGAAAGCTTTCATCTTGTTCTTCCAGATGTTGTAATCCTTTCCATCGAAGTAGGGAGGTCTGGTATTGCTTTGCCCCTCCATCAGCCCCGGTGCTAGCATACTAGCCATGGATCTTTTACTCTGAAGTAAAACACTTCAAACAAAGTAAGAACACAGGCTCTGATACCAATTGAGATAGCTAGTACGAGTACCTAGAGGGGGGTGAATAGGTATACACAAAAAATTTCTCGAAGCTTGCACGATATTTAAACAATTAGAGAATTTTTAACAGTTAAAAATTCAATCGCAAGACTGAGAAAGGGAAAGAGAGAATTGAACACTCGGTTTATAGTGGTTCGGCTTGATTCAAGCCTACGTCCACTCTTCTGCACTGACAGCCGATTGGCTGGATTCCACTATGATCAAAGAGTTGTTACAGTGTTGATCTTCCTTGATTTCTAGGTGTAGATGATCTACCACACTCACTCAAGGCGTCACCAAGTATAAACACTCTCAGTATACAATTTCGCTCAGTCTCAACTAACAATCAAGGATCTTCAGACTCTGGAATTTTTCTATCGTTCACTCACTTAAAACAACTAGAACGTCTTCCTTTTATACTCCTTCATGCCATCATAGCCGTTGGCACTTACCAAAGGAATTCCTCCAATCTACCCGTTGGACGGAATCAATCAAGAAGATCATCCGAGCTATTTAAGGAATCTGATGATAGCCCATCAATCCTGTTCGCCCATACAATCAGGATCTCGGTTTCCAAGAATAGAATAATCCAAGATTATTTCGTCGACCATCGGATCTTCAATCGATCTTAGATAAGAATTAAAGAATCCGAAATGATTATCCAACCAAAGAATCTATTCCAGAGGATAGGATCAAATCCTCAATCATAAACCTCGACTTTGGATTTCCCTCAACACTGGATTAGAAAGACTGTCAGTGAGAATAATTTTGAGTCTTGAGTCTTGAGTCTTGAGATAACAAAGTCTTGAGACTATAAAATCTTGAGACTTTAACTATCGATATCCAGACTTAGACTGATAGAAATGTTTTGTCAGCTTCAAAATATTCTGGAAAGATTTCTCCAACACTAGTACAATAGGAAATAATTCAATAGCAATGATTGAAAATGATGAGGAGGATGAAAGAGAAATCGAACCTGGTTCTGAATTTGAATCGATCGGAAGAATCGGTTTTAGAAGAGGCTGAATTTGGTCTTTCAAGACATTGGAATCAAGTCATTTTTCTTCTTGATTACTTAAATCTCTTAGAAATGATTCTAATGGGTCGATGACCGTACGTAATTCTCAATTAAGCATTGCTTAATCTATATTTTACTCAACTCTGTTAAACATTCAAAATTAAAATTTGGGTTTCCACAAGCTTTCCATCCTTCCCATTGCATAAGAACCACATAGTGTACCCCAAGTTTTTGTTGCGACGGGCTCGTATCGTCTCTATCTCTTCTAGGATTCTCTTCTCTACATTGGGGTGCGACGATAGTAGCCAGGAGAACCAAGTGAGCACAGTAGAAGTTGTCTCCTTTCCCGCGAGTTCGGTGCTGAAGGAGACGAGTGTTGCCTTGGTCCAATTAATCGAGATAGCATATCTTTGTTTGTCCCTCTTTCCTCTGCCAATCTCGACCGGATGATGTTTTCCATGTATTCAGGGACATTGGAGACGCAGTTCTTGAGCTCTCGCTCCATTCCCACGTTGAGGATCTCTGTGTGACCTTCCACATGAATGGTAGGCGACGGAGCCTGCTCGAGCTCAAGGAAGCTACCTTATCGAATGCTCTTGTAAAGTGTTCAGTCGTAACTCCCTCGCCGTGTAGCAAATCGGAGCCTACATGGAATGCCATCTCGCAAATGTCGTCGAATTGAATGTCTCAATACTTGGCCCGTGCTCGAGACATTTCAGTTGGCGTTGAACTCGTAACTCACCATCTTCCTCTGCAGCTGCCCCCCCGTCCGCAGTGAAGACCATCTCCGAACACATCGGTGGAGGAGAGATGTGAACCACTTGCCTTTTGGATGGCGATCGAAGTGAGCCGTCAGGACTTCGGTCGTTGGCAGACCACCGAACGATGGCGGTTTTTGGTGGGGTGAGCGGCGAGCATCTCTGACATCCGCTCAAGGACGCGATATTTGCTCTTGATGGCCCCCGGCGGGCACCCTATCGGAGGTTAATTCATGAGACCTCCAATTGCTAATGTATTTTCTTCTGAGCAGTAGTAATAGTAAGTATCAACACTCTTAGTCTTCGAGAGTTTTCGTGTTATGTTGGATAAGCAGATATTTCGATACGTGTCCAATATTCTCTGACACTTGATCAACAGTTAGAAAATCCAACACTCTTCAACACGTGAGTTAAGAATTTCGACACGTGATTCTGACACACACAAAATCAATTTTGAAAATTTTCAATAAATGAATTGTCCAAATGTAAATATGTGAACAATAAAAAAATTAATGAAAATAATAAATGGGGAAAGAAAAAAAATCTAGTATTGTCTTTTCTTCTAACTCTCACTTCTGGTGACACACAATTCACTCCCAATTTTCTTTTTTTTCTTTTCTTCTGACATGTAAGTCTAAAAGGTGGATTGATTAATTTTTTGGAATAGAGTTGAATTTGTCAAATTGAAATAATGTTTTTAGTTTAAATTCATTTGGTCTCTTTTATTATTATTTATTTATTTGTGAATTTGAATCAAATTAATTTAATTAAAATAATTATAAAAATGATAATATATTATGTATATATAAAAAATATATATTTAGTATATCATGTATCTCAAACATGTCAAAATTATCTATTTTTTTTAGAAACGATGTGTCTTGTGTCACGTGTCAGTGTATGGTGTTTTGTGTCACATGTCGGTGTCTCGTGTCTTGTGTTGATGCTGGTGCTATTTAGACAGCAGTAAGGTGACAATAGTGAAGATAAGAGTGTTGAATTACTATCTCAAGTTCAAGCTGTATATGAGACCCAACCCGATTAGAACGAGTTTGAGCAAGACCAAGAGTTGGTCCGTTGGACTCTAATGTGCTGCAGGCACGAACACACAACAAAAGGCTTGGGCTTTGTTTTTACTTGAAACCTACCAAGCCGCACATGGAAGAAGCCGAAGCCGCGGGAAGGGAATGAAAAAGAACGCACGGGACGGGCTTGAACATGTGTCGCCTAATCCGCAACACAATACACAATTATGTTATGATAAACTAAGAAATGACCTATTGTCTCACGACTTAAACTAAAGATTATCGCAATTAGACACTCTAGCTATCCAATAAAAAACTGAAATAATATTAAAAAATGATAAGATATCCTTACGATATCCGGATCAAATTAAGTTTATCAATAAGCCTTAATTGGATAGGCTTAAGATCTCAACTATCACATATTAGATAACAATCCATCCGAATTATGAAATGAAATATTCAAATTAAATTGGATAGAGATCATTACCTAATTTGAATATGTGTAATCCGGATCAAAATTGGACCGGATCACGACTGTCGACATCTAGCAACCTCCTACGAGGCTTGAGCCACACCTAGGTGGCCGAATTTGGCGGGGTTCAAGCTCGCTGGCGTCGGGCGAAGTGGAGCCTTGCCATAGGTCGGCGAGGCACTTGCTCGCCTTTGGCTAGTTGCCAGTTGCCGGCAGCAACCAACCAATAAAGAAGAAGAAAAAAAAAAACAAAAAAGATTTTTTTTTAAATAAAAAAATGAAAGTTTTCTAGATTTTATTAGTTTGGTTAGGTTAACCGAGCCAAATAAAAAAACGAATCGGTTAAAATTTTTTTGGTTTTTAATGAAAATCAAACCGAAAAAAACTGAACTTTTCTATCTAGTTCGGTTCGGTTTTTGACGCCCCTATAGCTGTGAACTAATCATTCCATTGCATGTTCCTTGGCCAAGTACCATCTCGTGTCGTGATCAAGCACTCTTTCTCTGCGCATCCCCCCTTAGTCGAAATGATAGCATTGCTGCTAGGGGTGCAAAAAACCGAATCGAACCAAACGGAAAAGTTCATTCTTTTTTTTTCAGTTCGGTTTTCATTAACACAAAAATTTTTTAACAAGTTCAATTTTTAATGGTTTGGTTAACCTAACCAGACTGATAAAATTTTAAAAAAATTCATCTTATTTTTTATTTTATTTTTTTAAAAGCCTTTTTGTGATTTTTTTTTCTTTTTCTTCTACATTGACCTATCGTTGCCCACAACCGGTGATTGGCCAAAGGTGAGTTGGAGCCTTGCCATAGGCCAGCGAGGCTTGAGCTCACCTGATTCCGAAGAAGTTGAGCCTTGCTCGATTAGGCTAGGCCGAGCTTGCTCGACGTTAGTGAGCTCGAGCCCTGCTAGATTCGGCCACTTGGGTAGGGCTCGAGCCTTGCCGGAGGTCGCTAGATGTCGACGAGGCTCTAATGACCTCCGACGAGGCTCACACCAAATCCATTGAGCCTCGTCGGAGGTCATTAGAGCCTCGTCGACATCTAGCGACCTCCGGCAAGGCTCGAGCCCTACCCAAGTGGTCGAATCTAGCAGGGCTCAAGCTCACTGACGTCGAGCAAGCTCAAGCTAGGCCGAGCTTGCTCGACGTCAGAAGAAGAAGAAGAATAAAAAGAATTGATTTTTTAAAAAGTAAAAAAAATTATTGAAAGGGATGCATGTAGGGAAAAAACAAAACATAAACATAAACATAAACAAAAACTAAAGCAAAAATCGAAAAATCGAACCAAATCGAAAGGATTTTGGTTCGGTTTGGTTTCGCTTTGGATCGAATTTCAGTTCAGCTTAATAAATTTTCTTATCTCGGTTTCATTTTTTAAGAAAATCGAACCGAACCGTATCATTTACACCCCTCAGAAGAGCAAAGCTTGCTGGTCGATGATGAGGTGGGGTTGCAAAAGTAACTGCTGCAAGTGCAACGTATTCAAGGGAGCATCCACCGAACTTTGACTTTTCAAGCCCCACAGCCGGACTCTCCACTTGTCTATCCTGATCATGCTTCCGTGTGTATCGAGGAGAAAACCGACAACAAAATTTTAGTGAATGGCCTAAAGAAAATCTGGTGTTACTTGAGCCTACAGCGAGGGAGATAGCTCGATGGGAAACTGGTCTGGTCGGACAGGAACGTCGCGGGCTGATTGCAGGACGCTGCTGGACCAGGCTGGTCGCTGGGGATCGGATTGGACCGAGGCTGAAAATATTGGCACCGTCGAGACGGCAAGGAGCGGTGGCAAGATGCGACTGAGTGCATACGGTGGCTCACCCGAAACCACCGACGTCACCGGGGTTGCAAGAAAAACACCGATGCCGTTGGGGCGCAAGAAGGTCCTTGGCGGGTGATCGTCGCCAGAAGGACTGCTCCGTGATGATTGAACTGGCGAATCCGGCTACAAGCGTGGCCCGTAGCTCTGTTGTCGGGGAACCACAGCAAAGGCTACTTCACGACTCGGTCGAGAGAAAGGGCAGCAGCTGCGTTGTCGACCCGTGGCAAGGATCGGCGTCAATGGAGATGGACTGGACAGCATGCCACGAAGCGACGGCAACGTCGGTGGGAAATCAGCAACCTTCGGGGACTGAGCTGGCGAGCTCGCCGGGACAACGACACGGTAAAAGGGCAGGGACGAGCTGCTCATGGATAGTCCATTCAGTGATATTGAGTTTCCTTTTCTTCATGCAAATCATCTTCTTTTATTAGCCCAAGTTTTCTTTTGTACGCAATACACAGAATCAATTTTTGCCCACTTTCTTCTCGTTCACTTCCTCAAATATGACGTACAAATTCCCCGAAGATTATTTCCGATCATTCATTATGTGACCAGATCTCGATAATGATTTAAGTACCAATTTTTCGACCTAGACACATATAACTGTTAAAATTTACGCTATATAATCTTCAATGGACTCGGCCTAATTTTTGTGCAGTTATGGGCTCAGTCCAAGAGATTAAATTAAGCTCAAATTTCCCATTGCTGTAAGTCCATCCCCCGCCGGTCCAATGTTGCAATGAAATAAACTATATGATAAATGCTCCTAAAACCGACCCAAAAAAAATGCTCCTAAAACTATTTGCAATCTAATTTTAATATTTTTATTTAGTGGTTAAAGATTAATTCCTTATTTTTTATGAAATTAACTACTAAATGATTAGTCAAAATTTAGGTATTGACAATATGTGGTGATTTTTATTTATTTATAAAACACTATGAGGTTTTGGAAATACTCAAGCATGTGAGCGATTATAACTCTATAATTCTCTGATGTGATTATGGAGTATTGGCTACTGGCTCTCCTCATGGATGTATGTGTTAATATTCGAGCCGAACTGCGAAAATCTCTAGTGTCTTTATTGTTCATCATTTATTTATTTGATGATTTCATGTTGATTTAATTACAAAATTTGTTAGGGTTTCAAAGCCAATGGACGATTAGTAACCCACTCCCAACATGGAGTGTGGGACACTAGAGTGCCAAAACTTTGACTCGGAGGATACTCAAGTGCCAAAACTTGACTCAGAGGATACTCAAGTGCCAAAAGTTAAAAAAAGTGACACTTAAGTGCCAAAATCAAAGCAAAAGAGATTACTTAAGTGCCAACGGTAAGAAAATTCGATCAAAATGCTGACGTGACAATTTTCCAACAAGATAAGTACAAAACGACCTCGTTTTGCAGGCTGACGTGGCTAGATAAATGCAAAAACGGTGTCGTTTTATTTCTAACATGGTAAAAAATTAATATAAAAATTAATAAATTTAAATTTAAATTTAAAACTAAATTTATATAAAACATTTAAAAATTTAAAAAAAAAATGGAGAGAGGAGGCACGCGGCTAAGGGTCCGCCGCCTCCCCGCGGTTGCTAGGAAGGGCTAGCGATAGTGGGGGCAGTGTTGGCCTGGGTCGCTAGCCCTTGGCTAGTGCTCGACGATCTCAACCGACCCTCCCCCCACCTTTGCTAGCCCTTCCTGGTGACGGCGGGGCGGTGGTGGTAGCGGCAGTGAGGGCTTAGCCCTCAGCTGCCTTCGTCCTCCCTTATTTATTTTATTTATTTTTATAATTTAATTTTCCCAGGGCACTTCCCCTTGTTCTGCACTTGTGTCTCAAGCCTCTCAAACACAGACGCTACAATTGATTTCATTTGAGTATAGGCCAGATCTTTCCCAAGACACATCCTCGGCGTGAAAAACCGGGAACCAGTAACGGCTCTCTAGCTCAAATGCTCCGTTCTCGTCGAGCCACCTTTCTGGAAAATACTCGAGACAGTTCTTCCCCCACAAGCTTTCCACCTTCCCAATGCAAAAAGAACTGAATATGACGCGCCAGCCCTTCCTCACAGTTGTGCATCAGGTAGTACATTATCCATTAGGGCTTCCTTCCCTATCATGTGGCACTGACGGATATAATCTCTTAGTCTCTGTGACAACAGCGTGCCGGTAATCCATTTTGCATAGCTCCTCAAAGCTGTCTGTCTCCCCCAGGGTTTCGCCATGATGAGCTCGTATCGTCTCTATCTCCTCTAGGATTCTCTTCTCTCCATTAGGGTGCGAACATAATAGCCGGAAGATACTCGATCAAAGTGTAGCCTCCGCCAATGAATCGAGATAGCAAATCTTTGTTTGTTCCTCTGTTTCCTGCCAATCTCGACAGGATGATGTTTTCCATGTATTCATGGACAATGGAGATGCAGTTCTTAAGCTCTTGCACCGTTCCGATTTTGAGGATCCTTTTGACCTTCCACATGAATGGTAGGAGATAATTAACGCTGTGGAATGCTATCGTAAAGTCCGAAGTCGTAATTCCCTTGCCACGTGGTAAACCAGGGTATACATTGAATGCCATTTCGCAAATGTTATTGAAAGCGAAATAATCAGAACTTCTTACGAGGTCAATACTCGGCCTGTTCTCGATACAGTTCTTCATAAGAGTGGAAGCAACCCTGTGCTCCTCTCTATCGCCACATTATCCATGGCAAAACTACGGAGCGACTTGGAGTTGAACTCGTTGTTTGCTATCTTCCTCTGTAACTTCCAGAGGTCCCCATCGGCAATGAAGAGACCATCTCCAAACACATCGTGAAGGAGCAATCTGAATCAGTCGCCTTGTGGACAGCGATTGAAGCGAGTCTTAAGGACGTGCCCCACATTCGAAGGAAACACCATCAAAACTTGGGTTGGCACGCCGAAAGATGGTGGATTTGGTGGGGCTAGCGGCGAGTATCATGGAGATCCAATCAAGGACACCACGCATGTTCTTGATGAACCTTGGCAGGCACCCTATTGGAAGGGTAATTCATCAGACCTCCATTGCTAACGATCTTCTTTCGAGCTGCAGTAGTGTGGTAACAGAAGTAAAGATAGAGGGGGGAAATGAGGGAGAAGTAAGAGGCTCTTGTACAATGAAGAGAAGCATCATATCGGGTGAGTCTTACAAAAGGAGTGATGACACAATTTCCTGAATTGGGATGAAACTACATATATGCACGTATATATACAGTTGCCGGTATGGCCAGGGGCGTTCAGTGTCGATTGGCAATCTATCAGTACTCAGCTCCTCAACTAGAACGATGACATCGTGACCAGTTTGGTTGATTATATCAATGAATGAAGTTGATCCATGTTTGTTAACTCTCGACAAAATTTTTTACAATCAACCTTAATTTCACTGCCTCAGGAAATCTACAACCTCTTGTCGGTGTAAGCTCATTGGTACAATCTACCGTCTCACGTAACATTTACCTCATTACATCTTAAGCTCGTTCATCACAATGAACTCTAAAATGTATGATACTGCGAACCTAATCCATATGAAGAGGGTTGAAGAAAGGAGCATATGCTTTGGATTTCACGATCGTACTGCCTATTCGAAATTTCTCTAAGCGCAACTTTGTTGTATCTGGTGATCCAAAATGCTTGATCGATCTATCCATGGATCGATGCATCTGGCTATCGGCACCAGAGGCGGTGTCTTGTCGAGATTAAGGAATGCATTAGCTTTGCTTGCACCATGAGAACTTTTGAGAAAATTAAATACGCAGTAAGAAAAACAAACACAGATTATTCATATACATTAAGAAAAACAAACACAGATTATTCATATACATCACATGCATGCGAATCCATTTTGTTCTTGCCAACCAGCAGCTCAATGGAGGATATCAGTCCATGCATCTCTTCCGCACCCTCACGGGAAGCCCACCCTTCATCCTCAGCGTCAATGACAGCTGGTGCTCGCGGGTCGCGTCTTGCCCCAGCACGTCGATCTCGAACCTCTCCAGCACGGAGGCGGCAATCGACTTCATCTGGATGAACGCCATGTCCTTCCCGAGGCACATCCTCGGGCCCGCGTGGAAAACTGGGTACTTGAACGGGCTCTCCGTCCGGCACAACCCGCTCTCGTCAATCCACCTCTCGGGGACAAACTCGTGGCAGTTCTCACCCCATATCCCATCCATCCTTCCCATCGCGTGCGTGTCATACGAAAGGAACCAGCCCTTGTGTCCACCGGCACAGGCGGATACAACCGCATCGCCTCCGAGATGGCCGCGTGCAGGTAGTGCATGTCCCTCAGTTCATGGATACTGTACGGGTCGCCAGAACTCTTCCCGTTTTGCTTCCGGATTTTCTCGAGCTCGCTCAAGATCTTCCGCTCCACTTCCGGGTGGAGCGAGAGCAGCCAGAAGAACCAGGTCAGAGCCGACGACGTGGTGTCGCGCCCCGCGAGGATGAAGCTGATCACGATGTCTCGGAGGAACTCGGTCGAGGCAGAGCCATTCTCATAGACCTGGCGATCCGCACGTAGTCAGATCAAATTCGATTTAACAAGTTCGCGCTAATTTCATCAACCGGGCAGCTCTTTCGTCGATCAAGCAAGCTAGATCGCAGCTTGATTTTCGAATTCGATAACGACGGCTTATGTTGGTGTTTGACATTATGTGAAATGCCACGATAAAACGTATAGAAAATATCCAATGAACTATAGAAAAGCAACAAAATTTGTGAACGAAACGTATCGTGTCAAGATCGAGCAGGCCTACGCTTTCGTGGCCGATGAATCGCGAGAGCAAATCCTCGTCGTGAGCCTCCCTGCTCTCTTCCATCCGCGACCGTATGATGTCCTCCGCGAACTCGTGGACGGTCGCGATCGACTCCCTCAGCCGGTGCTCCGACCCCACGTTGAGCCGCCTCTTGAGCACCCACAGCAGCGGGAAGGCGGACAAGAACCGCTCGGAGCTGATCCTCGCGGCCTCCTCGAACGCCCGCATGAACTCCTCCTCGCCGGTGCCGTCGCCGACGAGGCACCCGGGGTCGACGTTGAAGGCGAGCTTGCATATGTTGTCGAACGCGAAGCGCTCGAGCAGGTCCTGCAGGTCCAGGACGGGGCCCGCCGCCTCGGCCCGGGACAGGATCGGGACCAGCCGCGACTCAATCTCCACGGTCACGTTGTGCATGACGAATTGCCTCAGAGACCGGGTGTTGAACTCGTAGCTCGCCGTCTTGCGCTGGACCCGCCAGAGCTCGCCGTCGGAGTTGAAGATCCCCTCGCCGAGGAAGTCGCTGAGGAGGGCGATGAACATGTCGCCCTTCGGGTAGTTCTCGAAGTGGGTCTTGAGCGCGTGCTCCACGACGGCGGGGTTCACGGTGATGACGCTGCAAACGCCGCCGGGGCGCCAGAAGACGACGGTATTGGTGGGGGCGGAGCGGAGGACGCCGGCCATCCAGTCGAGGAAGCGGTGGCGGTTCCAGAGGAAGTCCGGCAGGACTCCGACGACGGGGTAGAGGCGGAATCCGGGGGTCTTGGTGTGCTTGATGTGGGAAGGTGGCCGGAAGACGGAGAGGTAGAGGTAGAGGAAGATGGAGAGGAGGAGAACGGACTGGAGAGAGAAGAATTCCATGGCTGGAGCTCTGAGCGATACAGAGAGAGAGAGAGAGAGAGAGATATACGATATAGGATTTAGGAGATATTTAAGTGGTGATCTTGCTGTGGCCCATCTAGTCTTTTCTTCTGTTATTTTATAATTTTTTTTATCAAATTATATATCTATTCACAAAATAATTCATTTCTTTCGTAAAAATTGAATAATTTGAAACTGTTTTACTACCATCTGCCAAAATATTAAAGATTAAATTATTATTGATAAAGATGTTTTTTTAATTAATTAATTATTTCAAGCGATATAAGTCATTATTTTTTGGAAAAATTTCAAATAAAGACCTATAATGCCTTCTCAAAAGAGAATTTGAAGTGAAATTTGTCTCAAATAAGGATTCAAAGTGCTTTCATTTTCTCAAAAGATGACCTAGAGTGGAGTTTGTATCAAATAAGGACCCAAAGTGATCATTTAGTCTCAAAGAAGTACCTCATTTGCCGGCCGGTGAATAAATGCATCTCCGATGCATATTCCGGTAGCTTGATTAGGGATATTTTTGTCCTTTTTTTTAAAAAAAAAAATTTAAGTTGTCCTGTTCTTTATTATTATTTTTTTGGGTCAATGGTGGCACTATTCATCATCTTTTTCGTCCCATATTCGTCTTCTTCTCAAGAACATCGAACTTGGAAAGGGCCAGTGAGCACTGGCCATTGGTGAGGATCGGCGAGGGTTGGACGCCCATCATCGGCAGTAGGCGAGGGCCATCAAGCCCTTGTCGACCGTGGGCGAGGGCTTGTAGGCCGACCCTCGCTAGATCTTGCGATGGTGGCCTCGGTTGTGACTGGCGAGGGTCGTTGACCCCTCGCTGGCAACAGGTGAGGGCTTGCAAGCCCTTATTAATGGCTGGTGAGGTGGGTGAGCTCTCATCCAAGGCCGGCGAGGGGTGACCTCGCTGATGGTCGTGAGGGGCGACCACCCCCACCTCCGCCCGTTGCTCAACCAACAACCTCGTCTTCTAATAAGACTACGACTGGGATGCTCGCATCGCTTTCTTCATCCCTTCCTCCCACCACCGCTCCTAGATCAATGACTTCTTTGGCTACCCCTTTTGCCCTCGAGGACCTTTTTAAAGGGCCTCAATTTGGACGGCCCCCCTCCCCCATGGCCAACGAGGGCTCGATGGCCCTTGCCTATTGTTAATGATGAGCGTGGAGCCCTCGCTTGCTGCCGGCGATGGGCGTGGAGCCCTTGCTCGTTGGTGGCGGTGGGTGTCGAGCTATCATCGGCCCTTACCAGCAGCTGGCGCTTGCTGGCCTTTCCCCAAGTCCGATATTCTTGATTTGGGTAAGAAGAAGTGAACAAGGGACGAAGAAGACAACGAACTAGGCAAGCAAAAATTAAAAAAAAAAAAAAAGGGACGAAAATACTGTAATTAGGCCACTGGAATATACATTGAAGATGCATCTATTCACCGGCCGGCAAGTGAGGTCATTCTTTGAGAATAAATAACTACTTTTGGTCATTCTCTGAGACAAATTTCACTTCAGATCATTTTTTAAGAAAATGATTGCACTTTGGGTCTTTATTTGAGACAAATTTAACTTTAGGTCCTCTTTTGAGAAAATGATGGCACTTTGGGTCATTATTTGAAATTTTCCCTTATTTTTTTTAAAAATTAATTTATAAATTATCTTTTTTTTAAAAATAATCCCACTAGGAATGAGTTTTTTCTTTTTCCTTTTTACTGGTAAGGAAAAGTGCAATTGTTTATCCAGCGGTTGCTTTGATTCCTTGTTAAGTTAGTTTATAAACGGTGGAAGGATACAATGGATGAAGTCGCCAATTCCCTTATTTTTCTCACTTCATAACGCGCGCACGAGATTTTCCACCATCCGCTTTGGTTGACTTCAGTATTTTCAAATATATCTCAACGTTAAAAATATAACGTTGCGTGTCATTATAAAAAAATTTATTCAAGGTTATTTTTTTCCCTGTTCTTGTTTCCATTTCGAAGAAGCTTAGCTCCAAAGCAATTTTCTAATCAAACGATAGGAAAGATCTCCCGTCAATTGAATTTTCAAATGGGTAACCCCATTCCCGGTTGTTTCGTGGAAGGTACGAAGCCGGGGCTTTTCGAGCTTTGGGAAATTTGAGGAGTGCCCGGCTCCATTCGTTCTTAAAAGAGGAACGGTTCGATCGCAATGATTTCTTTCCGAATTGACAAAAGAAGGACCTTAAAAGTGGTAGCCCCAAAAATGTCTGAGTGAAAAAGGTAGAAAAGGAATTATCTCCAAGCGCGCACTTGGTCTGATTGTAGCCAAGAAAACAACAGTCCCCACCTGGTGTAGTCGGGACAAGAACCTTCGACCTAAGACGGTATGTGTACCCGGTCTTGCTGAACGAGGCTGTGGAGCCCAAATTCCACGCCTTTACTTTTTTTAATCAAACCTCCTAGATTACTGCAGAATAAGGGGACGGGAAAAGGATTTCTATATGGGAGCCCTCGGAGAGCAGCGCGACGGAGATGGAAAACCAACTCTATATCGACCAACAAGAAATGGGTGGAAGAAAGCAACACTAAAGAAGTGAAAGTGGAGCGAAAAAGAGAAAAGAAAAAAGAGTAATATTAAATGGACGCGTGCTTACGATATAATGATAAAAGAGATAATTATAGAAAAGCATCACCATCTTTGTGACATTCCGATTTTTCCAATTCTATTTTCAATAAATTGAGATGGGCATTTCGTTGGCACGCATATAGTTCTTTTCCTTGAGTCAGCCACTCATATGAAAACTAGTCTATCAGGTGAAGCCGTTAAGAGATTCTAATGCATCAGACTCGATAATTTGATCAGGAAGCGACCTTTCAACCGAGCTAATCTGTAAGGGTCATTACGGCACAATTAAAAATCAATTAGAGATCGGAGATAGGCCGACTCGACAGAGGCATGTGCTTAAGTGTGGGTGATTCCACCAGATCACACAATCGATCGGCACTGGACCGACTTTTCTGTCGATTGGGTACCCTGTGTCCGTGTTTGAAACCTTGAGATTATCCTGACAATCGAGAATTGTCAATGTGTCAAAGATGTACATTGTGGCTTGATCGACCATAGGTCAAATGCACGCAAATTCTAAAAGCTACTCGGTAGATTAGGACGCGCTAATATCGTGCTAGAGTGAAATCAACTGTGAAATTGAGATCGAATTCAGAAATTGGAAGTCTGAGCATGTCACAAATCATTTTAGGAATATTAACTTATCTTCGGAAGATTTTTCATGTAATCAGAGTTTTTCTGCAATTAAATCAGAGAATGGCTAATTTGGCTTGAGAAATTAGTAGGCCCACTTTTGGTCGTGCTTTTGGGACTTAAGTTGGTTCTATGGATAAGTGAAGATGTGAATTGAAGTGTGGTGACATTGGATTAATTTTATGGACTTCAATTTGATTCAATTGGAAGGAAATTGAGTGGAATTGAAGAAGTTATTGTACAAGTTTTATGCCTCGACGGAAAATGGAATTGGACCCATTGAAGATTGTTGTGGGAGATTTGAATTTAGTGGAAGGTGATGTCACATGAGGTCATGGTGGGCCATTTTTGTTGGATTAAAGAAAAAGAAAAAGAAAAAGGAATGGTCACATGAGGTCATGGTGGGCACATCCCTCAATGGTCGATTTTAAATTTGCAACATCCCAGGAACTGTTACCGACCCATTCATTTATTTTGCACATGCGGAAACGTAAAACAATCTCCATACAACAAAATAGTGGGATAGAAACGTATGATATTATTTTTCACAAACCACACCTACAACATTATCGTATTTATGTAAATAGACCAGTTTAACACCCCCAAGGTTTGATACAAAAGTGAAGCTATTCGATTACCCACTAACTAAGTTTCTATTTATAAAACTGGGGTTTACTACTACAATACCATACTTCTCAATATCTCGGGGGTGAGCTGTCACCCTACATCCAGTCTTAACGGAAAATCTATCATCACTTGGAAGGGGATAGCGAGAGTCATATTCCTCCTTTACTACGACCAACTGTACACGATCCGGCATTCCTCCATTTAGGGATCAAAAAATGTTAGCCCACTAAGGGGTGAGATCACATCTCAGCGAGTAAATCCACTAATTCCAGATTAGGAGAAGGGTACATCCTGCATGCAATCTAATCACGTTTCTCATATTTTCTTAATACTAGTGCTTTCCTGCATGTTAATGTAAATCAAATCATGCATAAAATATCGAGATCATATATCATCAGAATATTTTTAACATATACATATGTAAGGACATAAATGTCACATAATTACATGGGCCCCAATTACCAGACTAAACCATTGTAGTATGTCCAATACCGCACCACATAGTTCCTTCTTTTAATTAGATCCCTCACTTTCACCCATTCATGTGTCACAATTGATTTCAATGCACAGATAACAGTCTTCCAGCATCACCGGGCATCGCCTTGCACCGTCGAGCGCGGCATCGTCTACATCTAGACGGCATTCCATATAGGAGCATTAGTCCAGCCTCCACTGCGACCAGCATCCGTTGACGTGGGGCATTCTCAAAGGAGCATCGTTCGGCCCAAAGGCACACGACGAAATCATGTCGTGAATCCATATGATCGATGTCACATTTCAATAATCAATTATATACAGCATCCATAGCATCAATTGAGCACTTTCGTAGCAAGAATACTTCAAAACAACCATGCATTCTTACTAGCCCAATTCACAGAAAATAGTCCAATTACGCTCTCCCAAATTCGAAATTAGAAACCCACTCGTATGAGCTCGAAAAATTCTCAAATTTGGACACGTGTTAGAAAACATATAAACAAACATTTTTTATGAAGACACCAAGATCCAAATCCCTCTGGATTCGGCTCAGAAATTCTTTCTATCTAGCAAAAAAATCGGGTCCAGTTCCAGAGAGCCAAACCTATCGAAGTCAGTTCATTTTTGGGTCGAAATATACTTCGTTTGACTTGAAATTTAAGTATGTTAAACTAAAAGTTATAACAAACAACTTTCGTGAAGGAACCAATTGGAAATTCGACCTCTAAAGGCCATTAACAGCCTTCGGAATCATAACAGGTCATGGGTTACAAAACTGTCCGATTACTGTTCCGAGGATGATGTCATTAAAATCGTCATCTTTTTAATTTTTAAAAATTAAGAGAAAAATATATGTTACTATTTAAGATGTCCAAAATGTTTCTTCAAAATAAAATCCTTTCAAAATCGCAACACAAAGTTGTCTACAAAATTAGCAAAACATACACGTTCTAGAAACTGTTTCAGTAATCAGCTATTGTTCTAGTCTGAATCTTCCACCACGACTTTTGTTTTTCTCTCTAAACCTTATCTAAACTTTTCTATGTCTATCATAACGTCCCTAACCAACATCTATCCATATATAACGTCATCTACATATTTTTAACTTGTACAAATTCCTAATAAAGGTACTCAACCCCTAGTCCAGATTTAGAAGACAACTCACCTAATCACAGCTAACGGCGGCTCTCGTTGGTGGTTGGACAGCAACACAAAGACCAGCCTTGATCCTCTTGGTGATGATGTTGAGTCGAAATCGCAGAAGATTGTGCTGTGGTATGATGGCAACAGCAACACACAAACTTATAAATTTTTCGGTAGAGGAAACTAAATATGGAGTTTGGTCGGTTGTGCGATTCTTGTACGGGTGAGGGGGGTTTTTCCTCACTGAAACTATACGACTTATATGTCGCGACCTCTTTTCTTTTTCCGGCGCCCGCGATCGGGTACGGGTGCCTAAGGAGGCTAATGGCTCGGCTGAAATTAGTTATGTCCGGACTCTCCCAAGCCCACCAATTCACGACTTTAATAGTCTAAATTTTTAACCTGTAAAATAATTTTAAAACGGAGTCGCCACTAATCGGTTTGGGGTGGGTCGATTAGAAATCCAAGCGAAGTATCGGGAGAAATACTTGCTCCTGCGCCCTAAGGTTTAAACTAATGCCCTTTTGGTACCTAATCTTGTTTAAACCCTAAGGTTTTTTGGATGTTCGCGGGATTTTCCATGCATTTTTTGGAGGAAAAACATTTTTTGACTCTTTTTCAAATTTTTTGGACATAAAAAGGATTTTTTTGGATTTTTTTGGTATTTTTTTTGGAAAAATACAAGTCTTTTCGGCTTTTTTCTGAATTTTTTGGCTTTTTTATGAATTTTTGGCTTTTTTTGGATTTTTGGCATATTTTTGATTTTTTTTGGGAAATAAAATATTTTTTCAATATTTATCAAAATATTTTTGGGAAATAAATTATTTTTTATTGTTCTCGATTTTTTAGAAAATAAAACATTTTTTGACATTTTTTTAAAATATTTTTCGATTTTCTGGAAATTAAAACATTTTTTAATATTTTTTTGAAAATAAAACACTTTTTTGATTTTTTTGAAAATAAAATATTTATTTTTTATTTATTAGAGTATTATTTTATATTAAAATAACAAAATAAAACCGACCCGGGTCGGATCAGCGGGTTGGGTCCGACATGGGCTGGCGACCCAAACATTGCGGGCCCGACTCGGATTTTTCTTCTTTTTCTTTTTTTATTTTTTTTATTTTACTGAAACGGCGTCGTGGCTGGGCGTTTGGGGGCGCCCAGCCCGACCCGACAACCCGGCCCGACAGCCCGCTCCGCGACCCGACTCCCGCCGCCCCCGAATCTCGCAAAACCCTACCCGGTTCCGAGACCCGGATTCGACTCGGCGACCTGGAAAATCACAAACCCTAGGGTTTGCAAATACGAGGCACCGAGGGCGGGAACCGAGGTGCTTGTCGGCGACAACGAAGGCGACAACGGTGACGGCAACGGTAACGGGGACGCTTTTTTTACCTTCTCTCGAACGGGGACAGCGACGGCAACAATGCCAGATCGAAGGCAGCAACGGCGGAGGCGCTCGACGGCACGGCAGGATTGTGCACAGCAGCGGCGTCAGGGGGTGGGACCTTCTTCCGCCCCTCTTCGCGAATCCAAAACCTCTGCACCTCCTCCGACCTCGCTTCTCTCTCTCTCTCTTCGGCCAGATCCGAGCCTCCACCGGCCAAATCTGACCTCTTCGGACTTGCTCGCCGGCGGCCTCCCCCGAAGTCTCTCAGTGGGAGGCCGGCCGAGCTCGCGGCCCGATTTATCTCTCGCTCGCTCTTCGACTTCTCCCCAGAAGTCTCTCAATAGGAAGATCTCGGAGCTCGATGTCCCGTTCTTCGACAAAGGTGGTGCCCTTTTATAGGCGAAGGGATCCGGTCGACGGAGCTTCGACCGCCGGTCCCCTTCGTGCGCCGAGCAGTCTCCTCGGCTGAACCGACGTCCCATCCAAGCTTATCCAGCGAAGTGTGTTCGGCATTGATTGCGCTTGAGGTCTTATCCTCTTCGGCCGACGTTGGCCTACTACCCTCGACTGTAAGCCGTCCTTCGCGTGCGTCGTCGTCGCTGTGCGTGAAATACAGAGGTGGAGAAGGAAGGAGCGAGGAAGAAGAAGAAGGAAGAAGAAGGAGAAAAAGGGGGCCGAGCTGGAGGAGAAGGAGGTTGGACCATAAGGGCCCATGTGGGGGGGGGGGGGAGAGAGAAAAAAAGGGGGGGGCTGGACGCGAAGGCCTAGACCTGATGGGTTGCAATTTTTTGTTTTTTCTTGTTTTTATTGATTTTTGTTGTTTTTTTTATTTGTTTTGTTTATTATCCGAAAAAGGAAAAACAAAGATTAAAAGAAATTAAAGCCTAATTAATAACCTAAATCAAAATTTAGGTGTCAACATTATATATGAAAACCATGGTGGTAGGCGGCCGACGTTTATGTGGGTCCAAGAATTTTTTGTAACGTCACATTCACGCCTTATTTTGTTTTGTTTCTTAGTCTCCGGTTTTTCGTTCAAAAGGGAGCAGAAATGGAAGTATCACATTCAAGGGAAGAGAAAGCAGCGGTTTGTACGTTGAAAGAGACAAAGGAAAAGAATAAAATAAGAGGAAGAAAGGGAAAGGTGGAAGTTGCCGTGTAAAATACAGCAGAGAGACTTCCATGCATAAGAAAAGGGTGGGAAAGGAGAGTGGAAATTGCTTGGGAAGTTTCATTGAAGTTTCCTTCAGCTTTTGGCCTAATTTTCCATGGAAATTTTGGCCACCCATCACCATTATAGGCCCCACAAAGTTTTTCCAATGTTGTTTCTTCTAATTGAGATAAAAGAAAAGGTTGGAATTCATGTAAAATGCTGGATCCAAATTTTGAAGTTGATTCTCGTAGCTTTTTTCCATGGAGATTGAGTTCCTTTCCCTATCAGGTGGTCCCTCTATCTTTTCCAAGTCAATCTCCATTAAATGCCAAGGAAATTGAGGTGAAATTGTAGGAGAGAGAGATTCCTACAAATTTCCTTTTTGAGAAGACTTCTCTTCTTTATTTAATTACCAATCTAACATCCAATTCAATAGGGTCAAGTCCTTTAGTCACCAATTATAATACCTCTTAAATTGCTTCACATTAGAGGTCTTAAAATCCTACTTAAAATGTGGCAATTCCCTTACTCTTTTAATTTACTAATCTTACACATTTCATGAAAAATTCCCATCGTCAATAAATTTTGATAAGATGCAACAATGTCCTTGGGATGAATTATGATGTATGACAATTCTTAATTTCTGTAATCGACATCATTTCCTCGGTTAATTTCGGTCAAAATGTGATTTTTAGCGCAACTTAAATTATCGGTTAGTTTTTGGGAACTTTTGGTGCACTGACCTGTGGTCGATTATTCCTGAGCCACGATATATATTTTCGACGCATTGGCAACTCTCGATTGTCATGAAAAATCTCGAGGTTTCAATTACGAGCACAGGGTACCAAAACAACAGAAAAATCGGTTTAATGCCAATCGACGAGAAGTTTGTAATTAGTTGGAATCACCCAAGCCTAATTTTATTTCTATCGAATCGACCTATTTCCGATTTCTGATAGATTTTCCACTGCGCCGAACTGATCCTTGTAGACTAACACGGTCGAGTAGTCGATTCCTGGTCGAATTCTCAAGTCTGTTGCATCAAAATTCTTTAATAACTTTCCCGATTAGTCAAGTTATCTCATGAGTGATCAGCTCAGAAATTAGCGCTATAGGCACGTCGACGAAAAGCCCGAATTGTTTAATTGAAAACATAAGCAAAAAATCATACTGTCACATATTATGTCCCAAGATTTATTATTAAATAAACTCTCTTAGCCTTTAATTAAACATGCTTTAAATTAAACAAACATCTTAATCTAAATCAAAATTAAATAAACTAAACTAACCACCTAAGCTTACTTTACTTAGACTAAGCACACGTAGGGCATCATTAACTGTCTAATCAAGATTTGGTGAGCTAAACTCACCCGATTAACGAACCGAGTGGACCAAAACGACGGGGACGCCGAGGGGATTGACTTTTCTCAAGGCGGGCCGAGCATTCGGGGTCGGGAAGCCAGCCAAAATGGGCCAAACGTCCGCTGCCATACCCATTTTTCCAACTGCTGTCCGCTGCTAGTTGAGGCCGAGAAAGGGGCGGATCCTAGTTCAGTTGGGGCGAGCAAGGGCGGCAAGGGCTAGGCGGAGGTGTACGGCGGCGGAGGGAGCTCCGGTGATGGCTTGAGCTACTCAAAGAAGCTGCTGGATCTCGGCTGAAGCAGGGGCGACGGCGTGAGGGGGCTGAGACGCGTGGGCAGCACCGCGCGCTAGGACGGCGTCACGGCAGCGAACGGCGATGGACGGAGGCGAGGCTCCGGGTGGTGGCGTGCGACGGCCATGGCTGCTCAGTTCCTTCCGCCATTTTCTGGTCTTCGCATAACAAAATGGAGGGGGAAACCGGCGGGAGACGGAGAGGAAGAAGGGAGAAGAAGGAGAGAGAGAGAGATGGGACCATTCATTTTTCTTTTTCTTTTTCTTTAATCCAACAAAAATGGCCCACCATGACCTCATGTAACATCACCTTCCACTAAATTCAAACCTCCCACAACAATCTTCAATGGGTCCAATTCCATTTTCCGCCGAGGCATAAAATCTTGTACAACAACTTCTTCAATTCCACTCGATTCCTTTCCAATTGAATCAAATTGAAGTCCATAAAATTAATCCAATGTCACCACACTTCAATTCACATCTTCACTTGTCCATAGAACCAACTTAAATCCCAAAAGCACAACCAAAAACGGGCCTACTAATTTCCCAAGCCAAATTAGCCATTCTCTAATTTAATTGATGAAAAACTCTAATTACATGAAAAATCTTCCGAAGATGAGTTAATATTTCTAAAATGATTTGTGACACACCCAGACTTCCAATTTCTGAATTTGATCTCAATTTCACGGTTGATTTCACTCTAGCATAATATTAACGTGTCCTAATCTACCGGGTAGCTTTTAGAAATTTTCGTGCATTTGACCTATGCTCGATCAAGCCACAATGTACATCTTTGACACATTAGCGACTCTCGGTTGTCGGGATAATCTCAAGGTTTCAAACACAGACACAGGTACCCAATCGACAGAAAAGTTGGTCCAATGCCGATCGATTGTGCGATCTGGTGGAATCACCCATACTTAATCATATGCTTCTGTCGAGTCAGCCTATCTCTAATCTCTAATCGATTTTTAATTGTGCCATAATGACCATTGCAGATTAGCACGGTCAAAAGGTCGCTTCCTGGTCAAATTCTCGAGTCTGATACATTAGAATCTCTTAACGCCTTCACATGATAGACTAGTTTTCACATGAATAGCCACCTCAAGGAAAAAAAAACTATATGCGTGCCAACGGAATGCCCATCTCAATTTATTGAAAATAGAATTGGAAAAATCGGGATGTCACAAAGATGGTGATGCTTTTCTATAATTATTGTTGGAGAAATCTTCCTGGAGTATTTTGAAGCTGACAAAACGTTTCCATCAGTCTAGTCTAAAGATTTGCAGACTCTACTATTCAAAGTATGAAGACCTCCGGACTGCTAAACTCAAGACTCAAAGTCTATTCTCATTGACAGTTTCTAGACCGTCGAAGAAGGGTTATCCAGAACTGGGTGTTTCGTTGAGGATTTGACCTTATCGACTTGAGAAGATCTCTTGGCTGGATATGACATAACGAAATCCTTTAATTGATCATGATTAATTCAGAGATTAAGGATCCGATGATTGGCGAAGTATACTTGGAAAGTTCTACTTATGGAAACCAAGATCCTAATTGTATGGGCGAGCAGGATTGATGGGCTATCAACATGTTCCTTTAATAGCTCGAATGATCTTCCTAATTGATTCCATCCAACGGGTAGATTGGAGGAATTCCTTTGGTAAGTGCCAACGGGTATGATGGCATAAAGGAGTATAAAAGGAAGACGTTCCAGTTGTTCGATTGTGTGCGCGATAGAAGAATTTCAAAGTCTAAAGCTCTTTGTTCTTAGTCAATTCATTTACTGAGTGAAATCGTGTACGCAAAAGAGAGTTTATATTCTGAGAAACCTTAAGGAAGTATGGTAGAGTTTCTACACTGTGGAATCAATGGAGAGACTTGCTGTAATAACTCTTTTGTTCATAGTAAAATCCAGCTGGTGAGCTGTCAGTGTGGAAGAGTGGATGTAGACTTGGAATAATCCGAACCACTATAAACCTTGTGTTCAATTTTCTCTTCCCTACTCTTTACTTTACTTTGATCATAATTCGTTTTGTTAACCAAAGGATAACTTCCTTTCTATTGTCTGCTTAGTATTGTTCTCTTATCTCGAGAAATTATTTTTACACCTATTCACCCCCTCTAGGTGCTTATATTAGCTATCTCAATTGGTATCAGAGCCTGTGTACTGACTTTGTTTGAAGTGTTTTACTTCAGAGTTAAAGATCCATGGCTAGTATGTTAGCTCCAGGGCTGGTAGAAGGGCAAAGCAATACCAGACCGCCTTACTTTGATGGAAAGGAGTACAACATATGAAAAAAAACGAGATAAAAGCGTTCCTAAGATCAAAGGATCCTCTAGAATGGGACGTTGTAGAAAAAGGAATCATTCCTAAAACTACATCTGTCTTAGAGAGAGGAAAAGAAGCTGTTGAATCTAGTGACATGACTTAGGAAGAGATAATCAAGAGACAAGCTCTTGATGCAAAAACAATTTATTCTTTATATTGTGCTTTGTCACCCACTAAATATAATAAAATATCTTCTTGTGTTACAGCGAAAGAAGTCTGGGATAGATTATACATTACCTATGAAGGAACCGATCGAGTGAAAGAGACCAGAATCAACATTTTTCTCAGTCAATATGAAGCCTTCAAAATGAAATCAGGAGAATCTATAGCTAACTTGTTTAGTTGTTTTACAGAAATCGTGAATGGTCTTGAAAATCAAGGTCAACCAATTTCTGATCCATGAAGGTAAACAAGCTACTGTGTGGACTCTCCAAGGATTTGAATCACATAAAGACCTCAATAAGAGAGACATAAAGAATCATGCCACTATCTATTGATGAGTTGGTTGGGACTCTTCAGTCTTATGAAGTGGAACGAATCAATGAAGACGAAGATCCTAAAGGTAAGAAATCCATTGCATTAAAATCCAATGATAATTTTGATGTTACAGACTCTTAAGACGATATGGATGATGAGGAGCTTGCTCTCATGATAAGAAAATTCAGAAAGCTGAACAGAAAAGGAAGAAGATTCAATTCAAAGAAACAGAGTTTTCAAAAGTAACAGATTAAGTCTGTTGAGGATGATGAATCAAACAAAGATGTAGTCTGCTTTGAATGTAAGAAAAAGGGACACATCAGACCTAACTGTCCTCTTTTGAGGAAGAAGAAAGGAAAAGCTGAAAAGTATCGAAATGCTCTTAAAGCAGAAACCTGGAGTCATACAGAGTGTGAAGAAAGCGATGATGATTATGCCAATATATGTTTGATGGCACAATCAGATTCAGATTCAAACTCCGAGACAGACTTAGATTCAGGCAGTGAATTTGAGGTGAGTAACTTTAAAATCCCTATTAAAGTTTCTAAATACATTGATGAGTTGTGTTTTAGTCTTAAGACTTCTCTTAGAATGATTTCCGAACTAAAAAGGGAAAATTCTGCACTAAAACAACAAGAAAATGTTTTGAAAGAAAAAGTCAAAGTTTTAGACAAAAATGTTTCTACCTTGAAAGAAAATGAAGGCAATCTTTCAAAAGAAAATGCGTTCTTGAAAAATGATATCTCAAATATTTCTAAAAGATTTTTTATAGGATATGAGAAACTGGAAAAAATTCTTTCTATTCAAAGACCTTATTTCAATAAATCAGGTTTGGGAATGACTGCAGAAACCATTCCTTTAATTGATTTTCCTAAAGTGAAGGAAAGAATTAAGCAAAGACCCACAAGAAATGCTTACAAAAATCATTTTAAAAAGATCTTTGTAAAACCAGTAGGTCGCAATGCTCTCAGATGTTCAAAGTACAATAGTGCAAATCATTTTGAAAAAGAATGTCCTATGGTTTGGAAACCTGTTAAGAAAGTATGGGCAAAAACCGCATATCATACTAACACCAATGGACCCAATAAAATATGGGTACCAAAGAAAGTTTGAGTCTCTTTTTTAAATGCAGGTCACTATCAAGAAAAAGGTAAAATGGTATCTGAATAGTGGATACTCAAGACATATGACAGGAGATTCAAATTGCTTCATAAAGCTCGTGCAAGTAAATGGTGGAAAAGTCTCATTTGGAGGAAACAGCAAAGGAAGAATTGTGGGATTTGGAATTGTAAAGATTGGAAACCTCATAATAAGCAACGTTTCCTTAGTGGAATGACTCAACTACAATCTGCTTAGTATCAGTCAGCTGTGTGATACCGGTTTCAAAATCAACTTTCAAGAGGGAATATGTTCAGGAACCAGTAAAGATTCTACTCAGTCATTCATGGGTCGAAGACATGGAAATATCTACCTCTTGGATGTGAAACCAGATGAATCGCAATGTCTAATCTCAATACATGGGTCAAAGACATGGAAATATCTACCTCTTAGATGTGAAACCAGATGAATCGCAATGTCTAATCTCAATACAAGACGAAGCAAACTTATGGCACGGAAAGCTTGGGCACATCAATATGAAGAAGATAGCCAAAATTTCAGCAAAGAAGCTTGTTCGTGGTTTACCCAATCTATCATATCAAAAGTCTGATCTATGTACACCATGCATATTGGGAAAGCAGGTAAGAAATTCCTTTAAATCAATAAATCAAGTTTCCACTAATCGAGTACTACAACTTCTGTACATGGATCTCTTTGGACCAACCAGAACTCAAAGCATTGGAGGTAAGAAATATTGCCTAGTAATTGTGGATGACTACTCATGATTTACTTGGGTATATTTCCTGGCAAATAAGTCTGAAACCTTCTCTTACTTTGAAAAGTTTGCTAAAAATGTTCAAAATGAAAAAGGGTATGTTATTTCAAGCATAAGAACAGATCATGGAGGTGAATTTGAAAATCAAGATTTTACAAAATTTTGTGATGAATCTAGTGTTCAGCATTTGTTCTCCTCTCCATATACTCCAGAACAAAACAGAGTTGTGGAAAGAAAGAATAGGTCGCTTCAAGAAATGGCTAGAACTCTTTTAATTGAAAGTAACATCTCTTCACGTTTTTGGGCCGAAGCAATTTCTACAGCATGTTATATTATTAATAGAGCTTTTCTAAGACCAATTTTGGAAAAAAAAAAAAAAAACCCCCCTATTAGTTATTCAAAGAAAAGAAGTCTATTGTTTCATATTTTCATGTGTTTGGATGTAAATACTTTATATTGAAAAATGTAAATGATCGAGTTGGCAAGTTTGAAGAAAAATTAGACGAAGGCATCTTCCTTGGATATTCTACCTCAAGCAAAGCCTATAGTCTACAATAAGAAATCTCAATCTGTGGAGGAATCAATGAATGTCAAATTCCAAGATTCCATGCAAAACAAATCTATTTAGACTCATCTTGAAGAATCTGAACCTGCTCCAGACTCTACAAAGTCAAAATCTCAAGAAGCAGCTCAGACTTCGAAAGACCAGCATCAAATGATTGTTGAAGATTCAAATGAAGAAAGTGATCATCAACCTGACAAATCAACTAGTAACTGGAAGCATAAGTCCAGTCATCCAAAAGATCTCATTATTTGTGACATTAATGAAGGAATTCGCACAAGATCCAAAAGGCACGAAGAGTCTAGTGCTGTGGCTCTTATTTCTGAAATAGAACCCAAAAGCATAGAAGAAGCTTTATCTGATGAAAGCTGGATTGAAGTTATGCAAGAAGAACTCAGGCAATTCGGCATTAATGATGTCTGGGAGTTGACTCCTAAACCGAAAGGTAAATCTATTATTGGAACTAAATGGGTTTTCAGGAACAAGATGGACGAGAAAGGAAAGGTCATAAGAAACAAAGCAAGACTCGTGGCCAAGGGATATACGCAAGAAGAAGGGATAGACTATGACAAGACTTATGCACCAGTGGCAAGGTTAGAAGCAATTCGATTATTACTTGATTTTGCTTGTTATAAGAATTTCAGGTTATTCCAAATGGACGTCAAAAGTGCTTTCCTGAATGGATTTATCCATGAGGAAGTCTATGTGGAACAACCACCTGGGTTTGAAGACCCAAGGAAACCAGACTCAGTATTCAGACTAAAAAATGCCTTATATGGTTTAAAGCAAGCACATCGAGCTTGGTACGACAAGCTGAGTAAGTTTTTAATTCAAAACGGCTTTGCAAAAGGTAAAGTAGACACTACTCTGTTTATCAAAAGAGAAAACAAAAGTTTTCCGCTTGTTCAAATATATGTTGATGACATTATTTTTGGATCCTCTAATGAAAGCTTGTGCAAGAAATTCTCTAAGTCTATGTATGATGAATTTGAAATGAGCATGATAGGTGAACTAACCTTCTTTCTTAGACTTCAAGTGAAACAATTGAAGTAAGGGACTTTTATTCATCAAGAAAAATATGCTAATGATCTTGTCAAAAAGTTTGGACTAGAAAATTACAAAAAGACTGAGATACCAATGTCAAGCTCTTTGAAGATAGACAAAGATGAAGGAGGAAAGAAAGTTGACCAGAAGCTATACAGGAGTATCATTGGTTCACTTCTTTATCTTACTGCTTCTAGACCTGACATTTTGTTTAGTGTTTGCATTTGTGCTAGATTTCAAGCAGATTCAAAAGAATCTCATCTAAGTGCTGCAAAGCGTATTATCAAATACATTGCATCAACTTCGAGCATTGGTCTTTGGTATCCTAAAAAGGAAGACCTTACCCTTCTCGGATATTCAAACGCAGACCTAGCCGGATACAGAGTTGATAGAAAAAGCACCTTAGGTACCTGTCAACTACTTGGAAGCAGGACAATATATTGGTTTTCAAGGAAGCAAAGTACAGTAGCTCTTTCTACAGCAGAAGCAGAGTATGTAGCTCTTAGAAATTGTTGTTCACAAATTCTGTGAATAAAATAACAGCTAAGAGACTTTGGAATTGAAGATTCATGCACGAAGATTAACTGTAACAACACCAACGCAATCAATCTCACCAAGAATCCAATTCTTCACTCAAGAGCAAAGCATATAGAGATTCGACATCACTTCATTCGTAAGTCATTTTACTTTCCTATATCTCGAATCTCATCTCAAAAATGTACGATCATCAACCATGTTTGATTATTGCTATCTTTAATTGACGTGATTATTGCAACGTTTCTTTTTCGAAAAATGAGTTATTTTTGAAATGAGAATTATCTAGTTTTTCGAAAAAAGGGCAGTTATTTTTTTTAAAATGCATCTTTTTACTTCCTTTATGACGTTCCGTATGCCTCTCTTCGACTGCTTTATACAGTGTGTTTCTTCTTTGCTCTACTCTCAAAAACCCTAAGAGAGAACCGATCTTCCATTTCTGCCTTCTTCTCTTGTTTAATCTTCGAAAAGTTATCATCTTTCTTGGAAAAGTCAAGCTTGGAATCTTTTACAGACTGTGAAAGATGTCGTCTCAAAGGAAGTCTTCGAGGATCGTAAACAGGGGACCACAGCAAATGCGTGAGGGGCCTACGCACTTTGATCTCACCGAGGAAGAAGAGTTTCCTAGTCAGCAGCAGAGCCCACAACATTCTCAACAGCGTCCATCTTCTCAATCTAGACAACAGGAGGTTGCTCAACAAGAAGAGGAAGAAATAATTGAAGATGCAGAACCTGTAAGAGTCTTTAAGCCCTCTTTTACCTACAAGCTTTATCGCGCTTTAAAAAGGGGTGGAAATCCTTTAAACTACATTGACGAATTTCTGAAAGACAAGGGGTATAAAAATGAAACCTTATTTTTACGCACAATGGAACGATTGGGAATTGCCCCTGCTGGATCGGTAGAAGAAGCAATAGCAAATATTCCAATTAATCCTCGTGTTGGAGGGCTAAATCAGATAGATGGGAATGATGATGATGATAAGTTGTACAGTCAGTTTCAACCGAGAATGGGTGTTGCGGCAAAAATTCGAGGAAAAAGGACAAACTTGTTTCGATCGGAAGAACAAAAGCATCTATACTCTAAGTTGTTGAAGCATGGGGTAATAAACCCTAGAAGTGTGGACTTTGATTTCCTTGATGCTGTGAATATTAAATTGAGGGAAAAATTCAGTCTTCTTCAACTTGAGCAATTCTGTTCTGACTCTACAGAAGCCTATGCTGAACTCACTGCTTATTTCTATTCGAATCTTAGTTTCTTGGATGCGAATAGATTCTCTTTTAGTGTCCGAGATCAGGACTATGTGGTGTATGTAGATATGTTGGCTGATGTGATTGGGGTTGAGAGGGAGATATCAACCTATCAATGTCTCTATTGCTCGTACTACGTTGGAACTTATTAAGGATAGAAGGACAGAGGGAAAGATTTCTTACTCAAGGATGAGTGCATTCAATATTCTGCTTCACAAGATTGTGATTAATTGCCTCAGACCACAATCTACTTCAAAAACTGATGTTTCAAACTCAGAGGCAAAGCTAATGTATGCCATCAATGCAGGGAAAAAGTTCTCTCTTCCACATACTATTATGTTCCACATGTACAGGGTAGTGGTGAAGGACAAGGGTCAACTTCCTTATCCAGCTCTGTCGCGACCTACCCTCGGGGGGAGGGAACAGGTTTAGGGGCATTGCCTAAAGGACGGGCCTAAGGCCCATGATTAGGCACGAGCTCTCCCAAGCCCATACCCCGCGTGACGTTGGGATATTCTTAAGAAATTTTGCATAAAAGGAGTCTCCACTAGCTTATTGGGGTCGGCTAGAAACCAAGTGAGGCATGGGAGCGTGTCTTACTTCCTACGCAACCAGAGAATTTAGGTTCAGGGACTTGATTACACTAATTAACCAATTAGTGCCCTTTCGGTACCTAATCTTGTTCATTTTAACTAAATGATTTTTGACATGCAATTTGGATTAATTTTATATTTATCCACTAACATGTGAGGTGATCATGCAGGCGCGCAATCATTAAAGTAATAATCATAACTACCAAGATCCTAATTGCAATAAGATTAAACTCATGCAATCAAACATAATTAAATATGCAAATTAAACATACGACATAATCAAAATATGAGCAAGTAAATACCTAATTACATTAAAAATGCAAAACGTAGCAATTCCAAACCAAACCCCATCATTTTTAAATTTTCGAAATTTTTAATTTTTTAATTTTTTAATTTTTAAAAAATTTTCCTTTTTTAATACAATAAAAATAATTTTTTAAATTTTTTTAATTAAGAAAAAGGTCTAATTTTTTGAATGCTTTCTGAGTTTTTGGATTTTCGGAAATATTTTTGAATTTTTTTATTTTTTTTATTTTTTTATTTTTTTATAATTTTTTTATAATTTTTTTTTAAAGTATCTTATCACTGCTCCGCTGTATCCTTGCTGTATTTCCCCCTTTTTCAGCAACTCCTATTCCCGAAGCTACTTTCTGTCTTTTTTTTCTTTTTCTTTTCACTACCTTTTTATTTCTTTTGTTTTTGTCTTTCTTCTAAGCTTTTCTTTTAGGTTGTCTTCTCTGCATGTTTTCTTCTCCGCTCGAAGCTCCCATTAAACACCTGAAACTCCCTCTCACATTTCACAGTTTTCTTTTCTTATTTATTATTTTACCTTTTTATATTTCTTTTTCTTTTTTTCTCTCTTTTGTCCTTTTCCCTATTTCGGCTATTCTACTCTACTGCATCTTCTCCTTCCTAAAGCTAACGTCAATTTTGCAACTTCCCCACCGAAGCTCCTTCCCACCGAATCTCATCTGCACACTAACGACACGACCTTGAACAATCGGTGACCCTTCCATCACCTGCCCACCGGCGGTCACTACCCCACGGAAAGATGAATAGGTGCAAAGGAACAACAACAAGACAAGGAATGGAACACGGACATTAATGAACAGCCGAACTCCCTAGATATTAAGGAACTATGTCAACATCAAGAAATGTTCAGATTTCGCCATAACAACAACAAAACCTGAACGGAATCATGCTCAATGATCCGTAAAGGATTCCTTTTACGCAAGACAGGAGCACACTCACTCCAAATGATCCGAAATTCACGACTTAATCCACGTTAACTTAGTTCAAGCGTTTTATCAAACAAGTGGTAAGCACTAACTCGGGATGAGGTTATTAACTCCATTTTGGACCCACTCAAGTCTAGACCCGGAGAAATCAACAAGAAACATGCAAAATCGACCACATCAACTTACTTAAACTCAGTGTGCATATGAGTTAACAAAAGGAACAAGGCTTAGCTTCCGGTTAGACCAAAACAAGGTGAAGCAGCAAGGGTTCATGCGAACAAGCATCTCATCGCGGAGTTCCCTACCCAACTTGAAGACGACAGGAAGCGGGCCAACTTGTGACAAATCGAGCTATAGCTCGCCGCTTTGGTATCTTCGAACTGGGATCCTCAGGCAAGAGAGGTTTGAACTAAGTAAAGAAACTCACCAGTGACGTCAAGATTCGAGGGCGAAAGATCGTTTGCTAGAGGGTATTGGCCAGAGGTCGTCGAAGATGGTTCGAGCATGGCCGATCTACAAGAGAACTCCTTCTCGCTCTCCAGTTTCACCCTCTCCCTCCAAGTCGCTCTCTGTCTCTCCCTCGCTTTTTTGCTGGTGTTTTTTCGTTGCTCCCCTTCTGCCAAGCCCCCCTCCCTTTGTGCTTCTCTTGTTTTCTTTTAAAACTGGCGTTGGTTCCTTTCCTTTTGCCTCTATTAGAAATGCCTTTTGCTAGCCCACGAAGCCACCTCTCTTTCTTTTCCATCTTCAGCTCTCATTTTCCTCGGTCAGTCCAACCTTCTTGCCTCTATGTATGCCTGCAGTCAGTCTTCTCCTTGGGACCGGGTTCAGTCTATTTTCAGCTACAACGGCTGCAGGTTTTCTCGGGCTTCGTCAACTGCAGGAGCTGCCATGCTGCAGCCAAGCGTTCATTGCTTCCATTTTTCTGAAATTGCAATTGTCGATCCTCTGCAGATCCTTCTTCGGCTTCCTCCTGTTCTGTCTTCTGCAGGTCCTACGTGAAGACTGGAGGAGGGAGAAAGATGGGGCAGGGGCCAGCCGACGAGGGGGAAAGGAGGCTGAGCCGCGGGGGGAAAAGACATATATAAAAAGAGAAGTGGGCGGGTCGGGCCAAGGCTAGATCCGGCCTGACCCGATCGATTTTTTTTTCAATTTTCTTGATTTTTTTTATTGACTTTTTGAATGATTGATTTTTTTTGTAAAAATAGGTGTCAACAAGCTCTTGTGACAAAGTTATTCAAACATTTGAATGTTCAACCTCCACGAATTCTCTGTGTTCGATCGTGCAATCAAATGGTGGCGGGACTGAAAATAGTCTCTAAATTGCATTTGAAGGAACTCAACAAGGTGTTGGAGAAATTCAAGGAGAAAACCCCTGTTAAGTCTCATCAAGTCTCTTCGGCTGCAAAGAGAAAAGGAAAGGAGCCCATGGTAGCTCTATCCAAAAAAAGAAGAGCTCTCATCGTTGAGGATGAAGATGATGAGGAAGACATCACCATTTCTACTATGGCATTGAAGAACTTGAGTCATTCTGTTCCAGAATCAATGGAGAGACAAGATAAGGACACAGATGAGATAGAACCGAGGACTGGAGAAAGAGAAAATTTGGAAGCAGAGGAGAAAGAAGCAGAGGAAAGACAAACAGAGGAGAGAGAAGCAGAAGAAGGAGATGAAGAGGAGGAAAGAATTGAAGAAGAAGAGGAGAGAGGAGATCAAGCGGAAACAGAGCATGAGGAACACTCTTCTCCACCTGAAGGCATGGAAACAGGGGGAGACCGTGAGAAAAGAGGAATGTCCTCATATCTTGCTACCAGTGAGGGAGTCAGTCGCTCTCCAGCAGATCCAAAGGACATCTATGCCTCTCAATTTCCTGAGGAGGGACATGATGTTTCATCGCCCAATTTGCGTGACCATGCTGATTTGCCATCATCTGCCTTTACTCCATCTAATCGTGCAGAAGCCAGTACGCAGACTAATAATTCAGTAGACTTTTGCAAAATTCTTGATGTTCTCTTGGAAATGCGGGGTCAGATATATGCTCTGGGATGCGAAGTTCAGAATTTGTAGAATGCAGGTCAAGCTTCTTCAGTTTCTTTGAATGATCAGATTCAAGCCCTTTCTCTTCAAATTCAGGCAAATGCTAAGGGTGAAGATGTGGCACAACTAAAGGAGGACTTGAAAAAGCTGGAAGGCATTGTCCAGTCAATGGGAGATTTCCAGCTTGTTCGTGTTCCCAAGCATTCTTGAATCCATTTTCTTTCCATCTCAACCTTTTTATGATGACAAAAAGGGGGAGAGATGCAAGATTTGAAACTTTAAAATTTAAACTTGTTCAACTTTGGTTTGTTTTTTTAACTTGACTTTTGTGTCTGGATGTGGATTGAATTTGAGATTTGGATTTGACTGCTTATATTGACAATTTATATTAAGTATTATTGATATCTTATGAATGGCTTTATTCACATGAAAGTCTAACCTATTTTCTGTGGTTGCAGATTCTAGTGTTATCATTAAGCCATTTATCTTTATAAGATATCCATATTTGCTTGAGTAATATTTTGCAGGTCAAAGTTATTCAAATCTGCAGGCAAAGTTTTGTCACCATCAAAAAGGGGGAGATTGTTGGAGAAATCTTCCTGGAGTATTTTGAAGCTGACTAAACATTTCCATCAATCTAGTCTGAAGATTTGTAGACTCTACTATTCAAAGTCTGAAGACCTCCGGACTGCCAGACTCAAGACTCAAAGTCTATTCTCAGTGACAATTTCTAGACCGTCGAAAAAAGGTTATCCAGAACTTGGTGTTTCATTAAGGATTTGACCTTATCGACTGGAGAAGATCTCTTGGCTGGATATGACATAATGGAATCCTTTAATTGATCAGGATTGATTCAGAGATTAAGGATCCAATGATTGGCGAAGTATACTTAAAAGGTTCTACTTATGGAAACCGAGATCCTGATTGTATGGGCAAGCAGGATTGATGGGCTATCGATATGTTCCTTTAATAGCTCGAATGATCTTCCTAATTGATTCCGTCCAACGGGTAGATTGGAAGAATTCCTTTGATAAGTGCCAACGGGTATGATGGCATAATAGAGTATAAAAGGAAGACGTTCTAGTTGTTCAAGTGTGTGCGCGATAGAAGAATTCCAAAGTCTGAAGCTCTTTGTTCTTAGTCAATTCATTTACTGAGCGAAATCGTGTACGCAAAAGAGAATTTATATTCTGAGAAACCTTGAGGAAGTGTGGTAGAGTTTCTACACTATGGAATCAAGGGAGAGACTTGCTGTAATAACTCTTTTGTTCATAGTGAAATCCAGCCGGTGGGCTGTCAGTGCGAAAGAGTGGACGTAGGCTTGGAATAATCCGAACCACTATAAACCTTGTGTTCAATTTTCTCTTCCCTACTATTTACTTTACTTTGATCATAATTCGTTTTGTTAACCAAATGATAACTTCATTTCTATTGTCTGCTTAGTATTGCTCTCTTATCTCGAGAAATTATTTTTACACCTATTCACCCCCCTCTAGGTGCTTATACTAACTATCTCGATTATCTCTTTTATCGTTATATCGTAAGCGTGCGTCCATTAATATTACTCTTTTTTCTTTTCTCTTTTTCACTCCACTTTCACTTCTTTAGTGTTGCTTTCTTCCACCCATTTCTCGTTGGTCGAGATAGAGTTGGTTTTCCATCTCCGTCGCGCTGCTCTCCGAGGGCTCCCATATAGAAATCCTTTTCCCGTCCGCTTATTCTGCAGTGATCTAGGAGGTTTGATTAATAAAAGTAAAGGCGTGGAATTTGGGCTCCAGAGCCTCGTTCAGCAAGACCGGGTACACATACCGTCTTAGATCGAAGGTCCTTGTCCCGACTACACCAGGTGGGGACTGTTGTTTTCTTGGCTACAATCAGACCAAGTGCGCGCTTGGAGATAATCCCTTTTCTACCTTTTTCACTCAGACATTTTAGGGGCTAGCACTTTTAAGGTCCTTCTTTTGTCAATTAGAAAGAAATCATTGCGATCGAAACCGTTCCTCTTTTAAGAACGAATGGAGCCGGGGACTCCTCAAATTTCCCAAAGCTCGAAAAGCCCCGGCTTCGTACCTTCCACGAAACAACCGGGAATGGGGTTACCCACTTTGAAAATTCAATCGACGGGAGATCTTTCCTATCGTTTGATTAGAAAATTGCTTTGGAGCTAAGCTTCTTCGAAATGGAAACGAGAACAGGGGAAAAAATAACCTTGAAAAATTAATGCAGATAAATTTTTTTATAATGACACGCAACGTTATATTTTTAACGTTGAGATATATTTGAAAATACTGAAGTCAACCAAAGCGGATGGTGGAAAATCTCGTGCGCGCGTTATGAAGTGAGAAAAATAAGGGAATTGGCCACTTCATCCACCGTATCCTTCCACCGTTTATAAACTAACTTAACAAGGAATCAAAGCAACCGCTGGATAAACAATTGCACTTTTCCTTATCAGTAAAAAGGAAAAAGAAAAAACTCATTCCTAGTGGGATTATTTTTCAAAAAAAGATAATTTATAAATTAATTTTAAAAAAATAAGGGAAAATTTCAAATAATGACCCAAAGTGCCATCATTTTCTCAAAAGAGGACCTAAAGTGAAATTTGTCTCAAATAAAGACCCAAAGTGCCATCATTTTCTCAAAAGAGGACCTAAAGTGAAATTTGTCTCAAATAAAGACCCAAAGTGCCATCATTTTCTCAAAAGAGAACCCGAAGTGAAATTTGTCTCAGAGAAGGACCCAAAATAGTCATTTAATCTCAAAGAAAGACCTCACTTATCGGCCAGTGAATAGATGCATCTTCAATGTATATTCCAGTATTTTCGTCCCTTTTTTTTTTCATTTTTGCTTACCTAGTTCATTGTCTTCTTCGTCCCTTGTTCACTTCTTCTTACCTAGATCAAGAATATCGGACTTGGGGAAAGGCCAACGAGCACCGGCCGCTGGTAAGGGCCGATGAGAGCTCGACACCCACCGCCAACAGCGAGCAAGGGCTCCACGCCCATCGCTGGCAGCAAGCGTGGGCTCCACGCTCATCACGGACAATGGGCAAGGGCCATCAAGCCCTCGTTGGCCATGGGAGAGGGGGGCCGTCCAAATTGAGGCCTTTCAAGAAGGTCCTCGAGGGCAAAAGGGGTAGCCAAAGAAGTCATTGATCTAGGAGCGGTGGTGGGAGGAAGGGATGAAGAAAGCGACGTGAGCATCCCAGTCGTAGTCTTATTAGAAGACAAGGTTGTTGGTGGAGCAACGGGCAAAGGCGGGGGAGGTCGCCCCTCATGACCATCAGCGAGGTCACCCCTCACCGGCCCTGGGTGAGGGCTCACCCACCTCACCGGCCACTAATAAGGGCTAACAAGGGCTTGCAAGCCCTCACCCGTTGCCAGTGAGGGTCGATGACCCTCGCCAATCACAACCGAGGCCACCATCGCTAGATCTAGCGAGGGTCGGCCTACAAGCCCTCGCCCACGGCCAACAAGGGCTTGGTGGCCCTCGCCTACTACCAATGATGGGCATCCAACCCCCGCTGATCCTTACCAATGGCCAGTGCTCACTGGCCCTTTCCAAGTCCGATATTCTTGAGAAGAAGACGAATATGGGATGAAAAAGATGATGAATAGTGCCACCATTGACCCAAAAAATAATAATAATAATAAAGAACAAGACAACTGAAAATTAAAAAAAGAAAGGACAAAAATATCCCTAATCAAGCTACCGGAATATGTATCGGAGATGCATTTATTCACCGGCCGGCAAATGAGGTCCTTCTTTGAGACTAAATGATCACTTTGGATCATTATTTGATACAAACTCCACTCTAGGTCCTCTTTTGAGAAAATGAAGGCACTTTGAGTCCTTATTTAAGACAAATTTCGCTTCAAGTTCTCTTTTGAGAATATGATGGTATTATAGGTCTTTATTTGAAATTTTCCCAAAAAATAATGACTTATATCGCTTGAAATAATTAATTAATTAAAAAAAATTCTTTATCAATAATAATTTAATCTTTAATATTTTGGTAGATGGTAGGAAAACATTTTCAAATTATTCATTTTTTACGAAAAGAATGAATTATTTTGTGAATAGATATATAATTTGATAAAAAAAATTATAAAATAACAGAAGAAAAGACTAGATGGGCCACGGCAAGATCACCACTTAAATGTCTCCTAAATCCTATATCGTATCTCTCTGTCTCTCTCTCTCTCTCTCTCTCTCTCTCTCTGTATCGCTCGGAGCTCCAGCCATGGAATTCTTCTCTCTCCAGTCCGTTCTCCTCCTCTCCATCTTCCTCTACCTCTACCTCTCCGTCTTCCGGCCACCTTCCCACATCAAGCACACCAAGACCCCCGGCTTCCGCCTCTACCCCGTCGTCGGAGTCCTGCCGGACTTCCTCTGGAACCGCCACCGCTTCCTCGACTGGATGGCCGGCGTCCTCCGCTCCGCCCCCACCAATACCGTCGTCTTCTGGCGCCCCGGCGGCGTCCGCGGCGTCATCACCGCGAACCCCGCCGTCGTGGAGCACGCGCTCAAGACCCACTTCGAGAACTACCCGAAGGGCGACATGTTCATCGCCCTCCTCCGCGACTTCCTCGGCGAGGGGATCTTCAACTCCGACGGCGAGCTCTGGCGGGTCCAGCGCAAGACGACGAGCTACGAGTTCAACACCCGGTCGCTGAGGCAATTCGTCATGCACAACGTGACCGTGGAGATTGAGTCGCGGCTGGTCCCGATCCTGTCCCGGGCCGAGGCGGCGGGCCGCGTCCTGGATTTGCAGGACCTGCTCGAGCGCTTCGCTTTCGACAACATATGCAAGCTCGCCTTCAACGTCGACCCCGGGTGCCTCGCCGGCGACGGCACCGGCGAGGGGGAGTTCATGCGGGCGTTCGAGGAGGCCGCGAGGATCAGCTCCGAGCGGTTCTTGTCCGCCTTCCCGCTGCTGTGGGTGTTCAAGAGGCGGCTCAACGTGGGGTCGGAGCGCCGGCTGAGGGAGTCGATCGCGACCGTCCACGAGTTCGCGGAGGACATCATACGGTCGCGGATGGAAGAGAGCAGGGAGGCTCACGACGAGGATTTGCTCTCGCGATTCATCGGCCACGAAAGCGTAAGCCTGCTCGATCTTGACACGATACGTTTCGTTCACAAATTTTGTTGCTTTTCTATAGTTCATTGGATATTTTCTATACGTTTTACCGTGGCATTCACATAATGTCAAACACCAACATAAGCCGTCGTTATCGAATTCGAAAATTAAGCTGCGATCTAGCTTGCTTGATCGACGAAAGAGCTGCCCGGTTGATGAAATTAGCGCGAACATGTTAAATCGAATTTGATCTGACTACGTGCGGATCGCCAGGTCTATGAGAATGGCTCTGCCTCGACCGAGTTCCTCCGAGACATCGTGATCAGCTTCATCCTCGCGGGGCGCGACACCACGTCGTCGGCTCTGACCTGGTTCTTGTGGCTGCTCTCTCTCCATCCGGAAGTGGAGCGGAAGATCTTGAGCGAGCTCGAGAAAATCCGGAAGCAAAGCGGGAAGAGTTCTGGCGACCCGTACAGTATCCATGAACTGAGGGAAATGCTCTACCTGCACGCGGCCATCTCGGAGGCGATGCGGTTGTATCCGCCTGTGCCGGTGGACACAAAGGCCTGCCTGGAGGACGACGTCTTGCCGGACGGGACCTTCATTGGGAAGGGCTGGTTCCTTTCGTATGACACGCACGCGATGGGAAGGATGGATGGGATATGGGGTGAGAACTGCCACGACTTTGTCCCCGAGAGGTGGATCGACGAGAGCGGGTTGTGCCGGACGGAGAGCCCGTTCAATTACCCAGCTTTCCACGCGGGCCCGAGGATGTGCCTCGGGAAGGACATGGCGTTCATCCAGATGAAGTCGATTGCCGCCTCCGTGCTGGAGAGGTTCGAGATCGACGTGCTGGGGCAAGACGCGACCCGCGAGCACCAGCTGTCATCGACGCTGAGGATGAAGGGTGGGCTTCCCGTGAGGGTGCGGAAGAGATGCATGGACTGATATCCTCCATTGAGCTGCTGGTTGGCAAGAACAAAATGGATTCGCAAGCATGTGATGTATATGAATAATCTGTGTTTGTTTTTCTTACCACGTATTTAACTTTCTCAAAAGTTCTCATGGTGGAAGCAAAGCTAATGCATTCCTTAATCTCGACGAGACACCGCCTCTGGTGCCAATAGCCAGATGCATCGATCCATCGATAGATCGATCAAGCATTTTGGATCACCAGATACAACAAAGTTGCGCTTAGAGAAATTTCGAATAGGCAGTACGATCGTGAAATCCAAAGCATATGCTCCTTTTCTCAACCCTCTTCATATGGATTAGGTTCGCAGTATCATACATTTTAGAGTTCATTGTGATAAACAAGCTTAAGATGTGAGATGAGGTAAATGTTTCGTGAGACGGTAGATTGTACCAATGAGCTTACACCGACGAGAGGTTGTAGATTTCCTGAGGCAGTGAAATTAAGGTTGATTGTAAAAAAATTTGTCAAGAGTTAACAAACATTGATCAACTTCATTCATTGATATAATCAACCAAACTGGTCACGATGTCATTGTCCTAGTTGAGGAGCTGAGCACTGATAGATTGCCAATCGACACCGAACGCCCCTGGCCGTACCGGCAACTGTATATATACGTGCATATATGTAGTTTCATCCCAATTCAGGAAATTGTGTCATCACTCCTTTTGTAAGACTCCCCCGATATGATGCTTCTCTTCATTGTACAAAAGCCTCTTACTTCTCCCTCATTTCCCCCCTCTATCTTTACTTCTGTTACCACACTACTGCAGCTCGAAAGAAGATCGTTAGCAATGGAGGTCTGATGAATTACCCTTCCAATAGGGTGCCTGCCAAGGTTCGTCAAGAACATGCGTCGTGTCCTTGATTGGATCTCCATGATACTCGCCGCTAGCCCCACCAAATCCGCCATCTTTCGGCATGCCAACCCAAGTTTTGATGGCGTTTCCTTTGAATGTGGGGCACGTCCTTAAGACTCGCTTCAATCGCTGTCCACAAGGCGACTGATTCAGATTGCTCCTCCACGATGTGTTTGGAGATGATCTCTTCATTGCCGATGGGGACCTCTGGAAGTTACAGAGGAAGATGGCAAACAACGAGTTCAACTCCAAGTCGCTCCGTAGTTTTGCCATGGATAATGTGGCGATAGAGAGGAGCACAGCGTTGCTTTCACTCTTATGAAGAACTGTCTCGAGAACAGGCCGAGTATTGACCTCGTAAGAAGTTCTGATTATTTCGCTTTCAATAACATTTGCCAATTGGCATTCAATGTATACCCCGGTTTACTACGTAGCAAGGGAATTACGACTCCAGACTTTACGATAGCATTCGACAGCGCTAATTATCTCCTACCATTCATGTGGAAGGTCAAAAAGATCCTCAAAATCGGAACGGTGCAAGAGCTTAAGAACTGCATCTCCATTGTCCATGAATACATGGAAAACATCATCCTGTCGAGATTGGCAGGAAACAGAGGAACAAACAAAGATTTGCTATCTCGATTCATTGGCGGAGGCTACACTTTGATCGAGTATCTTCCGGCTATTATGTTCGCACCCTAATGGAGAGAAGAGAATCCTAGAGGAGATAGAGACGATACGAGCTCATCATGGCGAAACCCTGGGGGAGACAGACAGCTTTGAGGAGCTATGCAAAATGGATTACCGGCACGCTGTTGTCACAGAGACTAAGAGATTATATCCGTCAGTGCCACATGATAGGGAAGGAAGCCCTAATGGATAATGTACTACCTGATGGCACAACTGTGAGGAAGGGCTGGCGCGTCATATTCAGTTCTTTTTGCATTGGGAAGGTGGAAAGCTTGTGGGGGAAGAACTGTCTCGAGTATTTGCCCGAAAGGTGGCTCGACGAGAACGGAGCATTTGAGCTAGAGAACCGTTACTGGTTCCCGGTTTTTCACGCCGAGGATGTGTCTTGGGAAAGATCTGGCCTATCCTCAAATGAAATCAATTGTAGCGTCTGTGTTTGAGAGGCTTGAGACACAAGTGCAGAACAAGGGGAAGTGCCCTGGGAAAATTAAATTATAAAAATAAATAAAATAAATAAGGGAGGACGAAGGCAGCTGAGGGCTAAGCCCTCACTGCCGCTACCACCACCGCCCCGCCGTCACCAGGAAGGGCTAGCAAAGGTGGGGGGAGGGTCGGTTGAGATCGTCGAGCACTAGCCAAGGGCTAGCGACCCAGGCCAACACTGCCCCCACTATCGCTAGCCCTTCCTAGCAACCGCGGGGAGGCGGCGGACCCTTAGCCGCGTGCCTCCTCTCTCCATTTTTTTTTTAAATTTTTAAATGTTTTATATAAATTTAGTTTTAAATTTAAATTTAAATTTATTAATTTTTATATTAATTTTTTACCATGTTAGAAATAAAACGACATCGTTTTTGCATTTATCTAGCCACGTCAGCCTGCAAAACGAGGTCGTTTTGTACTTATCTTGTTGGAAAATTGTCACGTCAGCATTTTGATCGAATTTTCTTACCGTTGGCACTTAAGTAATCTCTTTTGCTTTGATTTTGGCACTTAAATATCACTTTTTTTAACTTTTGGCACTTGAGTATCCTCTGAGTCAAGTTTTGGCACTTGAGTATCCTCCGAGTCAAAGTTTTGGCACTCTAGTGTCCCACACTCCATGTTGGGAGTGGGTCACTAATCGTCCATTGGCTTTGAAACCCTAACAAATTTTGTAATTAAATCAACATGAAATCATCAAATAAATAAATGATGAACAATAAAGACACTAGAGATTTTCGTAGTTCGGCTCGAATATTAACACATACATCTATGAGGAGAGCCAGTAGCCAATAATCCATAATCACATCAGAGAATTATAGAGTTATAATCGCTCACATGCTTGAGTATTTCCAAAACCTCATAGTGTTTTATAAATAAATAAAAATCACCACATATTGTCAATACCTAAATTTTGACTAATCATTTAGTAGTTAATTTCATAAAAAATAAGGAATTAATCTTTAACCACTAAATAAAAATATTAAAATTAGATTGCAAACAGTATTAGGAGCATTTTTTTTTTTTGGGTCAGTTTTAGGAGCATTTATCATATAGTTTATTTCATTGCAACATTGGACCGGCGGCGGATGGACTTACAGCAATAGGAAATTTGAGCTTAATTTAATCTCTTGGACTGAGCCCATAACTGCACAAAAATTAGGCCGAGTCCATTGAAGATTATATAGCGTAAATTTTAACAGTTATATGTGTCTAGGTCGAAAAATTGGTACTTAAATCATTATCGAGATCTGGTCACATAATGAATGATCGGAAATAATCTTCGGGGAATTTGTACGTCATATTTGAGGAAGTGAACGAGAAGAAAGTGGGCAAAAATTGATTCTGTGTATTGCGTACAAAAGAAAACTTGGGCTAATAAAAGAAGATGATTTGCATGAAGAAAAGGAAACTCAATATCACTGAATGGACAATCCATGAGCAGCTCGTCCCTGCCCTTTTACCGTGTCGTTGTCCCGGCGAGCTCGCCAGCTCAGTCCCCGAAGGTTGCTGATTTCCCACCGACGTTGCCGTCGCTTCGTGGCATGCTGTCCAGTCCATCTCCATTGACGCCGATCCTTGCCACGGGTCGACAACGCAGCTGCTGCCCTTTCTCTCGACCGAGTCGTGAAGTAGCCTTTGCTGTGGTTCCCCGACAACAGAGCTACGGGCCACGCTTGTAGCCGGATTCGCCAGTTCAATCATCACGGAGCAGTCCTTCTGGCGACGATCACCCGCCAAGGACCTTCTTGCGCCCCAACGGCATCGGTGTTTTTCTTGCAACCCCGGTGACGTCGGTGGTTTCGGGTGAGCCACCGTATGCACTCAGTCGCATCTTGCCACCGCTCCTTGCCGTCTCGACGGTGCCAATATTTTCAGCCTCGGTCCAATCCGATCCCCAGCGACCAGCCTGGTCCAGCAACTATTGGGAAAATATGGCTTCGTATTGGGTAGAATAATGAAGTCGAATCATTAGAGTACTCAAGTCGGATTTTGAGGCGTGATATCACTTTTTTTAAAGATTTATTTGCCCCACAACGTTGCTAATGGTCACTGGCAAAAATCCTCCAAGATACAACAAAGTCTCGGATGAGAATACTAGATAGCAATTCTAGTATTTCTCCAGGATCTCTCATGAGAAACAATTATAAACAATGGCTGTAATTTCTCTCAAAAGAAAATGAAAAAAAAAATGGAAGAAGATATGTGTTTGATCTCAAAACAAACGTATTTATCTTTTCCTTTTGAATAGAGGCAACTCTTCAAAAGGTTGCAAAAGAACAAAGACAACCTTTTGTGAAAAATTACGTCTCAAAGGTTACGTTGAAAAGATATAAAAATTTGGAATTAAATAAATAAATAAAAATAATTGTAACTTTTCATGAACAGTCGCACTGTTTCAACAAGATTTTGTAGTTAATATTTTATATAAATAAATCCGAATTTTCTCAATAAATAAAATAATGATCGTTGGTTATTGCCAAATCTCATCCACGTGCGCACTCACATCTTTTCGATGTGGGACAAGGCACTTCTCAATTTGTTTTATAAACAAATTACCAACAATCCCCCACTTTTGTTTATAAAACAAAAACAAAAAATAAAACGTTAGAAAAATACAGCCAAAATTTCTGTGAGATTAATATACATACATAAAGGTCTCTTTCGAGTTAAACCTTTACTTAGTGCAAGCATCTCAAAGCTCCATCAAAGTGACAAGTAGCTTGACTTTAAACTTGTACTTGATCCTGTTTCACGAGCTCTCTAGAACCGGACATACCACATATACACTAACCTCTTGTTTCAGCGAGAAGTTCTATATTACTCCGCACTATTATGGACTTGTGCTTGATCCTGTTTCACGAGCTCTCTAGAAAGCAACCCTAACTTTCGTAAGAAGCGGCACCACTTCTAAGCTCATATAGGTGAAGTATCTACCATGTGTTTCTGTTACTATCAACACATTACAAGTTTGTAATATACTTCATTAAGAATTTAATTCAACCTCCAAAACATAACAGACGATACTGACTTCTTATATCAGGGGTACGTCAGTATCAAAATCACATTCAATAACTTATTCTTACCCATTAAACCTTGTAACTAGTGATGTTCTAGAAAAAAGGTCGGGTTACCATTATTGGTGATTTCAATTAAAGGGTTTCAGCCCCGTTTCTTATAAGGTCATTATTACCATATGTCTTGGTAAAGCCTTCGTCAAAGGATTGGCAAGATTATTACTTGACCTCATGTAAACAATTGTTATGATACCATTTTTAATCAATTGTTTCATATACTCATGTCTTAGACTAATATGTCTAAGACTTACGATTATAGGTGCTATTATAGGCTCTTGCCAAAGTAGCCTAACTATCACAGTGGATATAAATAGGAGGGATTATGCCATAATTTGATATCCAACAACAAATTACTAATCCATTCAGCCTCTTTCCCAGTTGCTACCAAGCAATGATTCAAATTTCATAATTGAGTGAATTATGCACATTTGTTTCTTGCTCGCCCAAGAAACAACACATTCATGTAATATGAAAATTCATCCAGAAGTTTCATCTCCCATACTTGTAATCCCACTAGTATCGGTGTATCTTTATAATACAACCGAATAATTATTATAGAACAATCACAAATTTTAGATTCTCTTAAAATAACCAAAAAATTCTAATAATAGCCTTTCAATGTTCTATAATTGGATTACTAGTATATCTACTCAACTTGCATATATAAAAGTAATATCAGGTCTAGTATAATGTATCGCATACATTAAAAACCCATAGCACTCACATTAAAAACTCTCCACTAGGAATCAAATGGAGTACTTATATATTTGAAAAGAAGATGTTTAAATTTATACAACATCTTCTCCATGTAATCACTTTGGCTCAAAGAATAACCCCCACTATTTTTTTAATTTTAACACTTAAGATAGTATCTGTTTCACCCAAATATTTCATTTTGAAAATGAAAGTCAAATACTTCTTAATCTCAATGATTCCAATCATATTAGTTCCAAAGTCCCCTTTAGACATAGCCGCACTTCAAGAATATTCCAAGAGGTAATTAATTGAAATTATGCATCATCAAATTTTCATCCTCGATGAAATACATACATCAAAATAGTAAATCGATGCAATTCTACTCTCTTGGCTCATTTATGCTATTCCATAGAATCAAATCTATGAGGGGCAAGGACAGCAAATAAAACACATTAGAACCAAAAAAGGGACACCTAAAAACCCATTTAATATCTCTATATTGCCTCCATAAATGGAGCACTACATATTAGCCCATGCATGTAATGACATTCTCTAACAATCCAATAAACGCGAGCAAATCGAGTATGGAGGTATCAAAAGTGCATAAACTGGAATTGAGAGAAGCGAAAAGAAGATACCGGCAATTCTAGAAATGGAATCAACAACATCATATAATCTGAAACCTAAAAGGTATAATCAGAGCCATACCTCATTTCTTCATGATATTAAAATTCTGGAAGCTCTCATATCTGCACACTCTAATGCATGGTCACACAGAATTTGAAGAACCAACAACTTCTTACCTACAGATAAGGAGTAATAATCCCTGTACAAAACATCCTCAGAGAAATCTTTCCACTCCTGCCCTTCAACATGACCCATCACAGTTAAATAATGGAGCACGTAAATGGGCCACGTCAAAGTATCCAGCAAGTCCCAATCAATGCATCTTAGACATTTCGAAGCAAGCTCTGAACCCTCGGAAGAGACGGTTTCCAGATGAAGCCTTAATGAACGCATCAAGGCGACGTGGATGGCATCCAATAACAAATTTGGAAGCGAAGAATTAAGTGCCCCGACAAAGTCATCCAATCCAAAGGGACACAAATATAGCGCGACGCTAAACGACCTCAAGAAGCCATATACAGAGAGCAGATGAGAGACGTACTCCTCCGCAATGCCTATGGATCCAGAGGACGGTGGCAATTGCGGAGCCGGGGGTATTACCTTTGCTTCAGACTCCGAACCCGAACCTCCATCCCCGCCATACTCGCAGGAATCAGTCGATGAATCGGCGTGGCCATCGCCTTCACCATCGACTCGATTCCCATTATCTTCGCAAACTGGGGCACCGCTCAATTCACTCGGCAAAGACGCTTCGACATCAAGCGCCCGATTCTTCTCGGGAAGTTTCACACCGGCATCGGATATCATTTTATCCAACTTCTTTCTCCTCCTACTCAATTCCTCGGCGAAGCTGCAAGGAAGCATTAGTGATTGCATTCTAACAGAGTCTGCACATGGGAAGTGGACTTTTTTACACTTCTCAAATCCCAATTTACGCTACACTCAAAAAATGGGATTGTCAATCATTAACCAAAATCCTTTGTCCACTTTGCATGCCAAGTTTTGCATATAAGGCTCTTGCACATAAGATGTTATGACGATAACAATGTAATGAATAAATAAAATCTTCCGAAACTATATCAAGGAACCTCCTCTCCACATGAATTTCTCGCATATGGAATTGAACACACTTGCCAAAAGATGACTCAAGACCAAGAGCCTGTATGAGACCATCAATGACAAATAATATAAACATGGAGATAAAAACATCGCATACCTTAGCATATAAGCCGATGAGCAATTTAGCACATTTTAGTTGCCCACATGCCATACCTTATTCCTAAATTACTCTATTGGGCAAGGAATCCTTTCGAAGCATTGCCCCTAAAAAAAAAGTCATCAAGAACAACCGCACGCTTCTTTACTCGACAGTTTCTTCCAATTCGGGCTGGTAAATGCTCCATTCCTCGATGAATCAATGTTTCCCCATCAAAGAATGAGACATCCTGTAAAAGGAGAGATTGGTACAGAGCGTCTCTTTCATTCGTTTGACAAGGATCATATTTGCAATGCCGAAACAACAATCGCGTATAACATTTCAGCAATAGCCTTAAATCAACAAAGCCCAGAACGCAGTCGCAGACCCCTTCTTTCTCTAATCAAACACTCGACGTTCCAGGCAGGAATCCCGGACAAATTCTGCATGGCGAGCATGTAAATCACGGACAGCGACTCGGGTTCCCTCATAGCAAAGATGAAGTGCTTCGTATGTTCGGGAACCGGAAGTTTAAGGACCAACTCATTTGAAACTTTCAGGTCATCGGATTTCGGCTTGGAGAAGGGCCGTAGAGAACGTAAACTCCAAAGGAAAGAACATGCCTAATTCTACTTTGGCGTTTTCTCAACTTCTCCCTGGATGAACTTATCTCATTCTTTTTTCTTTTTTTTTAATCGCCTCTGCTCTTGGATTGTATTTCTCTTTTTATCGTGGCCAACCTCTCACGATTTCTCTCTTCTGTCTCCTTTCCTCTGTTTCTCGGGCAGATCGCCCTTCCATCACTCCTCGCACAAGCCCACAATCTTTGCAGACTAGACCGAGGCCGACTAGAAGAGAACCAGATAATCGTGCAATGCTCACTCCACTGGCGATAAATCATTCGTCTAGCATGCCCCGCAAGCGAGTGAGATACACAGCCAGGCCACAAATATCACGACCCGAAGCCTCTGAAGGAACTTTTCGACTTCTGGTGATTGACTTTAACTTCATTGTTGATAGAGGCGGTGGAGATGAACAAGCAAATAATAATATTCTGCACGCTGTCCATCGCATTTCCAATTTCTGAGAGGCATGTTGAGATGGGCAAAAGAAGAGGAGGATTCGGGATTCATGGACGACATCTTTCGGACCGCTGATGGTGAGCCAGCATAGGCTGGTACTTGCTCCGACTCTGACTTCATTGTTATGCAGATAAATCCTTAAAATTGTTGGGAAAATATGGCTTTGTATTGGGTAGAATAATGAGGTCGGATCGTTAGAGTACTCAAATCGGACTTTGAGGCGTGATATCACTTTTTCTAAAGATTTATTTGCCCCACAACGTTGCTAATGATCACCAGCAAAAATCCTCCAAGATACAACAAAGTCTCGGATGAGAATATTAGATAGCAATTCTAATATTTCTCTAGGGTCTCTTATGAGAAACAATTATAAACAATGGCTGTAGTTTCTCTCAAAAGAAAATGAAAAAAAAAATGGAAGAAGATATGTGTTTGATCTCAAAATTGCATCTTCAAAAGGTTGCAAAAGAACAAAGAGAACCTTTCGTGAAAAGGTACGTCTTAAAGGTTACGTTGAAAAGATATAAAAATTCGGAATTAAATAAATAAATAAAAATAATCGTAACTTGTCTTGAACAGTTGCACTATTTTAATAAGATTTTGTAGTTAATATTTTATATAAATAAATCCGAATTTTCTCAATAAATAAAATAATGATCATTGGTTATTGCCAAATCTCGTCCACGTGCGTACTCACATCTTTTCGATGTGGGACAAGGCACTTCTCAATTTGTTTTATAAACAAATTACCAACAGCAGCGTCCAGCAATCAGCCCGCGACGTTCCTGTCCGACCAGACCAGTTTGCCATCGAGCTATCTCCCTCGCTGTAGGCTCCAGTAACACCAGATTTTCTTTAGGCCATTCACTAAAATTTTGTTGCAGGTTTTCTCCTCGATACACACGGAAGCATCATCAGGATAGACAAGTGGAGAGTCCGGCTGTGGGGCTTGAAAATTCAAAGTTCGGTGGATGCTCCCTTGAATACGTTGCACTTGCAGCAGCTCCTTTTGCAACCCCACCTCATCATCGACCAGCAAGCTTTGCTCTTCTGAGGGGTGTAACTGATACGGTTCGGTTCGATTTTCTTAAAAAATGGAACCTAGATGAGGAAATTTATTAAACCAAACCGAAATTCGATTTTTACTTTATTTTTTGTTTTTGTTTTTGTTTTTGTTTTGTTTTTTCCCTACATGCATCCCTTTCAATAATCTTTTTACTTTCTAAAAAATTAATTTTTTTATTCTTTTTCTTTCTTTTTCTTCTTCTTCATTGGTCGGTCACCATCCACAGTGGCCGGCTCGCCCTTGAACCCACCAAATCCGTTGAGCCTCGCCAAAGGTCATCAAAGCCTCACCGACATCTAGCGACCTCCAACAAGGCTAGAGCCCTACCCAAGTGGCCGAATCTAGCAGGGCTCGAGCTCACTGACGTCGAGCGAGCTCGGCCTAGCCTGATCGAGCAAGCCTCAACTTCTTCGGAATCAGGTGAGCTTGAGCCTCACCGGCCTATGGCAAGGCTCCAACTCACCTTTGGCCAACGCCGGTCATGGGCAGCAATAGGCCAATGTAGAAGAAAAAGAAAAAAAAGAAAAAAAAATCACAAAAAGGCTTTTTAAAAAAATAAATTAAAAAATAAGATTAAATTTTTTAAAATTTTATCGGTTTGGTTAAGTTAACCAACCCATTAAAAACTGAACTTGTTAAAAAAGTTTCGATTTTTTAATGAAAACCGAACCGAAAAAAAAAATCGAACTTTTCGATTTGGTTTGGTTCGGTTTTTTGCACCCCTAGCAACAATGGCTATCATTTTGACTAAGGGGGGATGCACGGAGAAAGAGTGCTTGATCACGACACGAGATGGTACTTGTCCAAGGAACATGCAATGGAATGATTAGTTCACAGCTATAGAGGTGTCAAAAACCGAACCAAACTTGATAGAAAAGTTCAGTTTTTTTCGGTTTGATTTTCATTAAAAACCAAAAAAAAATTAACTGATTCGTTTTTTATTGGCTCAATTAACCTAACCAAACTAATAAAATCTAGAAAAATTTCATTTTTTTATTTTTTAAAAAATCTTTTTTGTTATTTTTTTCTTTTTCTTTCTTTTTCTTCTTCTTCTTTATTGGTTGGTTGCCGCAGGCAACTAGCGACTAGCCAAAGGCAAGCAAGAGCCTCGCCACAGGTCGGCAAGGCTTGAGCTCGCTCAATTTCAGCAAAGTCGAGCCTCGTCGGCCTATGGCAAGGCTCCACCTCGCCCGATGCCAGCGAGCTTGAACCCCGCCAAATTCGGCCACCTGGGTGTGGTTCAGGCCTGGTAGAAGTTGCTAGATGTCAACAAGGCTCTAGCGACCGCCTTGCTTAGTTCGTCGAATTTGGCGGGTTCAACCTCACTGGCACGAGTGAGCTGGGCCTCGCCTGACCGGGTGAGCTCCAACTCGCCTCTGGCCGATCACCGACCGCCACCATGGCTGGCAACTAGCCAATGAAGAAGAAGAAAGGAAGAAAGAAGGAAAAAGAATAAAACAATAACTAAAAATTTGATTTTTTAAAAAATAAAAAATTTATTGAAAGGGATGTATGTAGGGAAAAAAGAAAACAAAAACAAAAGTAAAAACCAAACCAAACCAAGATTTCGATTCAGTTTCGATTTGAATTATATTTCAGTTCGATTTAATAAATTTCCTTATCGGTTTAGTTTTCTAAAAATATCAAATTGAATCGAACCATTTACATCCCTAGTCACCGCAAGTCGTGATCCGGACCAATTTTGATCCAAATTACACATATTTAAATTAGGTAATGATCTCTATCCAATTTAATTTGAATATTTCATTCCATAATTTGGATGGATTGTTATCTAATATGTGATATTTGAGATCTTAAGCCCATCCAATTAAGGCTTATTGATAAACTTAATTTGATCCGGATACCGTAAGGATATCTGATCATTTTTTTAATATTATTTCAGTTTTTTATTGGATAGCTAAGAGTGTCTAATTGCGATAATCTTTAGTTTAAGTCGTGAGACAATAGGTCATTTCTTAGTTTATCATAACATAATTGTGTATTGTGCTGCGGATTAGGCGACACATGTTCAAGCCCGTCCCGTGCGTTTTTTTTCATTCCCTTCCTGCGGCTGCGGCTGCGGCTTCGGCTTCTTCCATGTGCGGCCTGGTAGGTTTCAAGCAAAAACAAAGCCCAAGCCTTTTGTTGTGTGTTCGTGCCTGCAGCACATTAGAGTCCAACTCTTGGTCTTGCTCAAACTCGTTCTAATCGGGTTGGGTCTCATATATAGCTCGAACTCGAGATAGTAATTCAACACTCTTATCTTCACTATCGTCACGTTACTGCTGTCTAAATAGCACCAGCATCAACACAAAACACGAGATGCCGACATGTGACACAAAACACCATACACTGACACGTGACACAAGACACATCGTTTCTAAAAAAATAGAAAATTTTGACATGTTTGAGATACATGATATATTAAATATATATTTTTTATATATACATAATATATATCATTTTTATAATTATTTTAATTAAATTAATTTGATTCAAATTCACAAAATAGGAAAGGGTGAAAAGAACCCCCATCGGGGAGTGAAATAAAACGTGAAACCGTAAGCTCCCATGGGAGGTGGTATCGTATTATCTTATAATAGAAATAAATAAATAATAATAAGGTTAATACCATGAAAAACTCCAAACTGGTACATCTGTGACAAATCTACCACAAACTATTTTTTTGACCACAAAAAACCCAAAACTGGTGTACCTTTGATAAATTTACCCTAAATTGGTACACTTATAACAAGTTTACCCTTTATTAGTTTTAGTTAAATTATCTTGTTAAATGACATGTGACAATTGACCGGTATACCAATTTGGGATTTTACACTCTATTTATCACAGTTTACAATTTTTGTGATTTTTTTGTGGTATTAATCTAATTTAGCAGATGGTATATTAGTCACAAATTTATTAGTTTTGGATTTTTTATGGTCGAATAAATTATTTTTGACTAAATTTGTCATAAATGTACCAGTTTTTGGTTTTTTATACTTAGTCGGGATAAATTTGTCACTGATGTACCAATTTAGGATTTTTCATAATCAAAAAAATAGTTTTGGGTAAATTTGTCACAAGTGTACCAGTTTGGGGTTTTTCAAGGTATTAACCCATATTAATAAAAGAGACTCAAATAAATTTAAACTAAAAATATTATTTTAATTTGACAAATTCAACTCTACTCCAAAAAATTAATCAATCCACCTTTTAGACTTACGTGTCAGAAGAAAAGAAAAAAAAACAAAATTGGGGGGTGAATTATGTGTCACTTGAAGTGAGAGTTAGAAGAGAAGAAAATACTAGATTTTTTTTATTTCTCCATTTATTATTTTTATTATTTTTTTTATTTTACACATTCACATTTTGACAATTCATTTATTGAAAATTTTTAAAATTGATCTTGTGTGTGTCAAAATCACATGTCAAAATTTCAAACTCACATTTGAAGAATGTTGGATTTTCTAATTGTTGATCGAGTTTTGAAAAGTATCGGACACATGTCGAAATATCTATGTATCCAACATAGCACAAAAACTCTTGAAGACCAAGAGTGTTGATACTTCCTATTACTACTGCTCAGAAGAAGATACATTAGCAATTGGAGGTCTCATGAATTACCCTCCGATAGGGTGCCCGCCGGGGGCCATCAAGAGCAAATATCGCGTCCTTGAGCGGACGTCAGAGATACTCGCCGCTCACCCCACCAAAAACCGCCATCGTCTGGCACAGTGGTCTGCCAACGACTGAAGTCCAGACGGCTCACTTCAATCGCCATCCAAAAGGCAAGCGGTTCACATCTCTCCTCCACCGATGTGTTCGGAGATGGTCTCTTCACTGCAGACCGGGGGCAGGTGCAGAGGAAGATGGTGAGTTACGAGTTCAACAACAACTGAAATGTTTCGAGCACGGACCAAGTATTGAGACTTGCAATTCGACGACATTTGCGAGACGGCATTCCATGTAGGCTCCGGTTTGCTACACGGCAAGGGAGTTACGACTGCACACTTTACAAGAGCATTCGATAAGGTATCTTCCTTGAGCTCGAGCAGGCTCCGTCGCCTACCATTCATGTGGAAGGTCACACAGAGATCCTCAGCGTGGGAATGGAGCGAGAGCTCAAGAACTGCGTCTCCAATGTCCCTGAATACATGGAAAACATCATCCGGTCGAGATTGGCAAGAGGAAAGAGGGACAAACAAAGATATGCTATCTCGATTAATTGGACCAAGGCAACACTCGTCTCCTTCAGCACCGAACTCGCGGGAAAGGAGACAACTTCTACTGTGCTCACTTGGTTCTCCTGGCTACTATCGTCTCAACCCAGCGTAGAGAAGAGAATCCTAGAAGAGATAGAGACGATACGAGCCCATCGCTACAAAAACTTGGGGTACACTATGTAGTTCTTATGCAATGGGAAGGATGGAAAGCTTGTGGAAACCCAAATTTTAATTTTGAATGTTTAACAGAGTTGAGTAAAATATAGATTAAGCAATGCTTAATTGAGAATAACATACAGTCATCGACCCATTTCCTCCGGGCAAAGCCTTCTATACCCCTCCAGTTCGTCAGAGTTGTTCTAACAAATGGAGTTGACCACGGCTTCGAAAAATCCATCAAAAAGTACCACTTGCGCAACCTCGACATCCATGACCTAATTAGCTAAACGGCAATGACCCTAACAAGGTTAGAACATACAATATGTGCAGTCGCTTCTCGTGGATTTCACAACCCCACCGTGCAAAAATGCCATAGGGTCAAATAGCGGGCATAATCTACATACAGTTCTTGGTCACAGAAGTACAAAGACGACAAACTAAGAATTTAGGATGTGAATCTTCATTTTGATCTTAACTCTTCTTTCTTGAATTACATGGTGTGGCGCTACAAAAGCCTTGCTCTCCCGTTTAGGTGTATTGAGAAGATATTATACAAAGAAGAAATATTCTAAGCCTGTTAAATTAACAAGTGTCTCATCAATGACTATTATCCCAAAATCCCTCGCTCACTGGATTGATCCCCCTGAATACGCCCTAGGACCTGGCCAACAAACGGTGAGAGCAATAGCATACAATTGACTGCAGATCTTAAATGAACAAATTATCCTTGAATCTACACTGGAGATCAAGGTTCATGGTAGTGGGCACCAGATCTCGTCCCATTGCTAACCGAGGAATCCCCAATTTTGACTCTCCGATAAAAGAGAACATATGCCGCAGCTGACTTAACATCATCTTCATTAATGGGAGATATATGGCTGTCATCGAAATTGTACCACCTATTTTCATCTAGAAGCTGCATGTCATCAATGAGATGTGAGCGAGCCAAGCCATTGGTAATTTGTAAAAGAATCTGGAAGATGAATATAATATACTACAAGAAAATACTAAGTTGTATTATACAGCTGCTTACCTTGATATGTGCAGTGTAGTGTCCACTTCCCATGCCTCCGTAATGGTTGGTCAAAGCATAAAGTTCATAGAGCTGGCGTCTGGAGTTGTTTTTGTTGGCAACATAGTTTGTGAGATCAAAGTCGTGGATGGGAAAGTTGACGAAGGTTTCTAGCTTGTGCTTCATTGACCGACTATATGAGAATCTCTTTAAATGGATAACTAACACTTCTGGAAGCCTCCATAAATCAAGCTTTTTACTTGCTTGTCGTTGATCTTTGCACTGGGGACAGTACCTAACAGATTGAGAATGATGCGGCAATTAACTTCAACAATGGACCTCAATTGAATAAGCCAGTTACAGGCTTTGAAGAACTCCTAGCTAAGGGAGGGCTAGTTCATAGTTGCCACCATGGCTAAAGCAATGAGCTTAGATTCAAGTCTCACTATCAACAAATACATAGGACCAGCACCTTCCTATTACACGCCCCCCCCCCCCCCCCCCTCCCAAAAAAAAAAAAAAATCTAATCAGCCATTCCTTAGTTAGGTACAAATGTTCATCCTAGAGCACCTAAAGACAATACAAAGTTTTGTGCCAACTAATTTCCACAGAGTAACTAGATAAACCAACATCTTTGATTATACACTACTTTACTTTTTCATCAAGACCTAAATAAAGCATTTTCAGCATAGTACTCATTGCATGTGCACAAGCAAGGCAGTGGGGGAAGAGAGAGAATACCACATATCTTCAGGCACCAATGGTTCTTCTCTCAAGAACGCTTCCAGGCAAGTATACAGGGAAAGAGGTTCACTCCTGGCCTTTTTGGTCACGGGGCCATTAAACACCTCTGGCAAGTTCTCAAGGCACTGTATGTCATACTTCTTCAAGAGTTCATCTGACCAGTTAATGGCAACTAACATACTAGATGATGAGGGAAGTCTAATAACTTTTTCGTCTCTGGCAAATAGATCGATGCATTTATTGTTATCGTCAACCCATTGAAGAGGTAATGATGATGACATATCGAGTTTTGGGCTACTACCATCCTTGCTCATTATAGAGGAGTCTGTCTGTGCATTGCCAGCATTAGTCTCGGAGCATCGATCTGATGCAGTACTACCTTGTCCAGCCTTCTTTTTAGTCATAGGAGATAGCATTCTTTGAACGGTTGTTTGGATCTCTGCTCTTTTAATTCCATCATTGGAAGAGATGACTGAAACAAGAGGGGTTCCACATGGTTTCCATTCCAATCCATTATGGACATCAATAACACCCCTGAGTCAGAAGCAAATAAAATAAGTAATCAGGAACTACCTGTATATATCACAACATAGTTTTTATCTTTCTACTCTGTCACAAACAGATAAAGAGAGACAAATAGAGGAAAGATTCCATTTCCAATATCTTCTGCATAATGCTAAGAGGAATGCTGATGAAGAATATGAGAGAGAACTCCAAATTCAGCAACCATCAAACAAACGCATTGTAAGTGATATCAATGTAGAAATAAAAGTAGATTGATCACATTTTTTATAAAGCATTAAGAATTGACACAAGCAATCATAGGATAGATATAGTACGTACTGTCCTCGACGACGGTGCACCAACTGAAGATAAATCACATTTTTCTCAAACTTTGAGACCTTGTAGGCAGCAAGGTGATCATCATCCTTAATGGTGGACAACAATATTAATGCGTCATCCATCATTCGTTGAATCTGATGGTTCCTTACCTGTTAAAGCCACATTTCAGTAAATTCACTACAGACATCAATAACTTGACAAGACGCCGAATATTAATGTACAAACCTCAGCAAGCAAAAGCTTCTCAGTATGTTGCAAGGAACAAGCAACGCTAAGTGCTTGGATTAAGTCCCTACAACGTCCTTGCTTTGGCACTGTCACAGTATATGCAGATGGCAACGCAGTTCCATCACAGGAAAAAACTGTCACAGTCATAGTCCTAGTGGTCGTGGATTGGAGAGGCAAAGATAGATACATGAATGGATCAAAAGTGACAGAGATCTTATTGCATACCGGGCAAACCAAAGTCGACTTGTACTGTCCCTGTATATTTGTAAACAATCCAAATATTGGTTCAGGATCAATTAAATCTCTTCAACAACAGGCCGTAAAATTTTGAAGGATACCCCCAAAAGTTTACCACATATGCCAATGTCATGCTTTTTGCAGGTGAGTGAGTCATATACAAAAAAACAACACAAAGGAGAAATAAACACCCCCCCCCCCCCAAACAAAAAAAGAAAAGCATTGGATTTGATGTAGGTCAGGGGCTAAGGCATACAGAATTACTCACTTGACAAACATCAACAATTATTGAATCATTGCGAGCAATGTGATTTGCCCAGTATTCATCAGCAACTTCTTCATCAGGTCGACCATCTGCATCTCTGGATTTGATGTATGGCTTATGCTTGACACGATTTAGATCTTCATGAAGACCATCAAGCAGAAAAGCCAATAGCTCCTACAAGTCAATTAACACTGTCAACCAAACAAGTCTCTAAAACATCAAATAGGGATCACTGTGGTTCTCATTACTAACTTGAGAATCATGCTGATTGTATCCACTGAATTGGGGAGCAAAGCGAGCAAGCTTTGCTTTGAACGGACGCGGTGCAATTGGTGTCCGTCCAGGTGCCCATAGCTTCCGCAACAACTCACCAAATGCTAGAGCCAATTCGCCCTGCCCAGAAATCAGTATCAGTTAGATCAGCGATCTAGCAAATTTATTAGAGCCCATTCACTACAAACCATGATTATCTTACATTACATATTTCACGAGACCACAGTGCAAAGTGAGTTCACATGTTTCAATGACCAAGGACTTACAACCATGCCGAGAGGATTCTGCCAGTTAATCTCTTGATGATAATCTTCCCGAAAGTATTTCGCAAACTCAGGTGTGTGAACGAGGCATTGTATTGCACTATTCATGAAGCAAGTGTTCCCAAGATTAATCAATCCAGTCAGACCTCCAGATGAACCCCTTGTGCTCACCCCACTGACACTAGCCGTGTTTTCCAACTCCCTCACTCCAGGAGTCAGGCTCTGACTTTGTGCCAGGTCTGCACTAAAGCTTCTAGATGATGCTCTGCTGGCAGAGAGATTTCCCACAGTTGATGGGTTTAACTTTGGTGGCTCAGCAGCAACAAAAGCATTTTCCTTGCCCAGAAATCCATTCCCCTGAATCATGCTCCCACCCAAAACAGAACCATTTGTAGTGTTGATGATCTCCACCAGAATCTGTTAAATGCAATAAAAGGAAATTGTTACCCATAAAAAAGATTAAAGGAAATTGTTAAAAGCACAAGAAAAGTTTGAGCTAATAGAACCAATGATAACTTAAGAGAGCTCATTGTGAAAGTAATTGCAACTTCTTTTTTGCTCCTTGTTTTTGAAATAAACAGTAGTGACTGACTGACAACAAGTGTCACGCAACAAGTAAGCATAGATAAAGAGGCTCAATCCGTTAAGAATCCTGACAGTAAAATAGCTTCAAGTATAATGCTTTCACAGATGAACACTTCTTTTTGGCGTAGCTATAACTTAATAATCCTTCTCCACTCTACAGATATTCTTCAACGGAAAGAACAAAGATATATAAACGGCACAAGGTGCCAAGCGACAGACAAGCACAGATGAAGACGGTCAGTCCTATTAGCGCAGACAGCAGTAGCAGTATCTTGTCCAACTGATCAATACACTAAAAGCAACAGATTTATTTAAACCTCATCCTCCCTCACCAATAACCATTTTGTTAAGCATCAACCAAGATCTTTATCCACTCTACAGCAATACTTCTACTTCTTCAATAGGAACAGCCCAAGGAAAAAAGCATCTAACTTATCATAAGTGCACTGCACGCTAAATATCCCCACTATCCTTCAATCTAACTTCCTCCAACATTACATGACTGAAAAGGCATTATCCATGAGAACTTGAGTCTACAACTTAAACTCAATAAAAATTTCTGCTCCTTTGCATAAGCTACCACATTGGTTTTTTTAACATCAATGTTGTCCTTCCACATCGCAGCAGTTCGCTTGATGGTGTAGATCCTAGTTTCCTTTTATGGCCTAGCCTTCCTCTTGTTTTCCTTATGCATTTGATGATGATAAGCCACTCCCTTTATCCACAACAAGTCAAAGCACAAGAAGAAATACAAATATTCCCCCAGGCTTGTTATGGTGGCAGTCATTGATACTCAAAGCTAATCTCTCTTGAGAACCCAACTGGCCCCATGTGAGTGATTAATGTAGCATAATGATCTTAGTCTTCTCAAAAGACCGTTTCTGCAGTCACAGGCTTGCAGTACATCCACATATTTGAACAATGAATCCAGTAGATGCAGAAATCATCAAGTTAAGCATTCTTATTCCTGTCAAACCGTTAAGATTCAGGAATGAACATAATAAGTACAGGATAAATCCAACTTCTGAAAACTTACATACAGGCTATCCTCTTCAAAGATAATGCCATCAGATTCAGTTGCCTTCAAATTTTTTGACAGCGACAGAAAAAGAGACCAAAAAATACCCATCTACTGCGATGTTACCAGCAAATTATATTGCAACAATATCAAACCAACTTACAGAATAGAAAACTAAATCACTACAAGGTGGACATCCTAAATCAACAACCTAGCTAACAGTGGATGCCATTTTTATTTACCAGACTTAGCCCGAGAATTACTTTACCATTAAAATACCAAGCATACAAATCGATAAAAGTTTCTGTTTTGTCCTCAATCTATTTGAAGAGCAGCAGATTAGGACACCTAAATATAGCAGATACCTCACGATCTCGCAATACTTTTACTTTCCAGAACTCAAAGTTTCATATGTTTCAGAGACTCATGGAGCATTCATAAGCATTGAAAACCACAGTAATACATGGGATCATTTATCCAAACCCATACGTTTCTGTCCCAGACTACAACACAGCAGAAAATAAGGGGAAGAAAAAGAAAAAGCAACCGATGGCATGCGATATATGCCAAAACAATCCCACACACCCTCAAAAGTTCCTCCCCTGACATTTATCTTCTCTCACAACTCACTAAAAAGATAATCTATTCGAAGAGCAACCAGATTGTAAAAGAAGGAAAAGCATGCCAGAATATTGGAACCCACATCTTGATCCATCTGAACGTTCGCATCATCAAGAGTTCTATTCATGTCATTCATCAATGCATGCTTCCGATGACCATAATAGTCCCAAATGCAAACCTGGAACATACAAAAATTCCAATCACAATGAACTCAAGGAAGAACTGAACCAGAAAATAATTTGGGCAATTAGATGGAAATGAAAGAAGTAGCAGAGATACATGAAGTCTTTACTTGTTCCGAGTTAAGATCAAAAATCTCACAGGCTCTTCTGTGAAGATCTCCAACAGTTTCCTGTGTCATATATTCAGGTTTCAGATTAACAGGAGAGAAGAATCTCAAATGCAAACATGCAAGAAGAAATTAATGCTTCCTTTCCATTAGACGTGCAAAGGACACTAAATCAAGGAGTTCATATGATACCTTCTTACTTATTCTTAAGGTAGTGCGGTCTCCCTTCGACATCAGAAGAAGGTGCAGCCGTAAAGGATACACCTCTACAGTCAACTCAGTCTGAGAGAGACCAGAGCTAATAACCTTCCGAGGCAGGGTGGGGCCACCACCATACCTGATACCAACAGAAATTGTCATCAAGGTTCAAGTCCAATTCTTGCAAATTAGACTACAGCATATAAAACAATTTTATGACTTGTTCTTCCAAATAGGGGAGAAAAATACTAGATACACATTACAGGGACATTCGCAAGAGATATCTATAGCCTAATGTTTAAAGATGATTGCAGATATGACTTCTAATGTGTGAAAGCTCACTAAGGAGGCACTTAATAAAATCAGAAATTATCAGAAAACTTAAACAACGAATTCCTGTCCTCAAAATGTATCGTTATCAAAGCCTAAGACCTTATTCCCACCCCTCATGGAAGCCAAATAAGCCACACACTTAACAAATATATGACGAATTTCAACATTTGCTTTTGTCCTCTTTATCTATATTCCTTTCCCAATGGGTCAGGAGGAAGCATACAATAATCATCGTGTATGCTACGCCCAAGTAAATCTATCAAAAGGAGTTTCCATAAAAATGCAAACAAAACCTTGAGCAGAAAACTTTCGCAGTTAACAGGAAAGTGCATCCAAATAACATTACAAAGTGCAAAGAGGAAATAACTCACCAAACATACAGCTGATTCCAAACTTCATATGGAAGTAGAACATAATCACGACCTTCTAAGAGAGTATCATGAATCTCAAATCCTGCACTTGATTCTTCTGAAGCAGAATCATATATCAAATCGGAATTATCAATGACACTGGGCCTTTTAAGAGCAGTTGAGCCAGCTGAATCGCAATTTTCTGACAAGGATGGTCCATCATTCATGTTATTTGACTGGTCTTGGTTGACATACTCGATCCAATGCTGCCACCATCTATTACAAGGATTAAATCACGTTTGAAAGATGCCAATGCACCAATATTTAACACAAACAGACACAAACTTCCTAATCAGATACTCCTCAGCCGTGAGATACACTAAAGAGTGCATAAACCAACATGCGATTACATATTCAGACAGAGAAAAAGCCACGAATGCAGGCCCCAGTCAACTTCCAATTTAGCGGATCAACTTCAGCAATAAGACACTATTCAGAGTGGAATTGTCTAGATCAGCAAACTCAGAAACTCGTGCTCTATAGATGGTGGGTAATAACATTATTCAGGAGTCAGGTGACTGAATTCAACTATCTCATGTTTCCTTCACAAGAATCACCCGGCCACTTGCACAAAGGAAAAAAAAAAGACCACCATCCAGCCAGCAACGCTATTCGCCCGCTTTATTATGGCCCCAGCTGCAGAACCTACAGCCCTAATCCAAAACCACGAACAGGTCGAAATTTCAGCACATGCTAGTTCAGGCGCATATCGGAATCGACATCTCGCAAACACGGGCACGAGATTCATCGAAATGTCACAACCATTCTAAGCCTAATCCAGCAGAACTACTAAAGCCATCTAATTTCCCCCAAAAAGAATTCCCCCCACCAAACGGCGATGATTCCAGCAGAAAGCACACAGCAAACACACAGCAGCAAAGGAATTCAAAACTCGACCGCCGCCGCACCTCTGGGTGAGGAGATAGAAAGTATCGCCGTCCTTGGTGTTGGACTCGGACGCCAATGCGATGTCCCTGATCAGAACCCGCTCCTCCTCGGGGGTCAGCTCCGCGTTCCCGCCGCCGCACATCAGCACGTCGGCCGCCATCGCCGTCCGGACCGCCGGATCTGGTGCGAAAGGTCCGGACTTTCTCCCTCCCCGCCCGCCCGGCCCGGAAATTTTCCGGGAAAACCGAACCAGACCCGGAAAAGAGGAGGAGAAATTTGAGGGAGAGGGAGAGAAAATCAGGAGAGGTTTGTGGGAATCTGGGGGGTCGTGGAGATTTTGGTCGCCCCTTAAACCCTCGCTACAGGACGGTTCTTGACAACGGCCATTGGACTTTGGATTTTCTCCTCCTCCCTTTTCCTTCCCTCCAGAAAAATGATTAATTAGGTGGGGGATGAGTGGGATTTAATTTAATCACAATTAGAAATTGGGGATAACTGAATTTCAATATTGGGACTTGGGAGGGAATAGAAATCAGTAAAAGAGCCATGTTGAATGAGCTGCTTCGCTTGCTTGCTTGCTTGAACAGTAATGGTCGTTTGTGTTTTTGTTTGAGTTCAATTGTCGATGTTTAGAGTTAGAGAGAAAATAAGGACAGAGTGTTTATGGTGGCTCAAATTCAATTAAGGTTGTATAATATGTATTTTCGAAGTGACGGATTACAATAAGGGTGCAAATAGAAATATAATTACAAAAATACCCCATGATAAATATAAATTACACATTAATGCTCTCTCAATTTGAAATAGGTATGACAACTGAGAGGTTAGATCTTAATAACATGTAACGCAGTCCCTTGGTAAAGATATGTACCAATTGATTTGTTATAAGCACATAGTGAACACGTAAATCTCCAGAAGCAACTCTTTCTCAAACAAAGTGGTAATACAACTCAATGTGTTTGGTGTGAGTATAAAACACGAGGTTGATAACAAAACAGATAGTAGAGATGCCATCATGATAAACAGTGGGAGAATTACAAAAGGGAACTGTAAGCTCAGAATGCAACAAGATTGGTTTATATAAAAACACAAAATCGGGATATGGACTGTAGAGTATCAAAGCATCTAGCCCAGTTTGCATCTGCATAAGTAATCAATGAAGTGGGTGAACATCGTCCAATGAGCAATCCATGGGTGGAGGTGCTAGCTAAGTATCGATATATACATTTGACAACTTGAAGATAAAGTAATCTTGATTGATATATGAATTGACTAAACAAGTTTACAGCGAAAACTAATATCTAGTTTGGTCAAAGACATATATTATAGAGCACTAACCATTTATAAATACAATGGTGGAGAAGCAAGGACCTCACCATCATTAGTAGACAATAAAGTCTTCAAGATTAGAGGAGTAGATACATGATTGACCTTAATAAGGTCCAACTTACTTAAAAAAGCTATCAACATACTTAGCTTGCGATAAAAGTGTACCACCAGAGCAATAATAAGCCTCAATGCCAAGGAAATAGTAATAGGTCCAACATCCTTCATAGCAAATTCCTATGAGAGTCGAGTAATCATATATCGTAATAACTCAATAATATCACTGGTGACAAGGATATCATCAACATACAGCAGAAGATACACATGACCCCAAGAAGAAGCATAGACGAATAACAAAGGACCTGCCTTACTCGCAATGAAACCCCAAGATAATAAGAAGTTGCTGAAGCGATGAAACTATGCACGTGGAGCTTCTTTAAATCATAGATAGCTTTCTAGAGACTGGGCACATGATTCGGAAATTTAAGATGAGAGAAACTAAGAGGTTGGCACATATAAACTTCCTCACTATGAGTATGATGTATGGCCCATCTCAATAAATAACAATAGAGAGAACAACTCAAATTGTAATTGGTTTAACGACCAAGTTAAATATCTCGTCATAGTCCAATCCAGCTGCTATTTAAATTGCTATGCAACAAGGCGAGCTTTGAAGCGTTCACTTTTCCTTAATCTTAGAAACTTATTTATAACCAACTAAATTCTTTTAAGAATCAGGTAATACAAAATCCCACTTGCGATTAGTGACCAAGGCATTAAATTCATCTACCATGGCTACTTTCAAACATTAGTTAAGATTGGCCTAGAGTATCAAGCCGGCGTCTCTTTATGAAAAGAATAAGAGAGATTAAAAAATTTTATGGGTTTAGAAATTCTATCAGACGAGTTGGAAAAGAAGAGTCGGAAGTGGAGGAGCTAGATAGAGATGTAAAGGGGATTTATAGGTCTATTATGGGATGAATTTGATCGGGAGAGAAGTGAGGTTGGGACATAATGAGTGAATTCGGAGGGAGGGGAGGTGGAGGCGAAAAACAGTTGGAAATAGGTTAGGTGCGTCGAGAAGAGACGATAGACAAATTATGAGTTGGGCTAGAGAAGAAGAAAGAGGCAAATGAGGAGTTTGAGAGTCGAATGAGGTATAAGGAAGAATACATCGATTGGAGTAAACAAAAAAACAGAGAAGGTGACTTGGGACAGGGAGTTACATGATTAAGATTTGACAATTTTGATGACTATGTTTACGTAAATTTTGTATGTGATCCTTTCTTTTTTTTTTTTGGTCATAATATTTTATCCATATTTGTTTTCTTCATATTTCATGGGAATAAAAATGAAACATAATATTTTTTTTTCAATTTTCAAAATGCATACGAAAAGAATTTAGTCGCAATAAATTTCAAGTAATCAACGGTTAGAGTAGTACTCGAAGAAGCTCTGACTTCCATGGTTCTGCCATATTGGTGAGCTCTCGAGTGGCCATGATCGTGAGCTGAAGAACTCATGCTTAAGAAAGAAGAGTCTTAAACCGCAGTTTTCGTTTTCTTAGTTTGGTCCGGCCCAGGAGGGGCCTTACCCATTTGGTGATGCATTTGAATTGGCCGAAAATTGAGCAGCATTGTAGTAAATCTACAATGACAAACATGAGATTATCTCCCAATTTCCCACATGCCCATTGAAAATCAGCAGCTTCAAACTAAAATCCGGAAAACACAAATCAAAACAATCACGATATAAAACGATTCGATTACCAAATTCGCATGGAAACTCAACAGCAATTCTATGTTTTCTTTGAGTTTTTTTTTTATACTATAGAGTGTTGGTTAAATAGAAATTGGTTTTGCTTAGTTTCATAAATTAGGGTAGGCTTGTTAAATTTTTCTAACGCTGCCGTTTGATCACGAATAAACAATTAAACTATGGTAATTTAAATAACTATGTATATATTATTCGAATTTATTCACCTATCAAATGTGACTTAAAGATCATGATCTGATATAATCAGTACATAACATATACATCTATGGTGCAGCAATGAAGGCCTCCGAAAAGTCTAGCAAATTTCTAAGCTCTCTCGGCACCGGCACTTAGCTCCATCTCCCCTGCATTCCCGTTAGCTCCATTGGCCATGCTCTTGGCCGGGACTTCGTCTTTCGCCGGCTCCGCCTCTTCGTCTTCCTTGCAGATCGACTCCTCGACAGGCTTGTATGTGTAGAGCCGAGCGCAGACCAGGTAATACACGAGGTTGATGACTTGAATCCCGCTGACGAGCCAGTAATAGCGCTCCAATCTCCCCCGGTTGAGGTTCCGGTTCGGGAGCCAGTTCCTCTCCTTGCCCGTGTTGTTGTGGACAAGGGTCACCAGCAGCGTGCCGAGGTAATTCCCCCCCGATATGGCGACCCAGTACAGCGCCGCCGCGGTGCTTCTCATGCTCTCGGGTGACTGGTCGTACAGGAACTCCAGGTGGCCCACGGACATGAAGACCTCAGCTATTCCATGGATGACGTACTGAGGGACCAGCCAGAAGACGCTGATGGGTATGATGGCTTTCGGGTCATCCAGTAGGTGGTAAGCGGCGGCGACCTTCTTCCTCTTGATCTCGACAAACGACGCAACTATCCCGCCGAGTATGTTTATCGTGAATCCTATCCCCATTCTCTGGAGGCACGTGATCCCGACCGGGTTCCCCGTGAATCGGCGGATGAAGGGCACGAATACACGCTCATACAGAACTAGACCTGAAAGGATTGCGACTTTGCATTAGCGTCATGCTTCCAATTGTGTCGCTAGAAACTCAAATGAACATGTTGATTGAGATCCATAGGAGCCATGAGATCTTACCTGAGAGCATGGTTAAGTTGGCGAAGATGGAGAGCGAAGCAGGTGGGATTTGGAAGGAGCGGGACAAGTGACGGTCCATGCTTCGAGCCTGGATGATGGTGAAGCTGCCAAGGTGCGACGAACACGTGACCAGCAAAATCCCGGCAGCCCAAATCGGAAGCATCCTGACGATGCATTTCAGCTCCTCCACGCGGTGCACCGTGACCAACCGCCATAAATTCGGTGGACGTGAATTCCTAGCTTCTTCTTCAGTCACCGCCGCGGCTTTGTCAAGACACCTGATAATTAATTGATACACGGGCAGGTGGGATTTAATGGTGAATCAATTAGGCCGAATTACGGAACACAATATTCCAGATTGATGGCGAAATGGTAGCTTACTTGAATTGTTCCGAGTGCATTAGCCTCCCGTGCACGGATATGACTGCGTCGAGCTCCTTGTTCTGGTACAGCAACCCCGGATCCTCTGGCACCGGCATATTCCTCTTCTTCACGGCCGCCACTATCACCTGAGCTAGTCGGGTGAGTGGGCTTCCTCCAGGCTTCAACTTTACGTACAGCCTCGACCCGATAACAAACGCCACCACCGAAATTGCCATGGCCATTGCTGGGATCCCAAGCCCCCAGCCCCATCCCACGTTGTCCTGGATATAGACGACCACAGTGATCGCCGTGAGCGTGGCCATGCCCATGCTGAAGTAGTACCAGTTGAAGAAGTTCCACCCGCGGGAGGTGACCTTGGACTTGGACATGTCGAACTGGTCGGCGGCGAAGGTGACAACGCAGGGGCGGATGCCGCCAGATCCGAGGGAGGTGAGGAGAAGGGAGATGTAGAAGACCCACAGCTGAGTGGTGTTGGCTTCCTGACAGTTCACCTGGGTCGGACAGGGTGGCGGGCGGAGGGAAGGGAGGACTGCCGATAGGACTATGCTAATCAGACCCTGTAATTAGCTGCGTGTACGTTAGTTCAAATTCAAGTTCTTGAAATCTTCCTCTTTGGAATTGCATTGATTATGTGGAAACCAGCTAAATCACATTAATGATCAATAGAACTTTCTTCATCTTTACAAAGAAACCAATCTGATACTGATTTTTTTTTTTTTAAATTGAGCAACTCCACTCATTTTGCTTTCGCACTCTATCAGTTATATTGTTGAATCGGTCACTTCTACTGAATGTCTCTATCTATAACCTCCTTTTCGCAATTTCTCCTGCGACTTCTGCTCACTTGACCAGTTGAAGACTGATTTTCTCACCGTTCACACCTTTTCTTGACTTTCGTTTGGCTCTCAGACATCAACTCCAGGGGCCTGCTGAACAGGCTTGAATTCAATCCTTTGGTTACACCAAACTACTTCCGTCTGTGCTCAATTTGTTATATGAACTTAATCCAGCTCGAAAACACTTGGGAACTACCATAATCGTGATTAATTCATCTGTTATAGGCATCATAATGAAAAGAAAACTTCACAGAAAGCGCAATCATATCCACCAAATAAGGAGGCACGGCAGATTCTAACGTCGACAATCAATTCCATGTCATCAAATGTGTTGTTCGGATTGGCGACATCGCATCACATGGCATCTATGATACATGGAAAACCTACTCCGGGGATTGGGATGAGTCATAGGTTCGAAACTGTTGAAAAGCCAGAATGGGAGGTAAAAAATTTACACCACGTACGGAGAGAGGGAGGGAGGGAGAGAGAACGGACCAGTTCGTAGAAAATGGAGCCGAGGATGATGGTCCAGTACCGGCCGGCCACCGCGTCAGCGAGCAAAGCGCCAAGCAATGGCGTGAAGCTGGCAGTCCCGGCAAAGTTGCTGAGGGTGTTGGAAGCTTGAACCAATGGCAGGTTCAGCACTTGGGTCAGGTAGGTTATCATGTTGGCGTGGAACCCGGACGCTGCGAATCTGTCGCACACCTCGTTCGCTGCACACAGCACTTACATAATCATTACCAACATTATTGCTAAACATCACACAAGACTTGGCGCCCCCTTGTTTCCATGTTCATTCTGATAAAGATTGAAGATTCCTAGGGTGATTCTGAGGTCATGTGGTCTTGGAACAGAGTTATTGTTATGTGCTTTCCATTAAAAGAACAGAAGAAAGAGCAAGAACATGATATAAGAGGATGAACTGAGCTATCTCGTTTTTCTTTTTTCGCCATCAAACGGAGGTGATCTATTTACCGAGGATGAACGGCATAGTTTTGATGCCTCCGAGCTTCCTTTTCTTTGGGGAGCCATCGCTCTCCTCGCCTGGGGCTCTCTCTTCGCCTGGGGCTCTCTCTTGCTGCTTGTTATTCTCATCAGCCACCACCATGCTCTTCATGTCCGCCTCCATGTCTCTCCGCCCTCCCTTCGCTTCCGATGCCTTGCGAACTCGCTAACTCTGCTCACATGCATATATAAAACTCTCTCTGGGACTGAGAGAGCGTGATGAGAATGATTGAAGGTGAATCCGCAGAGGAGCGAATGGTCCCCATCACTTAACTTATATTGGCATGATGTGATGTGGGTGTCTTCCATGTCATAAGTGTAATGCATGTCTTGATACACCACCGTTTTGTCTTCGCTCGCTTTTGGTCTCTCAAAGCTTTTGGGGTTTCTTTCGGGTTGACAAAACAAAACAAAAAGGCTTCAAAAACAATATCTTTCTTTGGTTTCACATTGAATTCGTGAGGAGATCGGTGATTGTTTACGTGCTATGATGTTGCTCTAAGAATGAGGTCGATCGATCAAAAGGAATCTTTGGGTTTGAATGGCAAGAGAACAGAAGATGACAAATTCGAGAAACTGGGGTCGGATTGACAATTCAAGGAGCTAATGCTCATCATGTGTCATGGCAGGATTTGAGCTGTTGCATGCGGATCAGATGGGTTGCGGATATGAAATGCACGATGAAGGCAAATCTTTTTCCTGTTTAGTTTCACCGTATCTTGTGCAGATCGTTTTACACAAACCCTTCAGGTAGGGAGTGTCAATTCACTAACCGGTCTCTTTCCTCAATCATCTCATTTAGTCTCTAACAGGAACGAGCAAGGTTTCAGGTAAAACTTAGAACCTGAGAATTGATATATGTCTTTGCGCAACCTTGTGATATTTCATGATATTTAATAATGAGTGTATAATCCAGAATCATTAGTTTAAACTTTCATTTTATAATTGAAACTTTTACTTTGTTAATGTTTAATATATTTTATGTGTCTAAATAAAAGTTATAATCAGTGAATTGTAAAGTAAGTGGTAGTCACTAGAGGTTATAATTCACTGCAATCATTCAATTAATTTTACAAGTGAAATCTAGATAGACCTTGGAATCTATAGACATGGTAGATTTCAGGTTCTAAGGCATGCAAGGTATGTTCAATAGGTAGATTCTAGGTTTTAGGTAAAACATACGGAAATTGAAATCCCTGAAATATGGGACCACTCATCCCTAATCCCTGAGTATGCGGATGCATCAAAAGGACTGACTCCCGGAATGTGATAACATACAGCTTCAATGCATTGCTGCAAATGGAATATGCAGCAAGACTGTAATCTATCTAGGAGAGTGTCCCCCAATCGACGGGATTCGCTTCACAGTTTCTCCTCGGACATGATCTGTAGGAACCCACTGAAGGGAAAAGGAGAAGGGAAGCGTTGCTGCTTTCGACGGTATTTTAATGGCGGGGAAGACTCGGATTAAACCACTCGCTGAGTGATTTGACTCTAGACTTGTATGACTAGGAACAGTTTGCTCTAGGGTGAAAATGACCAATGAGGGTAGGAACTATGATCAGTCCGATTCTATACTCCTCACTTCATACAACTAAAACACATCAGTCGCATGCGAGCATCTTACAATAAAAAAAAGATGTTAGAAGTATCATAACTTTGATATACTACGCACTTTAGTATCAAAACTTTTCGAATAAAAAAGGAACAATGATTTAAGTGTTACCTACAATTTAGGATGTTGGAAATCCAACGAAACAATATTTTAACATTTTTTCCTATCAACATGGCAAAGAATAGTGAAAAGTTATAATTTAAGGGTCAATTTTGTTAAAAATGATCACTTATATTTTACATTTTCAAAAACAATTTGTTGGTTTCACTTTCTTCAACATGATTAGACTACTTATTTTGTGACGCACATTGTATATGATTTTGAAAACACATACCAAAACAAATACTCCATCAACAGTGGCATAAATTCAAATTAAATACTATTGCATTCAAGATAAGGATGTTCTCAGTCAACATAAAGTCCCCATCAAGTCAAAAAATGTCCCAAATAAAACCTCCCCTACTAAATGCAACAACACGAGTTAAAAAGCCGAGTCAAAAACCTACCCATCAACAATTTCCCCATCTTTATGCAACGACACCAGCAAAAAAACAGGTCAACAACCTCCTCAACCATATGTAGCAGCACCAACCAAAAACAAGTGAAAAACAGAGCCCTCCCACGAAGTACCGAAACCTAATTATTTTTTTCCCTCCAAACACCAAGCCCAAATTTTTTGCCGCACCGATTGAGTGAGTAAGAGAGGATGACGACAATTGAGTAACTGAGAGTAAAGAGTTGGCGAGACGACAAGCGAGTGCAAACAGCAAATGAGAAAGAGGGAGAGTCCGACTTAATACAAACAACAAAAGAAGATAGGTTTATCTATTTTGAAAGAGGGATTAATTTTAAAAGATACGGCATTGTTTTATCATAAACGGCCACTTCATTGTCCATGTTGGACCCTTTTTTTTTACTTAAAAAAATCACGTATGAATAAAATTCTATAAGAAATGTTGCGTTGGGCTTTTTATCGAAATTTGTTGTCAAAGGCCCTCAAGTGATCATTCTTCGATGTGGCATTAGAGTGATATGGTGAGAAGTTTTGATACTGAAATTAGCATGGTACAACAGCTATGACATTATTAGTGTCATTTTTTCATCTCAGATCTGTAGCTAGCATAACAATAGCATTAATAGGCAACCTTGCTGAGAAAACAATCAGTATTAGTTGCAGCCTCTTACTTCCTGCTCGAGAAGAATATTGTCTCGATTCTATAAACGTCGAATATATGGAGATTATCCTTGTACGTGACCGGCAGCAAACAAGACATGATGCCGACAATCATATTTTAGAAACAGCAACCTGCGGAGAGTGATCTCGCACGTGAAACGTTACGTGCCAAGAACAGAGGTTTTCCAGTAAATGTCTTTAGCCACGTTGTCTGTCGTCACCATTACGCATGCAGGTCTTAAACATGTTATACTGCCCCTCCGTTTTGGGACTCTCTCAATAATCCAGGGGGGAGTTTGGCTTTCACTCATCTTCTCGTATGTAACTTCGAACGACTCATTCGCCGCCCGAACGAGCAAGACCATACGTTAAATTACTCCACGGGCTGACAAAACATTATCAGCAACGCACAATGTGAAGAAGGCATATCCATGCTGAAGAAAACTAACATAGCGGGTGGGGGCTCACAAGTGAGATCCGAGGAGAGATTCTAATATTCAATCATGTTCACCATGAAAATTGGTTTTCAACCTTCCGAGCCATCAAAGCAGCTCCACCAAGCAGGAAGAGGACAAATTTGACAAAGGAAGGCTGAGACGACTGGGACTCTTCTCCGAGGACGTGCAGCGGAACCATGTAGTGCGGGGACACATGGGTGGATTCGGCAGCATTCATGCGAGTCCAGTCCAGACACGAAGAGTGACGTCCCCGCTTACGTGGGTTTTCTATGCGGAGTACGAAACGATGTTGACAGAATTCAAGCGGAATAGAAAAAGGTGAGAGGGACCGCTTTGCTGGTAAAGTCCCGTGATGGGGGATGCTTGTGAAAAAAGACCAGACCCCACATGCGCTCGGTTGTTGTCAATCATGGAGATGGAGACGAAGATGTGCATCCGCGTGATGGGTTAGGCGTCTTGTACCCATTCACGATTTCTTCTTGTGAACATTAGCTTCTCATCACCATCACCTGTCGATTTATTTACAATAAATATCATTGGAATCGCGCTCCGACGTGTTGACATTCCAGATCCTCCATTGATGAACCAGTGAGATGTCCTGATCAGAATGGCGTTGCATCACCTGCCAAATTTACACCCTCAAAAGACGACCATAATAGCAAGCTGCAACTTCTATAATCTCGGTTTGCTAATCATGCATATCCCTTTTCTGGTAAAGGAAATTATAAATACTAAAAGGCTCTAAGATAGTTCTAACTTAAGATAACAAGATAATCTGTAGGTATAAATCCGTGGCAGAACCAAAGGTATACAAATGTACAGATTGGCAATAAAACCAAAGCCTCGATGTTGGAGGAACTAGGACAATTACGGTGATGATTATTTGTCCCCGTATGTGGGTGGTATTTTAATATTTTTTGCTAGCTGGTTTTTTGTCTTGTAAGGCTGTCTACTATAGATGTCATTCTCGATTGTACAGTGATCTCTCGCCGGGCGGTGGGATTTCCACATTATCAGATGAATCATCAGGCAAGAAAAATAAGCAAAGTACTAGAACCCCACAAATTTCTTGCGTATAATTTACTAGCAAACGATGCTATCATGCCCCTTGTGCCCCCATTATATCTGGTGACAAAGTAGGAGCATACCTGTTCTTTCTTCCGCTTCTTTGGTTTGACGAACAATGGCCATTTTGCTCCTGTCAGTGATGAATCATCAGGCAAGAAAAATAAGCAAAGTACTAGAACCCCACAAATTTCTTGCATATAATTTACTAGCAAACGATGCTATCATTCCTGTGGCCAGATTACTCGGTCAGAGTTCCACTTCCGCCCGAGAGAGAGAGAGAGAGAGAGAGAGAGAGAGAGAGAGAGCTCAAATTAAGATATAATACTGGGTACGAGGGTTAGAGAAGTTGGTACCCATCGTCCCGTGAGAATTATGGAAACTTGTGAAATTTTTAGTGCTTCGAGAAATAAAAACCGAGGTAGTCACCTTAAGCTAGGGGAATGAGATTGGCCCTTGCTCTTGGATGAAAAGCACAGTAAACAATCATAAACGTATGTAGACAGATAAAAACACAGTAAACAACAATAAACGAAGTAAACACTAAACCAGGATGAATAAAAGAACCAATTTTTTTAAGGCTGCACGGATAAGAAAGATAAGGCAGTGCCCATTGAGAATTATATGAATAATTTAACGTTTGGGCCATAATTTTGGATTCCAAGGTTCAAATTCCTCAAAATATGAGAATAGGGAAGCAGCACCTGATGGTCTCTATGGCTAGCAGCCAACTGCTATTTCTTTAGACTGTTTCCCGAGACAAGTAGCCCGAATGTACAGAAAATGTTGACCATTAGAGAATCACATTAACAACATTAATAGATACACCGCATCATGACGTTCTTTATCTTCTCTCGGTTAAATTAAATGGTCATAGTCAATACTGATTAACCAACGTCTGCATAACTCGCTGGGGTTCGGGACAAATGCACATCTAGATGCAAGATAAGCGTGCTGATCGATGAGTAATCAATACTCCAGTAAACACCACTTTGAAGCAATTTCAAGCTCCAATCGATTGTTTTTGCTCCTGGCCAAGCAAAATAATATCACCACTCAGATAGAATACTAATATACTTATAAAGCGTGGAACCACAAAGAAAAATGCAAAAGAGAAGAAAATGTCATTGCTTACCCTCTGACAGGTGATCGATCGCCTTCACCTTTTTGCCCAGAAGTCAATGCATGCACATCGCGTTATTTACTCTGATCTCATCACCTTCATTGAATTTGCCGACATGAAACTCATAGCTGCTGCTGCATCTATCAAATCCCATTACAGAGAACTTGCAACTGTTAGCATAAAGATGCTACTTCTTTTTCCCGAAAACTAGTGGGATAATTGATATTGCAGAGTAAAAGCCAATTTATTACATTTAAGCGAGGGCTCCTATCATCACTTGACATAGAATTAGCAGTGATCAGCTCTGCTGCCAACTTGCTGTTTTAGCATTTCCGGACATCAGAGAAAGGACTGCTCTGGAGGCACAACTAAGCGGCGATTTTTTTGTTGCGGAGACCACCGCAGCTCCCTTTTCCGAAACCCTATCCATTGGGAGAAGGAATCCCCCAGTTATCGTGCTTCGGCATGTCTCCGACACTCACTCCAAAGATTAATATCATTAACTCACACCACTTTCTGCCAGGTGAAGCTCCTACCTTCATGATAAAGCGCAGCTTCCAATTACCCATTTCATCGAATCTTCTGTCAAGCATAACAAAATGATGTGCACAAGGTCCACATTCAGCTAACCCTGAAGCGCAGAGATTCATCTTAAGTGGGTGGTAAGTCAGATCTTTGGAGATTTGAAAAACAAGCATACCTTTCAAAGCTAATTTACTGTAACAAACTCTTCGCCTGTTAAGGCTACTTAGCTATCTAAAAAAGAAGAAACTTCAGTCCAGTCATTGAAAGACTGAAAATTATGCTAAATCACTACCCGAAGATATCTCGCTAAACCTTCAACAGTCACAACACTTTCAGCAAGTTACTGGGACATGTAAAGGAAATGATTTCCACAAGCCCTCCACCAAAGGCATTATTTCTTCACCTTCCCTATAGTGCTCTCAATTAGCAACTCCATACTGCTTGGCCAGGTTAAAAAGAATCCCTAAAATGTTGAAATTATAAAATCTAATGTTCATGGAACACCAAAACAGATAGTTCTGGATGCTGAAATTCAACATTAACATTGGATAATGAAACTTTGCCATCTATTTCATGGATTCCGAAGTCAAGAAGGAGTAGAACAGAATACTTCCCAGAAATTCAATGTCAAGTATTAAAAAATGTAATTTTTGCAATAAAATATGATGACTGCAGCCATAATTCCTCAATTCGCTGTATGTTGGTCGAGATCAGGAAAAAAACACATGGAGAAAGCCACATATAGTACATAAAAATGCAAGATAAGAGATTATCATAATAAAAGGTCATGGAAATTAAAGAATCCATACCACGCTAAACATTTTTGGAGGGAGATAATTAGAAAAAAAATTAAAAGCTTTAAAATTCCTAAATCTAACAAAGGCAGTGTCAGGCAATCTCAGTTGAAGTCCTTCAGTCTCTTCTTCAGCACATCCATAGATTTCTTTCGCGAATTTTGTTTTGTACTTCTGTTTGAGAGGCTCCCAAAGATGCTATCTGGGGAATCCCTGAATTTCTCACAGATAGTAGCCACCTTTTTATAATCCAGTGCGCTGTAATTCTTTTCTCGGATCACTGGATTCATGAAATTCTCTGGTTGACTGCTCAGTAGAAGATTTATCAATTGCCTTGCTTCCAACAAGCACGCTCTAAAGCTACCATCCTTGTATATTTCACTCAAGCCTGTGCTGTGAAATCTCTCATCTGCAAATGACTCCAACATCTTCAAGTCATTGTTGATACCCATGACAGCATTTGCATTGAATCTCTTCACGCTATCACTAAGGAAAGCTGATACTATACAGTTAGAGATGTGCTCAAGAGCCCCATTTCCCACTTTGCACAAAGCATCCAAAGGCAAAATCTGCTGTGCTGTGGACAAGAGAGTGCCAAGGTAAATAAGCACCTCACTTACATATTCATTGCCATTTTCAGCTATTTCCTCCGTCGTCCAATTAATATGTTCTGTAAGTGCCATAAACTCATCCAGCTTGGAGTTAACCAAATTCAGCAAAGCAATATAAGCTGCATCTCTTGAGGTTTTCAGAACCACCTTAGCTGTCAAACCAGCTTGAGGCCTTTCAACCGATCGGATTGGGATCCCACAAAGTTGGGCAGTATGTCGAACAAAAAAATCAGAGGCTCTCTCAAGAAAAGCAATGTTTGCAGCAATTTGCATTGCTTGAGATACACCTATACTGCTGCTCTCAATTGTATTCAGTAGAGCTTCATTCAACACATCAATCAAGAATTTGTCCAAGTACTTCTTCACGAGGTCATATGAATTTATATGCACTCCATAGGACAAATAATCAACAGAACCCTTGATGAATGATCTGACAATCCGGCAAGCATCGGGTACCATTGCCGAAAATGGTGCAATATAAGGGAATGCAGGCATGATATCAGACGTTTGAAGATGAAAAGAGAGGACATTATTTTCATAATCAGTATCCTTTTTTATCACTATCTGCTCATAAGTGTCATTTCCAAGAACACCTATAATTTGTTGTCTGCACTCTTCCAAAAGAAGCTCATGGTACTTGTCTCGGCTATTATCCAGAGCCTCTAAAAGAGACCCGACTTCATAACCATACTGTCTAAGAGTTGCCCCAAACAGAGTAACATAATCCTTCACAAGTAGGAGATGGGTAGCAGAATCCATATGAGAGAATTGGTCATCCAGTACTGAAGTCATTTTGGCAACAGCAGTCTCCCACATTGTCTCGATCTGATCAGCAACTAAGAGCCCACTACTAGTTCTCAGGACACGGTCCTCTACAATAAAATGACCCGCAATTTGAGCAAAAAATGATTGATAAGATTCGACGAATGGCTGTGCAGACGATACCTGCAGATCGGAATTAAGCTGCAGTAGTCGATTCTTATAGTAGTATTCACGAAACTGCTCCTGGGTTCTCAGACAAGTATGGATGTGATATGCTCGATAAAGAGGGGTAAGATCAAACTTTAACACAAATTCCTCGTCCAGTTCTTCAACATCAAGAGAATAAGCAAAATCTCCTATCCCAGAAACACTCTGCTCTTCAGCCTTTCTTTGACGTTCCAGCATTTCCTCATCCCGTTGGCGGGCTGATGCAGCATGTCCTATCGCTGTTTGCCCAATATTTTTGGCAGAGCTTCTTATCTGTACAAGCCATTCGTTGAACTGGCTGCTTAGTCTCTTCTCAATATGCAATTTGATAAGGGGTATTCTCTCCTCGACAACCACTTTAAGAGCTTTGACAGGGATATCATGCAAGTAATTTCTCTCAATAATATCAACAGTTTTTAATGCAGGATAAAACTGCCCCTTGGAAAAGTGACCATTGAACTTTGCACAGAGATCCAAGACTTGCACACAGATCTTACACATCTTTATAGCTTCCGCAACATTCTTTTTTATTGAATAAGACTCAAGAAGTTCTTCAACTTTGATCAAGAGAGCACTCCCAACCTCTTGCAGCTTAAAATTGTCACTGGAGAGCTCGCTTTTGAGTTCTTCAGCATCAACAAGCACGCCGCGGAGCTCATCAACAGCTTGAATAAATTCCTCATAATGCGTCTTACAAAGCTCCTCGATCTCCACTTCTTTCTTCTTCATAACATGCTTGAGCTGCTGCAGGAGTGATTCGGGGCGTCCCATTTCAAAGGCATGTCGCACAAGGGGACCCAAATCCTCACCATTACCAATCAAAGTTGCGAGGACCAGGTCCTCTCCCCCATCTCCATTCTCTGCGACAGTCCTCCTCTTAGGTTTTGCATTCATCTTTCAGATCCAATCATAAAAAGACACTGCAAAAACTGAATAGATGTCAAGGGTTAGCCCTATAAATCCAATCATGCGATAGCACCACACTTCAAAAATATAGAAACGAAAGAGAAAGATCATTTCCAACTTAAATACCTCGATAAACAATTCAAAGCGCACTATTCGCAGGTCGCAATCATTTCCTTATGTCTGGCGATTCCTGTTTAATATGGCAGACCACTCCAGATGATTAGCACACATGCAGAACTTCTACCGCGAAAATATAGAAGACTAACAATCAGAAAATGCAAGATTATGACCATGGCACAGAGAAGGAAGACAAAACAAATCCAATCTGCCCTGAGCTACACAACGCTACTTACTTTTTCCCGGACAAACGCTGTCCTAGCTGACAATGGCTAAAAAGAAAAACGAAATGGATAGATGACGAAGCTGTTGCTCGAAAAACACAGATATCAGAAGATTGACATCACTAAACAGCCACGCCCAAATCACTATCGGCGACTGCAACGAGCTCAGGTTGCCACCAATCGATCCACACTACGACGAACAGCGAAAATCTCCACAGCCACGACACACACGGGAGAGACCTCTCCACCAATCCACCACAGGACGCAGTTCAAAAATCGAAAAAAAAAAAAAAAAAGAACAGCACAACGAACTGAAACGAAATCGCCAATGCACCTCTGAAAACCATTCGTCCTCATAGCATCCGACGCGGCGGCGAACGCGTAGGTAAAAATGGGAAAATGCCGCAATCGGCCGTATCTCGGCCTCTTCAGGCGGAGATAGGCCGAGATACCGGCAATGGTGGCCGCCGTTCGACGGCCGTAGCAACGGCAGCGGGGCGAATCCGCAGGCACGAATTTCTCATCTAGCTTTTGTAACGCGAAGCCTATCCTCGAAAAAGGAAAAGAAAAAAGAAAAAAAAATCGTTCGGTAATCGTTCGGTACCTCCATGGCTGGATACGAGCTCGCGAGCCGATCGGAAGAAGGAGCTGGAGCTTGGCGATGGAGCCGCGCGGCTTCGCTTTCTTTCCTCCTTCGTCCGTTTTCCTGGAATTGCCAGCCGAACGCTGGTGACGCGAATTGATCTGGGGGAATTTTTTTGCCGAGGAGAGGGGGAGTGACTTTTCTCTCTCGTTTTCTCGGGAAAAACTCCGAGAAGAAGAAGGAATTTTCTCCCATTTGTTTTTTTAAAAAAAAATTGAATTTGTTTATTATGAAGGACGACAAATATTCGGTAAATTACACATCGGTGTCCACGTGGAGCAGATGGAGGGCTGAGATCAAATTGGAGAGCCTTTCTCAACACTCACGGCAACGCGAGACTAGATTTGGTGCCATCGATGTTCCTTAAGCAAAGCGAGCTCCCCATCGTCAAAGCGACAAAAGGTACATTGCATTAGCCACACGATTGGTACGATGTCATCGATCAATTATATTTACATTTCTTTTTCAAAAACTCTCGCTTACCATCAGATTATTTCTTTAAAATAACATTTTGGAGCTTCTCGGATTGGGCTTCGAACACGGGATTGTTAAGTGGCTAAGACTGACACAGAATGCTATCATGGACGTTCGACAATAGCACCTACAATTCGATCGCAACGCTTGAAATGTCTAACTCGACGTCATTTTGAAATCGTTGAACCCTAATGGAAAGCAAAAGGTATGAAGATGATCATGATCGGGCCAGGCGATCGAAATGCCAAAAGCAGATAGCAGTAGGGATTACTACGCTAGATGATACAATAAACTACATTTAGCCGATAGCTTCCAGTCGCTGATTAAGATACAAGAGTGCGTCGAACTGAATTTGCCTTATTCTATTGATTAGAAGAACATCCCACCACACCACCCAAAGAACTCAAGTTCCCATCACCCTTAAACATAGAACTCGAGGTCGGAGAAGCGATAAGATAAGCAAGAATTAGATGGTTCAACGGCTTCCAGGAACCCCCGCAAAGAGGTTCAAAGTACCGTCAAATTAGCTCGTCTCCCCGACATATATACAAAACTGTGAGTTGGAGCAGCATGTTGTCGCCGCACCACTCTCGAACTTCTTTCCTCCACCTCAAGTGGTCACCAGATGAGGACCGGCACGCGGAAGCACGCAGGAATACGTCACGTACTTGATGCTATCCATTAGCACCACCACGAAAATGCGAGACACGGACTTCGGTGGCATCATGCCATCGACGTCGCCGTCTCCGGCTTCTCTGGGATCCACAAGTACAGACACCACCATCGAGGAAAGAGACTTGTTAGTTGGAAGGTCCCGAGTCTTCGAGTTCCTCCTCGCTCGCTCCTCCGACACGTTGAAGTTGGACCCAGCAAGGCGGGTCGGCAAATTGTGGAGGAATCTTCTGTTTCTCCCCTTGCCCGCATGAGTGGAGTTCCGACGACTTTCAGTAGTCACGTTACCAACTGGAGAAGCAGGTATTATGGCTCCTTTAGCCGAGGAGACATCAAACCGAAATACTTCAGTGCACAGGCCAGAACTCAGCATAGGCCCTGCAACAAGAAAAAATTGCCGCGCTCATTCACAGGAATACGTGATATGCATCTTCAAAATAACACTGCAGGAAAAATTACAGAATAAAACAAGTAATCTACAACCTAATTTCAACCACCCACGTGAAAGATAATGAAGGCAAAAAATTTGCTTGAAGCAGCAGCTTGAATGACAATGCAACAAAATAATTATTAACCATGATGCAAAATGAGTACAATAGTGTGATCTACAACATAAGTAGAACACAGACCCTCTTAGAGAGATCACCCTTATAGGAGAATGATGACTTGGAAAAAATCGAAGAACATGAAAAGAAAGAAGATACTAAGATCAGATCTCACCATTTATTAAAATAAAGTGGTATTTAACAAAAGTAAAAACTTCAACCAAAATAACATAGCTGCATGATTGGCAATCTAAAGACAAATTTTATCTATATCTGGAAGTATGTATCAGATTGGCAATCCATATTTATAACGGAGAGAACGCAGGGAATAAAGAGACTAAGGATCATAATCTTACATATTAATAATAGATAAAGCAATGTCAAAAGGGAAAAAAATGTGCTACTGAAACATAATAGCTTCATAGATAGCAATCAACGGATCAGCCTAAATAAGATCTAGGAAACATCAGCAAGACAACCCATATATGAAGAACACAAATTATGCAGCTGACAAAAGCTGAATTCAATCAAACAACACACAGGTGCCTAAATCCTCACTGGAAGCAATAAATCAATTTCAATAGGAAAAAACGAAGATAGTTTAGCAATTTTCAAGCTGCCAAAACCTCAGCAATTTAACATTTCACACTAGTGAACAATAGATCCAGCTTACTTCATTGAAGTGAATCTATTCTCTGATGCATTAAGCACCATATAAACTGATCATTCAAACACGGATAGTAACAGAGTTTTGAAAAAAGAAGGTTACTCGGTGAAAAGAATATCTGTTTGCAGATTTACATCAAACCCAAAAGACTAACGTGGGTATAATGTACACAGACAGCGAAAGCAAAGTACCATCATTACCTGCAAGGCCTTCACGGAACCACTGTTGCAGCTTTCCGTCTGCTGGTTTTGACTTCATGCGCTCCTTCAATGGATCGCCATTCCCAGAAGCAAGTGCCCTCTGCTTTTCGGTTGGTTTTCCATACATACGGGAGTTCGCCCTTGCAATTTCAGGAAGAGCCAATGCAGAGGCCAGATTTTGCCTTGTTGTCGGATCAGTAATCCCATCATTCTCTGTTTCACCGGATGCATGGGATGCCATAGCCTTCTCACTCGCCATAATAGAATGAATTATCAAGTTGCCATCAATTTTCACAAGCTTATCATTCCTAGGAACATACAAAGAGGCAACAAGAGGCTCGCTCATGTTGGGCATAGATTCTCTATCTTTTCTCGTGATCTTATAGTCTGACCTGCCACCACAGCCTCTACTACAACCAGTACTGTATGTTCCACCGGAAGACCCTCTTCCAGTGCCATAATAAGTACCATTCATATGTCCATTGACAGCCAGAACCCGACCTTTGTGATGATAATAATACCTATCATTTAAGTAGTTAAACCTGCCAGCACCTGTATCCCCGCTTCCACCGAACCTGACATTCACCATTGGAACCAAACCTCCGAAAAGCAAAACAAAAAACAGCAGACCAAGAAAACTAACACTGGCAACCTTCTTAGTTTTACCCTCACTCTTTTTAGTCTCAACTTTCTTTGCTTTGGAAGCCGACACAGGCTGTTGAGGTTTCAATCTAGGAATTGGGACCAAAGGCACCTGCGATCCTTGCGGTTTCATGACATAAGGTGCACAAGGAACCCATGGATAAGCCATATGCCCCATCGGAGGCGCAGGGTACATACCCGGTGCTGGAGGCGGACACATTCCGCCACCACCCAATTGCTGTCTCAAGCTGACATTTTCAGCCATGAAGAACGATATTTTGCCATTCAATTCCGCAATAGTGGAGTGCATGGACCTCACCTTCTCCTCAAGCTCTTCCACGTAATGCTTCTTCCTCTGTCTCGAGAGCTGCGCACTCTCGCGGTTCCTCATCAACCTTGCTTTCTTTTTCTCTTCGTCCTCGTCGTTGCATTGCGAATCACTCACACTGACCGCGGCCTCTGCTGATCGCCTGTACTTAATGCTCCGAGTTTCAGAGACTGTATCATCCTGCACCTTCTTCCGCTTCGCCAGAAAGGCATTAGACATCTCCTCCTCAGCTTTCACCTTCTCATCGGCGGCCAATTTGGAAGAAACATCGCGTTCGAAGCTACCAGAACATGGCGAAGGAGGATTGGTATCATCCGACAAGCCAGAGCCTCCTCCATTCCCCGACCCCTGTGACGAGACCGGACCACCCGAAAACTGCCGATCACCGGAGACATCGCAGTCCGGCGACGGAACGTTGGACAAATTCTCAGGACTCGCCCTCTGATCGCCCGATCGGTAGCTACCAGACTCCGCCGGCGGGCAATTCAAGTACCCGGCGACATCGGCGGACGCCCGGTCGCCGGAGATTCCAGAGGAACCGGACTCGCAATTGATCTGCTCGGGGTTCTCGGCGGGGGAGGGGATGAGGAAGGACTCGTCCTCGCCGGGGAGGTAGAGATCGCCGAGGCCGTCGAAGGTGAACTCGAAGTCCCCATTGTCCCCGAAGCCGAAGTCGAAGGCGAGATCGGAATCGAAGGGCTGGGGCGCGCCGCCGCCGATCGAGCTGGAGTCGGGGTCGGCGCCCTCGGAGAAGAACAGGGGGTCGAGGGGCGGGATCGGGAGGCAATCGAAGTCGGCCGGAACGACGGGGTCGGGGCCCGAGGCGGCGGGCGGCGGAGGATCGGAGACCGCCGGATCGGCCATCGCTAGGGTTTGCGCGAGGAGGACGGAGGGGGACGGGGAGCGAGCGAGCGAAGGAAGGATCGGGAGGGAAGAGTCAAGAAGTCTTTCGGGGGTTTTGCGGACTCGTAATGAAGACGGAGAAGACTCGCTCCTCCGTGGAAAAACCCACCCTCCCCGCTTTGCGTGGCAAAGGCGTTACGCTTCCTCGCCCACGTTCGCTCTCGGCGCGTGCGTCCACCCCGTACCCCTCTCTAACGCAAAAAAAAATATATATATATATATATATTGGGCCAATTCCATAAAAAAGCACAAGCTTAAGGTGAAATCCTAAGTTTAGCCCGAACTTTATTTTATCTAAAAAAAAACATGAATTTTAGGTGTTGTCCAAAATTTGGCTCAAACCTTATTTGTCTAAAAAAAAAAAACACAAACTTTCACTCATGTCCCAAATCTAACCTTCTGTTAACTCTCATTGCATAGTCATCCGACGTGACATTAAATTTAAGAACAAGACCTAAAAGAACGAGAAAACAACTTGCCAATTGTTAATTATTAAATTTAAGTATGTCCTCTAATGAGGTGAACTTTACAAATTCTCATGGGAAAAATAATTCAGCAGCTTCAATTCTAGAGACAATGCACATAGCTAGAGCCATTAGATCAATTAACAATTGGCAAGTTGTTTTCAATGTCAGAAGCTGGGTTGGAAGCAAAAGATTATATTACTTTAAAGCGAGATATTAAAAGTGTATACATCTTGTAGTTAAATAAAGATGTGAAGCTTATTTGTAATAGACTTACTTCATTCATCTTCAAATAGACTTTGAGTGGAAATGCCACATTGGATGTCTGTGATATGAGGGTTAATGGAGAGTTAACAGAGGGCCATATTTGGAACACAAGGGAAAGTTGGTGCTTCTCTTTAAGATAATATAAAGTTCGTGCCAGATTTGGGATAACACTTAAAGTTCATGCTTTTTTATGAAATTGGCCCATTCTTTTTTGGGTAAATAGTATTTAATATTCTTTTACAACTGTTTACACCGAAAAAAATGACAGTTCTTTTTGTATTTATTGTCGACACGTAAAATCTTTTCTAGATACATCCATTTTTCATTTGAGATAATTTGGTGAGAACAGTGACAATTTGAGGCATCAATAGCTTGAAAGAATTCACAATCGTTTGGATGCGATCATTCAAGAAGATTAAATACCATTATCGTCAATTAGATCTTCAATTTTTTTGTATATCTTGACATTAATTAAATTCCGTCAAAAGCATATCTATCCGTTTTCTTTGGCTCTATTGATTAAACTTTGGAAACACCATAGATATTGCCTCCTCATAATAATTCTAATAAATAATTTTGGTAAAAGGGATTTAATTTCAACAAAATAACAATAAATACTTGATCATATGTAGCATATCATGTGCACTTTCCTGATATTATTTTCTTTTAAGACTACACCTTTTTTTCCGTTCACTATAATAGTTCATGCCCAAAATAATTCAAAACACGTGTCGATTGAATAAAAATGAAGGTTAAAACTGATAAAGACATATTGAGATAACATCAATCATTCAAAACTCCTTGATAATTCTTTACATGAAGAAAAGGCATGTCTTAACAACCAAACTAAAAGTCAACCCATCGATCACAAAAATAATACATATCAAAATTTAAATAGTACTCGAAAGAAAAATGCTAACCTTTTTTTTATTGCCTCGGCATTTGGCATCTTTGTAAGATGCTCTTCTATTTTTCATTTAGCATAACTTTTTGACAAGAACTTCTATATAAACACGAAATTGCTAAATTATAGCAGGAATCAAACTATTAGAACCCAATATTTATGTCCTTAGGAAAGGAATAGTTAAATCAGTCAAAATTGGTCATAAATCTATTTCTTAATTCATATAAGTGCTAAATGAATTATAAATTGATTTACAACTTATTTAGAGCAACTCATTTTCATAACTCTCATTTCAATTTATCGCTTCACTCACACCACACTCTCCCCTGTATTTGGTTGTGAGTTTTCATAGGTCAGGTTAACTACAAGTTATTAGATTTGCATCTATTTGTAAAATGGATTGAAATGAATTCGATAGGTCTATTTGGGCCTAATTATTTAGGACCCGACCCGATTGACCCGTTCAATGGGTTTAGGAGCAGCGCGTGGGTGGAAAGCGGAAGTGGAAAAAGGACACGGAGGCGATGACCCCGTAGACCTCAACAGATCCGATCCGAAGGACACGTTGTTGTGAGTGAGGATGGCCGGGTGTCTGGAAACTTCGGAGCTGGGTTGTTCGCTTCCACGCGCAATTTTCGTTACCCTCACGCCACCTACCAGTCCTTTTTTCTTCCCCCGTGCTTTCCATTATTTTTTATTATCCTCTTTTGATCCTCACCTCTCTATAAACACTTCAGATTTGGTGCCACCGAGGCTTAAAAAGAAATGAACATATTTTAAGCACCTACAGAGAATTAATTAAAACGCCTCGATAAAAGAGAGTTTATCATTTCCACTGTACTATATTTCTCGTGCTATGTGTAATTAATGCATTAAAAAAATGTTATTTATATGAGCGCATGAAAAATTTCAATAGCAATTTTATAATTTACTTCCTGAATCATTCAAATCTGCTCAATTTCTCTTGCAACTTAAATTCAATCAAACGCCGCTAAGAGTATACATTGACTCAGACATTGCTCTTGAATTATTTAAGAAAACTACCCAAGAAGCCTACACGTTTAACGCCTTACCAGAATTATCTAACTACGATTGTTAAGTTTTCATTCTAACCGAATAGTTTTCAAAAGGATCACAAGTCCTACCACTCCATGGAGCCTCTGTAGACTTCAATCTTGCTTTGTTCTACGTTTGGTTGGTTTTCAGACCGGAGGGAAACTAGAATCAAGTCAAATATACATTCTACATCACTAAATTTTGTGTTGTGTTAAAACAAGCTTCACAAAGATGACCGCAAGGAAAAGGAGATGCACCGTTTTCTGGACCTTTTTTAAATAGTGTGAGGAGAATTGTGGTCATGTGGCTCTATTGAGAGTTTCTTAGGAGTTAAGGCACGATTCCTGAAAAGAAATATTTTAACCGGTCTTTTCGGATGTACTGGAGTCTAAACGCAATGTAATAGAATACATGATTTCCCTGGGAATTTCATTCTTTCTAAGAGCAAAAGGGTCATTCTACTAACGAGGAATTTTGAGGGGGAACGTGGTTTTCACTTTTCAGCCCCACCTCGCCTCGTGATTCCACCCACCGTTATGTATTCGTGCAAAAAAAAATAAATAAATACGACCAATACCGTGAGAAATTTCATACTAATATATTTATAATAAATTTATTTTAAATTAATTTATTAACCATAAAAAAACTTCAAATTAGTACACTTACATTAATTTTATCTCAAACTGATTCAATTATGACAACTACATCATCCGTTGGTTTCTATTAAATCAAATAAATACTAAGAAAAATCACAAACCAATTAACAAACGACAAATGGAGGGTAAAATATCCATCAACTATCATATGTCATCCGATTCAATAATATGACTGTAAATTCCAACAAAAACTAATAATAATGTAAATTTATTACATGTGTGTTGATTTGAATTATTTATAATTGGTCAATCTACTTATGTGGGCCAAGCCGTAGAAAGTATTGCAAGACAGCCCAAGGCTAAGGGAACAATACGAGGTAGTCAAAAAATTAGTTTTGAGTAAATTTATGTAGGTATACCGATTTTGAGAAATTTATTACAGGCACACCAATTTTGATTTTTGATAATATAAATCCAAAGAATATGAAAGCCAAACATTTAATGTCTCGTTTAGTTCCGTGGCAAGAAATTTGCTGGATTTCCACTTCTCGGAATGAGATTATATTGCAAAAAGTTTTCGCCCGATACTTCCCATCGATGGCAATGGCGATGGCGATTGCATATTCTAGCGAATGGTGGGGGTTGATGACTACCGACGGACGGTGGCAGCCACGACAACTCGAATGGCATTTAAGTTGGGCTTTGATAATGTCGGGATCGTGAAATTGGAATCTCAATACTAGCTGCCACTAGAGAATCCAATTCCGCATCAGTCGATTATCTAATTCTACATTTTGATTTTTCTACAAACGTGAAAATTATAGGAATTTGAATCTTGATCTTTATAAAAATCCAATTTCACACAACGCTTAAGAACAACCGTTCCCCTTATTTTCTCATTTTCTCACCGCCTCCTCCACCTCCAAACTTCTTCCTCGACTCTCTCCTCTCCTCTCAATCGCACGGCACCATCGACGCTCTCGAGGCACGACCACCGCCCCTCGCCGCCATCATCGGACCTCTCTCGCCATTCGATATATCTGCTCATGCCCGCACGGCACAACTCCGCCTCTCTAAACACGTCTCCCACCATTTGTCGATTCTCTTTGCTTATTGCAACTTGCCAACTCCAAGACGCCACCGACCCTCAGGCAACCGAGGAGGATCTCGCTCCTGCCCTGTCTGCGCGACCGCGCCGTCGCCCCGCCCCCGCCGTGGATCGAAACCGCCTTTGGCCTGCCTAATGGAATGGAGGGAAAAGGTTCGAGATTTTCAACTCTCAACTGCCGCTGACTTATAATACCGATGGAGGTGAAAGCTGAAAATTCAACGCTCGGTTTAAGTAGGCTTGTTCAGCACTATTAATTTAAGTTTTTGCTGATGCTGGAACTCGGAACCGCGGGCTTGGTCTGCAACTACCTCGAGAATCAATCCGCAGCTGTTTCGCTGGAAAAAGTCAACAAATCTCTCACCAAACCTTTTGGTTTTTTATGAGGAAAAAGGGTTTTCGTGTTGATTCTTGACTGGAGATAATTTGGCAGGGAAATTGAAAAGACGATGATGAAGAACAGGTTTCCGGAATTTAGAGTGCTGGAAAGTAAATTTTGCAGGAAATAAAGCAAATGAAAGGTTAATGAACTTCATTGACTAATGTCTGGGAAAATGTGCGATCGGATTTGCAAAATAATAATCAAATACAAGCGGATACTCCTGCTCCTGCTCACTATAGTTAGTGCCACGCGTCTTCCGAAGTTTTTTTAGTCAGAATAGATTCTGAAAATTGAAAAAAATAAGGCACTATTTAGTAATATTCCAAACAATGTCTATTGTTTTATTCCCTAGAAAAAAAAATCCGTTTGATAAATTTTTGTTCCCAGTAACAAAATTTGTTTTTTTATTCTTGAAAATAGAAACAGAATCAAGAAGTAAAAAAAAAGGTAATTTCTTATTCCCGAGAATAATTTCATAGTCAAGTCCAACTTTTTCTTTTTCTCTTTTCTTTTATTAATTTGTCATTCTCTCTTCTTCTTCCTCCCAACCGACTAAGCGAAGTCTGGCAAGCTCACTGGAGGCTTAACTAACCATTGCGAGCCTCGGCCTTGCAAATCTGGGTAAGGCTAAGCCTCTCTAGTGGTTAGGCGGATCTTGCTTGTGGCCAGGCGAGCTTCACCTAGGTGACTCGAGGTCAAGCCTCACCAGACCTCGCCCTAGCCTGACAAGACTCTAGTAAGCTTATTGGACCTCGTCGAGTCAGTCGCCGGCTCACAACTAGCCATGGCCAACGACTAGCTACAAAGGAAGAGGAAGAATAAGAGAAAAGATAAAAATAAGAAAAATATATCATAAGTATTAAAAAATTAAAAGAAATAAAAAAAGTATAAGAGTCATGCCAAAAGTATTTTTATCCCAAGAATAAAAATTTTGGACAATTATCAAACATTTTTAAATACTTAGAAACTCATCCAAGCAAAAAAAAAAAAATTAGGAAAAACCATTTGTTCCCTAGAGTGCTATACAACCTAATGAAGAATAGATTTTGGAATTCAGAGTGCTACGCATCTTCTGAAGTTACGAGTATGTTTTTTGTATGTCGATAATCATTATCCACAAAAAAAAAAAAATCAGTATTTCCGAAGTCTTTGAAATAAAAATCGCCACTTGATATAAGAATCATCACACCATGCTAAAAATATGACACTTGAATCCGGGAATCGACACATCTTGTTTGTCCTCCAATTCCAGCATTTAGCAAAGTTTACAAACGATGAATATTCAATAATTGACATCGAGTGGCAATATTACACGCCGATACTTTAGTATCGACATCTTCACAAAAGTTGATATTTTTTCACGTAAATAGCCACACAACCACTGGATGACTACATTTGTGCTTTGAACCCGTGTTTGCCCTCCAATGCTTCAGTTAGCATTGAAAATGGGGGAAATCTAGATGAGGAGGAGAAATTTGAACCTAAAATGGAGAGCGGTGTGTATTTGGAAAGAATTCTGAAAGAAGAAACTATCTCCAAGTCTTGGGTTACCACTTATATGGTACCATGAAGTAGTAGCCTAGTTAGATTGGATAAATGGCAGCCTATGAACGATAAGTGATGAAATGACATGACAAAAAAACATTAGTAGTGTTTTAGGAACCAAGGACATCATTGTGTGTCCAATGAGATAAGTAAAGAGATGTTTTGCCAATATTAGCTTACCGGTTATTTAAGTGATCTCATCTAATACTCGATCTGTTTGTTTATGTTATATACCCATCAACATAGTAATAACATGTATTTTTTTTTTGGGTAAAGTAGTAATAACATGTATTGACAGATGCTTAGCTTGTTAAAATCACCCTTATTGATTTTGATTTAAAGAATCCATTTATTTAAACTAAAAATCAGACAACTGGCTAAAGAACAAGTTAGATGCCCCAAGATATGTTTATTTTTTATTTTTTATTTTAATTTATAAATAACAATGGGAAAAAGCCACTAAAAATCCAAAATTAAACAAACGGGGAAATAATTTTTTCTTCTCTATCTTCAGTGGTCCACATTGTCAAATCGAAAAATTCCAATTCTTAATTTTCAAATTTATTGATAAACACCTAAATTGTATTCACTTCAATTTTAAATTTTCTTCCTCTTCACTCCGCTCACGTGGAATTTCCGGCGCCGATCGGGCAGACGTGGCTAATCGACCCGTCAAATATGGCTCGACCGGCCAGACAAGGAAATAAAAATCTGACCCGACGACGCCCTCCCCAGAATCGTCCTACGTGGGGGCACCCGATAGGCGGCAGGCCGAGAGCGCACCGAAAGCGGGAGGGCACCCGAAAATCTTCCCAGCCAATCGTCTGACCATCTTGTCTTCTTCTTTCCCCGATATAAAAATCTGCAAATATTTCCTTCCTTGGACTTCCCCTTTTATCCCATCTCCTCTCGGCGAGATAAGCCCCCGCGAGGTTTCTCTCTCTGGCCCCCTTTCTCTCTCTACGATGCTGGGAGAATTCAACGCCTCTTCCTCTTCGTCTTCTTCCTGACACTCGCCTTCCCCTTTCTCTCCGGGCGAGAGGAGAGAGAGAATTGGGAATTCGGTGACGGAGAAGGAGTAAGGAAGAGAGAGAGAGAGAGAGAGAGAGAGAAGGCAGAGAGGTGAAGAGCCATGGACCCAGCAACAGCGGCGGCGGCGGCGGCGGCGGCGGCTCCGAACGACAAGGAGGCGATGGTGGATCCTTTCCTCGTCGAGGCTCTCCAGAACCCTCGCCACCGCCTAACCAGTAAGCTCCCCTTTGCTTTTGGTCCAGCTCCCCCGATTTTTCTTGCCGCGGTTCCGTGTCGATTGCGGATTTCGTTGTATCGGGTGTCGCCCTTTGGCGGGCTCTTCGGTGGGTAGTGGGATTTTATCGCTTTTGACATTGAAGGTTTGGTTTTTATGTCTTTTCGGGTGGGTGGAGAATTTCGTGCGGGGTTAGGTTTTCTTATAGAGGCTCGATCGGGCGTAGGGTTTGTGCAGGATGTTCAGATCTGAGGCTGCTCTGAGCAATTGCTCTCTGTCGGAGCTGAGAGAGATGAGGAAATCGAGTAAAAGGACTTTTGTCTGGTCTTTTTTTTTTTTGTGGGGGGGGGGGTGTTGTCGGCATGCTGGTTCTTGTTGGGAGTGGACTTAATCGCGAAACGGCGAAACATCAGGGTATTAATGAGCTTAGTTCTGGAGATTTTAGCATGGGGGGTATGTCTTATCTGGAGCATAAGATTAAATACACCCTCTCAAGGGGGTAATTCTTGTGGGGACTTTCCTAGCCGCGGCCTTTTTCCATGGGCGATGCATGTTATTGGTCGCTTGGGGCCCTGCTGGACAAAGGGTCTTGTGAAAACTGTTGTGGGAATCTGAATAAGTTTAACTCTAGGATTTTCATTATCCCCTTAATGTGGAAACTCGTCATGCATCTCCGCTTCTATGTGTATTTCCCTTAGAATGTTATGCTTATTAGTCACAGTGAAAATTCAATTTTGTCCTGTAGTTGCCTGTTAATCACCGATAAGATAGGACCGTAGGTATTGAATGTCTTACACATGTCTTAAATTTTATCATCTCATTGTATCGGACCGAAAATCCTAGTAATTAATGTAGCCTAAAGGCTATTCTGGCAACCTGTATAATGTATTGCTCCTGGGCCAGTCACGGTGACTATCTACACCTCTCGAGTGATGTTATTCACATATATCATGGGTGGATGAAGAGTTACAATGTAGAAGGCAAGATAAGTGGCCTTAACATGAGAGATTGACTTGCACTAGTTGTCAAGTTAAATGAACTAGCATGCCACTATATTCAGCACCCTTGAAGCCATAAGAGAAAAGGAAATCTTTGTGGGACATTTCTCATTACTTCTCTCTACTTGACCGCATTTATTGGTTGCTTTATAAACAATGCTCACTCCAACTCAGCAATTTCTTTCATCAAGATCTCTGGTTGAACTCTGAAGGCTGAATTCTCAGCTTATGAAAAATGTTCAGGCAGCGTGGGTTTTATCCTGCACATTGGTTCAGTTGACTGATCACTTAATCGTTTTCTTTGTTGCTATGTCGAAACTTAAGGCTACTGTCAGAAACATTTATATGATTCTGCTATCTGCTTAGCTCTAGCAACTTTTGAGTGACGATGCTCAAGTTATAGCTGTACTGCATAGTTGTAACCTTGACTTTATTTGTGCATTGGTTGAAAGTGAAACTATTTTGGTTGCGTGCCACTGTTTAAGTACCTAAAGCAGCAAATAGAATATTCACAATTGGCTGGAATAGATGGTTTGTTTTCATCTCCGAGGATCTTATGTCAAAATCATGCCTTTTATAGCTTCAGTCAATGGAGCTTAAATCTTCGCCAGGTCTCTGAGTGTGCAGTAATAGGGAATGTAAACTGAATGGCTATTACATGTTTTAATAAGGATGTATAATTTCACTACTTCATGTTGTTTTGGTTTTTACTAGACTAAATATTGTTGTCTTCACTTTCTAGCTGTCGTCTTGTTTGTCTAGATCTCTCTCTCTTTTTCTTTTTTTTTTTTAACCACTTAATGCGCATAGAAATCTAATTCTATTTCACCATTTTCTGCTGTATCATGGGTCAGTTTTGAGGATGGAACTCGATGTTTGGAAGTTCATTCAAAACACTGTTCAGCAACACTTTGAATTTCAGCACTTCCCAACTTCTTACCTACGGCTAGCTGCACACCGTGTTGCTCAACACTATGGTTTGCAAACTATGGTTCAGGAAGGTGGTTTAGATGGCAGTGGAAATAGGATACTGGTGATCAAAACAGCAGGAAGCAGACTTCCTGCTGTCCGCTTATCAGATATTCCTGCCAAACAGTTGGAAGATGATAAGGCTGAACAGGTTAAGATTGTTATCAGGCCTCGACCTAGTAAAGCATCTGCTTATGGAGCCAATGACTCAGGGATGAAAAGAGGCCAAGTGCGAAGTGTGGAAGAGAGGAAAGAGGAGTATGATAGAGCACGTGCTCGTATCTTCAGTAGCCCAAGTGGTTCTGATTCAGATGATACATTTTCTCAGACCTCTACTGACCGGAGGAATATATCTTTGAACAGAGATGATAATGAAGTGTGCAGGATTCCCATGGTGGATGTTGATAAGAATACAGGCATTAGAGATGGCAGCACACAATCTAGGGTAGCCATTCTTAGAGACAGAGAAAAAGATCGTTCTGACCCAGATTATGATCGGAGTTATGAAAGGTAAGGTCTTTTCTGTTCCATTGGTATTCTTCTTTTTGAGCGTGAGATCAATGTGACTGGAGTTGATCTCAGCCTCGATTTAATCCTTTGATCAGCTGTTTTACTTCTCATTCAACACAATATATCATAAGAAGCACAGCAAAAGTGGTGACATATTTTAGTATTCATTACTTTGTTGTGAAAAGCTGTTGATAAAGTTATTTACAGGCATATGCTGTCAATTTGCTGTGTAACTGTTACAATGACACTTGTTTTACTTAGCCTTCTCCCTTGCCCCAAAAATATGTTTTTGTGTAGCTGTAACATGGCATTATGCAATGCCATCTCAATATTGGTGTTTTGTTTGATGAATTCCGTACTGGAACAGGTATGTTAGGAATGTCCCTGCTGGTCAAAGTTTTGGTTTGGTGCCCTTCAACATGCAAAAGATTCAACATCCTTTTGGGCATTTTGATGCTGGATTTACTCCACTTGGTCAGATGCCGAGGCCTCAAGCTTCACTTAACTATATGCCTCCTTCTGGTGCTGTCATGAACTCTTTTGGAGTGACGGGATTGAATCAAAATACAAGTGATGCTGGGTACATGCAGTGGCCTACTGCTGCAATGATGTATGCACACTCATATGATCAACTCCGGCATGGTGTTTTCCAGGTGAAAATATCCTATTAATCTATCTATTTTAGTAGCCATGTGAAGGGAAGCTTAGATTGCAATGAATTTACTGTTTCTTAGTCATATAACCAGATTGAGTTTGTTTTTCAGAGGTTTATCTTTATTTTTTTGGGTTCTCTTGGCAATTCTTTCATTTCCTGCATTGATGCTGTTCAATGTCATATGTGTCAATTGGCTGAGTTAGAGATTTCTATGTTGCTGTCTGGATCTTAGCCTATGGTTTATGGATTTTCTGTCTGTGACAATCTTCAAGATGATGTCTCTTGTTCTTGCCTGAATTTGCCTTTGAACCAAGTCTTTTGCTGCATTGGCCTGAAGCCAGCTTACTCCTTTTTCTCTTATGTCGCCAACCATTCATTTTTTACCAAGGCGTGTTTTCCCTCCCACTGTTTATGACGTATTCCCCCTTATTTTGCAGGCCCCAGTCTGTCAGCAGCCACTGAGCTTTGATTACTCGCAAAACCATTAATTAGTGCTAGGTTATGGTGTTGTATGACTGATTCACATGCAAATACTTTTGTTCTGTTAGGAGTTTTCTTATGTTAGACTTCATATATTCAGATCCAATGTTTGGCTAGAACCTCTGTTCTATTTCAAGCTTCAGTGACTTTCTTTTATATCTTTTGAATACCGATTATAGTATGGGACTTATCCGGTGTTGCTGTATGGGATTTATTTGGTGTTGCTCGTCATTCTAGTACTATATCTTTCCTTTTGACGATAACATTTAGTAGAATATATTGTACTTTGATCTAATAAATGACCTGTTCTGTTGGTCCAAGTTCCCGCGTCTCACTTTGCATTTCTGGGGTTACAAGCCTGCTTTACTCTGTAGTAGTTCATAAGATTTTTGACATGCACAAATCCTAACACGATAACACTGGGGATGGCAAACACAAGGTCCACAAGGCAGAGTACTTACTGCATATCTGGTTTATTAACATGTGGTGATTGTCATTCCACCATCTCAATATGATCCTGTTGCCATTTCCGACTTGATGCGGGAAAGCTAAAATCAGGCCCCTAAAGTTAAATTGACATGCGTACGTACTCCACATTTTCACTGTAGTTATACAATCGTAGGCATTATCCAAGTGCAATAAACAGGTGAGATCGGGGAAAGTTCCCTTCAGGTGGTTCGGGAACTGGGTTTTGAAGCTTCGGGCGTGCTAATGAGTACAGTGCAGATTGAAGTTGCCCTCAATACTTGCTTAGATATAACAGATCTTCTGGTCACATTATCATCGAACCCATAAAGTGTTCTCGTCTGCAGCAGTGTGCCAGGACTTGAACCCGTTTTTAACTGATTTGAGTAATGAAAATGATTAGTCTCCACGTGCCTCTGGCCCTCCACTAAACAGGTCTTTTAACTTTTTATGAGTTATAGACAGAAGTTTTGAGGTCCAACCTAACGGCTTTCGAAAAGGCATGTTTCCCACTGGATCTGACAACCCATTTTTCCTGTGTTCTAGTACAATAAGAGAAGGCTAGTTGACAAGGGCAAGTAACCACACGTCTTAAAAGTCTTCAGATTTGATCTATAAGATAGATCATTAGATCTTATCTTCCTATAAACCTAAGAAGCTCAACGAATTAGCCAACTTCAGTAGCTAATTGAGCTGGCTTCAAGGAAAAGGGGCATGCCAATGTCATAGGTCGGCAATTCTTTGACCTCAGAACAACCTGTACGGCACCTAAAGAGCGGAATTCATCAAGCCAACCTTCGTTCAATAGTTGTTCTAGAAAAACAATATGACGAATAGCTTTCTTATATGAGGTGGTACCACATCCAACTTAGCTCAAACGGCTAGTCCATTGAGCGAAATAATATATTACCACATCCATCATAAGAGCGACATTAGCTCACGACCAATTTATGTACAAGATGTCAACCCCACATTCAAAGCTCCTAAGAGATACACACATTTTATCTTAGAATTCCTAATACTAATTGTCTTAACGCCACTCCTATGAACTAGTTATATTCATCCACTTTGCATCCTCATTTTTTAATTCATGAACCTCAAACTTCATTCCCAAGAGTTCATAAGTACGGAAGAATCACGGACCGTGACATACTCTCCCACTCAATTCCACAATGCCCTCATTGTGGGCTGTTCCGTCGCTTCCCTGCATTTCCCTAGCCATCAATGCCACTCTTTAGGACTCACATAGATGGCAACGCTCACCTAGCAAAACAGGTCGCTCCACTCCATTTGTTGCTTCCTCGAACGGAAGCCATTTGCGAAATTCCAGTCACTAGTGCTCTTTGACAAGTGTGGCATTCCTAGCCAATTGTACTCCTTTGGCAGCATCTTCTTTCACCTATTAAGTTCCTCTTGATTTTAGCAAGCCAATGGAGGATACTCTCCTTGTTGGAAACATGATAACAGACTTCCTCCTGAAATTTGCTTATTAATTTAAGAACATTATCCCTATTCAGTGAGCAATTCAGTTCCTTCTTGTGTCCCCATTGTCATTTTAGAAGTTATACAAGAGCTATACGTTGTCCCAACCCTCTTGGCCTTGGCGATCACTCTCTGTCTTTACAGGACCTAGAAGACCACAAGCTCCACTCGAATCACCCACCTAGGGATTCTGCTCCGGTTCCATTTGTCATGGGCCGGCAGTTCCTTGGCCTCGGAACAACCCAGATGGCGCCTAACAAGCATAATTCATCAGACCAGCTTTTGTTCAATAGTTGTTTCGGAGAAAAATATGGCAAATAACTTTCTTATACAAGGTGGTATCACACCTAACTTAGCTTGAGCGTCTAGTCCATCGAGCAAGACAACGGATTATTTTAGGCTTGACAATTGGTTTTAACTTGCTATGGCCTCATCAAGAGAGCGATATTAGCTATCGATCAATATGTGCACAGGAGGTTGACTTCACCTTTAGCGCTCCTAAGAGATATATTCATTCTATTCTAAAACTCTTAGTACTAATTATTCTGACGTTACTCTTACAAATTAGTTGTATTCATTCCTTTTGCATCCTCATTCTTCACTCAGTAACCCAAACTTCACTCCCAAGGATTAAAGAGTATGGGAGAATTACCAACTATGACACCAAGCTAATCATCCAGCGAAGGAAACCCATAAAACAAGAGAACAAACAAAAAAGAAGAGCATGCCAAGCTAAGCTATGAGACAGTATGTAATGTGAAGCACGGTTGTTTTAGAGGTATGCTCTGAGTAAGGAGGGCAGGAATTTATCGAATAATCAGCCTGATGACACATGTAGGAAAACATCTTTGTCCTTTAGATATCGAGTATGTTCATGACCATTCCTCGATGGGTTTGGTCGACAAAAGACAATGCTGATAGTGCCTTTACAGGTATTCTATCGAAATCATGATCATGATTGATGGGTTGTGTGAGCCACACAAAATATCAGTAAGATGCCTGAAAACCAACTTGATATGGACACAAAAACTACAAATTCACATTACCGCGGTGAATTTTATCCCCTGATGATGATAAATCAATAAAAAACGCCTCTCAGTAAAACATGTTCAAAGTGAAGTGAGATATGTAACATCAGATGCTCTTACCCTGATTTCAAAGTCATGAGATCTAGTGTGCAATTATCCTCGGAAGGGTTAAATTGAAATTTCGACTGCTGATGACACCTCTAACTTTACATTGATTCAGATACTTTAATCGCAAGAGAGTAGAAATGACTGCTCAACATAAACAGGAAAGCCACGCAGGATACTTTACCCGCCAATGATAATGGCTATTCTATACGTTCAACAGATAGAGGCCAAAAGATGAATGCTTGTTTTGATGGAAAAGCGGAAGAGAAGTGAAAGCATAGTTCAAATACGACTAGCCGGATCTGCAAGCAATAGCATTGACTTCTTCGACAAAGGTTTAAGAAATTCTCTTATCATCAGAACCAGAAAGCAAACAGAATCAAGCCCGTGATTCAGAAAAGAGGTACGAGGTTCATACATGAGGAACTTGTTGGAATGGCAATAAAGAGCGAATATTATGAACTGCTGAACTGAATACGAGGAGAAAATACAAGGACAAAACAAAAAGTTTTCTTGCACTCGATTTACATGAAATGTTGAGGATGTTTATCATCTTTAAGACCAAATTAGGTTTAGCAAACAATTACTAAAAGATATGTAGCCGATATAAGATTAAATTAATGGAACAGAATGGAAAAGCCAAAGAGCAGCACGATGTTCCTCAGAGGGAGTAAATCAACAAACTATGTATTGTCTAGCGAGAGATCAAGAAAAGCTAACTACATCACACGGGACATTACAGTGACATAAATACTCTAATGAAATGAAAAAATCTATTGAAGTCGCGGAATTTACAACAGACACAAGTAATTTACATCAACAGTTGAACAAAGACCAATTGATGGAAGGCTGCAGTGATAAATCACTGTGTTGAAATCTGATGATCTACCAATCACCAAGCAGCGCACAACCTCCTATCCTGAAGTAGAACAAATCCCGGGCAACATTTGCTTGCAATCCTCAATGCTCACCTACCCCAGCCAGACTCTTAACATTTAGATGGCCTTATCTTGCCAATCTACCAGCATCAAAAGTCCAGCTCCAGCAAATTCCTATACATTCAGTGACAGGAACCTTTCGATAAAAAGTAGTTTCCCTGGAAGCACATTTCAAGCAGCCAACAGAAAAGACCCCAGCAAAAAGCTAAAAGCACAGTAGTTATGAATGAGCCAAAACTAATGCTTGAAAGCACAGACACAAATGATCATTCTCACCATAAAAGTAAAACTTTTAAGGACATGACAGAAAGGTCCTGGGGGAAGAAAATTAGTGATTACCCCAAAACTCAATCATCTCCGGTGGGAAACAAAGTGAGCACCTTTCTCCCTCCACTTCCCTTGACCGAATCCGACTCTCCAACAGAGGACTGAATAGGGTTGTGCATTGACATTGCTGCCCCCATGCTATGCGCGATCTGCCCCTGCCTGCTTTGCAACAGAGGATGCTCAAACTGTCCATTTGGCGGTAACCCAAAATGGCCCACTTGCCTGCGGTACTGTGGAATGGCTGCTGCCGCGGCAGCCTCTGCCGCTAGATGCTGGTGGTGCTGCAGTGCCAAGAAATGGTCCGAACTCGGCCTGCCTGGATGCAAGAAATGGGGCGGCACTGGCGCGCTTGCAAACAACCGCTCGGTGGCGGCATCTGCGCTGCTGCTGCCACCTCCGCCGCCAGATAATCCCTGCATCCGCCTGAGGTAGAGGCGGTACTTCTGCAGGTGACTGGCTACATTCTCCCGGGTCAACCCGTCAACGCTCATCAGCTGCATTATGGTCTTGGGCACGGCGTTCTTGATCCCAAGGTGCGCCACCGCGTCCACAAACCGCTTGTGCAGCTGGGGCGTCCACACCAGCCGCGGCCGCTTGAGGGTCCGGGCCGGCTCGTCCCCGCCTCCCCCTGCCCCTCCCCCGGACCCCAGATCGCCCGAATCGGCAAAATCCACGGGGCCAGGTTGGCGCGCCGCCGCGGCACCAGTCTTCGAATCGCGACTGGAGGAACTCAGTTGCTGCGGCAGCGGCGTCGGCGAGGGCAGCAGGTGGCGCTGTTTGGCGCCGACGACGGAGATCGAGTTATTGCTGGAGGAAGGGCCTCTCCCGATGTCGAAAGCGAGAGCGAGATCAGGAGTGATCAGGGACTGAGACAAGGGCGTGAGCTCCTCAGGCGGGGGAAGCTCCACTTGCCATTTCGTGAACCAATTACCACCATCGTCTTCCCTCATCGCCAGGCCGATTCGGCTCCAACCCAGTTCGCTATATCGCCCGTACAGTGAGCCGATCCCTCGCAAGTACCAGATTCCGCACGAGGGGAGGGAAGATCGGAGCGCATAAAGGCACGATTTTTAAGGCAAAGACTTTCCCCTTCTTTCTCTCTCCTTTTTTCTCTTCCTAGGATTCAGCGTGTCGGAGAGATTGGGATGGAGAGGTGTTCGAGGTGGATCTCGTTGGTTTCTTCTTTTCAAAGCTTTGGAGTTAGTGGGATGATGATGCTTTTTTCCTGCTTGTCGTGAATTTACTTGTTGGGGGTCCTCCTCTCCTATTTTTGTCTCTCTCCTTTCCGGGATTTGAGGGGTTCTCTCTTTATTCCTTGAGAGCGAGTGTCGTGAAAGATTCCACGACTCCGTGGGGTCCGATGTCCCGGTTTTTTGTCGGGCGCGGAGCCGCCGAGCTCTCTCCTCCCGTCCAGGGATTATCAACGTCGTCCCCCCCACCTTGGAAAAAATCTTGCCCTCGTTGGTACCCTAGTCTTGCGTGCATCGACGATGTGAAGTCCAATTCCATGTGGATCCCAAATGATTTAAGAGAAATTGGTGCTTGGATTTATTGCCTGGAACGTATAAATATGACTTTTGAATAAATATAAGTAATACGGTGTATGAAATTTCCAATGTTTGGTAAGTATGAAAGGCATAGAAGAAAAGATCCAAATAGATTGAGGAAACGATGAGGGTTGTGTGTTTACAGGTGTTCTAGTACAATAAGAGGTGTTTCCCACTACTCCCCTCCCATCCAGGGATTATCAATATCGTTCACCCCCCCCCCCCCTCTCGGAAAAAATCTTGCCTTGGTCGGCAGCCTAGTATTGCGTGCCTTGACGATGTGAAGTCAAATACTGTGTGGATCCTACTTGATCTAAAAGAAATTGGTAGATTGGAATTTTTGTCTGGAAAGTATCAAAGTAATATGGCTTACGAGATTTTAGATGTGTGGTAAGTATGAAAGATGTAGAAGAAAAGATTCAAATGGTTTAGGTTAGCTAGTTAGTCCAAAGTGGAAGTAGATGTTGGGCGCGCTATTCTTGACCAGGAAAATTTAGGCCCGCCGACAGCTCATTGCAACAAAATTAGGGACAGGTGGAAGGAAATGCTGATGAGCTAGCTACCAAACAAGTCGAAGTTCAATTTCCTTCCAAAACACGGTAACCATTTCCGTGCTATATTTTGACAAGTGACTTGTCGTGGCAGAAGAGAATTGCCTAGAACTCCATGTTTCAGGAAGACCATAAGTTTGCTTAGAATTTAGAGAAACGACCATCTCTAGGGCTTGTGATCTACAGACAAAGTTTCAAGACTTGGGGATTTTTTTACTTGTTCATGTCCTCTGTGAAGAATCTTTCACATGGAAAGTGGACAGAAACTTGCTTGTTTGGCTATTGCACCAATACCATCTGGAACTCGCTCGTATGCGGCGAGCGTGTTCATCTTCTTCGCTCAAGAATTTGGGTACCAGGTTTATTTGTGGGGCGACTATTCGTGGTGCGATGTGCGCGCATGGGACCACAACCGCTGTGGAAAAGTTCACGCCTTTCCACACTCGAGTTAAAGTCAATATTCTCGAATTGCTTTTAAGCTTTCTTCATGCCCGCAAACTCATGGAGACTGGAATTTTAACGAAAAGCTTAACCGGCAAGATCAACGAATTGCGCACCATCATTCAATGTCTCATCGAGACCGTATTTGAGCATCAGGTTCTTGGTCTGCGCCTGTGGACTTCAAATCAAAGAAATTATTCACAACTTTCAGGACAGTTGAATTCCAATGTTCGGCAGTCCAGTTCCACGGTGGGAGTGTTCAGATTCAGTCGTGTATACTCCAGGTCCAAGACAAAGTATAACGCCGTGCTATGCACGGGAGAGAAGGAAGATTTTCGATCATGGTCCATGATATATCTAATAGCATAGTGAGAACCATTAATAATTTTACGATGTAAAGAAAGTAGATGGAAATTGTTTTGAAGTTGGACAAGTCAAGAGAGTTCTGCGCGAGAATTGTTCAGTCTTATTACTTCATGAGATTATAGAGATACGATTCGTGTACAAATTGTTCTTTGTCATTGAATTATTGGACCGAATATTATGATTCATTGCATTAACGTTCACACGTCATATTATTAGGTTATTTGATTAATTATTTTTTTTGCCAGTTTTAATGTTATATCTCATCGAGGCCAAATATATAATATATTCCAATGTTCAAAATTTTCATGCGTGGGGATTCATTTAATTGGCTAACTACGCATTTACGTAGACATCACCTTTGTCCCTCAAGTCTGTGAGCTTAGCCTTACCGAAGTTTATCGCTAATGAAAGAAGAGTATTGCCAACTATTTTTTATTCCTTTTTTATTTAATTAAAATTTTTTTTTATTGGGGATAGCCATTAGGAATGAACAGTTCCAGGTTCCGTATAAGTTCGAAATAGAGCTTGAAATCCATCCATTAAAATAGATTCCTCATTTTTTAGCATTGGAACCTAGAATTTAGAACATATCTCGTCACAAGTTTCAGGATCTACTTAAGCTTTCTTATATTATTAATTGAGTAATTGCATTGAATTATCACATTTAATGACTACCATTTATTGTTACAATCCACTAACCACAATTTATATATAAAGACACAAAAAATATGAAACATTAACAAAGTAAAGTTCTTAATTATAAAACGGAAACTTACATTAGTAGTTCCAAATTATATATTCATCATTTGATGCTAGGATCGCGGAAAGACATAGTTAGAAAAAAAACACAAATTTTTTCTCCAAGTTCTAGACTCCATGTCTCTAGAACTTGGAATCTACTTATTGAAATAGATTTCCCAAATTTTTTAAATTTAGAACCTACTTTATATGCATTGGAATCTGAAATCGAACAAGTCCCCACTAATTCAATTCTCAGGTTCTAGGTTTTACCTTAGAACAATGATCATTCCTTATAGCTATTATTTAGAAGTTTAAGAAAAAGGAAAAATAAATGGAAAAGGCTAAAGTAAAGGGAGGTGGAGTGGCATCCATATAATGCAGAAATTATATTAGTAAGGAAAGGGTGTAAAATATGAGATTAGGCATGTATTTTTTGCCTCAATTTCCTATTAGAAAAATTCACACGTTCACCGACTCTTTCCCCGTTGATGAGAGATTGCATGGATTTTTCAACTTTCCTTGTTGCTTCGATCCGGACCGAGCAGCTTAGAACGAGAACGGCGACTACGTTGATCCATGTGAACGGGTCTTCTTTTGTTCTTGGTCTGTCGTGGTCAGCCAAGCACGAATGTCCACCAGGGGAAGTTCCGCGATCATGTGGACTGAAACTCAGTCAGGTGTTCTGGCATTCTGGCATCCAAAGCATAAAAAGAGGCAACGCGTCCCTCTGTTTTATGTACTTCGTTTCTATCTTCCATTAATTCATCCGTGATGCCACCCAGCCCAGAAAAGCTTCGTCTCTCCATATTGCAGCTAGCGACTGCTTCATTCTCCGGTTGTGCATGATAGCGAGCAACAAGCTAAGCAGTTTTCAATAAATTTCAGCCTGGATTCCAGAAATTTTCTTTAGTTAAAGGACTCATGGCCGATGGAGTGGTCACGTTCGTGCTCAGCAAGCTCTCAACGGTTATAGAAGAAGAGCAGTATTTGCTGAGAGGGTTCAGAGAAGAGCTCAAGCACATAAGAGATGAATTGGAGAGCATCAGGGCCTTCTTGAGGGTTGCTGACGGGATGGAAGAAAGAGATCCGGAACTCAAGGTGTGGGTGAAGCAAGTCAGAGACGTTGCTTTTGACATCGAGGATGCTCTCGACGAATACGCGATTAGTCTCGTTCGTCCCGCTGAGCGTGGTGTCCGATCCTATCTCCAAAAAGTCACCTTCCCCTTGAAGACATTGAGAGTGCGGCGTCAAATTGCCTACCGAATATTTAATATCAAAGCCAGGGTATTAAGTATATCAGAGCGGCACCAGAGGTACCGCTACAAGTTCAGTGTAATCGAGCACCATGGATCGAGCTTGGTATCCAGAGACGATCCATGGATTGATCCTAGAGGAAATGCGCTATTACTTGAGGAATCGGAGCTGGTAGGAATCGAAAAGCCAAGAAACCAACTCGTGGAGTGGCTTGTTGGCGGAGATTCGAAGCTTGAAGTCACTTCTATAGTGGGAATGGGTGGATTAGGCAAGACTGCCCTCACGAAGAAAGTTTTCGATAGTGCAGTAGTGAAGAATCATTTCGCTAGTCATGCTTGGATCACCATTTCAAGATCGTTTGACGTCAAAGATCTTCTGAGGGATATGATAGAGCAACTGTTTGAAGAGATTAAGCTACCGGTTCCCCCTGGAGTAAGCGCCATGAATGGGGATAGGCTGAAGGCGTTTATCCATGCATTCCTTCAGCAAAGACGGTACTTGATCGTTCTCGACGATTTGTGGAGCTCTCAAGCATGGGAGTTAATGCAATTTGCATTGCCTAGAAACTTCCATGGAAGCCGAATTATGATCACAACCCGCGCGGCCGATGTAGCCTCAGGTTGTTGCATCGAGTCACCGGACCGAGTCTACAACTTGCAGCCTCTGCCTCCCCAAGACTCTTGGCTTCTGTTCTGTAAGAAAGCATTCCAAGGAAACTTATGTCCTCCTCACTTGGAAGACATCTCGCGATGCATTTTAGCCAAGTGCAGAGGATTACCCCTTGCAATCGTAGCTATTAGTGGCGTCCTAGCTACGAGGGGTACGAGTAGAGTGGGTGAATGGGAAATGATTCGGCGCAATCTTGGCGATGAATTAGAAGGTAACGACAGACTTTTCAATCTGCGAAAAATATTGTCGCTCGGCTATTCCGATTTGCCTTACTACTTGAAATCTTGTCTCTTGTACCTGAGCGTTTTCCCTGAGGACCACATAATCGGGCACAATAGGCTCGTCCATCTGTGGATCACCGAAGGATTCGTGGAGGAGAAAGAAGGCAAAACATCGGAAGAAGTCGCAGAGAGGTACCTCAAAGAGCTTCGCAACAGAAGCTTGATCCAGGTTGCTAAAGTAACTTCCGACGGAAGGATCAATGCTTATTGGGTACACGACATCTTAAGAGAGATCCTGCTGACAAAGTCGAAGGATCAAAACTTCGTGGAGATTTCCAATCCAATGACAGCAAGGTGTTCTGGTGATGCTCGACGCGTTGCCATCCACTGTAGCTTGGCCAATCCACAATTGAGCAAGATCAATGCAGTCCGACTCCGCTCTCTACTCATGTTTGGAGTGCCCGATTTGCCATCCAGCTCATCGTTATTGCCATCTCTTAGAAACGAGTTTAAGCTGCTCGAGGTGTTAGACCTGGCAGATGCCTCCCTCGATGTGTTCCCAAAGGAGATCGTCAGATTATATCAATTGAAGCATCTAAGCTTGAGAGGGAAGAAGATAGACAGGGTTCCAAGCACAATTGGGAACCTGCAAAAGCTTGAGATCCTGGACCTGAAGAATACCTTTGTGTCGGAGTTGCCTGCTTCAATCCAAAGGCTACGACGCCTGAGACATCTCTTGCTCTACCGGTATGAATCGGGTTCGGACCTGTACTATCGCAAGTACGGTTTCAAAGCGCAGGCAGGAATTGGGGGCCTGGTTTCGCTGCGAAAGTTGTGCTGCATCGAGGCAGACAGAAAAAATGGAGTGATCATGGACATTGGGACCATGAGGCAGCTCACAAAACTGAACGTGAGAAGCTTGAGGAGGGAAGATGGGAAGGCCTTGTGCTCCTCAATCCAGAACTTGAGCAGACTCCAAGTGCTATGGTTATGCTCAGTTGATCCGGCTGAGGTCCTCGACATCGAGCAATTGACTCCGCCGTGTTTCTTGCAACGGCTCTACCTGGAAGGGTGTCTAGAGAGAATACCGTCCTGGACCTCTTCCCTCTACAGCGTGACACGACTGTACTTACGCCATAGCAGGCTACAGTACGACCCGCTCGAGTCAATGGAGGCTCTGCCTAACCTCGTGGAGATTCAGCTCGGCGACGCTTACGAAGGTGAGTCGTTGTGTTTCAGAAGAGGCGGATTTCCGAGGCTGAAGCTGATGTGGCTGATCAAGTTGAGGAATCTGAAGCGGATGATAATGGAGGAGGGGACAACGCCGAGGCTCGAGAAGCTGACTCTACGACGATGCGAGTCGCTGAAGGAGATGCCGCCCGACTTCGAAAGGCTGGCCAGCCTGAAAGTGGTCGTGTTCGACGGCATGCCCCGGGAACTCTTCGCCAGGCAGAACGCGGAGGCTTCGCATCTGTCGAAAGTTTTTATCGACGACGGGATTTTGTCGAGGTATGTCTAGAGGACAGAACAGCTTAGGAAATAATTCGAGAACCAGAGATCAGGCATGTAATAACAGCTTTAGTATATAGTTCGTGTATTTCTTACCTAAGAAATTCGAGTTCAGGCATGTAAAAATGAGGCACCCGAATCGTTGTTACCATTGTTATAAGTGTTAGGTATTAAACCCGATTAACGAGTTGGATGCTTAAATTTCGGGTAATTATATAGCATATGCGCTCTTTGTAAAAGAAAATACTTTCACATGCGGCCATATGTATTATTACTTGGATTTTTTTGTAAAGTTGTGCTCGACAGAAACTTGATGGTTTTAATTAAAGTTCAATTGAGGAGCATTGAGGGCCAATTAAAATAATAAATTTAGCTAATGGATTCTTATTTCTCTTGAAGTCTTGAGGAGGCTGCAAAATCGGAATTAATAACGTGCAAACAATAGACTGAGAACAATAACGAAATTGCATGAAACTTTATTGAAGTTTGATAGATGGCTTACTTTCTCGGAGGCCGTGCTTTCTCCCAGACTGTAACTGGACATGAACTGCCAGTGGAGATGACTGGAATGAATAGAGAAATTACACAATTAACAAAAGTACGACTATGATGCTTTTATGAACAAAGGTGGATATTGGAAATCCGGGAATCTAATCTAATTTGAAATTCGAACTAAATCGTCGGTAGAATCTAGTCTAAATTGATCTTCTCATCTTCGTAGTCAAAATCTGATACGTGCAGGTGTGGTTTTTCGTGATGTCACCCCCTTTGATTCTCTCTATAGCTTTAAACGGGCATATTCCACCAAGCGTTCCACGTTCCTCCCTGAGAATTTCTAATCGTCTTGACCCGGGCATTACTCTAGAGACGACTCTATCTGTAATATACGTGTGTGCTTTGAGTTAATCGTCGGTGGACAATGTGTGGGGTACTTCATGTCACATCCCAATTCTTAGCAGAAATTGACCGATCACCTATCCTCTCGGAAAATACGCAACATCAGACTTTCTATTATCCATGAAAAAAACATTACCACATTCAACTCAACTAAATTCAACAAACTTCATTTCAGACATATATACGATTCCCTTAAACCTTACCCAAAATTCAATTCTCAAAAATCCAATGGCCGCTAAGCGAGGAACTTGGAAAAAAGAAGGAAAGGGATGAACAACTATAGTTTAGTGAGTAGTGTGTATCTCTTTTAAGCAGATCAAGCACTCAGTTAGTATATTTATAAAGTGATAATGAAACTCAATAACCCCAAATCCAATATATAACAAACTTATAAGTTGAAAATAAGTTATATAATACTTCAAAATAACTATATTCATAGTAGAATTAACATTTTCATCAACACTATCAAAATAAATAATCAGTGGTCTAGTCTACTAATTAATCTCACGTGCTAGAATAGAGAGAGATTTGATAGGAAAGTGGTAGAGACCTTCTTGTATATGATAATCAAAGGGACCACTGTTGGATGCAAATTGCGCAACCCCAAGATCTCCATAACCAGAACAAAAACATGCATAATTGAGTAGAAAGATTAACGCACCTGTTTTGGAATCCATCGAACATAAAGCAGAAGCAGAAAAAGGATTACCCACATATATCAAGGGGATCCACGCATCAAGTCCTTCTCCTCTATTACCCTCTGTATCACTGGCTCAATGAGGCGGCCCCCCTCACATTTAGGTAAACGCCCCTTAGATGAGGATACATGTGAGAATTAGGGTTAGAAGAGAGACTTGAGCACTATTCATAGAGTTTCCAGCCAGTCCCCCTCATTACGGGCCAGGCTCAACTCGGCCCACACTAGCCAGCTCATATTAGACTAATTAATAAACCTTTTATCTCTCTTTAGACCAACCCTGTTTTACGGTAATCATAAAAACAGTAAATTACAATATCAATTAATTTAGTTCACATTAGGAAAACTCTTACAACCACATCACATGTTAATGGTTTATTTCATCAACCAATCTCATCAAATCACACGTCAATAATCCATTGCATCAACCAATCTCAAATCACATCACATCCCAAAGCCTCGAGGTGACTCCCGCAAGACTCATGTCATCATGCAGCACTTAACTTTTAAATAGTACAAAATTCTAGAGATAGCTCCTATGAGACTTGTGTTACCGTGGAGCACTTAACCCTAGACTAATACATATAAATGTTACAAGACCATAGAGGTGGCTCTTTATGAAACTCGTATCTTTTTATAGTACATAACATTTTATCAACACACATCAATGGTACAAGGTCTTAAAATGACTCCCACAAGACTTGGGTCATCATGTAGCATTTAACCTTTGGCCATTCCGTATCACAAATCAAAACATAGCCTTTCAAATCAATTCTTTCCGTAAAACCAAATCTAGAATCTATATCATAAATTGGTTTCCAAACCAAATCAAATCACATTTCATAACGCAATTGGTCAAATAGAATTCATTTCATATGTCATTTCATAAACCGTACTCAAAGTCAAGAGTTTTTCATAATTCTTTGATAAAATGATTTTGCAAACCCATTATATAAAATCATTTTCAACTCTGTTCATCAAATAACATATATAAATATATACTACTAAATATTTCTCTCACCATTTCGAAATTCATTTTATATGCCTGTAACATTTTAAAACGTCTTTCATAAAATGTTTCAGAAACCATTCAGAAATAACTAAAAAGTAATAAATACCTGATTTGAAATTATGAACTTTTGCCCTTTAGCGAAATCATACCGTGTATAATATGTCTCATACTTTCCATTTTTAAAATGAGTTTATAAATTTGGGAATGCCCACAACATAACTATACACGGTTGATGATCTCATAATCTTAACAAATAAAAGACAATCGACATCAAAACCAAATAAAATACTACAATAACCATAAACCGGCAGAATTGATGTCAAAACCAAATAAAATACTAAACAATTGTAAACTACCTGAACCATGCTTAAACGCTAATAAAACAGTTCCCACACAACAAATCGCATTCCCAAATCAATTATTTAAGCTGTTCGCAACGCATTACTTGTACATGAAACCCAGAATTCTCATTCTATCCAAACCTTTGCTATAAATCAACTCTCATCAAACCCTACGACTCTATAACACCATAATCCACTATTTCATATAAAATCCCAAAGTTCAAGAACTCAATGATCGGACCTCGCAGCTCGAATTTCATGAAATTTCAAATTTAAATCCTAATTCCAAAAACTTATCCGATTAAATGAACGAGGGTGCGAACACTTATCGGCCATTGTGAATTGAAGTTGAATCGGTTTCGTGATGTCCCGGGAACACAAAAATCCTCCTCTTTTTATTCTCTCTTCCTCTTTTCTTCTGGTCCTTTGAGCTTTCCGTCTCAAATACGCTGAGCGTGCCCCTTTTTCTCTGGCTTAGACTTTCCAACCATTCTCTTTTTTCTTCGCGGCTCCAACCACCCGCATGTCACACTTCACTTGAACTCTACCGATCAAAAGCTCGCGTGATCGAGAACCTCATCCGACGTTCCATCGAATGATCTCGAGGGTCAACTGTATTAACATGTTCCCGTACCATGAATGATCCCATCATCTCTTCCATTGACAGGATTTTTCTCGTCATCTAACGTTGCGCAAAATTTATCCTTCTTTTCTATTTTAATTTAATCCCATCACAAAAAAATATTAGGTAGTCCTAGACCACCAAATCAGTACGGTCTCGGACCAATCACGCAATGCCACGTGAAGATATGATCAAAGGGACTTCTTCTTGCCCAATTTGAATAAGATTTTAGTATGTTGTACAATTTGAATAAGATTTTAGTATTGCAACTATATGTTTGACGTGGAATTGTTCTCGTGAGCTTTTATAGGCGAGATTCTTTTGAAAGGTAATTTGGGAAGCAAAATGTGCCGTAAAATTACGGACATGGCTTTCTCCAACATCAACAATATTCCAATTCACAACATCTCTCCTAGGGAAACCATCAAACACCATTCTTGCATTTTTTTCACCTTCCCGAACTTCATCAGAAAGAAGATTCGAAAAATGCAAGGGCCTTGTCCTACAGCTTACATAGAGACGCTTTCCGGTGCGGAGTTTGATCAAACACCTTGCATGCATTTTCAAGGCAAACCCAAACCACGATAAACCTGACAAATTCCGCGGCCAAACTGGTTCATTGTAGGAGTCGTTGACAAGATCTGAGCATGGATGGACTTGACTCCGACAATGTCCTTTTAGAAATCTCACAGAAGAGACGAAAAATGATTGGCGGGAGATCTCAGAGCGAAAGAGAATGAAATAAGAGCGTAGAAGAAAAGGAAATCCTGGAGGGCATCTTCCTAGTAGTGAGACAAAGGATTTGGAACGCTGGAGTCGTAATGGACGCCGGAGTAGAGGGTCGGAGGAGCAAAATCTAAGAGTGAAAGGAGAGAAAACACCCTGCTGAAGATAGAAGGATGTTTCCCCTTTTTCTTATTAAGAGAAAGGAAGGAGAGGATACAAAAGAGAGAAAGGAAACTAAATGCGTGGAGGCTAGTGTCACGGGTCGATCAATTTCGGTCGATCAAACACCGCGCGGCCTTAGGATTAGTGATCCCAAGTCAGCCTTGCGCACACACACACGCTCGAACACAAGAACCGAATGGGCAAAGGGAGTGTATATTGCTTGTGAACGAACTGATTACAAAGTGGGAGAGGGATCCCTATTTATACAAGAGCGGGTCACATCTCGACCGTGGATCGTCCCTCCGATCCAACGGTTCATTTTGAATCCGTATAATCATTACAAGCTATACAACAGGCTACTCGAAGGCTACTCGATGGTCTGCATCCGGCAGGCCCTTGGGAAGTCCATGGGTCGCGCACGTCAGGCCTTGGGCAGACCATGGGCGTGTGTCAGAAGCAAGATCGGGGTTGCAGGTTCGTCTAACACGCGACCAGCTGAACCGTCACGGGCTGTTCGAACATCGCTCAGGGGTCGCTCACGGGCTGCGCATGGGCCTTCCGCTCGTTCTGCTCATGGGTCGTTCGTGGGCTGCTTCCGGGCAGCCCCTTGTACGTGACACGGCTCCCTTACGGACGATCTTGGATCATGCTTGTCCGTGGGCCGTGTCATTCTCCCCCACCTAATCTGGCGACGCCCTCGTCGCATCCGTGGCATGGAAGGCTTCGATGTGCCCCTTGAATTCCCACAGAGCCTCGGAGGGTTCCCAACTTGCTTCACTCTCAGGAAGGCCTCTCCACTGGACGAGGTATTCCTTCCTTGGTGCCCGATATTTCTTCCGTATGATCCGATCCGCCAGGATACACTCAACATCCCGATCATAGGAGGTCTTCACCCCAAGGGGCGCTCGCTGCGATGTGCCCCGATCTGGATCATCCTCGTCCACGTGAAACGGCTTCAACATGCTCACATGGAATACGGGGTGGAGTCTGAGCTTGGGAGGTAAGTCCAGCTTGTACGCCACCTTTTCGATCCGTTGTATCACTCGAAAAGGGCCTTCATAGCGACGGATCAGCCCTTTGTTCACGTTTCTGTACCGAAGGACGAGGTGCAACTTGACCAGCACCAAGTCCCCGACCTGAAACTCCACATGCCGTCGCTTTTTGTCAGCCCATTTCTTCGTGCGTTTCGCGGCCCTATCCAGACACGCCCGGGCCAAGTCCACGTGCTCACCCCATTCTTTAGCGAGTTTATATGCGGCCGGGCTGCTTCCTTGATACCCTGAAGCGATCGCACTTGGCGTGAGTGGCTGCTGCCCGGTCACGATTTCGAATGGGCTTTGGTTCGTGGACTCGCTCCGCTGCAAGTTGTAAGAAAATTGGGCCACGTCAATCAGTCGTGCCCAATTTGCTTGCGTGTTGCTCACATAGTGCCGAAGATAGATCTCCAGCAATCCGTTCACTCGCTCGGTTTGTCCGTCGGTCTGCGGATGCATGCTGGTGGAAAGATTGAGACTTGTCCCCAGCAACTTGAAGAGTTCGGTCCAAAGCCGTCCGGTAAACCGAGGGTCGCGATCACTCACGATCGTGCGTGGAACGCCCCAATATTTGACGACGTGCTTGAGGAACAGCTTGGCGGCTTCCTCGGCTGGGCATTCCATTGTGGTTGGCACGAACGTTGCATACTTGGAGAGGCGATCCACCACAACCATGAGAGCCCGACACCCTTCGGATTTGGGCAAGTTCACGATGAAGTCCATGGAGACACTCTCCCATGGACGTTCCGGGATAGGCAACGGTTCAAGGAGCCCCGCGGGAGACCGTTGCTCTATCTTGTCTTGCTGGCAAACAAGACATGTCCGCACATACGTCTCCACATCATCCCTCATGTGCGGCCAGTAGTATTGCTCTTCAACAAGCGCCATGGTGCGGTGGATTCCCGGATGTCCTGCCCATTTGGAGTCATGGCACTCTTTTAGGATCTCCCTACGAAGTTTCCCATGGAGTGGCACATAGAGTCGCCGTCCTTTGGTGTAGAGGAGGTCACCTTCAAGCCAAAATCTCCTCGTCAAGCCCTTTTGGGCGTATCCAAGGAGGGCTTGGGCTGTTTGATCATGCTTCAGCCCCTCCTTGATACGATCAATCCACAGGTAATTGGGTCTGCTCACAACATTGGCCAGTTCGAACTTCCTGCTTAAGGCGTCGGTCACGGAATTGGACTTTCCGGGCTTATATTCCAGCACATAATCAAACTCGGCCAGGAAGTCTTGCCACCGAGCTTGTTTCGGGCTAAGCTTCTTCTGGGTTTGGAAGTAGCTCGTAGCCACATTATCGGTCCTCACGACGAACCGGGACCCCAAGATATAGTGCCTCCATGTGCGAAGGCAGTGCACCACCACGGTCATCTCCTTCTCTTGGATCGTGTACCGTCGCTCGGCATCATTCAACTTTCGGGATTCGAAGGCCACCGGGTGACCTTCTTGCATCAAGACACCACCGATGGCAAAATCAGAAGTATCGGTTTCTACCTCATATGGTTTGGAGAAGTCGGGCAGCATAAGAACCGGCTCCTCGGTCATGGTCTGCTTCAACCGCTCGAACGCCTCTTGACACCGATCCGTCCACTCCCACGGCCTTTCTTTCTTCAGCATGTCCGTAAGTGGCACGGTGAGGCGCGAATACTCCCGGATGAAGCGCCGGTAGTAGTTCGTGAGACCAAGAAAGGATCTCAGTTCAGTCACCTTGGTTGGTGGCTCCCATTCAACAATGGCACGGATCTTGGCCGCATCCATCCGCACACGTCCGCCCCCAACGATGTGCCCTAGGAACGGAATTTCTTTTTGTGCGAAGGCACACTTTTCACGTTTCACATACAAGTCGTTTTCTCGGAGGGTCCGAAAGACTCGGCTCAAATGTTCAACATGCTCCTCGAGCGTCCGGCTATATATCACTATATCATCAAGATACACTACAACGAACCGATCAAGGAACGGATGCAGTACCTTGTTCATGAGTGTGCAGAACGTAGCCGGCGCGTTGGTCAAGCCGAATGGCATGACAAGGAACTCGTATGATCCATAGCGGGTCACACATGCCGTCTTCGGCTCATCCCCCTCAGCAATCTGCACTTGATAGTATCCCGATCGAAGGTCGAGCTTGGAGAACCACCGGGCTTCTCCGAGCTGATCAAACAAGTCAGCAATAAGGGGAATCGGGTACTTATTCTTGACGGTCAGCTTGTTCAATGCCCGATAATCAATACACATACGGAGGGATCCATCATGCTTCTTTTGGAACAAGACCGGGGCACCGAACGGGGCCTTGGATGGCCGAACATACCTAGCATCCAACAGCTCTTTGAGCTGTTTCCTCAGCTCCTCCAACTCGGGCGGGGCCATGCGATAGGAAGCCATGGCCGGTGGTCGAGCATCGGGTACCAGCTTGATCCGATGGTCGACCTCTCTCCGAGGAGGCAGCTTCTTGGGCAGCTCGGGCGGCATCACGTCTTGGAAGGCATCGAGGACTCAGGATGCTTCTTTGGGTACCGAGCTTTCCTCCGCCCTCCTCCTTCAATGCCGCCAAGAAGGTCACCTCGCCTTTTTTCAGCCCTTTTGATAGCTGCATGGCCGATAGCATCTTCCTATCGCGTCCCGATTCGCGGTAGATCGGGACCATGCATTGGCACCGCTTGTCCAGAATGCATATGCAATCCGCGAAGGGCATGACACCCGCATTGATCCGGTCGAGAAATCCCAAACCGAGTATGAAGTCATAGTCATCAAGGGGAATTACCTCGATATCCTCCTTGCTGGTCCAAGGACCCAGGTGGAACTCCACGCCCCTAGCCATGCCGCTGGTCGGGACTTCTCTGGAATTCACCGTTTTGAGCCAACCGGACTCATTTGCCTCGACCGGAAGATGCAGCTTCTTCGCGGCCTCTTTGGATATGAACAGATCGGACGCCCCGGTATCCACGAGTGCGCTCATCGTGGTACCTCCGATCTTCACGTCTACGAACATCATTCCTTTCGGTTCTTTGGCCTTCTTGGAAGCCTTGATCGTTCCAAGGATCCGCAACGATCCCAACCGCGCCTCCTCTCGCGGCTTGTCCTCCTTGCACAGGGCCGCCAACTTTCCTCTCTTTGGGCAATTCCGAGCCATATGGGGACCATCACAAAAGAAGCACTTGTATGTGCGTACCTTGTGTTGATATCTCCCGTTGCTCGACTCGGGTTGATTCCTATGAGGAGTCGGAGGTGGTCTGCCAGCATTAGGTCGAGGGAACCGGCCTCGATCTCCCCCACCATTGACCTTTTTCTCTTGGTCGAAAGTCGGGCTTGGCGGTGGTTGCCGGCCTATATTCGACAAGGGACTCGGCCACAGAAGTGGCTGTGGTGAGATCCGTTGCATTGCACCGTTTGAGCTCCTGTTTGACCCAAGGTTTGAGTCCGCCCATGAACTGGTGGAACGCCTCCGTCTCGGTCATGGACGGGATTTGGAGCAGCAGCTCCGAGAACCGCTTCACATATTCACGAACTCCGCCCTTCTGTTCTAGGCGCTTGAGTTCCCCTCGGGCTTCCTCCTCCGCATAAGCGAGATAGTAGGTTTGCCGAAATTCCTCGACAAACCGAGCCCATGTCGCGATAGGATCGCCATTCCTACCGTCCGAACGACGTCTCCACCACAGCAGTGCATCATTAGCTAAATACATGGCTGCGGTGTTCACCCGGATCACGTCGTCGGTCGTTCCCATGGTCTGGAAGTATCGTTCCATGTACCATAGGAAGTTGTCCACGTCCTTTGCCACCCGGGAGCCCTTGAACTCCTTTGGTTTGGGTGCATCGGCATGGGACTGCACGGTGATCACCCCGTTCACGCGTGCTGTTTCAAGCTCTACGAGCTTGCCCTTCATCTCTGCCATTTCCGCCTGCATGGCCGCCATCGCGGCTTCCCAAGTCTCATCCCGTTGCTGCAGCTCGTGCATGAAGGATCCTTGCACCTCGACACGGAGCTCTCCCATGCCGGCTTGGAGCTCTTGCACTTCGGCCAAGATCTCCTCCCTACCGGCTTCCGCTCCTTCGACGGTCTGGTGCAGGTCGTCCACAAACGCTTGGACGTCCGTGACGGTCTCCTCTATGGCCGTCAGACGATTTTCCAGATCCCTCTTCGGATCCCTCGCACATGAGTCAGCACGGGCCTTTTTCGACCGGGTAGCCCTCCTGGCTGAACGCCCACGATCTTCACGCTCATCGCCTTGAATGACCGGAGCATCAGCACGAGAATCGGCCATTTTGTTTGGGAATGATGGCTCTGATACCACTTGTCACGGGTCGATCAATTTCGGTCGATCAAACACCGCGCGGCCTTAGGATCAGTGATCCCAAGTCAGCCTTGCGCACACACACACGCTCGAACACAAGAACCGAATGGGCAAAGGGAGTGTATATTGCTTGTGAACGAACTGATTACAAAGTGGGAGAGGGATCCCTATTTATACAAGAGCGGGTCACATCTCGACCGTGGATCGTCCCTCCGATCCAACGATTCATTTTGAATCCGTATAATCATTACAAGCTATACAACAGGCTACTCGAAGGCTACTCGATGGTCTGCATCCGGCAGGCCCTTGGGAAGTCCATGGGTCGCGCACGTCAGGCCTTGGGCAGACCATGGGCGTGTATCAGAAGCAAGATCGGGGTTGCAGGTTCGTCTGACACGCGACCAGCTGAACCGTCACAGGCTGTTCGAACATCGCTCAGGGGTCGCTCACGGGCTGCGCATGGGCCTTCCGCTCGTTCTGCTCATGGGTCGTTCGTGGGCTGCTTCCGGGCAGCCCCTTGTACGTGACACGGCTCCCTTACGGACGATCTTGGATTATGCTTGTCCGTGGGCCGTGTCACTAGCTTGTTTAAGTATAATAATAGGGGAAATATATGCTTTGTCGGCCTTGCAATGCAATGGGTGTTTCTCGAGGAGAAGTCCTTCTGGTCATAGCTCCCCATGGCACTACATTATTGCTCCGAGACTACCCTGATTTGACAGTCTGGACCGCCTAATCTTTTTTCCCTGTCAGAGATCGAAGTCCAAACCCAACCGACCTCCAAACAAAGTGGGGCCCATGCACCCATGACTGCCTCAGCCGAATGTATTCCATATTTGTATCCGGAGTACCATCGCATCGCGAACAGCTTCCTGGCAGGATTTCCACACGAATTCAAGATCGACCGAGAGAGTCCCCGTGTCCAAGATGAACACCGCCGTCCCCGACCAGAAAGTCCGCATCGTCTCATCCACCGCCGTCAAACCGTCTTCTCCCACCCCTCCCCACCGCCGCACCCTCAACCTCTCCCTCCTCGACCAGCTCTTCCCCGGTGGCTTGTCCCACACCCTCCTTTTCTACGCCGACCCCGCCGGCGGCGGCGAGTCGCTCTCCCACCGCATGCGGGCCTCTCTCTCCGAGACCCTCACCGATTTCTACCCCTTGGCCGGCCGGCTCCGGGGCAGCGCCTGCATCGACTGCAACGATGAGGGCGCGTACTGGGTCGAGGCCCGAGCCGACCTCCCGCTCGTCGACGTCCTCGCCCGGCCCGACGGGACGCTGCTCGCCCAGCTCCTCCCTTCCTCTCACCCGGAGACGTCGCTCTTGGCCGCCATGGGATGCCTCCTGATTGTCCACATCACCACCTTCACCTGCGGCGGCGTCGCCGTCGCCGCCTGCGGCACGCACAAGCTCCTGGACGCGTCCTCGCTGACGTTCTTCCTCCGGAGCTGGTCGGCGAGATCCGCCGGGAGGCTCGAGGGGGGCCGGCCACCTCCTCCGAGGTTCCTCGGCGATTCCCTCTTGCGGCCCAAAGAGGTGCCCTTCATGCTGTCGGACTACGCCGGCATGGAGAGCTGCGCGACGCGGAGGTTCGTATTCCACCGGTCCAAGATATCCGCCCTCAAGGCCGAAGCGGTCCGCGCCGCCCGGCCCGGCGAGTCGACTCGGTTCACGAGGGTCGAGCTCGTGCTGGCGCTCCTCGTCAGATGCGCCCTGGCCGCTTCCCGGTCCGTGACCGGGTCTTCCCGTCACCCTACCCTGCTGCGCCAGATGGTCAACCTCCGGAACCGGATGTCGCCGGCCCTGCGAGACAACGACGTCGGGAATCTCGCCTTCGGCATCAACATACTGTACGAGAACAGCGAGTCGACATTCCACGAGCTGGTCTCGAACATCAGGAAGGAGATGATCAATTTCACCAAGGGAGCTCAAGCGAGCGGGTCCGACAGCGGCGAGCTCTTGTCCATAGCGTGCGGGTCAATCGGGAGTAAGTACATCACGTCAAAACCTATTACGCTAATAAATCAAGTCAATCACGTTTCGACAATCTGCTCGGCCTACTAACGATGTGATCGCGATTGCAGAGGCAGGGGACTTCTTCGGAAAATGGAAGGAGGAGTCGCGGTTCTACAGGTGCTCGAGCCTGTGCGGGTTTCGGTTCTACGAGGTCGACTTCGGGTCGGGGAAGCCGGCGTGGGTGACGTGCCTGAGCCGCGCGAAGAACTTCGTGTACATGGTGGACGCGAAGGACGGGGACGGGATCGATGCGTGGGTGACGCTGGACCGGCGCGACATGGCCGTCTTCGAGCGGGACGGGGAGCTCCTCGCATACGCCGCTCCGAACCCCAGCGTCGCGCACCATGTGATGCATCCTTCTCGGCTCTGACTGCTGCTTGATGAACGGACCGTGAAATGTTGCTCATTTGAAAACGGTGCTTCGTTGACCAAAAACAAGAAAAAAGGAAAACGGATCTACGTTTGAGTGGTTGAGATAATATAATTCGTACACGGAATCATATCGAAACTCCAGATGTCTATTATTCATTTGCTTCATAGAAGATGACATTTTTCATTAAAAAATTATTTATAGAGAAAATGATTAGTTCTTATTTGTTTGATGACTCTTTGATATTTATCCGTTTCGTGACTATCTTTTTCACGAAGCCATCGGCGATTGATTTTCTGACGATTTCCTGCCAAGTTTAAAAAAAAAAAAAAGAGTAACGACAGATGGCTCTTCCTTGTTGGGACCACAGGATCGGAGCTCAGGTACTTGGTGTTCTGATCTCTTACTAGCAGTTATCTTGAAGTGGGGCGACTCCAAAAGATCTTTTAAGAATAGATATTCTGAATTTTCGAAAGATTTAAAGAAATGTCAAGAACTATATCCACGAGACTTAAAACTCCATCGATCTTGATTCCTTTTAATTGGGGATTAATTTGTTTCGCGTGAGCGTGAGAAGATTATTTTACTCTTTTCTACACTAATCTATTTCTCTGAAAAGGTCAACAACGATCACATCGACGTATTATATCAAGTTGCTTGAATCGACGTATTATATCAAGTCGCTTGAATCGAAAATTTAACTGTGATTGTTTTTGTCCATTGTGCAGAGGTTTGTGGACCTTATTTTCGTGTGTCGTTAGAGAAGTCAGGGTATTAATGACGGTGAAAGTTTTTAGTGTTTTTTTTTTTTTTTAAATCTTTGGGATTTGGTGGACGCAAAGGGACGCAATATGGCATTTTAATTAGGAACATGTGATCCAACGATTATGAGTAGCTCGAGAAAGGAGGCTCTCATTGGCGGGTGTCCACATGAGGTGGTCCCCCGTGTATACAACGCATTCCAATTGTGTGTAATTTATTATTGTTATTAACAAAAAGGAAATTCAACATGTTTTTAATCAATTGCGCATATCTATCGGTTTGCAACCCTTTCGCTATCGGTCTGTCAAAGAACAGCTCCTCGAAAGATTGTGATACAAAAAAATATTAATATCTAAAAGGGAAATGATTAACTAATGGCACCATTACTCTCTATTTTTTTTAGGAGAGCCGTGTCGTCTCCACCCTTGATTCTTTTTAATACTCTTTTGGAAAATCTGAATAAAAAATCTCATTTGGGATTGGCTCCACTTCCATTAAGTGGGATTCCTTGTGGAGAAATAAAGAAAGCAAGGGATAAAATTGTTCTGAACAGAGTTAACTACTAAAATGGTATAACAAGTACGAAAATAGTATCACTGGGAAGAGATTATTAACGTTATTATAAATATCCATTAAATTCCAAAATAGAAAAAAAAAAACATTAGAAATTTTGTCTTTGAGACTGATAAAGACACTTTTATCCATTAACAGGGGTCCTTGTGTTCTTGCTATTTTAAATTGCTAAGACTTGTGTAGAGGAATTCTTGTCATTGCTAGATAATTGTATCAACTTAATTGACCGCTCTATGATCTTGTGCCTTTGACAAGAAAAAAATGTCAAAGTCCTAAATTTATTGTATTTTTATTAATTTAGTTCCAAATATTTTTATTTTTATTAATTGAGTTATAAACATTTTACACGTTTTGCTAATTGAGTCTAACCAACCCACTTTAATCAGAAATTGTCAACGTGAACGTTGGCCGTCCTACATAGCATGACTGGCACCATCATTGACATGGACAATTTTTTATGTTATTTTAAATAGTTTTTGTTTTTAATTTAAGGCAAGTAGCTGGACAAATAAGATGGGCCACAGTGCATAATTTCAAGGGATGTACGTGGGAAAATTACCAAAAAGTCTTAAATCTATTGTAATTTTTTCAATTTAGTCCCAAACATTTTGCAATTATATAAATTCAGTCCATTCAGTCAAATTTGGTTGACCGATGTTGACATGGATGTTGGTTAGTACCAATAGACATTTTTTTAGTAATTTTTATTTATTTTTTTATTTTTATTTTTTTCTCTCTTTTTTCTTTTTCAACTTCCTCCTTCTTCACCTTCTTCAATGACTAGGCAATGGCGAGCTCCTCTCGCCAATGGACAGCGAGGGTGACGTCACCCATGTTTGGTGAGGCAAGCCCAAGCCCTTGCTAGTGGATTGGCCTCACCATTGGCCAGCGACTAGCCCTCCCCTCTGGCCTGTTGCCGAAGAAGGAGAAGGAGAGGAGAAAAGGAAAAAAAAAAAGAAAAATTAGAAGAAAGAAACAAAATATTATTAAAAAGTTGTCTATTAGTGCCAAACGGCATCCATGTCATCTCTGGCAAGCCAAATTTGGTTTGATAGACTGAATTAATATAATTGCAATATGTTTATGGTTGAATTGGTCCAAAAAAAAGTTTATGACTGAATTGAAAAAATTACAATAGGTTTAAAGTAATTTTGATAATTTTCCTGATGTACATTGAAGCTGGTACTAGTAGGGTGAATGATCAAAACTTTGCACCTTAACAGAATAATCGTGGGATCTCAGCTTGGTCCGGCAATGGTGTGCACCGAGAGATAATTCCTAGCGAGCGACTCCTTTGTGCTCAGCTAAGATCCGATGGCGACAGAGGCAGCCGTTCATCAACAACGCAAGAAGTATACCTAGAGATTTTCTCTTCCACTGCAGTCGGCTAATTTCCTGAAATGGCACATGACTCGCACCATCCTCTGCCTCTTCCTTGGTTTTCATCAATCTGCACAAGATCAGAATGAAAGCCTTCATTGTGCAGCAGATCAATTTTGAACAGTTAGATCAGAAGCATAGGGCGTGTTGAGTTTCTCGCACTCGTCATTCAGAGTTTGCTTCAAATCTTATTGGTGATGACTGAAGAATGATCACAATAGTATAGAGTTTACTCTCACATCTCGACATGGATATTCCAACGATATGTGTTGAAAAAGAATAGTATTCGCTCGAAATATTCGATAGATATAGCGCAACGATAGCACAAGTTGGAAAACGGGATGGCATCTATATCTAGTACTGGTTCTTTCTCCTTTACTATTCTCTTCCTTGTGTCCACGATGGATAGTCATACATATTTTAGCTGGCATTTCATGATCAAGTTAGTTGAAACTTCTTCTGGCACTGACGTATCAGTCAACCAAGGTTTGGCTCCTGCTTGTTTTCAGTATAAAGAAGCAACGTCCCTCTCGTTCGCTTAAATCATTCCCATCTTTCGTTCTTTAACCCATAGAGCCTTCAGCCAAAGAAGCCCATATTTTATATGCATGATCTTCCCTTTTACGTTTTGTCTGTCACCATAATTGCATCGAGCCACCACCGAAAAGTTCATCATTGGGTTAAATTAAACTCGGGTCTTGTCAATAGACATTTTCATACTCAACAGTAATAAAGGAAGAGTGTAACAAGTACAATCGATTCAGTCCTGAGTTCCTAAACTTGGGGACTCATGGCGGATGGAATGGTGACATTCCTGCTCAACAAGCTCTCAACGGTGATAGAAGAAGAAAAGTATTTGTTAAGAGGCGATAAATTAGAAGGGAATGGCAAGCTTTTGAGTCTAAGAGAGATACTCTCAAATGGGTACTCTGATTTTCCTCACTATTTGAAATCTTGCCTCTTATACCTAAGCATTTTCAGAGAAACGTAATCAGGCGCATGAGGCTCATCCGTATGGATATCTGAAGGGTTCGTGGAAGGGCAAGAAGGTAAGACATCGGAAGAAGTTGCAGAGAAGTACCTTCTAGAGCTTCATGATAGAAGCTTGATCCAAGTTGAGAGAACAACCGCCGATGGGAGGATCCACGCTTATCGTGTACATGACATCTTGAGAGAGATCCTACTGACAAGGTCGCAGGAGGAAAATTTCGGGACAACAGCCAATCCAACGATCACTCCAGAGAGGCCCGGCGCATTGCCATCCGTAGTAGCTCTACCGATACACAAAGGAGTAAGATCAAATCCGTTAGTCTTCACTCTCTACCTGTGTTCGGATTGCCATATATACTGTCAAACTCCTCGGTACTAGCCCCTTGGTAAATTGGTTTAAGCTGCTCGAGGTGTTAGACCTAAGGAATGCTCCTTTATATTCATTTCCTAAGGAGATTATCAAATTATACCATTTAAAGCATTTGAGCTTGAGATGTACACAGATGAGGAAGCTTTAAAGTTCAATAGGAAACCTACAAAAGCCGGAGACTTTGGACCTGAAGAAAACCTTGGTGTCCGAGTTGCACACTTCCATCCTAAGGCTACGTTGCCTTCGACATCTCTTGCTCTGCCGGTATGAGTGGGGGCTGGACTTGTACTATCGCAAGCACGGCTTCAAATCGAGTGCGGGAATTAGAGTCCTCGTGTCACTGCAAAGCCTGTGCTGCATTGATGCGGACTGAGACAATGGAATGCTCCTGGACATTGGATTGCTGAGCCAGCTCACGAAGTTGAAAGTAGGAAACTTAAGGAAGATGGGAAAGCCTTGCGCTCCTCCATCCAGAGTTTGAGCAAACTCCACACGTTGTTTCCCCGTTCCGTCCGACCGGACGAGGTCATCGACATTGAACACTCAACTACCCGGCGTCTCTTGCAACGGCTGTACTTGGAAGGACGCCTGGAGAGAGTACCCTCCTGGTTTTCTTCCCTCGATAGCAGTAGCATAGTGAGATTGTACTTATGCCAAAGCCAGCTACACTGCGACCCGCTCGAGTCCCTAGAAGCTCGGAATCTCGTGGATTTCAACTTGGCAATGCATATGAAGGCGCGATGACTTCTCTCATCTTGAAAGTTCTTGTCGAAAGTAATGCTACGTGTACCAAGACTCTTTACAAGACTTCCACGAAGAGCTTGATAGACGAACAACCGTCGGAAAGTCTATAAGAGAAACGCTACTAGGTGCTGATCTTACTGCCTCGACTAGTGTAGAAAAAACTAGGTACTTTTAAATTCTGTGGACCCGTTTCAAACAAAGATTAATACCACCAAAATTCTTAAATTAGTATATTCGTGACAAATTTATCATAAACTAATATTTTGACCACAACAAAATTTCAAATTAATACACTTGTGACAAATTTTATCCCCCGTTAATTTTCGTTAAATTTGAACGTCAAAATTACTAAGTTGGATGACTCGTAACAGTTTATGAATGTACTATTTTGGAATTGAACCTCCATTTAACACGGGTATAGTTCGTGATTGTGGTATTAATCCAATTTAATACAAATTAATAGATGGTAAATTTATAATAAATGTACAAGTTTTGGATTTTTTGAGGTCAAAAAATTAGTTTGAGATAAATTTTTTATATATTTACTAGTTTGGGTTATCGTTGGTCAAAAAATTAATTTATAGCAAATTTGTTATATATATATATATATGAATTTTGGATTTTTCATGATATTAATCATTTACATTTACATGATGTATTCTGTCATTTGCTTAAGAGGGGGGGGGGGGGGGGGGGACATTTTTCCCTTTTCTCCTTTTGGTCGTCTTAGGCGGTGCACCCATTTTTAGCTTAGAGGGTTAGTGGGCTAAAAAGTCTTCGTTGTTTTCGACACCGATCAGGCTGAAGAAAATGGGAGAAGGTGAAAAGCTAAGGTCCAATTCCAGCTTAATGAGTCAAAATTCAATTTTCTTTCTCTGATCTTGTCAAGCATCCGTCAGGAGTCCACAAGGCCAACGCTTGCTGCTCAAGATTGGCCCGATGGCCCTTTCCCTCTCATTCAAACGTATGATTACAGCCGTCCCGAGCCATCTAGTTTGTCAAGCTCGAGTAATGTGATGAGAGCACAATTTGAAGAACTTCTTTTCAAATTATCTGAGTATAATCGCTCATTCTTATTGTAAATTCTCTCTAGGAAATAAGAACTATCTCTAGCACATGTTGATTCTTTTTATCATTGTATCTAGACGTGAAAGTGCAAGTCAAGTATTTCACGATAAATATAAATCTTCAAGAAAAGTTAGCCACTACATTGATCTTGTCTCATTGGATAATTTCATGAGTTTTGTAAGATCAAGAATTCAACGCAAATTTGACGTTTCTTCTACTTTTTTAATTTTGGCTTAAGAATATACTTTTATTTGTCCGTAAGCATTTAATCTTTTGTTGAACACCCCCTTTTTTTCTTTTTTCTGAAAACATTCATCTATAAAAGCTTCTCATAATTTTTCCAAAATCAATTTTTGGACAGGAAAGTTGAAAGTTTTCTTTTGAAGAGGCTCTTTTTCTCACTCTAGAAAACTAGCAACTTATAAAAAGATGATGTAACATGGGTGTGATGTCAATTGTCGTTATATTGTGCACACCTTCTTCTTTTTTTCACTCTAGAAAATTAATTGATATTTGCTTATATTTCCGTCCAACAAGCCGCTGCTTGCCTTCAGATATTATTAATCAGGACAGGCAAGGCCCACCTTTTATTCCCCCCTCAAAGGTCAAAACCCAAAATCTGATTGCCACGTCACATTTGTCCATTTCTTCTAAAGCAACCCAACATCAATTAGGTTGTTGGAGGTGCTTTGGGAACGAAGGGAAGTAATTATTTTTTGAGAATTATTTAAGAGAGCAGACCTTGCTCCTTGAACCAGCCATTGCCAAATAAAGTCATGGGTAGACGCTTGCAAAACATATCAGATTACTTTTCATCATTTTCAGTATCCACTCTTGAACTTGACTAGGCATGCAACGTCTTATAGTTAATTAGGCACTTTGCAAAATGATATTGGTGGTTGAGTGTAGGACTTGATTTTCTTTGAAAGATATCATATCATGTAGTTTGCTAAGGGTCTTTTTTATAACCATTTTATTCTCTAGAGCAATTTATGATTAGAAATGTTTCTTGTTATTTTGTTTAGGAATAAGTGCTACAAAAATCCTAAAACTTGTCACAAAAATGCAATTGAGTCTAAAACTTGTAAAAAGTGCAATTAAATCCTAAAACTTGTCAAAATGTTTTAATCAAGTCCTAAAATCAATGCTGTCAAATTTCCTAACGGAAAAAACTGACGTGGCAAAGACGTGGCTTTTTTTAATCGTTTCTCTCTCCTACGTGACGAATAGTTAAAAAAAAAATTCCGTTAGGAAATTTGACAGCGTCAGTTTTAGGACTCAATTGAAACATTTTGATAAGTTTTAGGACTAAATTGCACTTTTGTAAGTTTTAGAACTCAATTTTATTTTTGTGACAAGTTTTAGGACTTCTACAGCACTTATCCCTTTTGTTTATGGAAACAATTTCTATACATTTAGAGGCATTTGGTAACTGTACAAAAAATTATATTCCTAAAATAGGATTGTGTTTAGCATTATTCTCAAAATTTTTAATCCGAACTCTTTTTTAAAAAATGAATTTTATTGCTTTTTTCCTCTTTTTTTTTTTTTTTTCTCTTCTTCTTCAAGCTTTGGCTGATCACCAGCCATGAGATGACTGCCAATCGGTTAGTAGCTGGTGACTGGCCAGACAAGGGCCGATGATCTCGCCAAAGTGTCTTTGGCCTCCGATGAGGTCGCACCTCATTGGTTAAGCCTCGCTTAGCCATCAGCAAGTCTCGACCTCACCCGAGCAAGGCTCATGTAGCCATTGGAGAGACTCGGTCAAGGCCCAAGCAAGGCTCGCCTAGCCACTAGAGAGGCTCGTCGTCGCTAGTGGCTAGGCAAGCCTTCGACAAGCTCATTGGACCTCGCCCAACCAATCATCAATGATTAGCAACGGTGGACAGTGGCGGGGCAATGGTCAACGGTGGCAGCAGTGGAAGAAGAAGAGAGGAGGAAGAAGAGCAAGAAGAAAAAAAGAAGAGAAAAAAAGAAAAAAAACAAATTTGGGTTGGGTTGATTCTGGAATTATTCCCGAAAAAAAGAAGAAGCAACTTTCTTTTATCTATTGATTCTGTTCCAAATCTATTTTTCATAACAAAAAAATTTACCAAAAGGTTTATTATTCCAAATCTATTCTCAAGAGCAAAAAGATAGAATCGGTTACTACTTGGCAAATTGCCAAACTCATCCACGGAGGGTGAGTTAGGACTTAAGATTAGGCCGAAAGGTGTAGTCGATGGACAACATATGGATATTCTTGTCTACCCCTTGTTGGTACTGAGGGACAGAGGAGGCTAAGTTAGCCGAAAGATAGTTATCGGTTCAAGGACGCAAGGTGCCCCTAATGTTATATTAGAAAAATAAAATTCCTAATGGGCACGGTAAATGACACATTAGCGAAGGACAAAATTAGGATTTTCCGCTTGCATAAATAATCTCTAATCTTTTGTTTGGTGATCAATATCGACTTGAGACCTTTTTTATTCGATATAATCTTTAAATTTTTGGCTTGATATGGCCTTTTTGTTACAAGAAAATTAACAGTGTCCACTAATGTGGAGGTTCGATGCGGTTAATTTGTCATCAGAGGTCAAAAGTTGGCGTTTGAGTGGACCGATAAGCTAGTCTAGATAGTTCGAGGTCAACCTTCTTTTTTTGTTTTTTGTAATTTTTGAACACCCCAATATTTATTTTAATTAAGTGAATCAAACGCTTCCTACTCGCCACCCCTATCCGCCATGGCTTGTCTCGAAGAACATGGCCATCAAAACTCAGTAGTTACCGCCGTCATCACCAAACTTAAAGATAAGTATAGTTGTTTGGTCAAGATGGCTGTCCAACCAAATACCTTTCATCGAAAAAGAGTTTTCTTTAGATTTATTATTTATATAAGGTCCTGTATCACTTCGGAAAAGAGGCTATGAATTTTAATACAACTACAATAAAATAAAGGATAAATCTAAAGCAATTGAAAGTAAATGTAAATAGGGATAAGTAAAAATAGCTAAAACTGAGTGTCTTATGTCTATTGTGCAAATGTGTAATCCTTTACAATGATGTTTTATCGGCTACTTTTCTAGCATTATGAATAATTGTCCCTTGGTGATTGTTACTTCAATTTCAAATATCCTGGAATCTTCTGTAGAAAATTATTCGCACAAATAATTAATTAATTAAGAAGAATCAATTCCATATATGACTATAAAACACCAAAATTGATAAACACGACGAAATTAAAATGTACCTGTTTGAGCCATTGCTTCCCTTAAAAAAAAAAGATCACTATGATATTAGAGATCTATTGGAATACCAGATCTTCCTTTCTATGACCTATTTCAGTATAGCAGCTTTCAATGGAATTAAATAACTAATAGATATAACCTACCATTTTATAGGTTGGATATGGGACATAGTAAACCCTAATTAATAGCGTGTCAACCGAGCCATTCTCATTATAGGCTTCAGTTAAACACAATTGCCTACACCTTACTGCTCAACTAGGCCCATTATTAATAGATGCTAATACCCAATTCAATAAGATACTTCTAGGGTTTAACAAATATTGAAATATCTATTAACCCAATTATTTAAAATAGAAAATTAATTAATTAATGTAAGCCCATATTATAGAAAATTTTTAATATTTTCCCACCTGGGCTACATTAATTTATTTATTTTTATTTTGAAAATGATTTTATGTTGAAAACGACACTATCGAGTTTATAACTGAATTTTTTGTTTTATGTGACCACAACTTTAAAAAATAATATTCCAATAACAACATCTTAAAACCAATGAAATCCTATATAATCTCAATAAAGGACTATGGAGATCAATGTGTTAAGAAAATACCATAACACATGACATTCCATAATCACACATAATAAGCATTATATTTTCATGGATTATAGACCTAGTAGTGTAGTATGAAATAGTGCCAACATATGATCGATTCTCAATGTAATTTCTCAACAACGTGAAACTGTATTAGCGCAATTTCTAAACAATATGGAATTGCGCGACTATGTCACAATTCAATATGAGATCTTATAATTAGTGACATCCAGTCATCTTTAAACTAATTTTTTTTAAATATATTGTTTTATACTTCTATTTCACAGTCAACAGGAAAAAATGATAACAATAGATATCATGAAAGCATTATCAGTTTGCATATAATTATAATATCCAGAAATACAAATTATATAGCTCCCACTAATAAAAGAAATCAAAAGAATCTAAAACACTCACATTCTTCACATGTTTTTTAAACAAAATGAGTCGTAAGCTTTTTGTTAAAGGATCAACCAATATGGACTCAATTTTGATATTCTCGATTACAATATCTCCCTTCTTGACTAAGTCTTTAACAGTATAATATTTTATCCAATTACAATTTTAACAGTGGCATTATTGTTATTTACGGCAAAGGTAACTGTTTGTCACACATAATACAATAAAATCAATTATGGGTAATAAGCAATTCAACAAAAATAATTAGTACATTATAAACTCCCCTTTGGGCAGAGTGTACAATGCACCATTATTTCCCACAGCATGAAGTTTGTAAAGCAACAATAAGGAGAATTACATATAATTGTCAATGATCTATCCCATTTGCATAGACAAATCTTTAAATTATACATCTCCATTATCACAACATAGAGGGGAATTACATATATATTTTCAAAACATTTATTCCCTTTGAACAGATAAATATTTTTCAATTATACATCCCCATCTTTTAAATTTGGGAATTAATCTTCATATTATTTTCCAAATTAACATATACAATAACCTCCTTTGAGCGAATTATTGTATATACTCATTTTTTTTTATCAATAGGGAACTCCAAAAATTTATGACTAAAATTCATCGAACAATATGAAATACTCTACAACATGTGCTTCCTAGGATCATATTGCATTTATCAAACAACAGTTTATTGCCACAATTTTTTTTTTTTAAAATTACATTATATTTATTATTTTATTATTATTTTAATATTTCGGACCCTCCGGCTGGCCCTGACCTTCGCTCGGCCCGTAGACCCGCAGGAACCCACACAGGCCGCTTGGAACTTGCCCAACTTTGTTTTAATTAAAATGGCCCAAGATTGGGCTATAGGCCCAAAGGAGAAAATGGGCTTATGCCCAAAACTCTTGGTTCTGGGCTCACGCCCACAACCTCTCTTTTCTTTGGTTCATGGGCGTGAGCCCAGAACCTTTATTTTGTTCTTGGTTCTGGGCTTACGCCCAGAACCCTTTTTTTTTTTTTTTTTAATTCTTTTAATGTGCGTGAGCCCAATTTGATGGCTCGGCCCGGCTGGAGGTCTTCTTCAACCTCCAGCCGGTTCACGAAGTCTGAAAACCGGGTCATACGACCCGGTTTCAACCCGAACATCAAAAAACTTATATAATAATTGATTTTTGATAAAATTTCTTCATGGGTCTTGCATCTAATATTAATATAATAGATTAGAATTAATAAAACGAAGAACAAACGAAGAAATTAATCATATTCAAGCTTCAAGGTTTCGGATCTAAGCCTCCCATGGCCGAATTTCGGATTTCTAATGTTTAAGCTCAAAAAGCTTATCTTAATGCAACAAAAGGATGCTAAAACATATATATAACAATACCTATACAACGCTTTATAACAAATATCAATCAATTGCAAGTAATTTGAAAGTTCTAGAACTTTTTTGAGGTATAAACCTTAGAATTTCAAATTTAAAATTCTAACTCAATTCTCAACGAATATATACAAATTATATATGGTTAGAACGATCTCGACATGTAGAACAAAAAACCTATGGTTTTAGGATCAATCGAGCAAAAAATCCGGACAAAAAAATACCAATAATATTTGGCTCAAAGAGGAAAATTTCGAATTTGTCCATAATTTTTTTTTTTTTGGTTCTACAATCATATATGATTTGCTTTGATACCACATGTAGAAAATTATTCACGTGAATAATTAATTAATCAAGAAGAATCAAATCTATATATGATTGTAAAACACCAAAATCGATCAACACAGCGGAATTAAAATGTATCTGTTTGAACTATTGCTTCACTTGAAGAAAAATAGGTCACTCCGATACCAGAGATCTATTGAAATGTCAGATTTTCCTCTCTATGATCTATTTCGCTATAACAGCTTTCAATGGGATTAAGCAACTGATATGTCTAATCTATATTTTTATAGGTTAAAGAGAGGACTTAAGAAACCCTAATTAATAGTGTATCAACTGAGTCATTCCCATTATAGGCTTCAGTTAAACACAATTACCTACTCGTTACTGCTTAACTAGGCCAATTATTAATAGATGCCAATACACAATTCAATAAGATCACTCTAGGGTTTAACAAATATTATAACTTGATTATTTAAAATAGAAAACTAATTAATTAATGTAAGCCTATTTTATAGAAAATTTCCAACGTCTTCGATAGCACACCCATAACCACGTTATTCTACCTGCAAAGCCGTTGATATCACGTGCTTGAATAACCACCTTTATCCTTATCTTCTTGTTCTTGAGCAATAATTGATACCGGTTCATCGAAACCTATGATAACGACCTCCTTTGGATCTTTTTGGGCTCACTTTATAAGTCTCAGGCTTATTGAGCCTTATCTTTCACCTTGGCCCACCAAGTCATTTTTGGTGTTAACAATAACATAAGTTTTATAACTTTTATATGACATTTACTTAAGTGTCATAATTTTTTTTTCAATTACTTAAGTGCCATAACTTCTACAAAACACTAATTTGTGTGTCATAATTTTGAGTTTATCATTTGAGTATCATGACTTTTTAAGAATGTTCACGCAAGTGTCAAAATTTGACTTGGTATGCAACTTGCGATGAACTTTTTTTAAGAGTTGTGATACTTAAATGATTGAAAAAAAAAAATGGTACTCCAGTAAGCATTGTACATAATACATAAGTTATATTACTCAAGTGATCAGAAAAGAAGTTACAATACTTAGGCTCCATTCATTTTGCGAAAAAATAACAATATTTTCTTGTATTCAATCGAAAATTAAAAATAAACTTGAAAAATATTTTCCATGGTTCGGAATCTGGTTTGATTATATCGGAAAAATTACCAAAAAAATCAAATTTTTTATTTTTAGATATTTTTTACAAAGTTAAAATTTTAATTATTTTTTATTTAAAAAATCAAATATTTATTGTTTTTAATTTCCTTCCTCCTCCTTCCTCTGTTGGCCTCTTCCCTTAGCAATGGCTAGCGGTCCAACGACTGGCCAAGATGTGGGTTAGCAAGCTTGAGGCTCGGCTGATCCAAGCGAGCTCAAGGGCCACCGAGGCCAACGAGCGGGTTAGGGGAGCTCGGGCCTTGCCATATCTAGTGAGCTAGGCAAGGCTTGTGCTCAAGCATTGCTGGCCTATGACAAGACTTGACTTGGCCTATGGCAGACGATCAATCGAGGAAGAAGGCAAAAAAAGAGTGAAAAATATAAAAATATAAAAATAATTAAAAATTCGAATTAAAAATAATAAAAAGAAAACATAAAAATAAAAGGAAAAAGTGTTTGATGAAAGTTGGTGAGCTGAAAGAAGATATACAAAACGTTTTTCATTTTTTGTATCATAAATCGGTTTCACAAACCAAATCAAATCACCTTTCACAACTCGATTTGTTAGATAGAATTTATTTCATATAGCATTTCACAAATCAATACATATAACATTTCACAAACCAAACGCAAAGTTAAGAGCTTTTTGTAATTCTTTTATAAAAAGGTTTTGCAAACTCAATATATATAATCATTTTCAACTTCGCTCATCAATCAATACATATAATTAGACATTTCTCACACCATTTAGGAATCCATTTCACATACTCGTAATATCTTGAGACGTATTTCATAGAATGTTTTTGAAATCATCTCAAATAACTAAAAAGTAATAAATGCCCAATTCGAAATTATGCATCAAATGCTATGCACTTAACTTTTGCCCTTTAGCCAAATGATATCATGCACATAATGTGTCTCATGGTTTTCATTTTTAAAATATAAGCTTATATATTCAAAGAAAAGATAGTATTACTCATTTGGAAATGCCCACAACGTAACTATACATGGCCGACAATCTTGTAATCCTAACAAATAAATAAGAATTGATGTCAAAATCAAATAAAATACCACAACAACTACAAACTAGATGAACTATGCTTAAACGCTAGCAAAACAATTCCCACACAACAAATGGCGATCCCAAAGCAATTATTCACACTGCTTGAAACACAGAACTCATACACAAAGCCCTAAAATTCTCAATCTAACCACACCATTGCTCTAAATCAACTCTCATCAAACCCAATCGGTTCATAGTGCCATAATTCACCATTTCCATAAAATTCCAAAGTTCAAGACCCCAAAAATCAAACCTAGTAGCTTGAATTTTAGAAAATTTTAAATTAAAATCCTAATTCCGAAAACTTATCAAATCAAATGAACGAGGGTGCGAATACTTATTGTGCTTTCCCCGTGAGCACAAAAATCCTCTTAGGGCCTATTTGTAAAAGTGTATTTGCTAATCATTTTGTTCCTGAAAATAATTTTTCTCACAAATGATTTTTTTATTTTGTTTTTTAGAACAATTTTTTAGCATTTGAAAGCATTTGCTAACTGTCCAAAATTGTTATTCTGGGGATAGAAATACATTTTGTAAAACCCTTAATATTTTTAGTTCAAACCATTTTCTTTTAATCTTTTAATAATTTTATTAATTTTTTCTCTTTTCACTTTTTTTCTTTTCTTTTTTTCTTTTCTTTTTTTCTTTTCATCTTTTCCTTCCTTGGTCGCTAGCCGTGGCCAATGACCTAAGCCATGGCAAGGCTTGTCAGCCCAAACCTCACCGTTAGTTGGGCGAGGTCAACCTCGCCAAATCCCTTAGCTCACCTCACCAAAATTTGGTGGGACCGAGCTCGCCCAGCCACCACCAGGTCGGTGTTGCCAACCAAGGGAAGGCTTGACCTTGCCAAATTTGGGCAAGCTTAACCTCGCCAAACCAAGGTGAAGTTGAGCCTTGCCATGGCTCGGGGTCACCGGGGCTGGCGACGCTCCAATGAGGTCACTGGCCATGGCCGACATCGACGATCGAAGGCCGGCAACCAGCCAAAAGGAAGAATAAGAAGAAGAAAAGGAAAGAAAAGAGAAAATAAGAAAATATATACTTGATTCTCGAATTGTTCCCCGAAATTTTTTTTTCTTTTTACTCATTGATTTTGTTCCAAATCTATTCTTTGGGTTAAAAAATTTACCAAATAAGTTTTTGTTGTAAATTTATTCTTGAAAATGAAAGAATAGAATCAATTATTATTTAGCTAGTTAGGGCGTGTTTGGTGATCATTTTATTCCGGGGAACAATTTTTTATTAGAAATGGTTTTTTCTGATTTTGTTTCCAGAAACAATTTCTGAGCAAAAAAAAAAAAAAAAACACGCTTGATAACTGTCTAAAATTTCTATTCCCGGGATAAAAATGAGTTTGGTTGGATTCTTAAATTCTTTTATTTCTTTTAATTATTTTTCTTTTTCTCTTCTTCCTCCTTCTTTATAGGGATGATTGATTCCCGATTTGGTCCGATTCCACCTTGGAATCGGGAACCAAATTGGGAGCACTAGTTCTCAAAATTATGAACCATGGACCGGACCGGATCATCGATTCCGGTCCGGTCCGGTCTGGTCCAACAACATTCGCTCTACTTTGTCCAACAAAATCGGCTCTACTTTTTTTGCACTAAAGAGTGATTGCTCTCCAGACCGATCAATCCAATTCGATTTTTGGGCGATTCAACAAAACTAATCACACATGTTCCCACATGCAAAATATTCAAACTTCACTTGTGTGATTCATACTTCGTGTGTTTCACACTTAACTTTAACCATGAAGGCCATGAACAATTTAGCTAAAGATTGTGTTTGGCTTAAATTTTATCGACAATCTCTCTTCTGCTCTTTAAATGTTTAGTCGATGTGGGACTCTTGGAGCCTTAGTCCCACATCGAGTAGAAAATGAAACTAACAAGGAGATTTTTTCTATAAATAAAAGAGTAACAAAAGTAATTTTAATGGTCTCTTGGCCACATAAGAGGTTCCTACCTCAAATTGCAATTTTGTTTGCAATAAGTTATCATGTTTATAGATTTTATTAATTTTATGTATATAAATTATATATTAAAAAATTTGGTTCAGTCCGGTTCCCACCTTGGAACTGGGAACCCGACCGACTGGCCATTGGTTCCAAGATTAGGAATTGGGAACCGGGCCATTGATTGTGGGAACTGCCCAAAACCAGCTAGTCCGGTCCGGTCCGGCCGATTTCCGGTTCGGGTGGTTCCCGTTGCACACCCCTACTTCTTTGTAGCTGGTTGTCGGCCACCGCCGTGAGCGACGACTAGCTAAGGTCTGGTGAGCTTGTCGAAGCCTCGCCAGGCCAAGTTGAGGTCTAGCGAGCTCACCAGAGGCTTGCTAGGTCTGGGCGAGGCCAAGCCTCGCCGAAGTAGCGGAAGGTCGACCTCACACCGGCTGGTGAGGCAGAGCCTCGCCATGGTTGTGTGAGGCTCAGCCTCGCCTTGACTAGGCGAGGTCAACCTCACCCAAATTCGGCAAGGCCAAGCCTAATTGTGGCTCAAGTCACCAGCGACGCTCCAGCGAGGTCGCCAGCCATAGCCGAGGCCGATGACTGGCCAAAGGGAAGAAGAAGAAAAGAGAAGAGAAGAGAAGAGAAGAGAAGAAAAGAAAAAATAGGAATTGATTATAGGAATTGTTCTCGAAAACAAGAAGTTACTTTTTTCAACTTCTTAATTATGTTCCAAATCTATTCTTATAAACAAAAAGATAGATTCTTGTTATTGGGAACAAAAAATTTACCAAACGGATTTTTGTTGTTTTTTCATTCTAGGGAACAAAAATAACAAAATCAAATGCTATTTGAAGTAAAAACAAACAGGCCCTAACTGACGAAACAATGTATGATGTTATTTTTTTGTTCCTCAAAATAAAAAAGGAATAGAAATTCGTTTGGTAACTTTTTTATTTTCATTAATAGATTTAGAATAAAATCAAAAAGTAAAAAAAAGAGTTTTTTTTTGTTTTTTTGTTTTGTTTTTGAGAACAACTTTAAAATCAAGTTTATTTTATTTTCTTTTATTTTCTTCTTTTCCTTTTGTTTTTCTTCTTCCTTTAGCCAACTATCAACCTCGGCGATAGCTGGCGACCAACCAAATGAGGCAATTAGCCTTATCGGGGTATCGCTAGCCCTTGGTAAGGCCAAGCCTTGCCTAGCTACCACAAGGCTTGGTCCAACGGCCTGATGACCAGCTAAAGGAGGAAAGAGAAGAAGAAAAGGAAAAAAGAAAAGAAAGATACAATAAAATTATTTAAAAATTAAAAGAATTTCTAAATTACAGAAGATTTTGGGGTATACTAAACGTATTTTAATTCTGAAAATAGAAATTTTGGATAATTATCAAATATCTTGAAATGCTAAAAAAATTCGTCCAGATAATAAAATTAAAAAAATTATTTCTAAAGAAACAGAATAATTATCAAATAGGTCATTCTTCTCTCTTCCTCTTTTCTTCTGGTCCTTTGAGCTCTCCATCTCAAATAAGCCGAGCGTGCCCCTTTTTCTCTTGCTTGTGTTCGCTTTTCAACCGTTCTTTCTTTTTCTTTTTTTTCTCGTGGGTCCGACCACCCGCATATCACACTTCACTTGAATTCGACCGATCATCGAGATAATACCCACCTCCAAGTGAAGTGGGGCCCACGCAGCCAGTACCGCGTCAGTCGAGCCGAACATGGTCCATACGTACATTCGGAGTGTCATCGCAAGCAGCTTTCTCGTGTCATCGACCGAGAGAGTTCCCGAGTCCAAGATGAGCACCGCCGTCCCCGACCAGAAAGTCCGCATCGTCTCATCCACCGCCGTCAAACCGTCTTCTCCCACCCCTCCCCACCGCCGCACCCTCAACCTCTCCCTCCTCGACCAGCTCTTCCCCGCCGGCTGGTCCCACAGCCTCCTCTTCTACGCCCACCCAGGAGGCGGCGGCGGCGGCGAGTCGCTCTCCAGCCGCATGCGGGCCTCTCTCTGCGAAACCCTCACCGATTTCTACCCCTTGGCCGGCCGGCTCAGGGGCAGCGCCCGCATCGACTGCAACGACGAGGGCGGGTACTGGGTCGAGGCCCGAGCCGACCTCCGGCTTGCCGACGTCCTCGCCCGGCCCGATGGGACGTTGCTCGCCCAGTTCCTCCCTTCCTCTCACCCGGAGACGTCGCTGTTGGCCGCCATGGGGTGCCTCCTGATTGTCCAGATCACCACCTTCACCTGCGGCGGCGTCGCCGTCGCCGCCTGCGGCTCGCACAAGCTCTTGGACGGGTCCTCGCTGGCGTTCTTCCTCCGGAGCTGGTCGGCGAGATCCGCCGGGAGGCTCGAGGGCGGCCGCCCCCCTCCTCCGAGGTTCCTCGGGGACTCCCTCGTGGGGCCCAAGGAGGTGCCCTTCATGCTGTCGGACTACGCCGGCATGGAGAGCTGCGCGACGCGGAGGTTTGTGTTCCACGGGTCCAAGATATCCGCCCTCAGGGCCGAAGCGGTCCGCTCTGCTCGGCCCGGCGAGTCGACTCGGTTCACGAGGGTCGAGCTCGTGCTGGCGCTCATCGTCAGATGCGCCCTGGCTGCCTCGCGGTCTGTGACCGGGTCTTCGCGTCACCCGACCCTGCTGCGCCAGATGGTCAACCTCCGGAACCGGCTATCGCCGGCCCTGCGAGACAACGACGTCGTCGGGAATCTCGCTTTCGGCATCAACATACTATACGAGAACAGCGAGTCGACATTCCACGAGCTGGTCTCGAACATCAGGAGGGAAATGATCAGTTTCACCAAGGGAGCTCAAGCGAGCGGGTCCGACAGCGGCGAGCTGATGTCCATAGCGTGCGGGTCGATCGGGAGTAAGTACATCCCATCAAACTTATTGCGCTAATAAATCAAGCCAATCACGAATCTGCTCATTGTCTCGTCTGACGATGTTAATTGCGATTGCAGCGGCGGGCGACTTCTTCGGAAAATGGAAGGAGGAGTCGAGGTTCTACAGGTGCTCGAGCCTGTGTGGGTTCCGGCTCTACGAGGTCGACTTCGGGTCCGGGAAGCCGGCGTGGCTGACGTCGCTGAGCCTCGCGAAGAACTTCGTGTACATGGTGGACGCGAAGGGTGGGGACGGGATCGATGCGTGGGTGACGCTGGACCGGCGCGACATGGCCGTTTTCGAGCGCGACGAGGAGCTCCTCACCTACGCCGCCCCGAACCCCGGCGTCGTGCACCATGTAATGCATCATTCTCGGTTCTGATCGCCGCTTGATGAACGGACCGTGAAATGTTGCTCATTTGAAAATTGAACCTCGTTTGAATTGTCGAGGATAAAAAATGTTTTGTACACGGAATCATATCGAGACTGCAGTTGTCTATAATTCATTCGTTTCATAAAAGATAACTAATCATTTGTAGAGAAAATGATTAGTTATTATTTGTTTGATGACTCTTGGTATTATCAGTTTCATGAAAATCCTTTTTCAGGAATCGATTGATTTTCTGACGATTTCCTGCCAAGTTGAGACAAAAGTTACGACAGATGGAACGGCGACCACAGGATCGGAGCTCAAGTACTTGATGGCTCTAATCTTTTATAAGCGCATTTAAGGTCATCTTGAAGTGGGGCAACTCCAAAAGATCTCCTAAGAAAAGATGCTCTGAATTTTCGAAAGATTTAAAGAGATCTCTAGAACTATATCCGCGAGACTTAAAATACCATCGATCTTGAGTCAATTTAATTGGGATTTAATTGATTTCACATGAGTTTCGGAAGATTATTTTACTCTTTTCTCTGCTAATCTATTTCTCTAAAAAAAAGTCACCAACGATCATATCAATGCATCACATCAGCTCGTCTCCGAACTGTGAGTGTTTTTTGTCCATCGTCCAAAAGTTTGTGGACCATTTTTAATTTTCATGTGTCATTTTATGTCGGTAAAACTTTTTAGTTTTTAGTTTTTTTTTTTTTTTAAATCGTTGGGGTTTTGGCTGTTGCTGAAGGAAGATTCGAAGTATCAATGCAACATAGTAATTTAATTAGGTAACATGTGGTCCAACAATTATAAGTAGCTCGAGAAAAAAGACTTTCATTGGGGGTATTGTTGACACCTAAATTTTGGTAATTTGATCATTTATTTTATATATAAAAATTAGGGACTATACTTCAGCCCCTAAACAAAAATATTAGTCAATTGCATATAGATGTTCGAAGGGTTATCATCAATTCACTGCATCCACGTTAGAATTCGCCTGATATGAGAAGGGTCCTCATGGGATTCAGTTACGGAAATCCGCAATTGGGCTCCTTGCCCACTCACGCATTTGCTTGAGTGAAGTCCAAAAGTTGACCGATTTATCCGTCAAAGAAGAGAAAGGAAGTGAAAATCCTAGAGATATTTGGTTGATTCGATGGACACGAAATGAGGGGGATTGCTAGTGTGGGGATCGGCAAACATAGATGGAAAGAAACCAGAAAGGTTTTGCTGAAATTTATTCTTTCGATGGTTGAAAAAAGGGCTATTGCGGGAAGTGAATATAAACAAAAGGATCAACAGATTGTTTTTCGTATCTTCACACCAAGGGGAACGATATATTCAATACAAAAAGGGGAAAGTGGAATTTCTTCTTCACTGGTGAAGGCTTTATTTGATTTGGGCTTAAGGCCCATCCGCCCAAGTTGGGCCTAGAAAGCCTAGCCCACGGGAATAGGGCCCGTGGAAAGAAGGGGGTATAAAAGGGAGGAGAGAGAGAGAGAGAAAAAGGTACCGTTTAATTAAAAAGAAACGACGTACGCTTCTCTCCCTCCTGCTCTCTGTTGTTTTCCTCCAAAGGCAAACAGTGACTCCCGAAGGTGTTTTTTGCTTCACCGGATCAACAGGACCAAGATTTCTCTTCCTACATGGGCGTCGGTGTTTAATCTGTGGCTAAAAGGTACGCTCGAATCTGTGGTGTGCTTTACAATCGGTGATACGTGTATTCCCAGGCTTCGTCTTCCGCATTGATTTAGGGGTTCGATTTAGTGTCGAATCCGGTATTTCGGGGATCAGTCATTCCCAACATTGGTATCAGAGCCCTAGTTCACGTTTTTTCCCGATCAATTCTGATGTTTTTGATTGATTTTTCGCGAAATCCCTTCGGCCGTACGGAACCGGGAGAAAATCCCAACACCCGAGCGCTTTTCGGCCATTTTTCCGAGTTTTCATAAGTCAAAATAAAATTGTGATTGCATAGGAAGAAGCGCGACGTTGAGACGAGTCCGGTGATGTGTCGATAGTCGCCGGGCGCCGCCGCACGCACCCACACGCGCGGCCGGAAGGCGCTGCGCGTGGGCGCGACACGCCGGTCGGCGAACCGGCGTGTGCACGTCGCCGGCGGGCGAACTGGCACGCGCTGGTCCGCGGACCGACGCGTGCTGACGTCACGTGATGACGTCACCGTGACGTCATCCAACGGTCGGTAATCGTTCGGATGACGTCACCGATGACGTCACCACTAACGTCGTTTCGCCGGACGGTCACCGGTCACCGGCCGGTGACCCGACCCACCGGAGACCAAGGCACGTGCGGATGACTTCTGCGTGACGTCATCCCCCACACTCGCGCGGCATGTGCGTCGGTCCGCGCGAGCGGTCCGTCCAGTCCGACCGGTCCGACGACCGTTGACCGTTGACCTCCGTTGACCGTTGACCACCGTTGACCACCGTTGACCAACGACCGTTGACCGTTGACCCAAAAAAAAAAAAAGGAAAAGAATGTGTTTCTTTTTCAATTAAGTCTATGTGGATTATAATGTGATCCCTTATTTGTTCTGCATTTGTTGCAGGAACAATGCCTCCCTTGAGGTTGCGCACACCTATTCGCGCAGTTACTGATGAACAAAAGGATAGGCTGTCTAAGTTGATAGCTGAGCTGACTGATCATCGATGGGAGAGAGGTGACTTAATTGATCATGTCCTTGAAGTCAACGGGAAAATTCAACAGGTCGTATGGAATGGTCGTCCTATGTCACAGTCAGAGATGGTGCGATTTTTCATAAACACTCTTCCATCTGAATGGCAAGATGTGTTGAATCGCATATGGGATGTCAACGGAGCTGCTTCCTATAAGAAGATTGTGATGGATTTTGTAAATGAATATTACTGTATTGTCTCAAGGGAAAAGATCAAGAAATTGAACAAAAGAGGATCTTTCCCAGTTCGTGTGCTGACTTGGTGTTAGTTGTATTGGCTGATATATATTAAGTGTGCTTTGTGGACAACTTAATGTAATGTTTACTACCTGATTGTTGATGCTGTAACAACTTATATGTTATTGTTAATTGAAAGCATTATTGTTTTATTAGATGTCTATAATATCTTGCTTTCTGTTACTGCTGGTTGCTGTGGGTAATTAGCTGTGGGTAGTTTTTTAGAAGTTTTTGTAGCTTCATAGAATTGATTTTGCATAAAATAATTACATTGATGATAGTTTTAAGTTAGGATTTTGGAGGATGATTGGAAACATAGTGACCTTTTGATTCTAAAACCTTACTTAAAGTTATTCATTAATATGATGGGTCTATGTAAATAGGGATGCATAAATGATAGGCATTAATTATTCGTGCATGTATGTCTGATGTGTTCAGAACGATGGTTCAGCAACTAAGAATGTAATTGCTGATATGAACGGCTACAATTGTGAAATATTGAATATGAAGATTCAATATGTGCTGGAAAAGCAAGAAGCACTAGAAGCTCTTGACCATGTTATGGAAGATCTTGAGAATGTTGTGCGCCACCTTGAACTGGTAGAGGACCGCTTAACGGCATGTGAGCTGAGAATAGATATTTGCAATGCTGGTTCTAGCTCATAAAGGGTTTTTTGAGCTCTAAGCACAAGCGTATTGATTCGTTCAATATGTGGGAATGCAAAGGATCAAGTCCTTATTGCAGGAAATCAAGAGTTAACCAACACAAGAGAGGAAAACGTCCTCAAGTGAAGAAAATGTCAAGGGTGAAATGTTATAACTGTGACAAGAAAGGTCACTATACTTGCGACTGTCGTGAGCCAAAGAAGGCATACACCTCTTGTACATTTGAGAACTTTGCTTATGTGTCAAGTTTTGCATTATAGGCTGAATCCAATCCTTTGTGGAATGTAGATTCAAGAGCGACAGACCATGTAGAAAAGGATGGAGGATCCTTCATGGAATTCTGACGATACCAATTGGAACTAAGTGGATCTATATTGGAAATAACTCCAGAGCTGAAGTTAAAGGGATTGGCACCTGCCAATTGAACATGTATGGTGGACACATCTTGATGTTCTAAATGCTCTGGAGATTCGTCGAAATTTAAGTGTCTGTTTTACTGTTGGTTAAGCTTGGTTTTAATATGAACTTCCATAATAGAGTTGTAGATTTGTATTTGGATACAAACTACTATAATAGTGGTCACTTTCTAGATGGTTTTATTGTACTAAATGTCGACTGTGGTGATATCAATATGTTATTCCCTTGTTTTCACGTCTTCTACTTTATATGATAATGATGTGAATATGGTGGCATGCTAGACTTGGTCATATGGGCCAACAACATATGAAAAGACTAGCCAAAGAGGGCTTGTTGGACAATATTGAATAAGTTGATTTGTCCATATGTAAGCATTGCCTAGAAGGGAAAACGACAAGGAAACCATTTGGAAAAGGTAAAAGAGCTAACATTCCTCTGCATTTAATCCATTATGACGTTTGTGGTTCAATGAATGTGAGAGGAAGGCATGGGACTGTTTACTTCATCACTTTTAATAGATGATTATACTCGATTCGGATGTGTCTATTTGATTTCTCATAAATCTGAAGCATAAGTTGTTTCAAAAGGTTTATGAACTTGATTGAAAATCAATTAGACAAGAAAATAAAAGCATTTAGATCCGATTGAGGTCGATAATATTTATCTGATGAGTTCAGAAAATTATGTGATGAAAAAGGAATAGAAAGACAGTTGTCTATTCCATATACTCCTCAACAAAATGGTGTTGTAGAGAGAAGAAATAGAACCCTACTGGAAATGGTTAGGTCCATGATGGCGCATGCTAACTTACCCATTACCTTTTGGAGTGATGCTTTGTTAATTGCTGCTTATATACTTAACCGTGTGCCTTCCAAATCAGTTACTTCCACTCCATATGAGTTATGGACGGGTAGAAAACCGGACTTAAGTTTTCTTAAGCCATGGGGTTGTGCTGCCTATACACATGAGTCCTCTCACAAGTTTGGGAAACTGGGTCCCAAAGGAAAGAAGAGTATTTTTATAAGGTACTCTGAACACTCGAAAGGATATGTGTTCATAGGTGAGCAAGAAAGTGGAAGTATAACTGAGTTTGAATCACGAGATGTCACATTCTTAGAGGATGAATTTCCTAAGAAGGGCGAAATAGGGGAAGATTGTTCCCTATTTGAAACCTTGGATCAAGATAATGACCTTAGTGGACTTCGTCCAAGTGGGAGTAATATGAGAAGTGATGAATTAAATTCAACTCATTCTCAATTACAACCACATGATGAGACGACATCATCATTACCTAATCCAAGTGGGAGCATGATGGGGGATGATGTGCAAAGTGTACGATCTCCCATTAGGCGAACAAGTCGCCAAAGTATTCCCCGACGACGTTTTGACATTGAAGGGGAAACTTTTATGGTTGCTCCACAAGATGAGGATGAGCCAAGAAATATTAATGAGGCTCTGAATTGCCCTAGTAAGGAAAAATGGATCAATGCAATGGAAGAGGAAATTGAGTCAATGAAATCAAACCAAGTCTGGGAACTGGTTGATCTGCCAAAAGGACGCAGAGCTATTGGGAACAAATGGGTTCTCAAAATAAAGCGAAAGGCTGATGGCTCGATAGAAAGGCATAAGGCTCGCCTTGTGGCGAAGGGGTATAATCAACAGGAATTAATTGATTATGAAGATACGTTTTCTCCTGTAGTGAGATTTACCTCAATTCGCATTATTCTGGCAATAGTGGCTAGTCTGGATCTTGAATTACATCAAATGGATGTAAAGACTGCTTTCCTCAATGGAGAATTAGAGGAAGAAATATATATAGAACAACCTGTTGGTTTCATAGTGAAAGGCCAAGAAGAAAAAGTATGTCGACTTTTGAGGTCAATATATGGCCTTAAGCAGTCATCAAGACAATGGTATATACGTTTTCATAATGCCATAATGGCATATGATTTTACAATGATTGATGAGGATCATTATGTGTATATCAAAAGATCCAATGATCAATTTGTGATCATATCATTATATGTTGATGATATACTAATTGCTGGAAGTAATATGGAGTTTGTTAAGACTGTCAAGAGTTGGTTGTGTTCCAACTTTGAGATGAAGGATATGGGTGAGGCTGCATACATTCTTGGAGTTAAGATTTCGAGAGATCGTTCGAAAAGATCGTTGTCTCTTTCGCAAGAAACCTATATAAATAAGGTTCTTGAACGATTTCGTATGCAAGACTGTAAACCTATAGACACTTCTATTGCAAAAGGTGAAGGATTGAGCCATAGACTGTGTCCAGGGACTCCACAAGAGAGGGAACAAATGAAACATGTTCCTTATGCAAGTGCTGTTGGGAGCTTGATGTACGCTATGATGTGTACAAGACCCGACATATGTTTTGCAGTTGGAATGGTGAGTAGTTACCAATCCAATCCAGGTCCAGCACATTGGAAAGCCGTCAAGAGAATACTGAGGTATCTGAAGGGAACTGCTGATTTCAAGTTGAATTACCAAGGAAAGAATCTGCGACTTGAAGGCTATTCAGATGCTGATTGGGGAGGAGATTTAGATGAAAAAAAATCTACCTCTGGATTTGCTTTCTTATTGAGCAATGGCGCCATATCATGGAGCAGTAAGAAGCAAAACGTGTATAGCCTTATCCACGATGGAAGCTGAGTTCGTGGCGTTATCAGCAGCAGTGCAAGAAGGAGTTTGGCTTAAAAGATTCTTGGATCATTTAGGTGTTATTGAGAAAGCTGCAAATCCATTGTTGGTTAAATGTGATAGCCAAGCAGCTATAGGGTACACCAAAGATCCAAAATATCATGGCAAGACCAAACATATAGATACCAAGTATAACTTTGTTAAGGATATGGTTGCACAAAAGGATGTGAACTTACAGTACATATCTACGCATAGAATGGTAGCAGATCCTATGACAAAGCCAATACCTAAAGATGTGTTTTGTGGTCATGTAAAATCTCTAGGACTGCGTAGAGTCTGATGTACTGAATTGTAATTTCCCTGAGTTGTTCACATTTATGAAATTTTGTTTTTCATTGATTAATGCCTATGAATCTTAGTATGATCTTTATGCATCTTAATGCTTAGTGCATTACTTTAAGTTGAGAAGTATGTCGGACAGATATAAGATTAGCCCACTCACACGGGTAATCGCCTCTATTTACTGTGTGATAAATAGAGATGAGACTGTTTTAAAGCTTATTATCTAGGTGATAATCGAGAGCTCAAGCTTAAAACACGTATGTCGCCTTAACTAGGTGTTAAGATGAGGATATAATACTTACTATGTCCGAAAGTAAAATACCCCACATATTTTACTTTATCTGTCTATGATGCCAGATGTGAGTTCTAATGAATTTTGTGATTGAGTAGATATGTGAACTCAAGTTAGACATTAGGTATGTCTGAACTATCATCTGTACGGTATTGAAAAATGTAGACATACGCTCCATGGGAAAGGAGTTAATACCGTAATACGTATTTCATACTACGTATGCATAAGACGACCAATAAGAGTGGCAAAAAGTTTGATCTCAACTTTTATGACGTGTGAGACTCTTGAGGAAATGAGTTCCTCAATTCTTAGTCCCCTCAGGACTCTTACTTATTTTCAAGATTTCTATTTAGTGTTTGCTATCTTAGGGTGTTACCAATGGTCATGAGATGATTCGATCTAATGGGGCATTCCTAGAAAAGCAAGCTGGACTGAAATTGAGAGTTTGAAGGAAAGAGGAAGATCGATTTTGGAGAATCACATTGTGGTTTTGTATTCACTGGTCGACCAATTATGACTGTCTTTGTGATAATTATAATTGTGAATACAATATATATATATATATATATATATATATATATATATATATATATATCATGTTTAAAAGAGATCAAGGGAGATATAAATGTGATCAATCGATCTAGGGTACTGCATACTAATTCTACTCAAAGTGTGACGCCCAATTATGAGCTGCTACATATTCCTAACAGATGTATAGCAACGAGCTCTCAAAGTATGCTGGTCGCACGTATTATTCACCGGTATGAAAGTTGAAGAGAGGTAAAGAGAATCCTGTTCGGCCCACCATGTGCGAGTGGGAGATGAAGGCTTTATTTGATTTGGGCTTAAGGCCCATCCGCCCAAGTTGGGCCCAGAAAGCCTAGCCCACGGGAATAGGGCCCGTGGAAAGAAGGGGGTATAAAAGGGAGGAGAGAGAGAGAGAAAAAAAGGTACCATTTAATTAAAAAGAAACGACGTACGCTTCTCTCCCTCCTGCTCTCTGTTGTTTTCCTCCAAAGGCAAACAGTGACTCCCGAAGGTGTTTTTTGCTTCACCGGATCAACAGGACCAAGATTTCTCTTCCTACATTGGCGTCGGTGTTTAATCTGTGGCTAAAAGGTAAGCTCGAATCTGTGGTGTGCTTTACGATCGGTGATACGTGTATTCCCGGGCTTCGTCTTTCGCATTGATTTAGGGGTTCGATTTAGTGTCGAATCCGGTATTTCGGGGATCAGTCATTCCCAACAACTGGCATGGTCACAGAAAAAATCACAAGAATAGGAAAGAACTAAAACATAATATGTAGATTTATTCTCTTTCCTTGAAAGCCTAGGTTATCCTTACCTATAAAAGGACCATCTATAGACAAACAACGGAGGGAGCCACACATATCGATACACACGGCCGTACGTAGAGGGGGCTTCGCACGCACAGAGAAAGACGAGAAGTCACGGCCAAGTCTCTTTCGCAGCTGTGACCTTGTTATCTCTGTAATCCTCACGTAGCCTCACCACTACGCCTACTCTCATCGTCGCTATTGCTGATCCATCAAGAATCCTGCCACCAACGACTCACCTCCAGTCGAGCTCCCAGGAGTGTCCAGCGGTCTCGGCAAGCTCCTCATCAGCACAACTCAGGATCGTTTGAATCACTTTCATCATGTTTTAGAGCCAGCAAGACTCCTGTGGAGTTCCATCTATGCTCGATGGATTCACTGATGTCCAGCAAGGCCAATATCTCTCCACATACGTGAAAGTCACGCCAGACTTTTGTGGCCACCGCTTGCGAGCTTGAAGTCCGAGTTGCATCTCTCGTTGCCTTGAAGTCCACAGCCAAAACAAGTACCACGCTTTTGGTGAAATAAGCCCAAGTGGTGGATTTGTCTTCTTCTAGGTGTTATCCAGAGAAAACAAATAGTCAACGTTTCCTTGTCGAGAAACCTTCACCATTGAGAACCCATGACGATTTGCTGTCCAGCCGAGGTGTGACCTTCGACGATGATCACACGCCAAGGAGCCTCCGATGACGATGGTCGAAAGTTCACGACGTTCAGATTTTGGTGGCTCTAACAAAGCTCCACTTGGCAATGCTTGGAGATCAACATGGAATGAGAGAAAATTTTCTAGGCGTCCTTGATGTGCCCGAGACCTCCACCGATCCAGTTATTTTGCTTTCGTTTGAATTTTTATCATTGCAGGTCTTCCTTGACCGAATCCAGTCACTGCCCTGGCAGCCAGTGAGTTTCCCACGACGAGTAACCTTGGTCAGGCCACATCAAGCTGCAACAACGTGTCTGGTCCCATACAACCGAGACCGATCCTGCAAAGTTCTATTTCTTATTTTTACTGCAGATTTTTTTTGGCACAGTTTCATCACCCATTACACGTAGAAGATGCCACTTTCTTATTTCTTTTGATGTATAGAAGTGGCCTAAGAGGGTTGCTCGGTCAAAGTCTTCAGTGGAGGCATCCCACATTGACCTTCTTTTGGGAACAGACGAAAAGCAGGAATTAACCAAAGCATCCTTTATCATATTTCATGCTGGCGTTCCTTTAATATTATTAGTCGTGGAGTCCCTGGCGAGTTCATTGACTCGCTGTTGCCCTGCCATGCTGAGCTGTGAAGCCTCAACGTGAGCTGCTCCGACACCATCCTTTGGCCCGACGTCAAGACAAGCTGCGTCCCGTTGAGCTCATCCTCGAACCAAGTATCCCGTGAAATTTCTATTTTGTAGGTTTGTCGATCGTAAGCACCACCGAGAGACCCATTGGCCAGCATCATTATGAACCACCACGTGACCAGCCTGCTCCAAGAGCCTTAGCCGTGTTCGGTCAAGTTCCCCCGCAAGCCGTCCATTGACAAATTAGAATTTGGAACGTTTTCGGCAATTAGGTAAAATAATCTCATCTTAATTTGATTTAAACATCATATTACCTAGATTGATGAGATTGATATCTAATTTAAGAGGTATAATATTCAGTGGGATATATTTCGTGATTCGCAACCGCGCCTGGATTTTTTATTCCATCTATAAGGCTTTAGATGAAGTAATTAATCAAGCGGGAATAAAATTGATATTTTGATCTTTAAGACTTAAGATCAATTTATCGATTTTATTAGCGAGATATTATTCCTTAATATGAATGATATTTGATATCTTTGATGATTCTGAATGGCTTGGTGTTTGTTTCGTCTTGATTGTTTTATTTATCTTAAAATATGGTTGAGTTAGAATATTGCATGCTTTAGGGTTATTTGCATATTTAGACTAAGCATTTTATTTATCATAAATTTTCGAAAAAATAAAAAAGACGTAAATTTAGGATGTTAGATTTTTGTTTCATTAGCTTAAATTGCATGTTTAATTATTTGACATTTTAAATTATTAAAAAAACAAAAATCATCATGTATATGTCATGTAGAATTATGGCATCCTTTGTACGTCATTGCATATTAGGATAAATTGCATATTTCATTTTAAATTTAGATTGATTTAGATAGACTGCATCTTAGGTTAGAGATTGATAGGTTAAGATAATATCCTGATTTAAATTAGGGTTTAGCCTGACCTAATCCTTAATATAAGTTGGACATAATCTTAATTTAGCTAGATAATTTTTCACATCTTTCTAATTTCGAATTTCATAAAAAAAATACAAAAAATGTCATAGGTTAAATTATTTTTATTATTTAGGATAAAATGCATTCTTTTAGGAAAAAGAAAAAAATGTCATATGCACGTCATTAGGGTTAGATTCATTGAGATGCATGCCATTTAGTATTTTTGCTAGGCCTATTTAATTAGAAATTATATGTCATTAGAATTAGGTCATTTAGTTAATATTGCATTGCATATTACATGATTTTCGTTAATTAAGTGAAAACAAAAAAAATTGCATGTTAATTAAAAACCATATCTAGGATTGTTGATGTGGATTTTAATTTAACATTGCAGATGTTTTCGTTGTTTCGAGATAAGTTTTTGCAATTTATTTATTATTTATTTGTGCGTTAAATTGGTGGATTGCGCACGTGCATGTTTGCCTCACATGTTAGGTAAGTAAATTTAAAATCAATTCAAGCTGCCTGCAAAAAAAATTTTGAAAATAAAATAACGGTATCGAAAGGGTATTAGAGAAATCTAGTGTAACCAAGTCCCCATACCCATAGTCTCTGGTCCGTAGGAGTAAAATAATTCTCTCGTTATTTTACTTGGGTTTCTATTCGACCCACCAAAAATAGATTAGTGGCGACTTCTAGATAAAATCCATTTGCATGTTAAGAACTTAAACATAAGTCGCGAATTGGTATGCGCGTAGGAGAGCTCGTGTGACTTCTCGATTTTCCAATTCTATTTTCAATAAATTGAGACGGGCATTTCATTAGCACGCATATAGTTCTTTTCCTTGAGTCAGCCACTCATGTGAAAAATAGTTTATCATGTGAGGCCATTAAGAGATTCTAATGCATCAGACTCGAAAATTTGACCAGGAAGCGACCTTTCGATCGAGCTAATCTGCAAGAGTCATTACGGCACAATTAAATATTGATTAGAGACCGGAGATAGGTCAACTCGACGGAGGCATGTGATCAAGTGTGGGTGATTCCACCAGATCGCACAATTCTGATCAATCGACACTAGACCAACGTTTCTGTTGATTGGATATCCTATGTCCGTATTTGAAACTTTGAGATTACCCCGACAACCGAGAGTCGCCAATGTGTCAAAGATGTACATTGTGACTTGATCGACCACAGGTCAAATGCATGAAAATTTATAAAAACTACCCGGTAGATTAGGACGCGCTAATATTGTGCTAGAGTAAAATTAACCGTGAATTGAGATCAAATTCAAAAATTGAAAGTCTGGGTGTGTCACAAATCATTTTAGGATCATTGACTCATCTTTGAAATATTTTTTATGCAAGGTGAGCTTTTCAGCAAAATAATCAAGGTATGGTTAATTTGGTTCGGAAAATTGGTAGGCTCGCTTTTGGTGGTATTTTTTAGATCAAGATAGTACTTTGGTCAAGTAAATATGTGAATTGAATGATGGTGACATTGGATTAATTTTATGGACTTCAGTTGGACTCAATTGGAAGAGAATTGAATGGAATTTGAGAAATTAGTGTATGAGATTTCATGCCACGGCGGAAAAATAAATTGCACCTATTGAATATTGTTGTGGGAGAAATTGAGATAGTGTGATGTCATGGTGTGGGGCAAGAATGGCTAAGATATTGACAAGTGTAAGGTGGAGATTTGTTCCCCAAAAAAGTGACCTATCACCATCATCTTCAAGCTTGGGAAGAGAGAGAGAGAGGGGAGAGGAGCTGCTCATGTGACCAGCCGACCGGACGCCACCCCCTTCGCCGCTCGACACCGCCAGCTTCACCGGAGAAGCTTGCCACCGCCAGCTTCACCGGAGAAGCTTGCCACCGCCGTCGTCCGTGCGCGTCGCCCGCGCACCATGCTCGCTCGCCATAGTCTCGCTCGCCTCTTCGCTTCGCCTCAGCCCACGTCTCCAGCCTTTGTCCATCGACCAGCAGCCAGCTCGCCATTGCCAAGGTCCCCAAGAGACCCGCCGGTTCGCCGCCGCTTCCTCACGCCGAGTTGCCGCTGCTCGTCTCCGTTGATCTCCCACCCGACCAACCACCGGTGCACCTCCGTTGGCCTCAACCAGCAGCAAGTAAAAATGGGTTTCTCAGCTCGTGTTTGGCCCATTTTGGCCGGCTTCTCGACCCCAAATGCTTGGCCCGCTTTGAGGAAAGTTGTTCCCCTCGACGTCCCCGTCGTTTTGGTCCGCTCATTTCGTTAATCGGGTGAGTTTAACTCACTAAATCTTGATTAGATGGTTAATGACTCTAAGTGTGCTTAGTCTAAGTTAAGTAAACTTAGATGATTAGTTTAGTTTATTTAATCATGAATTAGATTAAGAGGTTGGTTTAATTTAAAGTATGTTTAATTAAGGTTAAGTTGATGTTTATATTAGTATAATGGTGATTTGATATAAATGAATTACTCTTAGATTAAATAAATATTTCGAAATTTTTTAATAATTTAATAATATACTATTATTCGAAATTATTAAAATATTATTATTTAATTATTTTCGATATAAATTTAATTATTTATTAAATTCCGAAAATTTTGTCGAGACCTTATTTACTCAAAATTTCGCGCTAATTGCTGCTATGTATTCAGAATTTGAAATTGATGATTGGATATTATAAATTGAGTGTGGATCATGAAAAATAAGGATATTATTATTTAATTAATTTCCGGAATAAAATTAATTATTTAATAAATTTTGAAAATTATTTCGAGACCTTATTTTCCCAGAATTTTGTGCTGATCGTTGCTCTGCATTTAGAATTTGAATTTGATGAATGGATGTGGCAAATTGGGTGTTGATTGTGGTAAATAGGGATTTTATTCATAAAAACCCAAGTGTCGATTTTTGATGCAAAAATTGGATTTTAATGATTATATTAAATAGTGGGGTTTGAAAATGTGAGATATTAGCTTTCTGGTTCGAAATTAACGTGCTCCCACACACGTTAAGCTGGACTTGCCCCTATATGAGATGTCCATGCAGTGGTTGCGGGTCGCAGTTGATTCTGGGCCCATGCTCATTCGGGAACACCGTCAACGTACTGAAGAAGCCGCACTCCAAGGTGAGGAGGCGATGCCTTTCTATATGCCAGTAGATAGCTAAACTGCGAGTAGACTATGCATTTGTGTGGTAGTGAATAATAATTGGAATACGTGCTAAATGCGATTGCGATTCATATGAAAGTGATAGCATTCCAATTATTTGAATTATTATTACTACCTGAGATTGTATGATACAAATTGTGCTAATCTGCATGAAGGAATTAAGACGAGGTAAGTCTTCTGTATGATGTGGCTAGGCCACCTGGGGTGTATTTTCTTTCTAATAGGGGTTTAGGGGGTTGAACTTGCGGAGACAATATCTCATCCCGATTGTGGGATTAAAATTTCAGGTCCCTGGTGGACGGAACGGCTAGATAACTTTGGTTGGCTTTGAAGAGTTGCAGACGTGAAGTCATAAAGATTGGAGAACGTGTCCGACTTGTAGGTCGTAAGGCAGTTATTTTTTAAGAGCCGGTCTTTTGTAAACTTTTGGCTGTAGACCTCTGTTGTAATTCTGTTGAATTATGAAAGTGTTATGCTATGGTTTTACTCCCTGCTTTTATATCCTATATTTCATTGTCGGGGGTTTTATAATACGTTCCGCTTGCGCTATAATAAATTAATGGGGTTCGCGACACTACCTAGGAATGTCGCATTTGCATGACCATGGTGGGATGTTGGCGTGCTCGAGGTTCGGGACGTAACAGCTCGAGCTAAATTAGATTTAGTAATCTATTAGCTAAACCCTAGGTGGTTCACACCCCAAAAAATTGGTCGCGACAGGTGTCCATCTAAATTGTATCAACACTGACACGCGGCATGCAACACGACATGATATGGCATATCAATATGTCATTTCTAAAAAAAATATATAAAATTTTAACATATTGAGATACGTTACATATTAAATGTATATTTTTATATATTTTTATGATTATTTTAATTCAAATTCACAAGTAAATAAATAATAAAAAGAGAGTTTATAATGAATTTACACTAAAAATATTAATTCACAATTTGTCATTATCATCCATTATTTTAATTTGACATATTCAATTACATTTCAATTATCCATAAAATTTGGAGGAAAAAAAAAAGCAATCTACATTCTTTTTAATGAACTCTTTTGGAAAATTGGAATAAAAAATTTTATTTGAGATTTGCTCCGCTTCCATCAAGTGGGGTTTCTTATGGGGAAAATGTCACAAATAATCCCTGAACTTTCATCTAATATTCAATTTTATCTCTGAGTTTTCGATTTGCTCAATTTGGTCAATGAACTTTTATTTAATGTTCAATTTCATCTCTGAGTTTTCGATTTACTCAATTTGGTCCATGAACTTTCATCTAATATTCCATCTAGTCTCTAACTATTTGAAAATTGACCAATTTCTCTTCTTCTTCTTTTTAAATACCAAACTGTTTTTTATAAATAAAATAAATACCAAACTGGTTTTTTTTTTGGTCGAAAAAATACCACATTTATGCAAAGTAATAAAGGTCAATATTTCTTTCATTTCTCCATATTAAAAACAAATGGAAAAATGGATAGTAATAATAAACAAATAGTAATAATAAACAAAGGTGAATCTTGCATTTTGATTTCTTTTTTATATATGCAAATTACTTGAATAATGTACAAAAGCCCAGCAATCGATTTTTCCCTTTTCGGTGAAGTCCATGAAAAAAAAAATCGATTGATGGGCTTTTGTACATTATTCAAGTAATTTGCATATACAAAAAAGAAATCAAAATGCATGATTTACCTTTGTTTATTATTGCTGTCCATTTTTCTATTGTTTTTAATATGGAGAAAGGAAATAAATATTGACCTTTATTACTTTGCATAAATGTGGTATTTTTTTGACAAAAAAAAAAACCCAATTTGGTATTTTTTATTTATTAAAAAAACAATTTGTATTAAAAAAAAAAGGAAATTTGTCAATTTTCAAATAGTTAAGGACTAGATGGAACATTAGATGAAAGTTCATGCACCAAATTGAGCAAATCAAAAGTTCAATGATGAAATTGAACATTAGATGAAAGTTCAGGGACCGAATTGAGCAAATCGAAAGTTCAGGAATGGAATTGAATATTAGATTAAAGTTCATGGACCATTTGTGACATTTTCTCTTTCTTATATGTACGGAAGAGAAACAAAGCAAGAGATAAATTTGTTCTAAAGAAAATTAACTACAAAAATAATATAACAAGTATGAATATAGTACCGCTACAAAGAGATCATTAGGGTTATTAGAAATATCCAAATAGAAAAAAATATATATTAGAAATGTTCTTTTTGGGATTGATAAAGACATTTCTGTACATTTGCAGGGCTCCTCATTCTCTGTGCTCGACTAGAATTGGTTTGAAAGGAGCTCTTGTTTTCTTAAATTACTATGACTCAAGTAGAAGAATTCTCATCGTTGTTAGATAACTACAAGTGCGTATGGGAGTGGCCTTGAGAAGCCATTTTGAGCCCCTAAAGATCCTTGGGCCAATGTTGGAGTGTTTGGTAAAAAAATTTCACCTCTCATTTGGAGAATGCTAGCCTTGTGAAGGCCGAAAGCCTAAGGCAGGTTGGGGGCTGCCTTGGCTTTCAACCTTTTTGGCATGCTGGAGGGAGTAAAATGAAAAAATTTCTTTCTAAATTATCCTCATTGTTTTTTCGTTTTTCCGGTTTTGTTCTCACTATTCATCATCATCTTGCTCTTCTTATTCTTCTCCATGAGCAGTAGTCGGCGAAGGGCAAGCAGTTACACGGCAACCATCGTCAGGGGGAGGTGCGACCATCACTGGGGGGTGGCGTGACCGCCGCGCCATCTGAGTCACGATGAGGTCTGGGTCGCCGACCTTGCTGCAACTTAGATCTAGGGCAGTAGGGTTGCCAGAGGACCTTACCGCCCCTAATCTGGGTCGTGCAACCTCGTCGCCCCAGATCCGAGGGCGGCGAGGTCATGCGAACCCACGACTCAGATCTCGAGTAATGAGGTCCTCCCATGACCTCACCGCCCCAAATCTAGGTTGCAGTGAGGTCGCCAGAGGTTGCGGCGACGTCGCGTGACCTCGCTATGATCGAGATCTGAGGGCGGCAAGGTCCTCTTGCGACCTTGCCGCCCCAAATCTAGGTCGTGGCGGGGTTGCCAGAGGTCACCTGACCTCGGGTGGGCTTTACCGGACCTCAGGTGGCCTTTGTCGTGGTCTTTAGGGGTTGTCGAAGGTCGCTCGACCCTGAGCGGCCTTTGCTGGGGTCGCTCGACCTCGGGCAACCCTCCCCAATTGTCTCCGGGGCTACCTGAGTTAGATGTTGGCCGCTGGCAACAAATTTTGATCGCTGGCAATCATTGCCCCTATTGGTCAATTTTCTTTATTTTTCTTTTGATAAATTTTTTTTTTATCACAAAAAGTCCTTTTGCAAAATATATATTTTTCCAAACACTGCTCGCATTGTGAAAAGCCTCTTTAACCCAAAGCATTTTGCATTTTCCTAATGGCTTTCCTCAAAAGTCCAACCAAACACACTCTACATCAACTTATTTGACCCCTCTCTCATCTTGTGCGAAAAAAATTATTTAAAAAATATTAAAATTATTTCAATTCAGTTTTAAATTTTTTAATTTTACTAGTCGAGTCTTAAATTTTTTTACATTTTATTAATTGAATCAATCTAGCTTACTTTGGTTAGAAATCGCCAAGGTGGATGCTGACTGTTATACATAATATGACTGGCGCCAACGTCGATATAGATAATTTTTAATAATTTTTTTAATGATTGTTTAGAATTTAAGGCACTTGGCTGGACAAACAGAGATGGGCTCCAGTGCATAATTTCAAGGGATGTACGTTGAAGCTGGTATCGATAGAATGAATGATCAAAACTTTGCTCCCTAGCTAAATAATCGTGGGATCTCAGCTTGGTCCAGCAGGGGCCTGCATCGAGAGGTGATTCCTAGTAAGCAGCTTCTGTGCACTTGGCTAAGATCCGTTGGTGACAGTGGCAGCCGTTCATTAGTGTCGTAAGAAGTATACCGAGAGATTTTCTCTTTCACTGCGCTCGGCTAATTTCCTGAAATGGCGCACAAAGTCACTCGCGCCGTCCTTGGCCTCTTCCTTAGTTTTCATCAATCCGCACAATTTCGGAATGAAAGCTTTCATTGTGCAGCGGATCAATTTTGAATGGTTAGATCAGAAGCATAGGCGTGTGTAGTTCTGGCACTCGTCATTCAAAATCCGCTTCAGATCTCGTCGGTGATGACGGAAGAATGATTACAATACTATAGGAGTTTACTCTCTCATCTTGACATGGATATTCTGACGATATGTGCGGAAAAAGAATGAGTATTCGCTCGAAATATCTGATTGAGATCGCCCAACAATAGCGCTACTTGGAAAATGGGAAGGCATCTTCTCTCCCTTCCTCCTCTTTCTTGTGTCCACAACGGATGATCACGCATATTTTAGCAGACATTTCACGATCATGTCAGGTGAAACTTCTTTTGGTACTGACATATCAGTCAACCAAGGTTTGGCTTCTTCTTGTTTTGGGTATAAAGAAGTTACGTCCCTCTCGTTCGCTTAAATCATTCCCATCTTTCTTTCCTTAACCTATAAAGCCGTCAGCCAAAGAAGCCTATATTTTCTATGCATGATCTTCACTTTTACGTTTTGTCTGTCACCATAATCGCATTGAGTCACCACCAAAAAGTTCAATCATTGGGTTAAATCAAACTCAGGGTCTTCTCGAAAGACATTTTCATACTCAACAATGAAAAAAGGAAGAGCATAACAAGTCCAACCGATTCAGTCCCGAGTTCTTAAACTTGGGGATTCATGGGAGATGGAATGGTGACATTCCTGCTCCACAAGCTCTCAACGGTCATAGAAGAAGAAGAGTATTTGCTAAGAGGCAATGAATTACAAGGGAATGGCACGTTTTTGAATCTAAGAAAGATACTGTCAAGTGGGTACTCTGATTTGCCTCACGATTTGAAATCTCGTCTCCTATAACTAAGCATTCTTCTAGAGGAACATATAATGAGGTAGGACTGTCAAAAAGGCCCAGCCAGGCTCGGCCCGACCCGGTATGTACCAAACCGACCCGACCCGACCCGACCCGACTCATCCCAAAGTCTTCTTCAAAGTGGTTAGGGTCGGGTTGGGCCGGGTCGGCGCGGGCCCTCTCGGCACGGGTACCGTGCAGGCCTTTTGGCCCCATCTCCCTTTCTCTCTCCAGACGCCCCTACTCTCTCTATACACGATTGAAAATCCCTAACCCCGTCACCCACCAACACAGCCACCATGACCTCCGGCGTCGTCAGCGGCAGCAAGTTTGAAGCGATGTGGAGGTCCCGAGTTTCTATCATCGTCACCTGCAAAGTACCACAACTTTGACAACAGTTACACCTTGGAGCGTGTGTGAACCACGTACGGCGTGTCAGAGCTCCACGCCTCCGGGAATGCGTCGTTGGCCTGGGTGCCGATTCAGACGAAGAGCTGGATGTCGATAGAGACGCCGCTCCGCTCCGCCGCGTCGCTGCCCTCGAGGTGGTACCACTGCGGGGCCACTGGGTTATCGGGCGAGTCGCGGGACCGGCACATTGGAAAGGTCGAAGCAGACGCCGCCGAGGAAGCTCTCCGACGGTGAGTCCCAGACGGAGATCTTCAGTGTGGAGCTCGCCGACTTGGGCTTGTTGTGGCCAAGCGCGAAGACCTGGTGCGACCCCGGCAAGTCGGTCGGCTTGCTAGGGCGGTGTGTCGTCGGCTTCGAGCGGACGTAGCTGGTGGTGGTGCGGACCTTGACGTAGGGGCTCTCGTTTGTAGGGCGCACCAGACTTCCCTATTCTCTCTACAGTGTGGGAACACTTTGAACAGATTCCATGAAGAAAAGGCTAAATTTATATATTGCCGGGCTCATAATGATTGTGCTAGTGGTGAAGGGATCCGTTCGATGCATCGTCATCTAACAATTTTCATACGCAAACGTTGGCAAAAAAGTGCATCAGATCAACTCATTGGGACTTGGTCTATGGAAATTTGACCCAAAAACTGCATCGTATCAACTTATTGGGACGGTAGTTCTTCTAGTCTATGGAAATTTACCAAGAATCTAGTGGCAAAGAATTAGCGATCATGTTTATTCTAGATAAATTGCCTTTCAAGTTGGTAAAGCACGAAGGATTTCGGTGATTTTTTAATAAAATCTAGCCAAACTTCATAATCCCGTTGCATAACATTTTGAGGCGTAAGTGTTATGATTCATATATGGAAGAAAAAAGTAAATTGAAGAATTTATATACAAAAGAAAAAAAGTAAATTGAAGAAATATTTCTCTAGGACATCTCTTTGAGTATGTCATGTCTTGTCAAAATTTGAGTTACATATGTTTGATTGCTTATTTTGTCGATGTCAATTGGAAATTGCAAACGAAACTGTTAAATTTGTGTCAAACATGAGTCATTCTAGCAAGATAATAAGGAAAGTTGGAAGTTGCAAAAGAAACTATTAAATTTGTGTCAAATTAAGTCATTCTAGTAAGATAATAAGAAAAGCGATTGAGAAATGCTTGATTGATTGGGAGATTTAAAGCATTTAGCTCTAATGACGGGATTCAATATTTGAAAAAGAGGTTAAGCTCTCAAAACTCTTTGGTATTGAAAGGCAAGTTACTCCACATGAGATGTTGCGCTCATATCTTGAGTTTGATTGAGAGAGTGGTTGAAAAACACAAATAATTGCATCATGAATACGTTAAGTTGTGCATTATGTGAGATCTTCTCCTAGAAGGCTAAGACGATTCAAGGAATGTGATGAGTTAGAGAATATTAAGTCCAAGAGTCTTGTATGTTTGGATGTCAAGACTCGCTGGAACTTGATATTCATGATGCTAAAAACAGATTTGAAATTTCAAATAGATTTTAACTCAATGGAATTTCAAGATAGCAAATTTGTTGAAGAGCTTTTCAAAGCAAAATGATTACCTACTAGTGAAGATTGGAAGTATGCTCATCAATTTTTTCCTTTCTTGAAGTTAGTTTTTGACCCGACTTTAAAAGTTTCAAATTCTTCTTATATCACTAGTAATGATATGGCGAAAGATATTTATGGACTCTATATATTGATTGATAGATGTTGTGAAAATGATGACCAAAGTTTGCAAGAAATAGTTGAGAGAATAAAGACAAAATTCAATAAGTATTTAGGCAATGTGAACAACATCAATCTTACTTTGTTTATTACTTACATACTTGATCCGCAACGTGAGTGGGATTATGTGAAGTGCATAATTAATTGTATTTACGAAAGCAAGTAGGTAGAAACTTTATGAGATAAAGTACCGAAATCTCCAATGTCATTGTTCGAGCAATATTGCACTAATGCATACCCCAAAGCAACTTGAAGCTAAAAAACACAAGGATGGTAAACGCATCAAAGTCTTATGTGGTTGGTGCTGATATTATAATTGCAATGTATCTTAGCCAAGCCAGACAACAACATTAGGAAGAAAAATCTAAATTGGACAAGTATTTAGAGGAATGATGTAAATGTTATAATGCTAAGTTTGATATCTTAAGCTTGTAAAAAGTAAATTCTGCTAAATATCCCATCCTCTCTTCTATTGTGTGAGATATTTTGACCGTGCCTATCTCGATTGTAGCATTAGAGACCGCACTTAGCACATGAGGTTGTATGCTTGATGTGTTTCATAGCTCCTTAACCCCAATTATAGTGGAGGTTTTTATATGTGCTTAAGATTAATTACAATCCATGCCACTTTCATGTTCAATTGAGAAGGAATTAGAAGAATTCAAAAAAATTTAGTCAAGTAAAAAATATGGTTATAGAATATTAATACCTTTCTATATTTCAATGCATTAGTTAATTCTCATTTTTATTGTAAATTTAGTATGGAGTTGCCAAAGACAATTATGGAGCAAAACTCAATATCAATTTATCTGGATGATTGATGGAGTTGATTTGGTCCTGAGTAAGACTTTAAAAGGCTCTAGCCATCAGGTAAGCTGTCCCCTTTAGGGGGAAAGTGGGTCCTGAATGGGGCTTTTATCTTCAGGGTTTCTTCCATAAGAAACCCAAGGAACAAGCTCGGGAAGGGCAATAAAGACAATCCAGGGGAATCGAAGCCCCTGGGGGTGGGCCGAGCCTCTCCCCGAGTCCAAGTTTTTGGACCTGGACAGGTCTTTAAACTGTCTCGTTTATCGGAGTATTGGTATTCGACCTTTCATGTTTAACCCTTGCTTTTTGATGACGTTGCTGGTACGATGCTAGTTGATGAATTTGTTTTGTTTTTTTGTAGGATCCTATGTGTAAGGCAATAATTAACCTGGTCTGACGTGAAAGATGCATTTTTCGTGGCCTTGGATTGACGATTTCTCCTCTATTGTTCTCGGAAGTTCTTCATATTTAGTTCTCATCACTTCACCTACCGACTACTGAGGTTCATAGGTTGTTGCAAAACAGCTGCTTTGCAGTGGCTTTTCCATCCAACTCAATAATTTACTTAGCCTGACAAGATCCTTTTGGGTTGCAATGAAGATACTTGATTCAACAAGAAAGCTGTTGAAGATAGCTTGGCAAACCCAAATTAGGTTAATGTACGAGCAATAGAGATATACTTACAAAGCTTTAAGGATAAGTTTGGTAATAATTCTGTTTTTCGAGAATAATTTTTGATAAGAAGTAATTATTTTTTTATTCTGTTCTCAGGAATAATTTTTAAGCATTTTAAGCCGTTTGGTAATTGTCCAAAATTTCTAATTCTGGAATAGAATAGTATTTGGTACTGTATTCAAAATTTCTACTCTAAATCATTTTCTTTTAATTTTTAAATATTTTTTTACTTTTTTCTTCTTCTTTTTTTTATCTCTCCTATTCTTTTTCTTCAAGTTGCTAGCGACTGGCCAGATAAGGGCCAACAACCTCATCGGAGTGTCGCCGGCTCTCGTCAGTCAAGCCTCGTCGATGGCCAGGTCCGCCTCGCCGGGGCTGGGTGAGGCCCGCCTGGCCATAGACGAAGCTAGGCGAGCCTCGCCGGGGTTGGGCAAGGCCCGCCTGGCCACCAACGAGGCTCGGCCTCGCCAGATCGCAAGGCTCACCCAACCTCACCGGTGGTTGGGCTTGCCTTCGGCAAGCTCGCCAGACCTTGCCCTAGCCTGGTAAGCCTTCGGTGAGCTCGCTAGACCGGTTGCCGGAGAACGGCGATGGTGGGCGGCAAATGGCAATTGCAGCAATGGTGGTAGATGAAGAAGAAGAAGAAGAGAAAATGGAAGAAGAAAAAGAAAATGACTTAATTCTTAGATTTGTTCTAGGGAATAAGAATTTTCTTTTTTTTCATCCTTGATTCTGTTTCAAATCTACTTCCGGGAACAGAAAAATAGAAATTTGCTCCCGGGAATAAAAAATCAAACTCTAGCACTGTTAGGATGGTTACCAAATAGGCCTTGGGACTATATGCTTTACTTGACTTCTAATATTTGCAATGACATGTATCTTCATTATGGTCGTGCTTTTGATTCGTGTGACTTAAGCCTATCCTATTTCTAGTTTTGTCAGTTGAGTTATAGTATTTGCATCCTGCTACATTGTAGAAAATGTGACAGTGTAAATGTGTAGCTTAAACTCTTTACTAATTGACTTGTGATTGAGCTCTTGTGAGGTTCTATAGACTAAGATAACAGTGCTTATAATGCCTGCATTTCTGATGCACTCAAGAGGTAATGATGACAGACCGCTATCGATATATTCTAAAGTGTCTTCGTCGAGTTTTGGTTTGATAATTGTTTTTTCAGTTTTTGAATTTTGACTGTGATAATTTGTTTTCACTTGGCATCACAACTAGCTAGCTAATGCATAGGGGAAGTAACTTCGCCCTTAAAGAAAAAAAAAACTGAAAACCTGACCTAGGTTTCTTGCTTCAGGTCTTATGCGTTTAGGGTCAGGTCAAGTCAGAGCATGTGTCCCTTACACTTTAGGTTAGGCCGGACCCGACCCATTGACACCCCCCTATAATTAGGTGCTCATCCGTCTATAAGTATCTGAAGGGTCCGTGGAAGGGCAAGATAGCAAGACATTGGAAGTAGTTACAGAGAAGTACCTCCTAGAGCTTCATGATAGAAGCTTGATCCTAGTTGCGAGAACAACCACCAACGGGAGGATACACGCTTATCGTGTGTGTACATGACATCTTGAGAGAGATCCTATTGACAAGGTCGAAGGAGGAAAATTTCGCAACAATAGCCAATCCAACGATCACAAAGTCTTCCAGAGAGGCCTGGCGAGTTGCCATCCATAGAAGCTCTACCAATGGACAATGGCGCAAGATCAATGCCGTTCGTCTTCCCTCTCCACTTGTGTTCGGATTGCCAAATGTACCGTCAAACTCCTCGGTATTAGCCCCTGGGTAAATGGGCTTAAGCTACTCGAGGTGTTAGACCTAAGGAATGCTCCTTTAGATTCATTTCCCAAGGAGATTATCATATCATACCATTTGAAGCATTTAAGATTGAGACGTACACAGATAATGAAGCTTTAAAGTTCAATAGGAAACCTACAAAACCCGAAGACTTTGGACCTGAAGGAGACCTTGGCGTCCGAGTTGCCCACTTCCGTCCTTAAGCTACGACGCCTTCGATATCTCTTGCTCTACCGGTATGAGTGGGGGCTGGACTTGTACCATCGCAAGCACGGCTTCAAATCGAATGCGGGAAGTAGAGGCCTTGCGTCACTACCCAAGCTGTGCTGCGTCAATGCGGACTGAGATAATGGAATGCTCAGGAAAGTTGGATCGCTGAGCCAGCTAACGAAGTTTAAAGTTTGAAACTTGAGGAAGGAAGATGCGAAAGCCTTGCGCTCCTCCATCCAGAGTTTGAGCAAATTCCACGCGTTGGAGAGAATGCCCTCTTGATCTCTTCCCTCCATGGCATAGTGGGATTGTATTACGCCATAGCCGGCTGCACCGCACCCATTTTTAGCTAACTTAAGAGGGTTCGTGGGCTTAATGGGTCTTCGTTGCTTTCGTGTGGACATGGATCAAGCTGAAGAAAATGGGAGACGGTGAAAAGCTAAGGTCCAATTCCAGCTTAAGAAGTCGAAATTCGATTTTCTTTCTCTGATCTTGTTAAGCATTCGTCCACAAGCCCAACACTCGCTGCTCAAGATCGGTTCAATGGCCCTTTCCCTCTCATTCAAATGTAATCCCCCGCTGGTCTGTTTACTGCCGTCCCGGGCCATCTAGCTTGTCAAGCTCGGGTAATGTAATGAGAATACAATTTGAAGAACTTTCAAATTCTCTAATTATAATCGTTCATTCCTATTGTAAATTCTTTTAGAAAATAACAACTATCTCGAGCACATGTTGATTTCTCTTTACTGTTGTATCTAGACATGAAAGTGCAAGTCAAGTATTTTATGATGAATATAAATCTTCAAGAAAAATTAACCATCGCATTGATTTCGTCTCATTGTGCAATTTCATTAGTTTTGTAAAATTGAGAATTCAATGCAAATTTGAAGTTTCTTTCACTTTTTTAAATTTTGACTTAGGAATTCACTTTTATTTGTCCATATGCATTTCATATTTTGTTGAACACCCTCTCTTTCTTTTTTTTTCTAAAAACATTCATCTAAATTTACAAAAGCTTCTCACAACTTTTGCAAAATCATGGACAGGAAAGTTGAAAGTGCTTTTTGTAAAGGGCTCTTTTTCTCACTCTTGAAAACTAGCAACTTATAAAAAAAGTTGTAACATGGGTGTGATGTCAATTGTTGTTATATTGTCCATATTTTTTTTTTTTGTTTCACTCTACAAAATTAATTGATATTGCTCATCTTGCCATCCGACAAGCCGTTGCTTGCCTAGAGATATTAATCAGGACAGGCAAAGCCTACTTTTTTTCCCCCCAAAAGTCAACACCCAAAATCTGATTGCCACGTCACATTTGTCCATTTCTTCTAAAGCAACCCAACATTAATCAGGTTGTTGTGGGGTGCTTTGGGAACGAAGGGAAGTAATTATTTTTTGAGAATTGTTTAAAGAGTAGACCTTGCTCCTTGAACCAACCATTGCCAAATAAAGTATGGATAGACACTTGCAAAGCATATTATATTATTTCTCATCATTTTCAATATCCACTCATGAACATGATTAGGCATGCAATTCGTATAGTTAATTAGGTACTTTGCAAAATGATTTTGGTGGTTGAGTGTAGGACTTGAATTTCTTTTAAAGATATCTGATCAAAGGAGAGTGGTCCACTAATACATTATATTGATGTCTTTTTTTCCTAATGGGCACGCTAAAGGACACGTTAGCAAGGGACAAAAATCAGTATTTTCCGCTCGCGCGAATGGTCTCTGATCTTTTGTTCGGTGATCAATATCAACTCACAACTTTTTTTTATTCGATATAATCTCTAAATTGTTGGCTTGATATGGTCTTTTTGTTAAATGAAAACTAATAGTGTCCGCTAATGTGGAGGTTAACGTGATTAATTTGTCATCAAAGGTCCAGAGTTGGTGTTTGAGTGGACCAATCAGCTGGTCGAGAAAGTTCGAGGTCAACCTTCCTCTTTTGTTTTTTGTAAATTTTGAACACCCCAATATTTATTTTTATTAATTGAATTAAACGCTTCCTACTCACCACCCCCATCCGCCATGGCTAGTCTCAGAGAACATCGCCATCAATACTCGATAGCTGTTGCCACCGCCATCACCAAACTTTAGAGATAAGTACAACATAAGTATTATAACTTTATACGACATTCACCATAGTGTCATAAACTTTTTATTCGGTTACTTAAGAATGATAACTTCTAAAAAATGCCAATTTGTGTGTCATAACTTTGAGTTGATGTTCACTCAAGTGTCAAAATTTGACTTGGTATGGCATTTGCAGTGAACTTTTTTAAAAATTATGATATTCAAATGAGTGTTGTACATAATACATAAGTTACGGTACTCAAGTGATTGAAAATATTTTTATAATACTTAGGCTTTGTTTATTTTGTAGAAAATATCACATATCTAAAAAAATCTTTTTCTGAAAGTCATCTTTAGGAAAATAACAATATTTTTTGGTGTTCAGCCAAAATTTAAAAATAAACTAGAAAATATTTTTCATCATTCAATTTCCGATTTGATTTTCAAGGAAAAGTTACCAAAAAAATCAATATTTTAAATATTTTTATTTAAAATCGAATTCTTATTTTTTAATTTTCTTTTTTTCCTTTTCTTTTCCTTCCTCTTTCTTTCTCCTCCTTCCCCTACTGGCCTCTTACCTTAGCAATGGTCGACAGCCCGACAACTAGCCAAGATGCGGGTTAGCAAGCTCGAGGCTCGATTGATCCACCTAAGCTTGAGCTCCGTCAAGGCCGCAAGCTTGCGGCTCGCTAAATCTAAACAAGCTCAAAGGAAAGGAAAAGAGAGAAAAAAAAATTAAGAACTCTATTTTTTAAAAACAAAAGAAAGCTTAAAATAAAATAAATATGTGTTTGGTGAAGGTTGATGAAGTGAAAGAAAGCATGGAAAACTTTTCCGCTTTTGAAAAGTGAAAAATATTTATCTTATTTTTTAATATAATTTTTTCATTAGTAGAATATAGTTTTCGTGATTAATTTATTTTTCGTGAAATGCATATTAGAAAATCCAAAAAATGCTTTTGTTTTTCTCTCAAGCAATGAAATAAGTGTGGCACAAAATTTAAGATATACGAGGTGTCCTTTTTGGCCCACCTTGACAACCAACTCAGCCGCCGCCGCCATCATCACCGAGTTTGTCCTGTAACGAACGAAAGAAACGAGGCCACGAATTTGTGCAGTTCCATCTTGTGGTGCAAAAGAAATGGCTAGGCACGGATGACGTGTCAGTTGCTTAGTGGAGCAACCCGAAACACTTCCGTCGCTGAAAGTCAGCTACACTGCAAACACGTCATGTAACACATCTTTCAAATTGGACGGCACATTCTTCACTTCGTTCGCTAGACAAGATTGCTTACCTAATTCAAAGTGAAGTTCCTCGTTTCGACCTCATTTCCATGGGCGGAGAAGGGAATGGGGATTATGATTACCGAGGCAAACACGGTAACGGCAAAGTCACATTTGATGATCATATGAATTCTTATACGTTACTCGTCAAGGGAAAAAAAGGATAACGATGAATATAGTGCTAAATTTTTTGATAATTTATCAATGTAATTCTTATAGTCGAAATTAATTGAAAATTGTTGAAGTAATTGATAGTCATTCTAAATAACACGACTAATGTTGACGTGAATGGTATTTATAAAATATTATAAGATTTTTTTTTCTAATGATGATATTTACAAAATATTATAAGACTTTTTTTCTAATGTTCTTCCTGAAAGGGTTGGTGAGGTGTCGGCGATCCCCGTTGATCCTTCCGAGAAGATGGACAATGAAAAAAAAAAAGAGAAGAAAAAATTCAAAAAGAATTTGTAAAAAAATTCGCAAAAATTATCTACATCAGCACCAGCAATATTGTGTAAAATAGCCAACGACCACTTCAGCAATTTTTGATCAAACGAAAAATTTAGAACTGAATTAATCACCTTACAATAAATTTTAAGATTTTTACATAATAATCTTCGTAGATAGTTGATCACCTTAAACTAAGTTTTAAGATTTCTAAAATAATAATGTCCGTAGATACAAAAGGTTAATCCACGATACGTGGACCGAAAGATCCACTCAACTTTGGGTTTGCGGGTGAGCATATGAGCTGGCGGGAAGAAGACCCTTATCCTTGGATCTCCTTTTCGTTCCACTGACGCCAAGCCATTGCAGAGCTGGGATGATGGGGAACACTTTCATGACCCCGTTGATGATCTTGTTGTAAGATGGATCCCAAAGTGAACTTTCTTTTCGTTCCTCTTTCTCCTCCCCTTATCTTCTTAAGGTGACATGACACCCTGCCATTGCTAGCATTATGAATAATTAAAGACATCACCAGTTTCATTTGTTCGTATAAAATGGAATTTTGTAGGAATGTCAACGGCTTTATCTTTTGGCCATATACAGCCATCCACATTGTATTGCGTGGTTTCGTACAAGTGATGTAACCCCTCGTGAGATTGTGGCTGTAATTGCACCCGAGCCCAAAACCTGGAATTTGCCTTACCCAACGGCTAATCATCACAAACAACCATAAAAAGAATATACGATGGCCCTTGATTCCTGAAATAATATGACAAAACCCATTCTCGTATTAGAACAATCCTTCAAACCCTAATTCTGCATCCTAAATAATATGCATCGGTATTCGTAAAGAAAAGTCGCTTTCATTGCCTATCTAAGGTACTCAAAACCCGTAAAATTAGAAGTGGTTTAGCCCGCCCATTGAATAAGTGGATCGTTGATTGGAAGAAAAATTCAACGAAATCCCAACCCGCGGATCTAATGTGATATTAACTACTTTTATAACAAATTTCAGTGACTACGGTTCACATCATAATGTGTAAGGATTGATGGATTAGGATCGTAATATAAACACACCATACATATATTATTGACAAAGCAACTGCCACCAATCAAAACATTATGTCATTCACATAGCCAACCCCACGAGGGCCAGAATTAATTACTAAGGTTAGAGGTTGGGATAAGATGTAACTTCCAACAGGCTTAGGACCTTAGAAAGAGCAAGACTTGACAAAGTCTCTTACTTAAAGAGCATCTCAAAGATACGGGAGAAATCACAAATTGAAAAATTTTCGATTTTCAATGCATTGGTTGCCCTTACGCAGAACCAATGTCTTGAAAGGAATGTTAGCCACTATCTTGGGCGATGATGATTTGCGCATAGGGTAACGATTAGATTCCAATGGAATCGTCTTTATCCGCAACAAGCATATTTGGAATTTCTATTGCCATCCACCGAACCCCACTCTAAAAATCAGGATTGTCGAGAACTTTATTTTTATTTTTATATGAGTAGATTTGCTTAGAACTTGCATTGTTCACAAGGTAATTCCAAATTTGCATTTCCGATTTGACAGCTCGGCGAAGAGCACTAATCTTGTCCTTCTTAGTTAAAGAAAGAAATTTAAGGGCTTCTTTTAATATGTATAGCTCACACACTTTGACTTTGACGAAAATCAAAACACCCCAAACTTCCACAAAATGCAAAACATGACACGTAAATCTATGCATAATTATTTTATATTTCTTTGAAATGCTATTAATATTTGTAACTTTATCTTTCGCTCTTGCCTAAACTTATTAGAATCACTTTAACACGATAAAAAAGAAAAAAAGATGAAAAAGTTTAATGACAATTAAGGTAGCAAAAGAAAGGGGGTTAACACCACTATTAACAGGTCGAGCCCATTATCAAACTACAACTTATTTCAACCTAATAAAACGAGCTACAAAACAAGGCATCTTACCCGATAAAACAAACTAGCACAAAAACATGTAAAAGAAGAAGAAAGGCCCGAAGAAAAAGAAGGGAGGGGAAGAAGAAAGGAACGGGCTGAAAAGCTCCTTTAAGGGTCGGCGGTCAAAAAGGGTAGGCCAGCAAAGGAGAGCCAAAGAGACAAAATGCAAAGGAAACGAAAGGAGAGGGAAGAAAGAAAGGGAGAGGGAAAACAAAAGGCAAAGCAGGAGCACCGGAGAGAGAGAGAAAAGAGCCTTTGAGGTTCTTTGACCCTTTCGATGGGGGGATGGAATCAACGCGCACTCATGGACGATGCTCCATGGAAGTGCATGTGCCTTTGCGGATTGGCCCCCACTCTCACGACCCCTTCCCTCCCGGATATCGGTCAAAACCGACCCGCATACGCCATCCCTTATGTCACCTTCGATTTTTTCACGGCCCATCGAGGAGAGAAGACACTAGGGACACTTACTTTCTTTACTTTCTCTCTCTTTGCTTTGGACGGATTCGCGGCGGTGATAGGCCGTGGGGGCTGGTGAGGGCCAGGCCTCTAGCATTCGGTACGACTATATTAGGTATTGCATAAAAGCGTGCTTTAGTCTAGACTTCTTGGGCCCGCCATTGATCGCGGGAAGTTTGCAATGCAAGACTTGCGTGGTTAATGACATTCTTTCGTGCCGCGATATTACCGAGCGGTTTGAACATTCTTGATTATTTTGATTCGAGTGTGACATGTATGTGCTCGGAATTAGTTACATTGATTTAATCGATATAATGACATCGGATCGTTACGTCGCACTTCGTAAATTTTACTTGTTACATTAGGGGTGGTGCCTTGTGTAACTCTCATGTACCAAACAAGGGACACATGGTGAGCCCTATTTCCGTCTATTTCTCTACCCAAAGAAGACTTTTGGGGTCCCATGCCAACCACCGTCTATTTAAAACTCTCCCTCTCAGTCTCTTCCGCCTCAAATAGCCTAGTCAAGCGACCGCCTTTGGAAATTCAACATTTCACCCGGCAACATCGACTGCCATAAATGGCGATCGAAGCTCCAGCGCATTGAAATCTTGGAGCGGTTTCGTTGCAGCTGTAGCGACAGATGAGGACAACGCGTGGCCAAGTCCACATCACTCGCGACCGACGGGAGCCGGAAGTGGTTCTCGGGTTCACTTTACCTTTCTTCCCAAGCCAAGGGCATGCTCGAGTCATTCGAACGGAACGAAGAAAGATGGGTCGTTTCGAAGATCAGTAGGATTAGCTCGCGAGGTCGATAGACATGGAACGATGAAGCATGCGGAGCCCGACACGTCGATTTCAAAAAGGACGCGTTGAAACGTAACTGTCCCCCAGGATTGGATGCTTGATTTGGTGCTACATATCGGAATAGTTATCATCATCCATCCGCCCAAGCCACCTAACCCAAGCGACGCGTCGTTTGGACTTTAGAGAGAGGCAAAGAAATGCGTCAAAGTGGAGAATCCGAAACGGAGAAAAGGGAGGAAAAGGTTGACACGGCCGGCGAAGATTGCTGCACGTGTTTCGACAATCCAAAGTCTCCCCCCGCCATCTTTTGCGAATGTTTACGTAGGACCTTGGAACTGCATCGGAATCGATCCGTTTGTGGTGTTCCTTTTCCTAACATATCTCCACGGTTCTCATCAAAAATAAGCAACCCGGGTCGGTTTCTTCTTTTGCAAGAAAACTAGGAGGTCAGAAATCATTTTGTTGGCATCAAGAGAAGAAAAGAGCGCATACAGAAAGATGACGTAAAGCAACGTAACTGCATATCAAGAATGTCCAAACTTGTCATGTCATGGAGCATGGGCTATAAACAGCAGTTCACAACTCATACGTTATCCTCCAATTTGGATTTTATTATATGCAAAAGGTTATATGCAAAGGTCTATGCATGCCAGCTAGAAGCATGATCGATACTCTCCCATCTTGAGAATAAAAATCGAGAACAAATGTTCGAGACCAGTAAATACATGTTGACCGGGATGATGTAAATTAGAGTTCCTCTACAATCATCTTTCTGGTTACGACGACCCAACCAATTACCGGAAAAGTCAGATATACCTCCCAATTTTGATGAAACCTGAAAAGCTAAAATCCTAAATTCTAAGTACCTCAAGGAACGTCATATTGAGCTAAGGAATTTCGAAGCTTTCTTGAGACTTTGCGCTGCGAGAAAGCCTGATCATCAGCATTCAATGATCAGCAACATGATCCGGTGTTCTTAACGTCCTCTCACTAGCTTTCATGACAGAAAGTACTTGCAAAGTCTCTCCAGTACAATGAGCGGAAACTTTCAAACTAGCGCCGTCCATTTGCCCAATGCCTGTTCTGGTTCCCGGGTCTCATGTGTAGATTTCTGTGGCCATGCGACTGTTTCGGGAGATCATGCAAATCCATTACCTGTATAGTCCGCTGCTTCTTGGCTGTTCAGGAAAGAAAGGGGCACAATTAAATCCAGATAAGGCCAAACAAGAGAAAATGTATTTTAAATACTAAGATCGAAATTTAACGACACGCCTCCAATCATTGCCGCTCCGATTTCATGCCCCGATGAAAACTTCCCTCTCTTGAATTTATAAGTTTGAGGCAGGATTTAACCAAAAACCACAAAATGACAACATAAATCAAGGACACTTACCATTCTCAACTTGTTGATAACTTTCCTGGAGCTTCCTCTTCGTAGCTTCAAGTTTCATTTGGACGGAAAAATCTATTGAATAATTGGCGTCCTAAGAGACAAGGAAACAACAGCGACATCAGATAATGCTTGTTATAAGCAACAGACTTCAAAAACCTGAGATGCGTCCTTACATCTTTCTGATTACCGACCATTCTCCTCTGAGCGGAAGTCTTCTCCAATTTTCTCAGCTGGAGCTTGGACTCTTTGTTGACCTTTTGCTCTGCAGTGAGATTTGTATGTCTACCCAGCCCAGCATTAGTGTTTGAGGGTCTATTTGGCTTCACAATGTCTTCTCGCTTCTTCAAATGTTGACTACTGTTATCTTTGAGACTGTCTTTCACTCCATCTGGCTTTCTCTCTCTTCGTTGCTCGCTCACATTTTGCTTCTCTTGGGACGGTTTTCTTCCATATTCACGGTTCTTAGCAGATTCTCCGCCAGTACGAGGATCTGGAAAATTTAGCATTTGTACAGAAATTAATCTAAAGAAAGGACCAACGGAAAAAACATGTAGCAATAGAGTGAATAAAGTTATACTCACTTCCGTCATCATCCATGCCATCGAAGAACTTCACAAAAGAACAAGCCCCGGACATGCGAAGAAGCAGAGCCAATAAGTTCAGAGGCAATGAACTTCCTCAAATAAAAATGCCTCTAATATGCGAGAAGAAATTTTTACCCGAGATAGCTCCATTGTAGATGTGTGAGGAGGCAAAAATGCTCCCTCGTCCAAAGGCGGAGATGGAAGTCCTTCCTCTTCCTCTCCCTCTTCCTCTCCCTCTTCCTCTTCTTCATCATCACTTGACGGGTTCACAGAATCAGGGGTACTCCCTGCTCTCACACAATAAATGAGCACTTAGAACCTGTGCAAGGGACGTGAAAAACTAGCCTATCTTTTCTTAGCAATCAGAAAGTAGGAAGCAAATCTGTACCAGCAGGCGGCGCACCCTGCATCCACTCTTCCACCATAGTCTTCCACGCCCTGCAACAAAAAAATAAACGATCAACAAAATTGATCTTGCAAATGAGAATTGATACCACTTTGATACAATCTGATAAGAATACAGAAAAGAAATGATATTGATGCCAATAAAACTGAAGGCCGTCATTTCAGAAAACTATTGGTCCGCAGATAGTCACCACTTACCAGCCATACATGCTCGGTTCTTACATTACCGAGTCACTAGAATTTGGATTTCATAAGACTACAAAAGTTGTTCTTCTTCTTTACCAAAAAAAAAAAAGTTGTTCTTCTTTGGACCAAATAAAGATGACAGTATACTGACTGAAGTTCAGTGACATCTGCAAGAGCTACGGCTAGTAATGACTATTTGTCACCTAACTAATGTCTCAAAGACATGATCAACATAAAACGGACAAAGCTATTGCCAAAACCAAACTTATCTAAACAGGAGCCACCGATATGTAGCACTTAAAGACAAAGCAACTGTTAGCACTCATACAAATTGTGAAAACATGAGTCAGTTACCAGACTCGTCAAGAGCTAAATCAAAATGCAATGAATGCATTGCAAGGTAGGGAAAATAAATTTCAGTTCTGTCAAAAGATTTCAATTCATGCTGTTTTTCTACAAGGATCTTACATGATAAGAGTCTGAGAAAGGCGTCTGATCGGCTTCGACTTGTGCTTCCTCAGAGGATTAACAGCTTTCCCAATCCCAGTTGCCTGCATAGAACCAACAACATTAACACCACGTAAACTTGCCCAGGAGAGCTGGAAAAGAAGTAACTAAGCATGACAAGCCCTAGAACTGCATAGAATTCAGGAAAAAAGCCAATGAACCAAACCTTCAATATCCCCATGGTTAAAGCCATCAATTGGAGCCGCCTCAATGATTCGTAAAGCGCTGATTCAGACTGTAATGTCGTCAAAGCAAGTGTGTCAGATTAAGATGACACAAAGGAATCATACAGTTCCCAGAATGCTAATATTTGCAAAGATAAACAAGGGAGAAGTTTTACCTCCTCCTCACTGTTGAGCAAAATCTCTTTGATCCTCAGGACCTCTTCATGAATTTGAGACTCCTCTTCCATCTCATCTGTAAGTGCCTCGGCCTCTCCATAGCTGTAATTGCTCTCCTGGTTCATGAACAACTCACCATGATCATCCCTACTGCTATTCACTTTGCTCTCTTTGCTCCCACCAGCCTCGAAATCACATCCCTCCCCAGCAATTCCACCCTTCAACTCATCATCCTCATCCCCGCTCGGCACCGCCAACTCAACCCGGTCGCAGCCCAAACACCGGATCAACCGGCACGTGAACAGCCTCTCTGCGATGCGATCCCTCCTCAGCCTGAACTCTTTTGGGCAATCTGAGGCCGCCACAATGATCGCGCGGTCGATGATATCGAATATATCGCAATTCGCGGTCCTAAAGTAATGCCTCCAATAATCCAGAGAGTCGGACTTCATGGCCATGGCTCAAAATCAAGCCAAGAATCGAAGGAACGGTTTCAGGTCAGTAATCCGGAAGCTCAGACGTCCTCAGGGATCATCAAGAACCGACTTTCATGCGATTCCGCAGCAGCCCAGACACGACTTTGGGGGAGCAGCTTTGAATTTTTTGTTCTTTCTCCCCAGTTCCACCAAACAATCGGGTAAAAGAATACTAACGTAGTATAGAAGCAGACGCTGGACCCAGGAAATCCCAAAGAGCTGTTCCCTTCCGACGATTAGACGAATACCCAACAATCCCAAATCCAGGCAATCGATCGGGAAGGGGAAAAAGATCAACGCCCCGCGATTGGCTAAATTATTCCACGTCCAGTCCAAAAAATTGACTTTTTCCCAATGCCGAGGTTATTGCCGATGAGAAAAGAACGGATACGTCAGATGGGTAATCGATAAAGCGGCCGGCGACGATCGGAAATCCAAGAATTTCAACAATCAATATCCGACGAGACCCAAGACAAGAGCGGGCAACCCAAAAAAAAAAGAACAAGAAAAGGGCAGATGCGAGTTCTTGGATTTCGACAAGATTAAAACCCAGAAAGCAAATGCGACTTTTTCTTCCCCCCGGGAATCTTCCTCCGGGCAAGAGGCTCGGCGACGGCGAGTGAAAACCGAACACTGGGAAGAGGAGAGAGAAGGGATCGATGAGAGAGAGAAAGAGAGAGACGACAACGACGATCGGAGGTTTTCCGGTTTTCCGGTCTTTCTATCTCCTTCCCCCGTTCCCCGTTCGGTCCGACGCAAGCAAAAGGCCAAAAGGGAAAAATGGAAAATCGGAAACGAAAATTGCCCCAGGATGCTGCTAAAAGTAAAGGCCAATAAGATTTCCAGTTTCCCCCTCCGGCCCTTTGCCTTCCCTCACCTCAAAGATCACCGTTGCTGGGAAAGGGAAGAGAAATTTCTCGTGGGGTTTTTCTATGGAGATAAAAATTGAATTTTCTTTTCTCCCTTTGTCGTTTAGTGGCGCGGCTCGACCGGTCGCCATGTTCGCAAATTTTCAACCGAGCTAAAAAAATCCAAATACACGTATACACATATATGTGTATAGAGAACAAGAAGAAAATGGCATAGAGCAGCACCAGAACAAATACCTGTCGAGCAACGGTTAATTCAATGATCGCAATAACAAGGGTTAATAGGTAACATATGTAACGTCTTTACCTCAAAAGATCTACGAAAGCAGATAGAGTAAGTCAAATCTCGATTGCCCTGAAATGGCGCGCAACGATTGTGAATAAATGCGATTATCGCTGGATTAGCACGAATTATATATTTGTCATTTTTCTTTTAATAGTACGTGAGGTCAAGGTAAACAGGTAATCGAAAGCATTGAGTGACTTGACTATTTCCATAGATTCGGAATAAGGATTTGCAAAATGCCTGAACAAGAAATGCCATCTATTTTGTTTGATTCGCAATCGATATTTCCTTATTAAGTGTGATCAGCAAGAGCTCCGAATGCCCTAATTACCAAAAATGATCACAATAATTAAATGACTTCATTGATTTTGTGTATTTCGGCGAGATAAATAACTTTATTTGGACAAATGTTCACTTTTGACGCCGTTTGGGACAGATGTAATTAATGAGACAATCTCATGGAATTAGAGATATCTGGTCATAATTGAGCAGAAGGGGGGACAGAATTGAGTGGTGCGTGTTAGGTACATGGGGCTGAGTCGAGTAGGAGGGAGATTTTGGTAATAAAAACTCCCTCTTTATTCCTGGCCTTTTCATTTTTTATTTTTATTTTTTAAAATATCATATTTTTTTTTCCTTACCGTCATTGCATTTGACAATGACGAAAAACCCAAAAAAAAAAAAGGAAAATGAAAAATAAATTTGAAAAAAAAAAAAAGGAATGAGGAGAATTCAAGGAGGGAACCAAAGAGTGGGGTCCCCCTCCTGTCTGTAACGGACGAGGACCTCCGCGTCTCGGGCCGTGACGGGGTGATGGGGAGAGAGAGAGAGATATAGGGACGGGGCGGTGAGGCAGTGGGACGGGGAGGGACCACACGTGCGCAGTTGCGTGTGGCGCATGAGGCGTCGGATGTGCTCCACGTGGTGAGGAGCAGCGTACTCCCATGCTGGTCGGCTGGTTTGTGTGGGGACCACATATTCCCTTCCCTAATTCGTGATTCCTCCCGAGTAGCCATTTCCCTGTCCCTACCCTGGGAATGTTTTTTTTTTTTTTTGGGCACAAATTCGATGGAGGAGAATATAGAAAAGTGGATTTGGCAAGATTTTCCTTTGCTATGTATATTTTGGCAGGAATTTGATCGAGCCCTATCGACGCCCCAAAAAGGCCCGCTTTGATGTCGAAGAGCTAAAGTTAGAGAGATTCGATGCCATCAATCGTACATTGATTATGTCTTTGAATATGATATAAATTCAAGTTGATATTGATATAAAGTGCTGAGGTTGTAAAGACAAAGATAGAAGTAAATGATATGTTGTTCGGCATATCCGATTATTTACCGATTGATATAGCGTGTCGGGCTTTTATATGTAAAGGAGTATATAGTATGATGACTAGCATATGCGATTTATCTTTACTATGAATGCAATCAATGATCGGACACCAACATTGATATCGAGAGGCTAATAGAATTAAGCTGACAAGACAACGGCGGTTTAATGATGGAGTCAATGTTAGTCCAAGTCAGAAAAATTGTAATTAGCTCATGAGGTTGAGTCAAAATCGGATTGATTGTGAGGTAAAAATAGCGGGAACGGGTATGTGATTTTATTTTCTTAGGTGGAAATAGTTATTAAAAATGTCGATTGACGGGTACAGTGTCAAGGTTGAGCTCGTTAGATAAGAGAAATCATCGCCATCAAACACATGAAACCAAAATCTGATCTCCATGAGCGTAAATCGTTTGATCATACAAGGAGAGCATCTTAAAGAGGAAAAGACACAAACAAGTAAAAAGAGCAAGGTTCACTTTTGTCAAAACACTTTTTCTTCCTTCCAATTCATTTCCAGCCATTTTTCAGCAATATATTTCCATTCATTGCAGTTGTTAAATTTCCTTTTGTGGATCACGCTCTTGCTCTTATTCTATCGGAAAGCTTTGCGTTGTCGTCCGTGGATTCGTTTCATCGGTCTTAGAACCCAATCATCAAGGTTCTACATCCTTTGTCAATGCTCAATTTTATGTCAATTTGAAACGCAAGAGCTCTGAAGTTTGACCGCATTCACCGATCAGTCAAAGTGCGATAATTTCCATTGTCAAGTCGACGATTCGAGCAGCGTGATTTTCAAGAGAAAAAATTCCCAGTAAAAACAAACTTTCTAAGCTTCTATTTTTTCACCTGATTAATCCTAATTAGTGTAAATGGGATAACAAGTTATAGGAGGCATCGATGTTCGGTTCGGTTCAATTCTCGATAACCCTTTGCCTCTATATTTTGATTCGATAAAAAGCTTAAATATTGATTTTAGTAGATCTTTGGTTGATACGTAGCTCGGCGAGTGTATGGACACCGGCCGTGTGATTAGATTCTGTTTTTAACACTTTGATCATGAAGCTGATTAGTGTCATACGATGCTAGGAGATGCAGAAGCATCTCTTCCGTATTAAAACGAGGTTGCGAAGATATGGCCAATTTATCTTTACGATCAAGTAGTACTTATGTTCGATCGAGCACTGATTCGGTCCACGATCATGCAGTCAGTGCTTTGATTTCGTGCTCTAAAAAGGAGCACTAGAATGAGAAGAGATGAGGATGAACGAATTCTGTCACTTTCCATCCCCAAGTGGAGAGTAATATAGCAAAAGGGATCTACAATTTACGGTGGGGTAAGATTTAAAAGGTGGTTGAAGCAATTTAATATCAAATCACGCATTCATTTAAAGGAAAATGAACCAAATGTTTCATAAACTTTAATCTAATGTGTAATATGATCATTGATTGAACTTTTAATTTGTTTAATGTAATTCATAAACTTTAGTCCAATGTATAATGCCACCTTGAACTTTCAATTCGTTCAATGTCAAATCATTTAATATTTTCATATAGTCGAGGGATTGATTTTAATAAGTATCAAAAGTCTAGGAATCATATTAAACAAATTGAAAATTCGACGACAATATTACACATTGGGTTAAGGTTTCACGAGCCACACTGAATAAATTAAAAGTGCAAATATCACGTTACATATTGAGCTAACGTTTATGGACTATTTGTGTCATCATCCTTTATTTAATAATTTAAATTTTCAGATTAATTGATGGCGCTTCCATGGGATTTTCATGCCCCCTCTCGCCTAGCTCTTTTAGGACGTTTATATATACACATACATGCACATACGTAAACGAGGAATAAAAGCATATAAAACTGAGAACCTTCAAATGCATCGAAATACATGCACGTAGATTGCATGAGTAAAAAATGAAAATATACACACACGAAAAAAGAAAAACGGAGCACTGACCTGCCGGGCAAAGTGTTTTACAAGGGAAAGGAGAGTTGGAGAAAATTAATGTATGCTTTCTCGTGCAAGGCTAGTTGGTGAGACTAGGTTCAACTACCTCATTCAATTTGGGGGGCGTCGAAATTTGAGATGGCAAAATCAAAATTCTCCAACGAATCCGATGTATTTGTAAATTGTAATGAAATTGACCGACGTGGTAAACAAACTATCGACTCGGAAGGGTGGCGTGTGCAAGTACGTCATAGACATTTTTGTGAGGAAATTGTCTTGGATTATTTTTCGAGCTTGTTGTTTATATTTTTTTACTCGAGAGATTGCGTAATTTCTTTCTCACTCATCAAATTAAGTCAACTTTTTTTTCAGTTTTTTAAGTCATTTCAGTTAATGCGTTTGGGATTATTAAAAAATAAAAAAAATCTAGTCTCGTTAAGTGGTGAATTAGTGACTTTTTTGTGTGTGGTCTTCTCACATGGGACTAACTTGGATCGGACACCACCATAAATTCTGCGGCCGGAGCCTAACAGATTTAATAGGGCAGGATCATAAAGAGAGAGCTAAAGTCCAGGTCAAAGTCAATCAATATTTGTAATTGAATCATTTTTACTTAAAGCATAAGTCAAACCATATCAATTTTTTAATGTGCAGTTTCACCTAACATCCTTTACAAGCGCTTGGAGAACTCGCTAGTAGATGGCAATTAAGCGAGGTACATGAAATAACGATGACTGTATAATCAAAAAAAGGAAAATAAGCATGGCATGTTGAATATTTAAATCAAAAACCTAAATTGGGTAATGGAAGGAGTAAAGGTTTTACAACACTATATGGTCAGTCATTCAGAGCCAAACAATTGGAATGGACTACACATAATGGCAATGCATACCAGTAATCTCTTTAATAAATTAAATTGGAGTAAGCACATCTAGTAACGCATTGACACTAAAATGTAAGATGTTTACGAGAAACATCAACGGAACACGAAAGCTAATAGAGAGTGATGGGAATAACGAGTGGGACAAAATCGAGAGAGAGTGTTATGATCAGAATTATTGACCTAGATAAAAATAAAAAATAAAAAATAAAATCCTAAAATTTTAAAACGGTAACAAACGAGTCGACGAAATATTTGTAGCAGAATACTACATAAATCCATTGAAATGGGAGAAGTCATGTGTAGGAGATGCATGTGACCAGACAAAGGATTTCCTATTCTGAAGAACTCCCTAGAGAAGGTGACAGAAAAGACAGATTCCCCAATTTAGTATTATATTCGGTAACATAGCAATCATAGTAATTTAAGATAATGATGTTCATACTTGCATGTCTATATGTTGCATGTGCCCTCGTCTAACTTAATGCTCCCTCATTTACACGTGTCATTCTTTTCTTTTTTTTCTCCGGTACCAAGAAACAATTGCGATTCTTGCACCACTTGCCATGCGCGAACGATGGGAAACGAAGCGGAATATGCCGGAAAGAAGGCATTTCCATTTGCGAGAAAGAAGTGGACAACAAAATCTCAATCGGACCCCATCCTTGGATTTTGACCGAACGACGAGGGCGTTTTTACGCTCTTCGGGAATCGATGATGGCTGGTTCGGTTCCTGTCTTAGAAGACTCGGATGTAAGGGAAGGGTCATGGTGGTGGATTGTCTAGTCGTTGTTCTAGTTCCTTTTCAAATGATCGGTTAATTACGGTCGTACCTTTGACTTAAAAAAAAAAAAAAAAAAAGAGGATCGATTTGAGAAAATGCTAAATCTACCTTCATAATCAAACATTATTTAGAGAAAATTATCCAAAAAAACTTAATTTATCATACAACAATCAATTCGGTCCTCAATCTTTCACTTGTGTTTATTTAATTATAGACCTTTCGAATTTATCAATTTAGCATAAACTTTTTAATTATGTCAATTTAATTTTAAACATTTTTATAATTTGTTAATCTAGTTCTAAATTTTTTAACATTGCCAATTTAGTCCTAATTGGCTAGAAATTATTAATGTGAGAGTCTAGTCATTGCCAATTATGCTACATGGTATGGTTGATGTGGCCAATTTTTGCATTTATTTATTTATTTATCTTTCATTTATCTTATATTTCCCTCCATCGATCTTAGTCGAGGGCCACCCTCGTTGACCTCGGGCGAGGGATGCCCGAGGCTTGTGCTTGTCATAGCGAGGGCCACCTTTGTCAACCTCAGGTGAGGGTTGAGGCCAGTGACCTCCTTGTTGATGGTAAAAGAGGAAAAAATAAAATAAAAATTAGAAATTGCAAAAATGATCAATATTAACACCAATTGTATCATGTTGTCAATGCTTTTTGAATAAAATTCATCAAAGGAACTAATTAACAAATCATAAAAAAGTTCAAGATAAAATTAGCACATCTTTAAAAGTTTTCTGATCAAATTGATAAGTTATCAAAATATTTAAAATATTTAAAATATTTAAATTGATACAATTGAAATGTTTTAAACTGATTTAATGATTGTACGATAGGTTTTCGATATTTTATACAATTTTTTCTACATTAATTTTTAACAATGTTTTGTCATCTTTAGGTTACTTAATGCACGAACCATCCAATCATCGTCTTGTGAGTTCGTGGCCACAGATGAATCAGCCATCGCGCATGCAAACTCTATCCGCGTTTTTCACGTGGCCGTTCTCACAACCCGTGACCAGGAAACAGAAAAAACGGTGTTCGTGTAACTTTCGTACTGAACCTCGGGGATGACGAAACCCGCTTCCGGACGATGAGTCTCGTCCGCGAAACACGTCGTTCCGATCTGACACGTACGTACTCAATTGGACTCGTCATCTCCGCCGAAAAATTAAAATCAGCACGAGCTTTTTACGGGACGAGTGAGAGGGAAAAAAGAAAACTTCACAACATTGCACAGCTAACGTGTTTTCGACTTTTCTTCTCGGACGGCTCGCTTCGGGGCCCTTCGATTGGGAGATGTTTTCGGGAACGGGGCCGGAATCGTTCTAAACGTGTATCACAATGGTCCTGTCTATGCCACTCGCGAAATGCGTCTGAAACATGGCGATTAATTAAAGGACGTGATTTGGACAGCCCGGAATGATTAGCTTGGAGGATTGACGTTCGATATCATGGGTTAGGTATAGTGTAAATTATTTTACGTTAGGTTAATGATATTCTACATTTGTACTCTTAATTTATAAGGAGAAAAAAATATAATAAATGACATTAAACTGGAGGCTTCCGTTGAGTGATGTGACCAAATCTTCTTATATATTATGCAAATTCAATGAGTTATGCCCAACCGTACTTGATCCGTGATTCATATTTAGTAGTTTTTATCCCTAAATGGTTGCGTTTCAAGAATGGACAATTTCATTTTTAATTTGGGTTCAAAGTAATCGGTTGATTGACCTATTACTATCCTTCCCTTTTTTTTGGCTTTATTTTCCAAAACCTATTTATAATCTATAATTTGATATTAAGTGACTCGCATATGATTCATCTAAACGAAAGTGAGTTAACACACATGCATCTGCGACCAATTTTAACAACTCTGAGGTCCCTAGGGCTCCGGTACACTTTCTCGCGCAGTGCCAAAGAACCATAGCCGAGTTACGAGGGTTGCAACCTGGCAGTGTGGAACGAAGGTGCTGTGAAGCGCAAGCAATGACGTGAAATGCTTTACGGGCGAGCTGATTGAAATCTAATATATAATATAAAGTTCGATGTGATGGAAACCGCCAACCGTGGTGGGTAGCAATTAAGCTGACCAACCCCTCCTCATTTGATGGGTAGACGTCCCTGTTTATCCCTTGGAAATCAAGGGACAGATTCAGCGCCGCGTAATCCCAATCAGATTTTACCTTAATTACAAGCAACGCTGACAGGTTCGACTTCCTCTTTCGTGTGGCACTGTCGGCGGTCTCCATCCCGCCGTAGCGTTCGCGGAATTTCGCGCCTATTTTTATGTCCCGGGAGGACAAGACCTTTTAAACTTTTCCTTAAATGGGGGCGAGAGCATGTGATTTGATCGCGTCGATTTCGAAGTAGCCGTGCTCGCGTCTCTTCGAGTTTTGGACTTACGGGGTTGAGCACGCAGCCGGCCGCCTGTTTTGAATTCTTGAGATTTTTATCAAATGATGGTATTTCATGAATTTTGTATGTAAATAGTTACACCCACATGCACATCTTATGTCAACGGAAATGTATTTCGGCGACGTCCCCGCTAGAAGAAGTCCCTCATAATTAAAAAAATTCGCCGTCCTCGAAGTCAAGGAAAGCTAAGTCTTCTCCAAGTTCAATCCAAAAGGAAATTGATAAATTCCTGGTCAAATAAATATAAACCAAGACCCCTCTTTGAAATTTTCAGGACAATCTTTCTTGTTTTGTCTTTGTTCATATTTGTAACCAGTGTTTATAAATTCTAAAGATGTATCGGTACGACGTTACGTTGTGCACATATGGCTCGCGACATTCACGACGATCCTGATTGCTATCTGCTTGCGATTTTGCTCTAATGTATTGATTAAGCCCAAATCAAGACTTGAAACAGTTAGGACAAAATTTGTAATATTTTTGTTTTTAGGAATAATTTGTGTCTAGAAATAGGTTTTTTTATTTTGTTTTTATTCCCTAAACTAATTTACGAGTAGAAAATTACATTTGATATGATCCTAAAATTTTTATTCTCCAAACAAAAAAAAAGAACAAAAAAGCATGTAGTACGACCTTCAAAATTTTTTTTGACAAGGAATTTGTTATTTTTTAATAATTTTCTAAGATTTTCTATTTTTTAATTTCTATTTTTCCTCATTTCTTCTTCCTCCTCACGACAAATGACATCGTTTTGAAAATTAATCCCTGCAATAATATTTTTTACTTCTTAATAGAATTTTTTTTTTTAGTTCTTGTTTGCGTTCTAAATATATATTTGTTAGCTATTTTTCTATTGTGGGAAATAGAAAAATTAATTGACGTAGTTAAATGGATTTTTTTTTTGGGACAGAAAATAATAGAATAATAGACATCAATCGGCCGTATTCTGACATTTTCTCTTAACTAAACCAATGTCATCATTTTTGGAATTTTTCCAAATGCAATGAAGCGAACTTATTCATCTTCATCAATTCCGGATTAAAAAAGAGAAGTCAAAGTCCATCTCTTCAAGATAGAAGAAAAGAAAAGGGTCGACCACCGTGTTTAGCCTTGCTGGGTCGAACATGTGATATCGCCGCCAAACCCCTATCGGATTTAGCTTAATTGCAAGCAAAACCGAGAGATTCAAGGCGCGCATGACAATCATTCTGTTTCAGAAATAGTTTAGGAACAAAAAAAAAAAAATTCTATTTTTATTTTTAGAAATTTTCTAAGTAAAAATAATCATTTGATAACGACACAAAATTTCTTCATTTCAGACGATGGTGGACTAGCGGATAGCGGTGATAGACGGTGGTGGCTGCGGCGACGGCGGAGGCAGCGGCCGGCGGGCGGGCGGCGACCGATGGACGGTGGTCAGTAGCAACGGATGAAGGACCGGTTGATGAACGATGAGAAAATTTTTTATTTCTCATTTATGTTCCAGAAATAGAGAAGTAAAAATTCAACTTTTGATTTCTATTCCAAACCTAATAGAAATCTATTCCAAAAATAGAAAAACGGAATAAGTTTATCAAATAGATTTCTATTCCAGAAACAAGTTTGGAATATAATTTTTTTTTTTAAAGAAATAGGCAGTTGTCATGCACCTCATCAATGTTCTTTTTCATATACATTGATGGGGATCTCTATCCCGTTGTCACGTGCCTATAATTTTGCACCATTTTTAAGTCCTTGGAGGACAAGACCTTTCTCATTTTTCTATAGATGGGGGAGAGAACACATGATTATTAGATCACATTGATTTCGAAGTAGTCATGCTCATTTGTCTTGTTAAGTTTTGGACTTACTTATGGTTGAGCACACAATCAGCCGCCAATTTTGAAATCTTGAGTTTCTAGTAAAGGACTTTTATCATGGTATCGTTGATGACATGATATTGCTTAAATTTTGTATGTAAATGAGTATAACGACATGTGTATCTTTTGTCGACGGATATGTATTTCCAAAAATCATAATAATGATGTCAGAAACACGTACTTTTTTGCTATGGTACAACTCCGTAGCCTGAACTTTATATATTTCAGCGATCTACTTACAAGAAGAAGTCCCTCATATTTAAAAACTCACCTTCCACGAAATCAAGGAACGCCGAGTCTCCCCAAAGTTCAGTCCAAAAGGGAATTGAAAAATTCCCAGTCAACTAAATCTAAACGAGATTCCTTATTGAAATTTTCACGACAATCTTTCTAGTGTTGTCTTGTTCATATTCGTAATTAGTGTTTATAAATTCTAAAAATGAATTGCTACGTCGTGACGTCATGCACGTACAGCTCACCGTATTTACGGCGATCCCGATCACTGCTTGTATGTGCTTTTGCTCTGATGTAGCGATTGAGCCCAATTCAAGGATCGAGAGAGTGAGACATTGACCGGCCGGCGGCTTCGACATCTTCGCTTCCCCGAACCATTGTCATTTTTTTGGCAATTTTTTTTTTTCCGAATCCAATGAATCGAACTCGTCAATCTTAATAAATTCCGGATTAAAAAAAAATATTATTCCTTAGACATTTATAGGTGGGTCACTTAATACACCGACAAAGTCAAACTCCATCTCTTTATAGAAAAAAGAAAAAGTCAACCGCCGCGTTTAGCCTAGCTGGGTCAAACATGGGATATCGCCGGTCAATCCTCGAAGTTCAGCTTGACTCTGTTTCGAGAAACCGCGGGCGAAATAAAATACCGGAAAAACGGGTAATTGACACGTGCGCGGGCACGCATCTAATAAGAACGAAGAAATTTACGAGGAGGGTAATTGGAAAAAATTGTGGTGGGAGGATAGGGATAGGGGTGGGGACCATCGCCGAAAAATTCATTCGTCAATACGAAAAATAATACTGCCAGAAAATTTATAGAATCATAAAACAAGATTTATTCATGAAAATGGTTAATTTATCGGGGGCGGTCATGGTCAACCGTCCTATGCCAAGGGGAGATAGCATAGCCCATACATCAACGATTTGTCCGTCGGCAGCTTGCTTATCATTTTGAGTTAAGTAATTTTCATATTCAAATTGGAATAAATGTACGGAGTTTTCAAAGATTAATTGCTAATTACAGATCGTGCGAAAGGGATTGGTATTTTTAGAAGCAATCGCGTGTGTTGACGATTCTTTCTGCATCTGGTCAACCATTACAGCCCATCATACTTAACTTAATGCCTGTAATACTTATATTTACAACAATGAATATTTAATTTCTTTTTTTATTTCCATTATTTTAATTTACTTTAATATAATTTAATCATGTTGACAGAGTGCAGGCCAAGGCAAACTCTGCCGACCTATTAAGTGCTGAGCGAGTGGGCCTCACTTGATGAGATTTAGGACATGGGCCGGGCCGGGCCTTTCTAGAAATTGTTTGCATCCAAGCTGTTTTTTAGTTTCGATTCTATCACCATCTCTAAAATTTTTCTTCCGAACCAAGTAATCTCCTTGTTGTCCCGAAAGAGGAGGCCATCCGCCCCCAGTAGACCTGGCTTGCCATGGAGCACCCGCTTCCACTGGCATCCACTTACACCGGTGACCGGCATCGACTTACACCGGCGAAGCAATGGCGGCGGGACCAAGGAAAATAGTCACGTTCAAGACATGTGGCTCATTTTTAAGGCAATTTGCGTGATGTAAAAAAGACACAGATCGTTCTAAACCCTGTTGGCTAAAAATCATGGGGTTGCCTTTTTGAGAGTTAGTGCGATCAAGCTCATGAATGGATAATGCCCGACATGTCGCTTTTGCTTTGGACGAAATATAATGTATATTATAGCCGATTAAGTGGGTTTCACGAGCTATAAGCTTGCTGGATTACAGATTTTTCAAAGGGCCCACTTTCGAAATCATTGCTGCTGAGGCGAAATTTTCGTGTCCATAGTCCCCACAAGTCGAGTTCTTTGACTTAGCTACTAGATTTATCCGAGGGTTCACTTTCCATGTCGAGCGAAAAATTCAAATAAAAGCCCATATTGGGATGGTTTTCTCAAGAAAGGAACCAGAATAGATTCTGTAAAATAAGCACCCCAAATGACCAAGTTAGTCTCAGATAAAGATCTGAATTCATCGGTTGGCTTATTTCTGTTAGGATACATGTGTGGATTATGTTAGAGAAGTATTACATTGGAGAATTAATGTGCCGCAAAGCATTTGATATATCATAGTTAGTTCATAATTCATTGTTTTAAGTTTTCGAGTGAATATTTCTTTAATTGAACATATTGACGGGCTCAAATTTGGGTTTTCTCTTGGCCTTCTCCTAGGTAAAGGGATTGGGCTTTTACTATGCACTTTTAACAATTCCGGCGGGTTAGAGTAGGGGCAATTTTGTTCAGAATTTTCTCATTGACCTAAATCGAAACAAAATTTTTGTGTCGGCCAACTGAAATGTAGCCAAAACAATAGAAACCAAAACGCCCCGAATTGAATTAATCGAAGCTGTGTGGGTGCACACTGAGTTGCGGGATTTCTTGGTGTGTTCATCATTTTGGTTAAGAAAATTATATGTGCATGACAGAGAGAGAGAAAGCCGTCTCTCCCACTTGCAAAGAATGTGCTCGATTCTTTGATAGTGGCGACAGTCGGCAATGAACCTATCGCCGTCTTCCAATCCTAGGCCCAACGGAAGATAAACGTGTCGGTAGGTGTGAAAAGTTTGCTGGCAGGAAGGGGAAAGTTACCCTGTCAATGTCTTCTCCCTGTAGAAGATGTTGCTTCTTGCGTCTTTCCTTTCTCCAAATGTCTCATCGTCTCGCGAGTTCGATTGCCTAGCTTTGCATGTGAAAGATGGAATGCAGGATCGAGTGGGTCAAGCTCCATTCGTTTTCTTGCCATTTCTTAGTCCAAAGCTGAGGGTAGAATTCAAATTTGAGACATGATAATATTTTTTAAGGAATTATTTACTTTACAATATTCATAATGATTACTGGCAAGAGTTCTCCAAGATATAACAAAGTCTCAAAATAAGAATACTAGATAGCAATTTTAGTATTTTTTTAAAAATTCTAAAGAAAATGAAATGATTGGAATATAATAACGTATATATTAAGTTAAAAGTACTAAATAGAAATCTTGAATACATAATAGCAAATAAATATGTTTACATGGCTACAGACTTTCACAGGTTAAGAAGGTATATATGAACAAACACATCCTTTCAAAAGCTGTAAGAGCATCTGATAACCATTAAGCTAATGTATTAATATTCGGAATTAAATAATTAAAAAAATCAACACTCTACTGTGAATATTACTATTAAAATAGTGCGACTGTTCATACAGTTATTTTTTTTAAAATTTTATTATTTTGACATAATGGTTATTAGGCACTTTTATAACCTTTCGAAGGTTGGGTGTTGAAGAAAATTGTGGTGGCCCAAACACTATACATCTCCACAGGTTAAGGTCTTGCTTTTTTTTCTTCATCTTCTTCACGTATTGGTATTGTTTCCAATAGTGATCACTACCATGTAATCCTTCCTTTAATAATTAGGATTTTTTAAAATTATTTTCTATGAATAATAATGGTCATTATTTGTTCCTAGATTAAAAAATGATTAGGTTTTTTCTTGAATTGTTATCAGGAAATAACTGTGTTAATTTCGTTATTTCTAACTTGTTTACATTTCCAGCCAAAAAAAAAAAATTGTTTATTAGGGTAGGACCAAAATGTGTCATACAATAACAAAATAGACAAAATATACGATACATATTGTCTAATTAAAATAGTGCAAAACTGACACTCATTATTTGGCGGAAACGAACATGGCCTTTCATTAAGGAACATTTAAAATAACAAAAAATAAGCTAAGTGATTTTATTTGTTACAAAAAATAGAAAAATAAATTAATCCAGATGGTACCTAAGTGGTCACGATGGTACCGAAGTAGTCACCTTTTTACTTAGGGACTAATTATATAACTGGATTGGCTTCATATTTAATAGAACTAGAATTTACTAGGATTATGTTATTTTTATGGTATTATGTAGTTAATTTCGAGTAGGACATCTTCTCTTGATTTACAAGTTTTGGTTTCAAAACAGTATTGCTTTTACCTAGATTAAGATTTTGGTTTTATTGTTACTAATATGAATCTCGTATTTTGCAGAAGTTATCTTTACCTTTGCAAGGAAGTTAATGGAATTCTAGTTTGATAGCTATAATATCCGCGAGCCAGTTGCACCTTATTGAAAAAAAAAATAAAAAATAGATGCTCTCTTTGTTTTCTCTGTCCCTTTCAGTGGAATCGCAGGGTCGGTAAATGATCCAGAAAGTGCTGCATCTCCCCATGTCATCTCTCTCACTCAGACGGAGACTAAAGGCTTGAGAAACATCGACGGCGTGGAGGTAAAAATAGAGCTTTGTACACGGGGAATTTAATTGACAGAGACGAAAGGTGAGTGAATTATTGTGTTTTGCAAAGTGTATTTATTGTTTTGTGTTCATCGACCGGCAAAATCATTGATTGTTTATTCAATCTGGTGTGGTTGACAGACTAATCAGGACTTTATGAAACTGGGATAATTCCCGAAGAAATCGAGAGCAGAAATGTTAGTGATTATTCACACTAATGTCTCTTGGCTCTATGTACTTGAGACTTGGTCTGGGATATGCTGCCCAAGCCTTTTCTGGCACACGTTCCTGCGCATCACACGTCTGATCTGATCAATGCGATACCTAAAAAGCCATGGGAAGGAACTCCGTATAATGTCAGCTTCCTGAACTACTTCTTACCGGACTGCAATGCACTCAAGATGGACCCGCTAATCGCGTTTAAGATATCGCGTGGCTTTGTTACCATACACCACAATCCACTGTGATCCTAGCCCACACAAAGCCTATGGATGTTATCATCTAATTTCAGGACACATTCACACAGCATACCATCGTTTCTTGCCCAATGCATATCAAACTCCGGGTTTCATAATAGTTACTCCGGCAGGGATGGGAGAACAAGCGGTCCACCTGTGTTATAGTTGCTACTTAAGCTAGTTATGAGCTTTCCTTCTCATCAGTCATCAGTCATCTCTAACTGCGTTTGATAGTCCGGATTTGAGTCCGGATAGGATAATTTGTTATCCTATCCGATGTTTGGGAATGTCCACCGGATCGGACAAACCTGGATATATCCGGATAAAACGCCTGATAAAAAATCTGGGGGTGGGGGTGGGATAAGCCCGGATTGGATAAGCTTTTTTTTTTTTAAGGAAATGAAGAACTTAACAAAAAGAGAAGATATCACTTGCCATTTTCAATGGTGGCCACTGCGGAGATGGCCACAATTCCTAGATCTAAGGTTTTTCCATGGCCTTTAATTAATTGAATTTTCTATTTTTTAATTTTATAATTTAAATGAATATCATATTTATTTTTTCATCTTATCCTGAAGTACACCAAACACTTAATAGGATTAGATATGTCCGCTTTTATTATCCAAAGGATTTAATATCCTATTTTATCATATCATATCCTGATTATTATCCGGATGACCAAACGTAGTAAGTGGATTGTTGGTAGCGGCAACAAGTCGGAACGAAAGCAGTGATATTCCTATCTGCCATTAACTACAATTGGTGAAATTTAATAATCATCAAATCAACAACCAATCGAAAATACCTACTTACTCCTATAACCTATATCTTTCTATCAATGATCTCATTAGAAGGTTCAATGCTTGGAAACATTACTAAGTCAAAACATTTTTACTGCTTGAGAACTGAAAAACTACGGGCAAAAAAAGAGTTGTTGTCCCTCTGTCTTGATTTCTATTATGAATGAAACTAAAATATTCTGAGGATATGCGCATTGTTACTAATATATATGCTACAGCCTACAGAAAGCACCATAAGAGAAGCAAACATTTGATTTTGGAAGAAGCCAAGAAACACGAATTGGAAATATGATGAGTTTGATGTTCCTGCTAATCAAATCGGATGCAATCAAATTATGTTTTTCCATGGCAGACTCGGACAAAAGCCCTTCTGGCAATGGCCTCCCTCCCAGAAACGAGCTGAACAACACTAGCGATCTTGCTGGCTGCGAAAATGGCGCTTCATGAGACGCCCCTTTGATTGTTGCATATGACCATATATCTCCATACACTGGCGTCCACCCAGCAACTTGTGAAAAATTAAGAGAAGGGCCTCAGTTTCGTCAATTACCTATTAAAATCAAGGAGCAGACTGATGTTTATGAAAGTTATTTAGTGAGCCGACCTGTCTTTCCTCAAAGCAGACTCTGAAAAGCACAGTTGTGTTCAGTCCAAATTGCTTTGCTAAGTTGTTCACAAGAGTCCTCGTTCCGATTAATGGAACAACAGAATTTTGATCCCCGCTGTCGATATTTTTTAACGAAAAATCAAACCAACGTCATTGTTGTTCCTTATGCAAAAGGAAGTGATATACCAAGTCTAAAGAATGCTCTATTGTTTGCTTACCTGTAAACTAAAATGCGGATTCCTGACTTCATTAATTCCCCCAAAATCGAAACGGTGGATATCCCCAGATTTTGCATATCATATTTGGGAACCCTGTAGCACACAAGAACTATGAGGGAATTCAGACAAAGAAGCATGTCATTTAAGGAAGAACCCAAGTCAAAGAACGAAAGGATTAAGGACTAGTCAATTGAAAGTTCTGAAGGAACCACGTCATAAATGGACTTTTGGATCATCTAAGTCATTTAAATCAATTATTTTGGCAACGCAACATGGTTACGGAGAATCTTGTCTGGAAATCGGGAAAGGTGGATATACTCCGACAAGACTCATCAAGATTAGTGACTGTGTCATTTAGCTATGGACTTGTGCCTCTAGAAAATAAAGCTCCCAATGAGTCAAGTCGATCATTACTCGCTGCAAACTGTCCACGAAGAGATTCCAACGAGCCGAGCATGCAGAGCCTCCTGCACTTCTTTCCTGTTCAAGTACTTGAGGGTTTCGTCTTCTACACATACATCTATGTTCTCTGTTTCTTGCTGGAAGCAGCATAATCACAAAAATTTAGAAGGCTGTGAAGGGGGAAAATAATAAAGTCCATCAGAATGGATGAAGAGGCTCACTAGTTTGTTCAAAACCGAGCACTGTGAAGAAACTGTCTACAAGCAAACATCAAGACTGACACCGTACGCGTCAATGAATCTGCTTATTTCCCTTGATGCTTCGCTGGCAACACGAGAGCAGACAGGGGTTAGGGGGCCGCTTTGTGCTTGTCTGCGAATTTGAGATTATTACATACTGTGTTGAAACTTTCGTAGGTTGCGTCTGATACCAATCCATGAGACCATAAAAACTCCTCCCGTGAGTTGAAATCGGTGCTGAACTCCAGAAGTGGATTCCCTATCTCATGCAAGCATAAGATTCGTTCATCTCAGTCAGTAATAATCTAATGAACGGGAGATGCTGATTGAAGTTTGCGGATTTTTCTGTCAAACTCACGGCAATTCCCTTCAAATTGAACAACTTGGACTGCACGATGAGCATTGCAAGTTGTGGAACATAGCAACCTGGAATGAGTGAAATTAGATAGAAGTTAAACTTCTGCAGTAACTTCTGATTCACTCAACCACGCAAATTGGTGTTCACTAAGGGCCTTTGTGTTCTTTTTTTGTTATCCGGAACACAATTTCTGTTCTTTTGTTTCAAGGAACAGAAAAAGAATAGAATCGCATTTGTTTACACTTTTGTTCCCGGGAACAAAAAAATAGATTTTTTTTTTTTATTTTTTTTTTATTTCCGGGAACAAAAACAAGAAATAAGATACATTTGTTTCTTGTTCCTGGAAAACACTTTCGAGAAATAATTTTTTTCTCTTCTATTTTTTCCTTCTCTTTCTTTTCTTCTTCTTGGCGACTGGTCGTCGAGGGCCGGCAACCTTGCTGGAACGTCGCTGTGGCTGGGCAAGGCCACCGGCCCTCGTTGGCCGGTCGCCGGCCATGGCTAAAGCCAACGACTGGCCAAAAGGAAGAACAAAGAAAAAAGAAAAAAAGGAAAAATTAAAAATTAAAAAATTAAAAAAAATTAAAAGAACAAAAAAATTATATAAGTTTATCAAATGCGTTTTTCTGTTTAAAAATTGTTCTCCGAAATAGAAATATATTTTTTTTATTTCTGTTCCCTCAAACAATTTTTGGATAGAAACGTTATCAAACGCACTCTAAATTTAAATCACTAATACACCTACACAGTTCTCTCCCATGATGAATTAATCTCTCTCATTGTGTTCCGGGAACTTTTCCAACCAGCTGCGGAGGAATGCGACATTGTGGATTGCTGAAATGTGGAAGCATTGTTTAGCTGGTATTAGTACTTAAATTCGACTTTAGGTTACTTCTCTAGATCATCGCTGCACTTTTTATTTATTAAAAGTATATTGCAATTTGCAAGGAAAATAACCTGTCATATTGTCGTCGACAGAGTTATAATAAGAAGTATTGACAGAGTAGGAGAAATCAACTCCTGCAGGAGATTCCAGGTACAACATGTTTGCTTCTGCAAATAAATTGAAAAATGCAAGCATTAGCCAGGTACAGAATCTCTGATGTAGCGAATGTAATCAATCTCACATTCATGCTTGAAAATAATATATTTGACACAAGGTCCAATTCAATCTCCTATCGATTTAAGCTTTTGCAACGAGAGACAACTTGTTCAAATGCGTTCAAGCTGCTAAGAGTATACGCTCAACTTTTTTTTCCCCGCCCTTTGTTAAGGGAATTTACGCTGACTGTTATTCCACCTATAGTCATTTTTCAGGAGCACATCTCCACTGGGCTTGAATGGTCCATGTTCACAGAAAGCATCAACTCCAGTGGATGAACAACCAGGCCCTGCAAAGTGCCAACCCAACCCAAAAGCAAACTCCAGTGTTTTTCAACATGCTCATTTCATTTCTCACCATCATTCACTCGAATTCAGTTCAGATGGTTTTACCTCCGTTGAGCCAAAGTACGAGAGGCTTCGAAGCCAAATCGGCTTTGGCTTCGGCGAAGTGATAGAAGAGAGCTCTCTGTTGCTTCTCATCTACAGTGATGTACCCTGCATACTGGCCGAAGCTGACCTCGGGCTGTCCTGGCAAGCTGACGATTTTGTCAGCATCAGAGGTGGTGTTCAGTGTCGAGCTTGAGCATATTCGGGTCAGTGTTACACCGAGTGCTGCATAAGCCATGGCACTAGTTGAGGATGCATCGCGAGCAAGTGAGAGAGATAGAGACAGAGGGAGAGAGTATAGAAAATGCCAGCGGAACAAAGAAGTGTAGATTACTTAGGTGAAAACGTAAAGACACCAGAGAAGATTTTCCATTGCTCCTTGTCCACACGCAATGCGCATGAGCTTAGGTTTGATCCAATATCTAGATCCTGCGGAAAGGAAAAAGAATTTCAATTCTTCCTTTCAGGAAGGGAGAGATTAGGAAAATACTATTGATTGCACTTTTCTTCGGATCTAATTTCAAAAAAGGCTCGAATGGTATGATCCCTTTATCATTGTAGAATGAAAGGGAATCTCATAGTTCTTGATCTGTGTCGTGACGTTGTTAGCCACTCCATTTTGGTTTTCCATTGAGGCGGAACCTAAACATGTGGCCGAGAGATAATTATCCACACTCCGATAAGGATTGTTGACCAAGTCAATGCCTACAAGTATAATTGTCTGGTTTTTATGTAGAAGAGGGAAGTCTTTTATTTATATGACATGACCTGATATATTATCGTAACGTTTCATGTGAGGGGCAGTTACCTCTTATTTAGATAATTTTTTTTTTGGTGAAATAGATCAGAAATGATTTATGTGCTTGAGACTTTTTATGTTTTTTCTTTTTTCAGAGTTCAAACATGTGCTGTGGTAAAATTCAAGGAGAAACTTTCCTGGTTTGAAAACTATGAAGAGCTGAGAAAATGCGGGTTACCAAGTGACCAACTCCTAGAAGAATACAAAGGATGTCGCCCTTTTCAACGTTGGAAAATCACCCATGCGCTTTGTCCGCAATCCCATTCGCCTTAGAAGAACGACGATAATCTGCGATGCATCTGGTCTTTTTTGGATAGATAGTATTACATAGGTAATCTTGCCAAGAAGGAAGAGAATGCTTTTGCTACTAGAAGCGGGGTGACGTCGTTTCTGCGATGGTAGAAAAATAGATTTGACAGTATTCATTCAAACGAAATAATGATAAGTACATTAAGGCTTTATTTGTTTCGTGAAAATGAACAATTTGACTTTTTTTTTTAAACGATAATTTGTATCGCTTGAAATAAATAGTCAATTGAAAATGTTTTCATTATCGATAATAATTTATGTCTAAACAATTTCGTGGATGATGAAAATATTTTTTATAAGTCATACAAACGATCATTTTTACAAAAATATTTCCTTAATTGTTCATTTTTCTATGAAAAAAGTGAAGCCTTTGATAATGAGTCCTTTTTTTCTTTTTTTAACATCCAACATAGGTAGGAATTTCATAATAATAGAACTTAAAAATAATAGATTGGATTAAAACTATAAAAAGTACAATCAGGCAGTAACATGTCCAAACAACATGACGGGAATTGATGTAGATAAGTTACTAATCAATTTGACTTGGTTAAGAAACCCAACTGGCTATTTTAGAAAGACAATAATTTTTTTTAAAACAATTTTCCCATTATCACTTTTTTTTTTATTAGTCCTATTCTACTCTTGGCCTGCAAGGATTTTTTTTTTTTATACAATTTCCCCATTATCACTTTTTTTTTTGTCGATCATTCTCTACTCCTATTATAATGCTCATTCTCAGACTTTTGCTCTACCTCCTTATAGGGTGTGTTTGGTTGGACTTTTGGAGAAAGACTTTGGGAAAATACAAAGGACTTTAAGTTAAAGGGGTTTTTCAAAATGCAAACTATGTTTGGTAAATTGTAGTTTGAAAGCCCATTGTGAAGTACCTTTGAGTAAAATAATGTTTTGAAATATTACATTTACAAAGGACTTTGATGATTAATAAAAAAAAGAAAAAAATTATCAAAAAAATATAAAAGAGTTTGCCGGCAAGCTAGGCGACCGTCGGTGGCCTCAGGTAGCCCCTGGAGACCCCTGGAGACAACCGGTGAGGGCCGACTACGGTCGGGTGACCTCTAGCGAGGGTCGCCCGACCCAAATTTGGGTCTGCCGGAGGTTGCAGTGGGTTGTTGGAGGTTGTGCAACCTCACGACGACCAAATTTGGGTTGCGCGACCTCGCGACGACTAGATCTGGGTCGTGCCGGTTGCCGTGAGGTCGTGTGACCTCCGACGACCCAGATTTGGGTCGCGCCTAAGGTCGCGTGGACGGTCGCCATGACCTCGCCAACCTCAGCTGTGTCCTCACTTGCCTCTCGAGCTTGTCTCTAATCAGCCACGCTGCTAGAAGGAGATGAACAGTGGACATGAGGTATTCCAAGAATGCTAAAAGCCTAAGGCAGCTGCCTTGGGCTTTCAGCCTTGCAAATGCCGGTTTTGCTTTAATACCCTTTGGAAAGCAGTTCCCAAACATCTTCATTTTGGCCCAAAGGCCTTTAGCCCCCCAAAGCCACTTGGAAAGCAGTTTCCAAATGGAGCCACCCCAGCTCTTTTGAGAAGGTGGGAATTCGAACCCCTACTTTCCTGTTCTATGTTGGAAGGGTAGGTACTGGAGCAAACCCCAATGGTTCCCATTATCACTTCAAAGTGATATTATTTCACTCGTAAATTCGGGTGGTCTAGGGACCACCACGGCTAGAATCTTCTTAAGAATCAATATATTCCTCATAAGTTTGTGGATGGCTATCTTTCAAGTACAAGTTTAGGATTTGCCTCAATGGGGAAAAAAATAGAGCATCTAACAACGTCACAGCACGGATTAAGAATTACGAGATCGCCTTTTATAATGAGATAACGGAGGTATCATGTCATGTGAGCCTTTTTCTCCATGCTTTTCCTGGAGATTAGGAGAAATTGTCATTCGTGCGAAAGTACTCATGCCAAACACGTCCATCTGGTGTTGCATGAAAATTCCCGAATGCATACGTACGCTTGCTTGTTGCATGTGTTTGCGATTCGGGGTTGTTTGCGAAAGGACTAGTACACGAATCGTTGATGCACTAAGATCCTTTTGCATTATTATTCAAAGTACTATAGGACTAACCACTAGGATTCGCCTCAGTAGCCACTCTCCTTGAATCGAAGCATTCATCAATACGCCTCGGTCGAAGGCGTAGATTATACAAAGCTACAGGGTCGAAGTTGGAATGGATGAGCTCTGGGCCGGAGTTGAACTTAACATGACGCAGCTTCCTTGGATACTTCCTCCTGCTACTTTGGCTTTGTAATGGTAATTGGAACTGGCCGCTACATGTCGGGCTGCGACTTCCGGCGATCGGCGTTTCATGCGGAATCGAAAGCCAGCGTCGCAAGAAGTCTCTTTCACTCGTACATTCTGATATGAAAGCTCCTTTCGCTGTTTTGGCGCCATTATACTTTTGCGTGCCGGTGCTTTATGTGTCGTGGATCTTAGGAGAGATATCGGGGGCCCGGGGTCCAATAAAAGCGCCCACCCTCTCGTCGATTTGAATGCTTTGATGACCTCTCGATCCATGTACGGGTCTCGCGTGGTTGATCAAAATCAATGGTCCACTAAGACTGCGTTCATTTCACAAAAAATATGACATTTCTGACGTAGAAAGCTATTTTTGGGGAAATTGTAATTATTTTTTGATGTTTAGATAAAATCTGAAAATAAAGGGAAAAATATTTTCCACTGTTCACTAAGGAAAATCATTTTATCTATACACTTTTTCATTTATTTTATTTTTTAAACTCAAATTTTCATTATCTTTTATTTTTTTAAAATTTGATTATAAAATTATTTTTAATTTTAATTTTTCTTGTCTTTGTTTCCCTCCTCTTCTTCTTGGCCAGTCACTATCCACAGGTGAGCTCAAGCTTGTTGCTCACTAGATTGGCGAGCATGAGCGGCGTGGCTAGTGAGCTCGAGCTTGTGCCAAGGCTCGCGCTCGTTGATCTAGTGAGCCTCAAGCTTGCCGGCCTTAGGCCTACTAGAGCGGCAAGCTTAAGCTTGCTAGCCGGTCGTCACCATGGCTGTTGACTAGCCAATAAAGAAGAAGAGGGAAAATAACCAAAAAAAAAAAAGGAAAAAAGAGAAAAAGTTAAAATAAAATATAATTCGAATGAGAAGAAAAGGAAAAAAGAAGAAGGAGAAGGAGGAAAAGGAACTAGAAAGTGAGGACTTGAGGCGTGTGAGATAAGAGAGACCACATGAGGGAAGATGTTTTATCCCTTTTCAAAAGTGAAAAATACATTTTCCTAATTTAGAAGATTTTTTTTTCCTTCATGGAAAATATTTTCTCTAAGTAAATCATTTTTCATGAAACAGACACCAGAAAGTCTTGAAAATATTTTCTTGAAAATTATTTTTCATGAAACAAATGAACCTAAGAATTCCAAACCGACAAGAGAATTGTTAATATCTTGATGAGGTAATGGATGACGAGAGACAATCACGTACATACATCCACCTGCTTAGCAAAGCTTCCTATCTCATCTTGCACTTCACACGGACATCCTGATAGACATGCGTACGAAGGTTGAACCGTCCGACAAAAAAAAATGCCCGAAGAGAATTGACATAGCTCGAATATTCGTGTTCATCAAACCACGGCCTGTAGTGTTGTCTTGTCCATCCCGCTGTTCCTATAGATTGGACTTTGGCCTAAAATAGAAGCGCGGAAATAGGAGGAATAATTAGGAATCTAAAAAGATTTGAATTAGAAAAATTATGTTCAAATATGATATAAAACAGATAAATGCGTGACTTGATATTTAAATATTCTAAATTCTTCCCCAAAGGCGTTACGGGCATGCCAATGTGAACACAATATCCAGTTGATTCATCTCAAAATTTAGGTACCGGAGCAAACCTCAATTCATTTTTTTTTTTTGTAATATCACAAAAATTATAAACTGGTACATTTATAAAGAATTTATCTCAAATTAATTTTTTGACTACAAAAAATCATAAATTGATATATCTATGACAAATTTATCTTTCATGAATTTTCATGAAACTTTATCATCAAATTACCGAGTTGGATAACATGTGATAGTTCGCAAGTATATAAGTTTAGGTTTTTACCTTCCTTTTTTTATATGTATACTAGTTTATGGTTTTTCACGATATTAATTCAATTTAACGAAACTTAACAAAAAATAATTTTGTCAAAAATGTACTAATTTGAGGTTTTTTGTAGCTAACAAAAATTAATTTGAGATAAATTGTTATAAATATGTCATTTTGAGATTTTTGATGATTGAAAAATGAATTAAATAAATTTATCATAATTATATCAATTTAAAGTTCTTCGTGAGTGTATATATATATATAGGCGGATGTGTAATGCCCGTCCCTTCTAAGCAACGCGAGGCCCTTTTTCCTCTACTTACCGTGTGCACTCAAATAAAGGCGGATGTGTAATGCCCGTCCCTTCTAAGTATTTATGTCTTGGTCTGTTCCTTTTTCTACTTTGATCCCGTCTCCTTGTGCCTCACTTTAATTTTGTTTTCTCTATATTTCTTCTTGTTGTTGGATGCACATACTTATAGATAGATAAAACCATAATTCGCATTGGTGGGTATTATTATCATTTCTTAACATGAGTTCGAGATGCTTGTCAATAATTTCATAAAAGCTCATCCTTCCGGTTTTATAATGACCTTTTTCTGACTATAAAGCAAAGATTAATAGTATGAAAAACTTCAGACCAATATATCTATAACTAATTTAGTCCAAATTAATTTTTTGACTGCCAAAAACCTTAAAATTGTATGACAAATTTATCCAAAAGTAACTTTCTTACCCCTAAAAACTCTAAACCGGTATATTTGTAACAGATTTACTCTCTGTTAATTTTTAGTAAATTGGATTAATATTATGAAAAATCATAGATTTAAACACCCATGATAAACGGAGAGTAGAATCCCAAATTAATACACCTGTTAACTATCTCATGTGTGATGGTGAAATTTAATATAAACTAATGAAAAGTAAATTTGTCATAATAGATAGGTTATAATAGATAGCCATTTAGTCTATAAACGGGCTTATGCATTTTTCTTCAAGTCATATCTAGATATACAGAAATTTCACATTTCTTTGTTCCACGTTATTTCTGATCTTGATGTCAAAGCTAGACAATCTTGAGGTTTACTAAATCCACATTGCACACAATGCACACCGAGTGAAATTTTCATATTTACTGTCATCTTGTTTTCAATAACTACTAATTTTCTTCTCTCAACATTAATCTTCATCACTATTTGTCTCGTCCGATAGCTAATGTCGACCTGTTTTGTTATTGTCTAGTCTGCAGAGCCTGTTATCCGAGAAAGTGCCCATCGAGTCAGTGTCTTAATAATCCAGCCATATTGGCGACGTTTTTCGATCGCCTTCGTAACAATGCCTGCCACGCCGGCAGCATTTCTCCTCCACTCCATAGATTGACACCACCATCAGAGCTTCTGCGACACTAGCCTCCTACACGACGACCGCCTCATCCCATATAGCCTGCATGGCAGCCATGTCAATGTTAATTGTTCATTGAACTGCTTCACTTATATCGACGAACGTCTTTAAGATATTATCCAAACTCAAGTTAACTATTTTAGTTTGAAGGGACATGATTAAGATATTTCTTGTGATTCTCTATATCTTTCGAGTCATTTTGATTGTGCATATTTTGATTGATAGGATACCTCACATTTTTCTTTAGGACATATTGAAATACACAGAAATTTTACATTTCTCTTTTCCGCATTTTCCCTTTTATCTGAAGCAAAAGAACCTGCATTTTTTCTCTATCATTCTAAAAGTGAGGATACTTTTATCTTACAGGTACAGCTTCAAGCAAGTTTTTGTGTCGCATTTGGCCTAATTTGTCAAAGGGCCAGAGACCTCCGGATCAATCAATAGGAATTGCTGACGTTTTTGCTTACGTGCGACTGGCGTCTGCAACCCTCAGAGCATCAAATCTTAATAAGAATCTTCCTTCTAGTCTCATGAGACAGATCAGCAGGGAGGAACGAAAGGAATTTCAGCTAAAGAACGGAACACTCGTCCACACGACGATCGCGCAGAATGAATATACGGAGTCGAGAAGCACCGCATGAAGTGGATATCGCAATCATGGACGGGCCGATCGAGTCAAAAGGCTTTATGAATTATATGCGGTCGGCTGAGTGGTCCAAAAGGAACTGCTCAAAGTGGTGCATCCATAATGGTTGGCATGACACAGCTATTCAATCCCAGTGCTCAAAGTGGTCACCATTATTTTCATCTCATTTGTCAACTGTGGAAAGTGAACCCTAGCTCCAGATGGGAAGTGAAACCAGACGAGGTAATGTGCTTTGAAAGGCTAGAAGAAGATTTTTAGGATGAGTTTGAACCTTAGTCTTCGATAAATGTGGTCGTTTTTGAGTTTTTCGACTATGGTACTTGTATATATACCAAATTAATCTTGAACTAAAATCTTCCGACACCTCAATTGTGCAAGGAATGCGAAATGCAATGGGACCAAATTTATCTTGGCACACGCGGATTGCTGGCAACCGAGGTCGAGGCCACGCTTTGTGAGTTTAAGTTTATATAGCACCCTGAAGCCAAAGAACCCATCCAATTAGTGCAAAATTTTTGTTAGTTTCGTCCATTTAGATCGTGGGAAATTCCAACATAATATTTTTTCAGTATTTCACAGGATACAGAAAATGCCAACATGACATTTGTTTGAAGATAAATTCTTAGAAAAATAATTTTATAATGCTGACTTGTGATTTGTCGATAGTTTTCACACCAAACGTTTTCATCAAGCATTGCATGAAAAATCTTGAATACGTATGCAGGCGTGCTTGTCGCATGCGCTTGTGATTGGGGGTTGTCCATGAAAGGACTCGTGCACGAACTTTTGATGCACTAAGACTTTTATTTGGTGGTTAGGATAACATTCAAGATATGATAAAATTTATCCTATCATGTATTTTTTTTTTGGTAAGGTATCCTATCATGTATTTGGTGTTTGTTCAAGATAGGATATAATTGGATTTAAGGGGGATATAGGCCAGATAAAATTATTTTATGGGGGAAGTAGGATAAATGTGGATATGATTTTTAATATATAAAATAGGAAAAGTTATTTTGCTCAAATAACAAACTTCTTAAATTAACAAATTTTAAATTATATTTCGATATAAATAATATTTGAAGTCTAATATAAGAAATTCAAAATAACAATTTAGTTTTTAGATTTACTTTTACTTTTATTTATATATATTTGAATTTAATTTTAGCTTATAATATAAATTCAATATATAAATATATATTTATTACATATTTTAGGTGCTTTAGTATTTTAGGTCTATTAGTATAGTTTTCTATTTAATAAAATTTTATTATAGAATGATGGATGGGAAAGAAAGAAATAAAAAAGAAATTAAGAAAGGAAAATAAATAAAAATAAAGTAGACGAAAGTGTCGCGAGAGATTTTTACTATTTTCATTTGTAAAATTTTTGATTCATTTATGTTTATATATCATTTATACTAAACAATATATATTATATGATACGATACAATATGGATATATTCAATTTTATTACTGTAGTCATTAAATAATTGATAGCATAAAACAAAATCCTATGAATTTCATATTCTAACCTATTCAGTCTTATCCTGATTAGAAATCTAGATGACCAAACATAGCCATACTTTGCATTCATAATTCCATATTTAAGAATTATAGTACCCACGTCTTTAATGCTAGAAGTCTTACTTGGTGAGTAGTGCGTCATGGCATCTACTTTGGCCTAACATCATTAGAGTAAACTTATCTGCGTCAATATGCAACGTAGAATGGTCGGTAATAACTAAATGCCACATCAATAATTTAATGTGGTAATTGGCGGAAAGACTATATGGGATTGCGTGTAAATTGAAAAGTTTAGGACTTAATTAGTATCCGTCCAGTAAGTTTAGGACGTATAATTATATCAAGAAAGTTCCTTGTTTTAATTTATTGATAGGGAGCTCTAGTGAAATGGAGGAAAATAGGGGTGAGCAATGGTCCCAATCCAACTTAGGAATTAGACGAGTTGGTTGTGGGCAGTTCTTGTGGGAACTGGTCTGATTCCTAGTTTTCAAAATTTGCAACTGGCAAAAATCGATCTGTGCAAAATCCAAGTGGACACGTATGCATTGGTTTTCTTTTTATTTTTTTTCTTCTAGAACCAAAAGGTGCATTATGGGCAAATTCAATATGGTTTGTGAAATTTCTAGTCAGATTCATGGCCAAACTCAAAAATCACGATCAAAACTCAATAAAACTAAACTTTGCTCTTTGTTTACGAAGGGATAAGGAATTCATGCTATGTTTTCACATTAAGGAAATTTATTTATAGTTAGCAAAAAAATAAGTATGAGATTATCAAACTAAAAAATAAGAAATTTGATTATCTACAAAAAAGAATTAATATACTTTTAATAAAAAATTATAGTTTCTAAACAAAAGAAAGAGACACCGTCAGTAACTAGATGGACAGGGTTGGCTCCCAATTTAACACATTAGGAAGTGATCTTATTCAATCCGGTTTCCAACTTTAAAATGAGAATCGTTCCACTCTCAAGCCAATTACTTAAAAGAAAACCCAACGCATGGGTGTGTTTGGGAAGATTTTTAGGAAAAGTCTGAGAGAAAATGTAAAGGTCTTTGAGTTAAAGGAGTTTTTCACAATACAAAATATGTTTAATAAATCTATTGTGAAGTATCTTTGTGCAAAATAGTGTTTGGGTAAATTAAATTTGCAAAAGACTTTTGTTATTAAAAAAAAAAAAAAAAGGAAAGGAGAGTTGGTTGGCCAAGGGCTTTGCTGGTTACCGTCGGCCAAGGGCTAATAGTTGCTGACGAAGGGTAGGCAGTCTGGTGAGGGGGAGGCGGCGTGGTGAAGGGCAGCGTTCGGCTAGGGTCACCGTGCGGAGGACACAATGACCCTTGCCGCGTTGTCACGCGACCCACTGCGTCGCGGAGGTTGCCGACGACCCAGGCAACCTTTGAGACCCAGATTTGGGTCACGGCGAGGTCGCAGAGGTTGCGCGCCGCTACCTAGGTGACCTCTACGACCCAAATTTGGGTCATGGCAAGGTCGTGGGTCACTGGAGGTCGCGGCGACAGACCTCGCCTCGACCCAAGTGACAGACCTCGTCGCGACCCAAGCGACCTCCGCGACCCAGATCTGGGTCGCGGCGACGTTGTGGGTGGCTTGGGTCACCGCGACCTCTGCAACCTAGATCTAGGTCACGGCGAGGTCGTGGGTCGTTGGAGGTCGCGGCGACCAACCTCGCCGCGACCTAGGCAACTGACGCGACCCATATTTGGGTCGTGCGACTGGTCGGCGATGGTCGCCGGGGTGCCGCGACCACACCGGCCTCTCTCTAGCCTGTCGTTGACTCATCACAACCTCGCCGGCTGACCCTTCCGAAAATGTGATGAAGAGGAAGATGAATAGTGCAACTGACCCTTCCGAAAATGCTGAAAGCTCAAGGTAGCCTAGGACCTGCCTTAGGCTTTTAGCTTTTGGAAGGCCAACATTTCTTCAAGGCAGGTTGCAAAAATATTCCTAAACACCCAATAGTTGAGCAAATGGACTTTGGACACCCAAAGGTACTTGGCGAAGCTGGTGCCAAACACACCCAAAGAATGAAACACTAGTGGACTAATTGTTCGACGCGTGATTGAAGTTGACCACATTACACGGGCCACTACCGAGACGGAGTAGCCGTATCCCAGTGATGACGTGTATGCCATTACCATCGAGCTATAAGACACGGTAGGGGAAAGGGACCCGCCCAATGTCTAAAGTTTTAATGGTAGAGGGAGTGGGATCATATTAATGCAGTACGGTCGAGCTATGAGACAAGGTGGGGGAAAGGGACCCGCCCGATGTCTAAAGTTTTAATGATAGAGGGAGTGGGATCATATTAATGCAGTACGGTCGGATTTACGGTCGAAAATGATCCAATTTAAATTGATCAATTCTTATATAATGCAAATTTAGTAATTCGCACTTAATCCAATTCATACCCAATCCATATTGTTAAAATGATTGCATATATATATTTAATTTAGGAAAATTCATACCCAAACAAAAATATAAGCACAGAGTGAGTGAACTCGAGATTAAGTGAGGACAAGAGATAGTCCTAGAGGGTTGGTCCTAAGTCAATTATGAAATCTTTTGATACTTATATCATTGGCTTCACCATTCTAAATGGATTTATAACCCATTTACTATATATAATTAATTCATATAACAATTCAATCAATCAAATATGATTAAGAAATAGGTTTAGGACCCATTTTAACAGATTTATATATGATATGTTCTGACTGTTTCAAAGAGTAAAAAAAGAATGGTCCATCATTCACAATGTTTTATATTCGGTCGTTGGCAATATCGAAAGACAAATCTCCCAAACAGGCAATTGAAAATATAAAAAAAATATATTATTCTCTGGCTCTAGCTTGATTTTATTGACCAACTTTTCGCAAAATAATTTCAAATATGAATGGGGTGTGTGTAAGAAAAAGGCGTGCCAGCTCCTGACAAGGAAAGCAAATTACATGAAAAATAAAGTGCAAGGATACAAGAATGGAAGGAAACTAAAGGAAAGTGCTAGAAGTAAAGAAAATTTAAGCTAAGGAACGCATTATTAAAGGGCAATTTAATATAATGCTTTGCTAATATAACAATCTTTGGATACTGTAATAATACTAATATATTTTTAGCCATAAATTCTTAAAAAAGTGAGTCCCCTAACAATTTATAATTATTTGTGATTTGATTTTTGGTGATCTAAAATAGACTATTATTCTATCTATTAAAAACTGTTACACAATCATTTTTTATTCAAAAAATTGAAGAGGAAATGATTTGGAAGTAAATTTTATTCGAATTGAAATAACATGAAAGTTATAAGTACATCGACTCTTGAATTGGAACGTTGAATCAAATAAATCACCGGTATTCATGATCATCTCAATCACAAACTTGAACCTCAAAGTAAAACAAAAAATAGAGAGAGATGGCTTCAGTGGATTCCCCCATTTCCACCACATTAGTAACTTCCATGGCAATCGTGCATCTTGTCACAACAGTGCAGTCACACCCAAACCAATTTCATTCTCGTATTTGTTCCCGCTCTTAATCCAAACAGTTCGACATGCTTTTTCCTTACTTGTATCCTTCGTCTTGCTGTCTTAGCTTGTACAGGTGATTGGATCTTGCCTTTATATTTCGGCCGCGAATTCGCATCACCAGAACTAGCGAATGGTGCTTCGCGGGGAATCGAAAGCCAGCGTCTTATGCTGTCCATGGCTCGTATTGTCTGATGCGAAAGCTACTTCGCTGTTGCTGGTGCCACTGCTCTATGCGTGCACGTGCTTATGTACCATGAATCTTCGTGAGAGACGTGGGGCCCGGAGTCCAATGATAGCCCCCCTTGCATATGCTTCAACGTCGATTTGAATACTTGGAAGACCTATCGATCCTTGGACGGGTCTCACGTGATCGATTGAATCAATGTCCTCCATGTATTCCCGATCGACAGGGGAATCAAATCTTGATGAGTTGATGAATCGCGTGAGACGATTGCGTACACCCACCTACTTTGCGAAGCTCACTCTCTCTTCCTGCTCTTCGCATGGACATCTTGATAGACATAAGCGTAAAGGTTGAACTGTCCGATCCAAACAAATGTTCGAAGAAAAATGATTAAAAGAAGAAAAGGCTCAGCAATACATTTTGTGACATCCCCGAAAGAACTTACTCGAGCTATTGGTCTGCTTTAACTCGTTTCATATCAAAACTCTCAACTTTGTCGTTTGGGATATATTTGGGCAATCTCCCAGGAGATCACCCATCTTGGGAGTACTCTCATTGGAGCATGTTTAATTTTGGAATTCTAAAGCTAAGCATTATCGTTACGTCGAAAGATGCATTTATAAGTTAATTCCAATTTTTACATACACACATCAAAATCTCTATCCACCTATACGGTGCAAAATTCAGTTCATTCTTGTTCCATTTGTCATCCTAAAAACCTATTAGGAATCACTCATTGTCTAGGTGCTCTAATCCTAAAGAACACCCCCTACTCTCGTCAAATCGGGTCATTCCAATCCCACTAGCTTTCATATGGTTCATCCCCAAAACATGCACCTACTAGAAGGGGTTCTACTTTGATATCATATTATCACATCCCTAGAATAACTTACTCGAGGTATTGTCACCTCCTACCCTTGTCACCCCAAACCATACACCTACTAAAGAAGGTCCTGCTCTGATACCATATAATGACATTCCTATAATAACTTACTCGAGGCGTTGTCTACTTTGGCTTGTTCTAATAAAAAACAATTGCTCAGGATCCCCCCTTGGAGCCGAGAACTGGATTGTTCGGACACCGAATCCTCTTTTAGGAACTAAGAACCAGACTGGCCCTCCTTGGAACAGGACCAAATTGGCAGGCTGAGTCGGTCTGGCTCATTCCCAAATCGGTCGGTTCGTTTCACTCACTGTTGGAAGATATGCAAAAGATTCTGAAAGTATATTGGGAATTGATTGATTACAGAGAATCAATCTTATATTAGATTGATTTGTAGAATATTACATTGCCTTTTTCTTTGTATACACTTTGTAATATAAACAGCAAAGCATTGTACATTGATACACACAGAATACAAGAAAATCTTCTTCCCAATCCTTGCTCTTCTCCTTTCTCTTTACACGTCCGTTCCTTACTCGCTTTCACATTCTGACATGGTATCAGAGCTGAGGCTTTAAGCTCCATCTTCCGCAATTGATTGCTTTCGAAGCTGCAAGACAGATCAACGTCTTGATTACGAAAGAATCTGTACGAAGGAAGAAGAAACGGAATTTTCTTTACCATGAATCCAGAGGATCTGCTCCCTGGGACAACCGGCGTTCCCTCCACAGGCGATGACACACCGATAGGAGATACACAAGGCCACAGCATCCATGCGACACCTGCAGTTTCCACAACCCAGCAACAAATCCAGACTCAATGGCAGACATACCCGGCTCAGGCGAATATGGGGCAGCCCATTCAGGGCCATCCTTACCAATGGGTACCTTATCCATGGTACGTCGGGCAAGGCCCGATCCATCATTGCCGGGGGTAACAAGTTACCAGAGCAATGTTCAACCTGACGGGAGTCTACCATCCGCAAGCGGGGCAAACTCAGCCGCCGAGGCAGAACGAATAAACGGGTCTGGAGAAGCGGGTTCCGGAACAAATCCTCATCCGGGATTTTTTTATACGGGTCATGGAACCGGGTTCAATGGGTCGGGTACAGGGATGAATCCCTACCCGAACCTCTCACCCGGATTTTTACCTTTTCCGATTGCAGCCATCACCAATCGACCGGAGCCAGGCAATCCCCTGCACGTATCAACCGCCGACGGTCCAGAGTTGCGTCTAATTAGCCTGCAACTGACCGGGCCAGAAAAATACAACAAATGGTCGCAAGACTTCCGGCGGGCCCTCGTCACAAAAGATAAAGACGGTTTCCTTGACGGAACCGTACCTGTTCCGACGGATGAAAGGCTGGCGAGGCACTGGCGAAAGTGCAATCACCTGATCCGCACCTGGATCGGCAACTGCGTCTCGCCAGACGTCGCAGCAGGCCTCCCACCGACGGAAGATTCAAAAACCATGTGGGACAACATAAATGAAATGTACGGGAAGCTCGACCGAGCAAAATTTTTTTGTCTCATGCAGGAATTAACAGATCTCAAGCAAGGAAACACGTCCGTCACAGCGATTTACAACAAACTGTCATCGCTCTGGAACGAGCTCGAGGCCACGGAAGAAAAACTCGAGGGACCTCCCGAAACCCTCAGGCAGTATAAATCCATCAAAGAGAGGGAGAAATCCACTCGGTTTCTCTTGATATTGAACGAAACATACCTAACATTTCGTTCGCAGATCCTGGCGATGGATCCCGTGCCACCCCTTGGCCGGATTTTCCAGCTGGCTGTCCAGGAAGAAAGCCAACGGCTCACAGCACCGGAGCAAGCACGAGGAGGCGAAGCCGTCGCCCTCGCTCTTCGCGGAGATCGCCGCGGAAGGGAATCGGGGGCGAGAACCCTAGCCCAGAGAGAAATTCGCGAGGGGCTAGGGTTTGCAAATGCGGACAAAACCCTTAAAAGGGAAGGCGCCTACGGTGGAGATTCGCTCCGGAGATCTGACGGCCTGGATTTCCCGCGGAGATCTGACGGCCTTGATTTCCCGCGGAGATCTGACGGTCTGGATTTGGCGCGTCGATCCGATGGTTCGCAAGCGGTCGATCTATACGGTGCATCGGACGGTGGAGATAATTCCACGATTAAATCATCCGACGGCCAATTTTATTCCGCATCAGTTCGAAATTTCGGACAAAATTCCAGGGGAAGAGGTAAATTATACTGTGAACATTGCAAACGTCCCCATCATACCATAGAAAATTGTTGGAAATTGCATGGAAAGCCAGGAGAAAAAGAAAAAAAGAAAGGGTATTCTGCAGCTTACCAGGTGATTGGACCTACTGGATCAAGTAGTGACCGACCAATTTCTTATGGGCAATATCAGCAGTTGATGCAAGCATTACAGAAAGCTGAAATTGGAAATAAAGGAGGCAGTTTCTCAGGTATATCCCATTGCCTGATTAATTCAATTTCAAAGAAGGCATGGATAGTTGACTCAGGAGCAAGTGACCATATCATTTGTGATATAAATTTTTTCTCACAAGTGCATAGGAAATTGGACACGCCGATTTCTGTACAACTCCCAAATGGGAATATTACTCATGTCACAAAGACAGGAACTGTCCAACTTAGCTCCAAAATTATCCTGAAAAATGTCTTATATGTCCCACAATTTCAGTTCAATCTGATTTCCGTATCCAAAGTCTGCAAAGAAAATTCCTGTCAAATACTTTTCAATGCTGACACATGTTTTTTTCAGGCCCTTTCGACTGGGAAATTGATGGGCTTGGGTAGTCTTTCTGAAGGTTTATATTTCTGGACCAGTGTTCCAAGTCATTTAGATTTGAATTCAATTCCTTTCAATAAGTTATCATTGTGTAATGCTATTGCCAATGATAAAGACTTTCTTTTACATTCAAGGATGGGGCATAGTATTTCTTTTCCATATTCTAAATGTCCTATCTGTCCTCTTGCAAAACAACCTCGCACATCTTTCCCTTTACATACCAAGCGTTCCACTACTATACTTTATTTGATTCATGTGGATGTCTGGGGACCGTATCACACAACACATCGTGATGGTTCCCGATATTTTCTTACAATTGTGGATGATCATTCTCGGGCTACATGGATATTCTTGATGCAATCAAAAGCTCAAGTTCCATCTCATTTGAAAACGTTCATCGCAATGACTAAAAATCAATTTGGAAAGTCAATTCAGCGAATATGAACTGACAATGGGAAGGAATTTTTTAGTCATGAATGCAGATCACTTTTCTTGCTTCATGGCATTCTACATGAAAGCTCTTGCATCTATACTCCACAACAGAATGGAGTGGTGGAACGTAAGCATCGTCACTTGCTGGAGGTTGCACGAGCTTTGAAGTTTCAGGGATCTGTTCCGGCAATATATTGGGGAGATTGTGTCCTCACTGCAGCCTATCTCATCAACCGTATGCCTACTCGGATATTAGCTGGTAAATCACCCTTTGAACTACTTTATGGAAAGAAACCAACAATAGATCATCTTCGAGTTTTTGGTTGTCTTTGTTATACTGCAACTATGGGACCTCGAGACAAAATGAGTCCACGTGCCAGGAGGTGCATTTTCATGGGTTATCCTACCTTACAAAAAGGTTATTATGTCCTAGATCCATCCACAGGAGAATTTTTCGTGAGCAGGGATATCATATTTCACGAAACAATCTTTCCATTTCGAGCATCTACAGAGGATTTGGATATCTCCAATAGTCCTCCTCTTTCCTCGATTGAGGAAAATATATCTCCTGAATATTTTCTAGCAGCATCACCAGGACAAGTCATTCCACCTTCTTCAGTTGATCAGTTGACTCAGCAGGCCATATTGGAAAGAGACTCTGCTCTTCCAATCAACAATGAATATGATTCTGGCGAACAAATCACCAATAATGCTGCAGAAGTATCCTCACCTCCACCACCAACGGATCATCCACGTCGTTCGGGGCGAGCTACGAAACCACCAGCATGGACCAAAGACTATGTCTGCGCCTCACTGAATGGACCAGGTATTCACTATCCAATATCTTCATATGTCTCCTTTGACAAGCTCTCGTCAGAGCATAGATGTTGCATTAGTCGTATATCAGATGAGAAAGAACCGTCTAGTTATCATGAGGCATCCATAGATCCAAGGTGGCAAAAGGCCATGGAAGCAGAATTACAGGCCTTATCTGATAATCACACATGGGAAATAGTTCCTTTGCCCTCAAATCGGAAATCCATAGGATGCAAATGGGTTTATAAAGTAAAGTATAGAGCTGATGGATCCATTGAACGCTACAAAGCTCGACTAGTAGCCAAGGGATATACGCAACGAGAAGGTTTCGACTATCATGAAACTTTTTCACCTGTTGCTAAAGATGTCACCGTCCGCTCTTTCTTATCAGTTGCAGCCATCCATGATTGGACGTTGCACCAAATGGACGTTCATAACGCTTTTCTTCATGGTGATCTAGATGAAGAAATTTACATGGATATTCCTCAGGGCTTACGGAGACAGGGGGAGAATAAAGTATGTCGTCTCCACAAATCCCTTTATGGGCTAAAACAAGCTTCCAGACAATGGTATGCTAAATTTGCCAATGCTTTCATCAGTGCAAACTTCAAATAGTCAAAGTATGATCATGCCTTATTTACATGGACCAAAGGTACGTCATCTATTTACTTGATGATCTATGTAGATGACATTCTTATCATGGGGAATGATGAAGTTGCAATAAAGAGCCTAAAGAAATATTTACATACTACATTCCATATAAAAGATCTGGGAGCACCAAAATATTTCCTTGGGATTGAGATCGCCCGATCTCATCAAGGAATTTCTCTCAGTCAGAGGAAGTTTGTGTTGGAAATTATTTCAGAGGCCGGTTTATCAGGGTGTAGGCCAGCTGTCATTCCAATCGAGTAGAACATCAGATTGACTACAGCAGACCACACTGGAGGAATTTCTTAGGATGATCCTATATTACAGGATCCGACGAGTTATCAAAAGCTCGTTGGAAAACTGATTTATCTAACTATGACCAGGCCTGATATATCATATGCAGTGCAGAATCTTAGCCAATTTATGCACAAACCAAAGGAATCCCATATGAATGCCGCTCTAAAGGTCGTGAAGTATTTGAAGGGATGTCCAGGACTCGGGATACTTCTATCTAGAAGATGCAACATGGAAATGACAGCATACTGTGATGCAGACTATGCAACATGTCCTATGGGTCGAAGGTCCATAACTGGATTTTGCATTAAGTTGGGAGACTCTCTTCTTTCGTGGAAAACCAAGAAGCAAGCAATAGTTTCTCTATCTTCAGCTGAAGCAGAATACAGGGCCATGGCAAAGACCACATGTGAAATTGTGTGGATACGAGGATTACTTGGTGATCTCGGAATACACCTAAAAGGTCCGACGAAGTTATTTTGCGACAATGAATCAGCTTTGAAACTTGCGGCAAATCCTGTAATGCACGAGAGGACCAAGCACATAGAAGTAGATTGCCATTTCACTCGGGAGAAGATTCAAGAAGGAATAATCGAGACAAGAGGGATTGGAACTACTGAACAACCTGCAGATGTATTCACCAAGGCCCTATGTCAAAGACAACATGCATATCTGAGAGTGCTAGTATGAACAAAATAAAGGAGTTAAGGAAGAGAATAAGAACACGAGATTTATAGTGGTTCGGCTTAATCCAAGCCTACGTCCACTCTCCCACGATAATAGCCTTCTTGACTGGATTCCACTATGCAATCAATCAAGAGATTACAACTTCGAGTGCAAACACTTAGTAGATCACACTATCTCACTAAGTCACTCTCTTGGTATTTCTCTCACGATTACAAACGTTTAAGCTCTCAAGAGACAAGTAATGATCGAAAGTCGCTTAGACTTTGGAATTATAAATTCTACGCTCCGTCTCTTACTTGCTCATCGGTCCTTCATCTTCTTAAATACTCCTCCACTTCCAAACTACCCGTTGGACAGCATCCCGGAGAATCGTCTTCCAATATACCCATTGGACAGCTCTGTATCTAGAAGATTTGGTAGCCGTTGAGTGACAAAGGTAAAATCCCAAATTGATTCCGATCGCCCATACAAACGAAATCTTGGTTTCCATAAGTAAAGCTTCTTCGTATAGAATTCTTGTCTTCAAGATCCAATCATTAATCAATTAGATTGAATCAATCAAATCAATCTTGATGTGGAATCCAAACCAGATCACTAGCCGTTGTATGATTGGGCTTGAGTTACGATTCATCGTAATCTGGATGTAAAGTCTGAGTCTTTAGACTTTACGATATGAGTCTTGAGACTTTACAATCTGGATCTTGAGACTTTACAATCTGATTCTGTAGACTTTACAATATGAGTCTTGAGTCTGGCAGTCTTCAGACTTTGACACAGAAGTCTGGAAATCTTCAATCATATGTTACGTTCAGTCTTCTGGTCGTCTTCACAGTTTGACAATATCCTTTACATGTTCTATTATCTGCATGGCCTATTACTCAACCATCAAACATGTTAGTAGCCTTTGATTTATTTTGTCATCTTCAAAACATCATAAGGGATTTCCCTAACAATCTCCCCCTTTTTGATGATGACAAAACAATCTCTGAATATGCAGATTTGTAAACACGCTTTTAATTTAAATCAAAGGATATCAGAAGATAACAAATAGATTGAGCATAATAATATATAGAAAATAATCGCAGCTCAATATTATGCAATAAATAATATCAACCAATCAGCACATATGCATATTCATATCTTCTCCCCCTTTTTGTCATAATAAAAAAGCAATAATAATAGATTCACGTAGAGAATGATAACAAATATCTTGCATGAATCACAATTTCGAAAAATCAGCTTTTATCGAATATTAAAGATATGCGATATAGCTCACTTCGATTATATCAGTAAATATCCAATAAAAATCACGAATGCATCATAAAATTTACGTACCATTTTTGTCATAATAAAATGATAATATCAATAAGAGATTTGTTAATGACAAAAGGTAATAAGAGATGCACTAACCGGATTTTGTAGAATAAATTCTGACACAATTACCTTTCCTTCCATCCATAATAAGATCACGATCAATCAAAAAAGATTTTTCCATAATTGATCAAAGCTCCCCCTCAATTTGTTGCCTTTTTGAGGTGATCACGATTCTTTTCCTTTTCTTTTGGATTCGATTTCTCCCCCTTGATTTCCTCATCGAATTCTGAGTCTGGTTCTGAATCAGACTCTGATTCTGGTTCTGAATGAGACTCTGATTCTGAGTCTCTGTCTGAGTTAGACTCAGATTCTGAATGTGCCATCAAGCATATATTTTCTTGATCATCATCTTCTTTCATGATTCTTTTATGACCATTATGCTTGTATTGACTTCTTCCATCGAAGTTCCTTCCTTTTCTACTCATTTTTTTTTTTGAATTTCTTGACCATAAAGGCAAGTTCTTCGTCGTCCATGTCATTTTCTGAATCTGTTTCATCAAAAATAGTATTAGATATTAAAGCAATGGACTTCTTACCTTCAGGATCTTCGTCATTAAGTTGTTCCACTTCATAGGATTGAAGAGTGCCGATCAATTCATCAACGGAGAGTGGCATAATCCTCTGAGTCTCCCGGATTGAGGTCTTGACATGGTTCCAATCTTTTGAGAGACCTCGCAAGAGTTTGTTGACCTTCATCGGGGTAGAAATTTGCTGACCTTGATATGCTAAACCATTTACAATTTCTGTAAAACGGCTAAACATATCTCCAATTGATTCTCCTTGCTTCATCTTGAAGGATTCATATTGGCCAAGCAAGAAGTTTACTTTTGTCTCTTTTACACGATCGGTCCCTTCATATGTAACACGAAATTTATCCCAAACTTCTTTTGCTCTCTTTTGGACATCTCCATCCGAGACATGGGAGCGATGGGGTTGATTCCTCTTTCCACAACATCCCATTGTAAGAGATCTCTGGATCTTAGGGATGCTTTCATTTTGTTCTTCCATACGTCATATTCCTTTCCATCAAAATATGGTGGTCTTGTGTTGCTTTGCCCTTCCATAAGTCCTGGTGCCAACATACTAGCCATAAAGAATCTTTAGCTCAAAAGTAAAAACACTTTTATAAACCGAGCACTTGGCTCTGATACCAATTGAGAGTGCTAGTATGAACAAAATAAAGGAGTTAAGGAAGAGAATAAGAACACGAGATTTATAGTGGTTCGGCTTAATCCAAGCCTACGTCCACTCTCCCACGATAACAGCCTTCTTGACTGGATTCCACTATGCAATCAATCAAGAGATTACAACTTCGAGTGCAAACACTTAGTAGATCACACTATCTCACTAAGTCACTCTCTTGGTATTTCTCTCACGATTACAAACGTTTAAGCTCTTAAGAGACAAGTAATGATCGAAAGTCGCTTAGACTTTGGAATTATAAATTCTACGCTCCGTCTCTTACTTGCTCATCGGTCCTTCATCTTCTTAAATACTCCTCCACTTCCAAACTACCCGTTGGACAGCATCCCGGAGAATCGTCTTCCAATATACCCATTGGACAGCTCTGTATCTAGAAGATTTGGTAGCCGTTGAGTGACAAAGGTAAAATCCCAAATTGATTCCGATCGCCCATACAAACGAAATCTTGGTTTCCATAAGTAAAGCTTCTTCGTATAGAATTCTTGTCTTCAAGATCCAATCATCAATCAATTAGATTGAATCAATCAAATCAATCTTGATGTGGAATCCAAACCAGATCACTAGCCGTTGTATGATTGGGCTTGAGTTACGATTCATCGTAATCTGGATGTAAAGTCTGAGTCTTTAGACTTTACGATATGAGTCTTGAGACTTTACAATCTGGATCTTGAGACTTTACAATCTGAGTCTGTAGACTTTACAATATGAGTCTTGAGTCTGGCAGTCTTCAGACTTTGACACAGAAGTCTGGAAATCTTCAATCATATGTTACGTTCAGTCTTCTGGTCGTCTTCACAGTTTGACAATATCCTTTACATGTTCTATTATCTGCATGGCCTATTACTCAACCATCAAACATGTTAGTAGCCTTTGATTTATTTTGTCATCTTCAAAACATCATAAGGGATTTCCCTAACAATATCTACTGAGCAAGCTAGGTGTCTTGGATATCTACAAGCCACCAGCTTGAGGGGGAGTGTTGGAAGATATGCAAAAGATTCTGAAAGTATATTGGGAATTGATTGATTACAGAGAATCAATCTTATATTAGATTGATTTGTAGAATATTACATTGCCTTTTTCTTTGTATACACTTTGTAATATAAACAGCAAAGCATTGTACATTGATACACACAGAATACAAGAAAATCTTCTTCCCAATCCTTGCTCTTCTCCTTTCTCTTTACACGTCCGTTCCTTACTTGCTTTCACATTCTGACACTCACCCCTACATATATGAACTACAGCCAAAGTGAACGATATCATGCTGACAATGGACCAAGATGGGAATGTTAGTTCTTATCCCACTTTGCGTAACTATGGACTGGCAGGATGGTCGGCAATCTTCGTCTTCAACAATTAAAATAAATCATCGAGCATTGTTATCGCTCCAAAGTTTGAAGAGTGTACTAGTTTCGGACTCTTTGCTGAGGGCGTGCTTTTACTTGATAAAAAGGGATGAAAAACCGAAGGTTTCTTCCTCAACCATAAGTTTAAGTCCAAGAAGAACATCGAGGTCGAGCTGCTCCCTTCACATTAGCAAACAATTTAGTACCGATACCAACTGGTGTTACGAAGTGTGATCTGTTCGATGACTCGGCCTATGATTGATCTTTGGACCGTCCTCTACAAGTCAAATGATTCTTTCATGAAACTAGTGGTGTGAATTGGCCCCTGTCTTGCCATGTGATTTGGAGTCCTCTCAAGCATGCTTGAAACACACTGGGTCTTGGTGAAGTAGGGTTTTTACTGTGTTTTCCTCCTCTTGATGGTAATGAGTTGGGACTCCTGTTCAGCGTGCCGAGTTGAGCTGAATTGTCCGACTAACATCGACTAGGAAATCTAATGGTCCGTGGTATATTCAGGCCAGGCTAATCTCGGCACTTTTCCAGATTCTAGTTTGACTTTCAATGAGTCAATAAAGGAACAAATTTTACTTTAATCTCCAACTAATGCGTCAATAGTTTCGTCTTTCCCGAAACGAGCTGACGCTGCTCAATCTGAACGAGTGAGTTGCTGCTCGAGCTCGAGCTCGACTTGTTTGTCACTAGAATCCAAAAATGGAGCCAACCGACCTCGAATAGATCACAGATGATTTGGCATGTGTTGCACCATTAGCTAGGACGCATGAGTATGCATGATTCTTAGGATATTTTGTTTTTTACTTAATGCGTCTTTTAACGTGAACAAAAAGTCAATATACCCTTGGTCCTTCCTCTCTTTCGTCTCTATAAATAGCAAACGACCTCCAGGCTCCAGGAGCAAAGTAAGAAACCAGCAACTCACTCACTCACTCTCAAGCAATTATGTCTCAGCCATGTCTCATCCTAACAGTAATCACCTGCTCAATCCTCATGCAGGCATGCAAGCCTGTGACATCTCTATCCGATAAAATCCTGAGCTTGCCCGGTCAACCGAGTGTCGGTTTCAGCCACTATTCAGGTTATATCACAGTGGGTGACCACCCACCAAGAGCTCTCTTTTACTACTTTGTGGAGGCAGAGACAAGCCCTGCCTCTAAGCCTCTTGTTCTCTGGCTAAATGGAGGTAACTAAACTGCGGATCCCCGTCACTTACGAAAACATCAATGCTGTCTCCTCCGTAAAGTTCTCTTGTCCTTCATTCTCTGACTGAAGGATCAAAGCACAATTCATGAAACAAATGCAATACTACTATGTACTTCCTCCTTCAATTATAGCAGCAGAATGAACATCAAATCTTAATCATTATGCATTTTGATCTGTTAAGCAGGTATAGACAATATATTCAATTATTTTGATACTTTGTCTTGCCTCTCCTTTTTCTTTTCTCCTAATGTAGGGCCTGGCTGTTCTTCTTTGGGGTATGGAGCTTTCATTGAGCATGGCCCTTTCAAAGTGAAGGGAGGGGGTCTGGTGAAAAGAGATTACAGCTGGAACAAAGGTATATGTTACTTTTTGAATTCAAATCAATTAGCTGATATGACAAACTTTTTTCTTGTCTATGTTCATATGGGGTAGCAACCAGATATTCAATAAACAAGCAAAACGTGCTATCATTGATTAAGAGCCACTTCATTATTGTAAATAGAACAAAGATATCATGACTTTTTTTTTATATGACACTGATTAAGTGCTTGTCAGTGAGGAGATAGAAGCTAATGCTTCCTTATCAGCAACCTTTCGTTTGCATTCCCTGGAAATTTGACAACTGAATTGGCTAAATGTTGCAGTGGCCAATCTCCTATACCTGGAGTCTCCAGCAGGAGTCGGCTTTTCTTACTCGACTAGTCAGTCATTTTACAAGGGTATTACTGACAATATAACAGGTATATGATCAGCTTTGCTATTTTATGGAAAAGAGAAATGAAGCTTTGGTTATATATGATCGTAATCACTACAGATACCTTACACCGTGGACACTGTAAATGCTACTGATAAATGGTTTCACTTCTACTATAGCACGAGACAATCTAGTATTCCTGCAGCACTGGTTCACCAAATACCCGCAGTACAAAGGGAGAGACTTCTTCATCACTGGGGAAAGTTATGCAGGTACATTCTCAGTTGTTCACGTAGATATTAATCTGATCGGATTGAGTGAATTAATTTCGAATTATGGAGCCTGTCTAGTTAAATTCCACTATTTAGGCGAACTTACCTGCATATTATTTAGACATGTACCTATTTCAGGACTTCTAGAGCAGATCTAAAGAAGCCAACCAGAAAATTGATGACTTGATCGTTTTCTGTACCCAGGTCACTATGTGCCTGAACTTGCACAGCTCATTGTCAAATCCAAGGTGGATATCAATTTAAAGGGCATAGCGGTGAGTGTACTTTATTTCATTAACAGTTCCATAATTCAGAGTGTCATTTCCTATTTGATCCCTTTGAATTGCACATTCGAAATTATGATCAGATCTATTCAATAAAAAGAATTGATTCCAGGAGACTCCTAAAGCCCTTATTGACTATTATTCCGATTTTTGCCCTCCAATTTGACTACTCATTTGGCCACAATTTGCAGATTGGTAATCCTTTATTGGATTATGAAGTCGACACGAACACCCCGACCACATTTTACTGGTCCCACGGGATCATATCGGACCAATCCGAGCTACTCTTTCAAAATGTCTGTAACCTCACTCGGCTTTTGGGTGAAATCAGATCAAAGGCTCTGACTTCCGAGTGTGCATATGTTGTGCTAAAGGTAGCAAAAGAACTTAATGATACCGAAGCAATCGACCAGTACGACATCCTTGCAGACCTCTGCCTAACATCGGGGCAATCAAAGTTGAACATTTTCTATAAGATGCTTACCTCAGGGCATTCATTGCCATCCGTCCTTCCATCAGAAGACTTGATCAACTATCAGGTGAGAGCGAGACCGAGACCCAATTTCGAATTATAACTGCTAGATGGAATTCCTATATCAATGTTCCAGAAGCTCATTCAACTTTTTTCCCACATTTTGTATTTTGCATACAGAGCCTTTTGGACACTAAAGATCCCTGCGAAGAGCAGGATGTCATTAAGTACTTTAACCGTAAAGACGTACAGATTGCACTCCACGCCAAGCTTGTCGGAGTCGGACACTGGAACACGTGCAGCGAGTACTTATGCTGCTCTCCTTTTGCCTCTCCCTGAAAATAGTGGCATAGCATTGCAACTTGTTATAGTAGAAGTAAAATTAGAATCAGGAATTCTTTTGAGCTCACTCAATTCTTCTTCAGAGGAAACTTTCTCGCTAAAGAATCGACTAGGAAAATGATGAACTCGGATTGATTGAAAATATGTTATCAATCATCAAATAGCATGAGCTTCTTCTGTCATATGTTGTTCTAATCATGGTATCAGGCGCATAGGGAGAACCACAAAAGGATTTTATGCAAATGCTATTACTATCACTATCGGTTAGGCAAGTGTCGAGAAGATTAGCATCTACTCGCTGGTTAATCTGTTCTGTTCTTCTGCAGTGATATAATTGAAAACTTCAGATTTGAGGACCGGTATATAAGTATGATCCCGATCTTGGGAGAACTGGTCAAGTCCGGTCTCCGAGTCCTTGTTTACAGGTGTATCATCAAATATTCCTCTAAGATTGATTGGCTTTTACAATAAGATCACATTTAACTGACAGTAATATTGTGATCGATCATCTTTCTTTCTTGTGATTTGTGGCAGTGGGGATCTAGATGCAGTCGTCCCCTTCCTCGGAACTCGGACTATGGTCGACGCCTTAGCAACCAAGGTGCTGAAACGGAAGACAACTTTGTCCTACAGAGCTTGGTTCACTAGCAAGCAGGTCAATCTATATATTTCTCACTTAAGGAAAATCAGTTTTGTCTTCTGATGTCCCTTCCATCTAGACAGATAGATGTTGAAATTGTTCGGTGCGACGCCGAATCACAGACATGTGTCATGAATTGTTCACACATTTGATACTCGGAGATCAATGATAACAGGTTGCTGGATACACGCAAGAGTACGGCAAGTTGGCGTTCGCGACCATTAAAGGAGCTTCGCACACTGCCCCGGCCACGCAACCGGAGAGGTCGTTGCAGCTCTTCACCTCATTCTTGAAAGGGAAATCACTGCCTACTAAAGCATGAGGTCCACAGAGGCATCTTCGATAAAGAGCCTGGATTATCTAATATAATAAATGTGACGTGGTGTTAAAAGGTAGAAATATGAGGTCTTGACACGTGGTGTAGCAACTAGGCGACACGTGGCCCTTTTTCTTAACTTACCTTGAGCACTCAATAAATGGCGGATGTATATGTCCCTTCTAGGTATTTATATCTTTGTTTGCTCCTTTCACGTTCGTGGATATTATTATCTTTCCTTAATGTGAGTTCAACATAGTTGTCGATAATTTCAAGAGATCTCATCTTTCGGTTATACAATAACCTTTTTGTAATTGTAAATCAATTCAGAACTATATATCCGAAGTGGAACTAACTTACGAATATCATTTTTCACAAATTTCAATATTTTCCAATATTCTTATCCACACACAATGTGCAAGACCTTAGGTTAATTTTTTTTAATAGCAATCTCGAACATTAAATCATGTTTTGAGGTCAATTATTCATGGACTGAATTAAACTATATAACTATTCTATGATAATAGAATGATTGAAAGCAAAAATCGGGACCGTTCTTATTCTTGAATAGACAATTGAATTTCTTGACCAAGCCAAATTAATTAATAATATGTCTACATCAATTCACATTTGTGTTGTTTAAACATATATGGCCGGGAATATGCCTTATTATTATTGAGAAATGTATAATATTATATGACCAAAAAACGATCATGTGCATTACAGATTATCGTCACTTTCTAAGACTAGATCTATTACCGAATCTCTTATTTAGATAAAGGGATGTGGACAAATCGCATAGATTGTGAGATTTTCCAACTTTGAAAAGCGCGACATCTTTGTATTCTTCTAAGAGTTGGCAACAGGCATCTTCTTATCTATTCAAATTTGTTGATTTTTACCACAGCATGTGTTTGAACCTTTGAAATCCGAAATAAGAAAAACATTAAAAGTCTCGAGCACATAAATTACTTTCCATCTAGTTGGCAAAAAATAAAATCATTTCCTATCTAAACACGAGGCGTTGCACGAGACGCTATCATAACACATCATATGTCATGTCTGTTTCACATAAAAGTCTTAGCTCTCCAACGCAAAAAAGAAATAAAAAAGCATGCGCTTATCCTTAAAAGCACTGACGTGGTCAATAAGAAAAAAAATGGGTCTTCCCGAAAACAATGATGCAAAATAAATATATAAAAAAAAACAGATGTGAAACTGGAGATTTGCACATGGTAGTCGAACTTCCCGTTTCCACCCAAAAATTCTCCACTTGTTTGTTCTGTCGGCATTTTCTTTACTCACTCTCTCTTGCTCACTCGTGATGCATCCGCAACTAGTGCCATGGCTTATGGCAGCAACCCTCAGCGTAACTGTTGGGAAAATGCGAGCGATTGAACAATAATATAGATAAATAAAGAAAATAAATCGGACACCAGATGTGAAACTGAAGATTTGCACATGGTAGTCGAACTTCCCGTTTCCACCCAAAAATTCTCCACTTGTTTGTTCCGTCGGCATTTTCTTTACTCACTCTCTCTTGCTCACTCGTGATGCATCCGCAACTAGTGCCATGGCTTATGGCAGCAACCCTCAGCGTAACTGTTGCGAAAATGCGAGCGATTGAACAATAATATAGACATATATAGAAAATAAATCGGACACCAGGTTTACGTGATTAAGTTGTAAAGACCTACGTCCACGGGGAGAGCAGCAACGAATTTCATTATAAATCAAGCGATACAAGGAGATTACACACTCGAGTCACTCAAACACTCTTTCGATGTTTCCCAAGCCTCAATTACACCCAATAACACATACAGTGTTTAGCCTCGAAATTCCTCAAAAATGATCTCTCAATCTCACGAAGGAATTACATGCAAATATTACCACAAGATTTAATTGGCTACAAACACTAATCTTTCTTGGATGTAATTCACGGGCAAGAACGACAAAGAAAAATCCCTCACAAGCACTTGACGACTAAACGGCACTTCAAGACTAATTCTTCACGATCAACTATCTTCCATCCATGACCACAAGTATATATATATATAAGTGAGACCCTTATTCTTTTGCTAACTTATCATAGGATTCTATTTCCTATCTGAAACGATTTTATCCAAAACATATCTCTGTATGTTTTAAACAAAATCCAAGTTCTAGTCAAAGTTGGACTTTCCTATTTTAGTAGCCAGTCTCTCCAATGCAGATTCAAATTTGGGAAGTTGATCTTCGGATCTTCTTTGCTCGATTTCAAATGTCTACAACATATCCAATTCGAAATATTTAAAACTTTCACATCGGGCTTAAACTCGAGACATATCTTAACAATCTCCACATTGGCTCAACATTTGAGCCAAGTCACAATCGTTTCGCAAAAATTCAAACGCTGCCGCTACTTTCCCATAGCCCTCGATGGGCTCAACCGCCACAGATATTATCCAAGTCCAAGCGTCGCTTGAACTTCGCCATAACTGAGGATCTCATCTGAATACCAACTCCACATGCACTTTTAACTGCTCCGCAAGGATTTTTCAATGCAACCCCCTTAACAGTAGATAAAGTAAAATCATTGTTGCATCCATATTTATCAGGAGATCGAATACGTATTTTGTTAATTTTAGCAGTTACAGCAACTATTGGCTCTATAGGCTCCACCTCACTATGGACACCTTTTGTGTCAATTACTTTGCTAGTACTCATACTCGCTACCTTAGGAGTTTCTGGTTGCAACTCCATCTCAAGCTGAACACCGTCCAGATCCGTATTAACAATGCCACAAACACTCCTAGCCAGAAGTATCAGAAACTCATCAAGGGTAACTTTTCTGCTATTAACGGGTGAATTTATATCTGGGCACGACAACCGATCGCCCTACTCACCTTGTGCATAGCCATGGAATATGTACCTTGCCCTCCAATCGAGCTTACCACCACTCACTTGAAAATAACATGGGCAACCAAACATTTTAATAATAGAATAACCAATAACGTTACTTGACCACACTTCTTCAGGAGTCCGCTATTCAATAGCAGTTGATGGGGATCTATTCACTAGGCAGCTTATCATACTAATTACATTAGCTAGGATTCTCCTAGCAATACCAGCACTAGAGATCATTTTTCGGGCCATCTCTAGTAATATTCTACTAATCAATTCTGCAAATTGTTGTGATTTATTAGCACTAGTGCGGTGTTTCACTATGCCCAATTTCATGCAAAATTTATTTGCCAGCTCCGAGTAGAACTCCATGTTATTGTCAGTCTGCACATGCTTGATCAACTTACCAGTCTTCGTCTCGATCAAAGCTCTTAATTACGTGATCTTGACACCAACATCAAACTTGTGCATTTGCACAAACATCCAGGTCTTCCTCATGCAGTCAAAAGACCCTCGAACAGATGCATCCGACGTCTCCATAGCGAAATTTGTCACTATCTCACCTTGAAGTTTATACAAGCCTCTATGCTTGATTCCTTTCATTATCATCAGGGCACCTTGAATAATCTTTAGCACTCCACCTTTTGAAAAATACCTATAACCAGCTGAATCTAGGGCATCCAAGGAAATTAAGTTCTTTTTCAATTCTGGAATGTGTCTTACTCCAGTCATTGTCCTTCCAATGCCATCATGCATTCTGATTTTAACATCACCAACACCCACAACATTGCACTCAGCGTTGTTCCCTAACTAGACTTTACCACTACTTGTGCACTGATAAGTGATAAACCAGTTTTCATTTGGTGTGACATAAAAAGAACAACCAGAATCCATAATCCATCTATCAAACGATGAATAATCAGTGACAAACAAGACATAATTAGCACCATCAGAATCATTCTCAGCTACAGTGGCAACATTATCTGTAGACTCAGCTCTAATTCCCTTACCCTTTTCATTTTTCAGCTTAAAATAGTCTCTTCTAAGATGCCCCCTCTTGCCACAGCTCCAACAGACAACATCAGCAATCCTAAACTGACTACGTCTGTTCATGTTCCCCCTAACACGTGTTAGTTCTTTCTCTATTTTCACCTACTAAAGTAGTAGATACAGGTTCGCCAGATTCTATTCTACGAATATCCTCGCTCAAAATCAAATTTCGAACCCCATCAAACGTCAAACTTGTTGACCTAGAGGAATTACTAACAGAAGTAACAGTAGTATTCCAACTATCAGGCAATGAGGATAACAAAATTAAAGCACGTACCTCATCTTTAAAATCAATCTCAACTGAACTCAATTGACTAACAATCACATTGAATTCATTGATATGATCTGCAACTGACGCACCTTCACTCATCTTCAAATTAAATAGATGTCGCATCAAATAAACCTTGTTGATCACAGAGGGATTCTCATACATATCTGATAGGGCTTGCATAAAATCAATAGTGGTCTTCTCCTTCAAGATGTTAAACACGACGTTACGAGCCGACGTTACGAGCCAACGTTAATCGAATAACACCCATAGCTCATCTATCTAGCAAATCCCAATCGGCTTGCTTCATCGTCTCTAGTTTCTCCCTAAATAAGAGCAAGTGCAGTTTCATCTGATAAAGATAATTTTCAATCTGCATCTTCCAGAAACTAAAATCCATCCCATAAAATCTGTCGATTCTCACTTTTACTTCTTCTGCTACCATCGATTCACTTCAACTTAGCCAAACTTGGCTCTGATATTGTCGCGACCTACCCTCGGGGGGAGGGAACAGGTTTAGGGGTATTGCCTAAAGGACGGGCCTAAGGCCTATGATTAGGCGCAGGCTCTCCCGAGCCCATACCCCGCGTGACATTGGGATATTTTTAAAATTGTGGTAAAAAGGAGTCGCCACTAGCCTATTGGGATCGGCTAGAAACCAAGTGAGACATGGGAGCATGCCTCACTTCCTACGCAACTAGAGAGTCTAGGATCGGGGACTTGATTACACTAATTGACTAATTAGTGCCATTTCGGTACCTAATCTTGTTCATTTTAACAAAATGATTTTCATCAGGCAGTTTATATCGATTTCATACCTATCCACTAACATAGGAGGTGAGTATGCAGGTGCACAATCAATAAAGTAATAACTATACCTACCAAGATCCTATTTGCCCTAAAATTAAACACGTGCAAATTAAACATAAAACACGTAAATTAAACATTTGATAAAAACAACATATAAGAAAATAAAGGCTTAATCACACTAAAGCGGCAATACATAGCAATTCCTAACCAAACCCTATCATTTTTGGATTTTCGAAATTTTTAATTTAATTTAAGTTTTTTAATTTTTTTAATAATTTTAAAAAATACTTTTAATTAAAAAGGCGAAATTTTTAATGTTTTCTGAGTTTTTTGAAATTCCAGAAATTTTTTTTGAATTTTTATCATTTTTTTAAAATTTTTGATTTTTTTTTTATTTTCTTTTTTGATTTTTTTAATTATTATTTTTAAATTTTAATATATATTTAATACTTCAATAAAATGGGTTCGGACCAGGTAAACCCGATCCGGCCAGTGGACCCAACCTAAACCCGGATCCAACATTTTTGGGTTAAGAAAACATTTTTTTTTAATTTTCTTTTACAGCCTTTTTAAAGATTCTTTTTGTTTTTGTTTTTTTTTTTTTTTATCTTTTCCTCACTTCGTCCTTTCCCCTGAACGTTCTGCCCGAATGTCCTTCCCGAGGCCAGCTTTTGCCGTTTTATTTTTCTATTTTTTATTTCTTTTTATTTCTTTTTTTTTTTTCTGATTTTTCTTGGTTTTTCTTTTCCCTTTTTTTTTTTTAAATTTTCTTTCCCTCCTGCGACTCCTCCTTCCCAAGACCAACCTTTCCTTTCTTTTTAATATTTTTTTTTTACTTTTTCACTTTTTCCATATTTTTCTTTTACTCTTTCTTTTATTCTTTTTTTTTGGTCTTCTTCTCCTTCGTGCTTCCCCCCTCCGCTCGAAGCTTCCATTAAACCCAGAATTTCCCGTGAACTCAACCCCAACCTAAAAGCGCCAAAACCATGATCTTGACGTGTATTTATTCCATACCAAGCCGAGAACAGCATGTGCCACTATCCAACATACTCGAATTTATATAAAATGCAAAGTGCCAGATGGGAGTGAGGTGCGACATACGGCCACAAGTTCGGATATCCGCAAAATGCATGTGAAAATGGACAAAAAGAAGACAAATATTACCCTTTGAAGATGACACAGACACTCCATCCAGCCTACACGCTTAAAATGGCTTTCATATTGATGTTATCTCTCTCTTCATTACTCTTTGTTTGTTTCTCTTGTTTTCTTTTCTTTATTTAATTATCCCTTAACCAGGCGTGATTTCCTTTCTCATTGAAGCTCCCTTTTCAACGTTCTCTTCTTTGCCGAGAACAACCCCATTGTTAAGATCTCTCTTGAAGAAATGCCATTGCTCAACCTCACTAACCACTACCCACGATTAACGAGTTAAGACTTCACACAAGACGACCTCAGTAACTAGCTATCAAAACGACTATACACGAGCTTCGGAAACGGCAAAAGGTAGTGGCTATTTTCCCGAAGCGCTTCAAGGGCATTTTATCAAACACCTAGGGTGCATCAACTCAAGGCAGCCACGGACAACAACAAGACTCAAAACTAGACCACAACTCAACGAGAATGGCAGGGAATGCTCAATATCAACGAAAGACAGTGTAAGCGAACTTGAAACTCACGTCCCAACTCAGTAAACCATGCAAAAAAAATATGAGGGAACATGACAAAAGCAGGGCACAAAGAGAAGAATGTCTGTGGAGGTCCCTACCCGGCTCGAGGGTGGCGAATGGCGGGCGAGATCGATAAATCGAACAATGTCCATTCACCTCGCATGCCCCCGAGCCGGAATCCTTGGGAAATCGACACGAGCTGAACCAAAAACTAGGGAAATTCACCGCGAAAACTTGAATTCAAGGAAAGGGAAGCTGCGGCTTGGTGGTTCCGGCTTGGAGGCGCAAGCTCGCGTCGGGGGTGGCTGAGCAATGTTCGGCTGAGGTGGATTCCAGGCCTCCTTCTTCCCAGTCACTCTCCGCTTCTACCCCTCTCCTTCCTTCAAGCTCTCTCGCCAAAGGCCCTCTCCAATCTTTCCCGGCCAAAAATCCCCCCTTGTGTTGCTGTTGTTGGTCCCTCTCGGCCAAAACCAACGTCGGAGGACATGGAAAAGGGGGGAAGCGCGAGCTCCGTTGCACCGGTTTGCGCTGAGTACGGCTGGACAACACCCACCCAGGGCCAAATTTCAACCCTCTCGCTCTCTAGGTTGCTCTCGCTCGAACTCCCTCAGGCTCTCCAAAGACCAGCCGAGAGCCCTCACCATGTGCTGTTGCCTTCTCCGGTTTTATACTTGGCCAGCAAGCGCGCATGGCCTCTACGGCTGCCAGCTTGCCGGCCGGACTGCCCCTCCGACCTGCGGATCACGCCGCTCACCTGCCACCGATCCCCTTGCTCCCTCTATTGCTGCCTTGTTTCTGTTCTTCTTTGCAGGTCTTGCAGCGAAGACCGACTGCAGGAGGGAGACAGCCAGCTCGTGCGCGGGCTGGGCTGAAGGGAAAAAGAAAAACCAAGGCTGGGCCGGGCCTAGCGTGGAGGAATGGGCCTGCTCAAGGCTTGTCCGAACTTGGCCTAATTGCCCCTCTCTCTTTTTCATTTTTTTATTTAATTTCGAAATTTTTTCATTTTTTTTTAATTTCGAAATTTTCTTATACTAATTTTTTTGATAAAAACTTTTGATTGATTATAAGACTAGTGACACAAATTCTCCTAATGTCTATGTGTGATGCAATTTTAATGAAATTTTTTTTGTTGAGGGGTTGGAAATCAATCCCCAATTTTTCAATGCAATTAAGAAACACTTTAACAAATCGCCAAAATTTAAGTGTCAACAGATATCACTTGTTGCGAAAAGGCGAGCGATTGAACGATAATATAGACAGATGAAGAAAATAAATCGGACATCAGATTTACGTGGTTCAGTCGTAAAGACTTATGTCCATGGGGAGAGCAGCAGTGAATTTCACTATAAATCAAGCGATACAAAGAGATTACACACTCGAGTCACTTAAACACTTTCTTGGTGTTTCCCAAGCCCCAATTACCCCTAATAACGCACGCAGTGTTTAGCCTCGAAATTCCTCAAAAATAATCTCTCAATCTCATAAGGAATTACACGCAAATCTTACCACAAGATTTAATTGGCTACAAACACTAATCTTTCTTGGATGTAATTCATGGACAAGAATGACAAAGAAAAATCCCTCACAAGCACTCGACAACTAAACGGCGCTTCAAGACCAGTTCTTCACGATCAACTATCTTCCATTCATGGCCACAAGTCTATATATATATATATATATATATATATATATATATATATATATAAGTGAGACCCTTATTTTTTTGCCAACTTCTCATAGGATTCTATTTCTTATCTTAAATGATTTTATTCAAAACATATCTCTGTATGTTTTAAACAAAATCCAAAGTCCTAGTCAAAGTTGGACTTTCCTATTTTAGCAACTAAACTCTCCAACTCAAATTTAAATTTGGGAAGTTGATTTTCGGATCTTCTTTGCTCGATTTCAAATGTCCGCAACATATCCAATTCGGAATATTCAAAACTTTCACATCAGGCTTAAACTTGAGACATATCTTAATAGTAACAATGACCCGGGCATGCGGAATGCTCAAGCTCGACACTGAACACCATCTCAAGCTGACAAAATCAGTCAGCTTGCCAGGGCAACCCAAGGTTAGCTTCAGCCAGTATGCAAGGTACATCCTCGTGGATGAGAAGCAACAGAGAGCTCTCTTCTATTACTTTGCTGAAGTTGAAGCCGACTTGGCTTCAAAGTCTCTTGCGCTTTGGTTTGACGAAGGTAAAACCATTTGTACTAAATTCGAGTGAATGGTGGTGAGAAATGAAATGAGCTTGTTGAAAAACATTGGAGTTTGCTTTTGCGTTGGGTTGGCATTTTGCAAGGCGTGGTTGTTCATCCCTTGGAGTTGGTGCTCGAGCCTTGGCTTTGTTGGAAATTAATCAAGAGAAAAGAAAACTATTTGTTGTAATCAGAATATCAATGTAATGGAGGCGAGGTACGAATATTCGAATTTCCTTAAGGCGATTAGTTCCTGTCAATGGTGCTTTGCAGATTCACGAATTATGCCTCCCAAGATACAACACCTCGAACCTGTTTAGATTAGCACTATGCAAACATGACTCAGTCGAATTGTTCAATTGAACTGGCACACAAAAAAAAAAAAATCAGAAGAGTAGAAAAGTATATCAAAGCCTTTTTGGAATCGAGTCGAAAAAACAAAAAAACTATAATGAAGCTCTATGCTCCTATCTATTCATAGAGCTTTTTAGTTCATATATAGAAGAGATACATGAATTAAATAGACGCATGTATCCATGAAATTCATGAATCAAGAGATACGTAAATCCAAGAGATTCATGAATTCAAAGACATGTGAATTCAAGAGATTCGTAAACTTAATAAAAATATGAACTAAAAGATACATGAATCTAGGATATTCATGAATTCAATAGATACGTGAACAGAAAAGACATATATTAATTTATTGATTTTTGTTGATCCATTAACCATAATTATAACAACCCCCACATTCATGGATCAACAAAACATTTTTGACTCGAAGGACTCTGAGCATGCCTATTGAAATACACCACATCAAGATAGGTAGCTTTCACTTTGAACCTTCTTTAGTGAAAGCCTATCAGACTTACTTAACTAGTCGATGGACTAAGCCTTGAATCGCCAGTTGTTTGTGTAAGCCTAGACAATAAATCTCACATAGAGTATTTCCAATTCAAGATTGGTTCTCGGTTGTGTTTGTTCTTTCGGTTCTTAACCTCTCGGGATTCATGCACGCTTTAGAAAATCTAGCTTTTAAAGATTTTCATAGAGTCGGCCAACTTCACGCATATAGGTGCATTCCTATTAATGATACCCTACCATATCTTACTTGGATGTTACATTCCAAGTTATAGGAATCATTAAATGCATAGCGTACCCTTAATAACGCTGTAGGAAAGCACTGTTGCATCATAGGAATGAGAGGCAGTGCTTACACTAGAGTTTCCAAATTTTTTTGTTGTCCTATTGAACCTAGACCATGGGATCTCCAATCGCATAGGTTAGGTTTCTACTATGGAATCTCTTTATTGGGTTAAGGCTCTTAAACTCATTCCCCTTGATGCGTAGTTTATCTGCTCTCTTGATAAACCTTTTTTCGGCAGATCCGCAATATTTTCCTTTGATTTTACAAAGTCTAAAAAAATGATTCCATTTGAGAGCAATTGCCTTACGATATTGTGTCAACGACGAATATGTCTAGACTTACCGTTATAAATCACATTATGCGCCCTTGCAATTGCTGCTTGATTGTCACAGTGAATGCAAATTGCAAGCATAGGTTTTGGCCACACTGGAACATCTTCTAAAAAATGTTGAAGCCATTATGCTTATTCAGCAGCTTTATCCAAAGCAACAAACTTTGATTCCATGTAGAATGCCTTATTAGAGTTTGTCTAGAGGATTTCCATGACACTGCGGCACCTCCTAGCATGAACACATATTCGCTAGTCGATTTCGATTCATCAAAATCTGAAATCCAATTGGCATCACAATAACCTTCCAAAACAGCTGGTTATTTGCCATATTGTAGAACATAGTCTTTTGTTATTTTCAAATATCCTAATACTCTTATCAGAGCATTCCAGTGCTCGTGACCTAGGCTACTAGTATATCTACTTAGTTTGCTTACTAAGTATGCAATATCTAGTCTAGTGTAATTACTTGAGAGCATTCCGACTGTCTAATACTATTTCCAGTATTCTTTCTTAAAGTTAGGTGTGGAAGAAAAGGACTGTTTGCATCTTTAATGCCGAATCCTTTTAATCTCTCCATTACTTTTTCAATGTAATGAGATTGTGTTAAACCTAAACCATCAGAATTCCTTAGAATTTTATCTGCTACGCCTAAATATTTCATCCCAAAGTTCTTCTTGAGAATATTCTTAGTGATTCTGATGACCTCAGTGTTATCTCATAGAATTAGTAAGTCATCGACATATAGCCAAATAAGTACATATCCAATTATTGTGGATTTAGTGTACACACATTTATCACACTCATTGGTTCTATACCCATTTTGAATCATTATCCGGTCAAATTTATCATGCCATTGCTTAGGAGCTTGTTTAAGTCCATACAATGATTTGACAAGTTTACACACTTTGTGTTCTTGTCTTTTGACCTTGAACCCTTCAGGTTGTTTCATATAAATCTCATCGTCAAGATCACCATTTAAGAATGCAGTTTTCACATCCATTTGATGTATCTGCAAATTGTATGGCGAAGCTATAACAATCAACATCCTTATTGGTGTTATTCTTGTGATAGGTGAATAAGTATCAAAGTAGTCATGGTCCTATTTTTTTTATCTAAACCTTTGGCTACAAGCCGAGCTTTGTACTTATCAATGGAACCATTGGCTTTTAGTTTTTTCTTGAATATTCATTTACATCCAATTGGTTTATTTTCAGGTGGAAGATCAACCAATTCCCAAGTATGGTTACTTAGGATAGAATGAATTTCATTGTCAACAGCTTCTTTCCAGAAAGGAGCATCTGGAGATGACATTGCCTCTTTAAACGTTTGGGGCTCACATTCTAACATGTATGTTAGAAAATTAGGTCCGAAAGATTTTTCAATTCGAGACCTTTTACTTCTTCGAAGTTCGGCTTCTTTAGTCACAACTTCATCATTTTCAGATTTTGATTCTCTAAGCATTTTATGAGAAAGTTCTCATTGATTTCTTTTTGTAGGATATATATCTTCAAAAAAATCAGCATCCATTGATTCTAGGATTGTATTGACATGGATTTCCGCATTTTTAGAATTGTGAACCAAAAATCTATATGCGCTACTATTTTGAGCATAACTGATGAATATGCAATCCAACGTTTTAGGTCCAAACCGAGTTTGTTTAGGAGGAGGAATTGTCACCTTGGCCAAGCACCCCCACACTTTTAGAAAATTTTAAGATGACAACTTTCTATTCCATAACTTGTATAGAGTTTTACCTGTCTTTTTGTGGGGTATTTTATTAATAATATAATTTGCTGTTAAAACTGTATCCCCCCACAAGTTCTGAGGTAAACCTGAACTCAAAAGCGTGGCGTTAGCCATCTCCTTTAGTGTCCTATTCAATCGTTTAGCAACTCCATTTTATTGTGGAATATAAGGTGCAGTCGTTTAGAGAATTATTCCAAAACTAGCTCAAAACTCTTTGAAATTGATTGAACTATATTCTAGTTTTCAATCAGATCTAAGCACTTTGATTTGTTTATCAAGTTGGTTTTCAACTTCATTTTTATATTTGACAAATATGTTCATAGTCTCATCTTTGCTAGTTAGTAAATAAATATAGCAAAATCTAGTACAGTCATCCACAAATGTAATGAAGTACTTCTTTTCCACCTCTACCTTCTACAAACTTTAAATCACATAGATCACTATGAATTAATTGTAGAGGTTCACTTGTCATTTCAACGGATTTGAAATGTTTTTTTGGCAAACTTGGCCTCAACACAAGTCTCACACTTGTAACGAGCATCTAACTCAAATCTTGGAATTAACCCCAAGTTTGCTATTCTCTTCATTGTACTATAGTTTACATGTCCTAATCTACCATGTCATAGATAAGGAGACACAATAGTGTAAACTGAAGATTTTTCTTTATTAATAGTCTTTGGGTACACATAATTCGAGTCTACATCAATGACAGCCACATTGGCTTTAAACAGGTCATTACACAAGCACCATTTCCTCACATACATCCATTTTTTTTCGAAAGTATAAACTTGTCAAATTCAAATACAACTTTGAAACCCTTCTTGACAAGTATGGGGCCAGAAATTAGATTTTTCCAAATCTCTGGTACATGCAGCACATTCAGCATGGCAACCTCCTTACCAGATGTAAACTTCAGGATCGCCTTTCCTCTTCTGGCAATCTTTGCTAATGCAGAGTTAGCCATATAAAGCTTTTCATCTTCTTCAACCTTCTCATAAGATGAGAACATGTGTTTATTTGCACATATGTGATTTGTGGCACCTGTGTCTAGCCACCAACCATTAGTGTTCGACACTAGAGATGCTTTGGACATTACCACAGCAGACAGTCTTTTAATATTATCATGTTTTGTCAAATTCAATTGCTGGGCTGCACCATTGTTCTTGCTCTTTTTCGAGTGCTTCTAGCAATCCTTAGCATGATGGCCAGGCTTGTTGCATATAAAACATGTCCCTTGAATGGAATTTCTGGAACTGTTCCTTCTGCTTGCCTTTTCCTTGAAAGGGCATCTTCCTTTTTCTATCTTGCTTGGATTTGGAAGATTCCACAACGTTGGCATTTGGCTTAGAAGAAGGGTTCGCACTGCTTCTATTGTCCTCATTGATTCTCAGGCGCAAAATGAGATCTTCAAGGCTCATCTTCTTCCGTTTGTGCTTCAAATAATTTTTGAAGTCTAACCAGCTCGAAGGCAGTTTCTCAATCATGGCCGCCATTTGGAATGATTCACTAAGTATCATTCCCTCAGTAGAGATGTCACTTAGAATTAATTGCAATTCTTGAACCTGACTCATGATAGATTTAGAATCCACCATCTTGTAGTCCAAGAATTTGGCAACCACAAATTTCTTGGTGCCAACTTCCTCAGTCTTGTATTTATTCTCTAAAGACTCCAATAACTGTTTAGCAGATTCAATATTACAATAAACATTATCTAGATAATTCACTAAACAGTTAAGAATATAATTTCAGCATAAGAAGTCGCCATACTTCCAAGCCTCCAATGCACCGAGCGTCATGACATCGTGCTCATCTGGACTAATTACCAGGCACACCTCCAATAAATACTTCGTCAGATTTAACATGGTCAGATAGAAGAACATCTTATGCTGCCACTGTTTAAAGCCCACTCTGGTGAATTTCTTCGGTTTCTTATTAGCTATAACTGGAGGTATTGCCATCACAGTAGCAATGTTTGTTGAACTATCCCTCCAGAAATGGAGCCAAAAGCCATTTGGCTTGTACCGTTTTGAAAAATAGTCCCGAGCATACCAGTAGTATGACTTATACTCGCACCACCAAAATTGGAATTGGCCCAAGGGCCCGTAGCATTGGCTGCTACAAATTCAGACCTTGAGGGTTGAACATCTTCCGTAGCAACGGTCGAATTGACCATAGGAACGTCTCTTGAAACATTCTGGACATTGAAGGGCACTTAATTATTTTCAACAATCTCAATAATCTGATAAGAACAACAAACAGTGAGTGATCTAATCACCTTAAGATTATTGGAAATTAATATAGAGAAAACAAAACTGTTTGTTGTAATCAGAATATCAATGTAATGGAGGTGTTGTACAGATATCCGAATTTCCTTAAGGCAATTAGTTCCTGTCAATAGTGCTATGCAGATTCACGAACTATGCCTCCCAAGATACAACACCTCGAACCTGTTTGCGTTATCACTATGCAAATATAACTCAGTCAAACCGTTCAATTGAACCAACACACCCAGAAAAATCAGAAAAGTAGAAAAGTATATCAAAGCTTTTTTGGAATCAAGTCGAAAAAACAAAAACTATAATGAAGCTCTATGCTCCTATATATTTATAGAGCTTTTTAGTTCATGTATAGAAGAGATACACGAATTAAATAGACGTATGTATCCACGAAATTCATGAATCAAGAGATACGTGAAACCAAGAGATTGATGAATCCAAAGACACGTAAATTTAAGAGATTCGTGAACTCAATAAATACATGAACTAAAAGATACATGAATCTAGGAAATTCATAAATTCATTAGATATGTGAATAGAAAAGACGTATATTAATTTATTGGTTTTTGTTGATCCATTAACCATAATTATAACATGCTTCAGTTCTAGAGATGGGTTCTGTGCCGAACTTGAGTTGAGCATGGACCATTTAAGGGAGATGTGCTCCTAAAAGGTTAAGTAGTACCAACACCGACACATGACACGACACATAGACACGTCGTTTCTCAAAAAAGAACGACGCATTGGGACATCTTTTATGTTAAACGTATATTTTTATATATACATAAAAATTAATCATTTTATGATTATTTAAATCAAACTAAATTGATTTAAATAGAATGAATTTATACAAAAAACATTAATCCACTATTTATTAATATCATTCATTGTTTCAATTTGATAAATTCAACTATATTCCACTAATTCATAAAATCTAGGAGAGAAAAAAAAACAATTCACATTCTGAACTTGCGTGTCAGATGTATCGGATGAGAGAATAAAAAATTGGGGGTGAATTGTGTATCACGGGAAGTAAGAGTAAAAAAAGAAGAGAATACTAATTTTTTTTTTAATTTTATTTCCCCATTTATTATCTTTATTATTTATTCATTTTTTCACATATATATTTTGACCTATTATTTATTGAAAATTTTTAAAATTGACCTCACGTGTCAAAAATTCGTGTGTCGAAATTCTGACTCGAGTGTCGAAAAGTGTCGGGAAAATTAACTAGGTGTTGAATTTTCTAATATGTGTTGACCGAATGTCGAAGAGTGTCAGACATATACCAGAATGTCTGACATGACATAAAAGCTTCCAAAGAGTGTCGGTGCTTCATAGAATAAATGTGGGCATAATTTCATTAAAAAAAAAAAGAGGGTGCAAAAAGCTAATCCAGTACTTTTAGCAGCTTAAATACAAGTTCGCATGTTGTCACTCTTCGCAAAAACTTAAACCAATGGGAAACTGAATCAGATCTTGTATTAGATATATCATTTTCAAGGGTGAAAGAGATTGATCCCATTCACTGTGATGTGATTCCAATTTCAAAGATTTTGTAATTGGCTAATTCTTGCATTCTTCGATTTATTTCCAACACAGTCCCTGAACTGGGGGTACTGAACAAGCCAGTCGGTTTAGGGATTGTGCCATTAGGTGTGCTCGTCCAGTAGTGGGCTTTTCACCCACTCTTACTCACCTTAGGCACACGAGGTAACTATACCCATCTACCCGATGGTAGCTAGGGTCGAAGTCCTGATGTGGTATTTACCTTCACCACCGTGAGGCCCCCAAATTCACTGTTTATCTTTTTCTTCCCGACAGAGAGGGAATACGGGGGTGATATTGCGGGGTCTCTCACCCCAGGTCCGAAATCCTGTACTTTTAGCAACTTAAAAACAAGTTCACATGTTGTCTCTCTTCGCAAAAACTTAAATCGATAGGAAACTAAATTGGATCTTGTATCGGATATATCATTTTCAAGGTGAATGTGAGATTGATCCCATTTGCTGTGATGTGATTCCAACTTCAAAGATTCTGTAATTGGCTAATTCTTTCGTTTTTCGATTTATTTCCAGAAGCAAACATGTTGTACTTGGAATCTCCTGCAGGAGTCGGTTTCTCCTCCTTCGTCAATAATACTTATTATAACTCCGTTGACAACAAGATGACAGGTTCTTTTCCTTGCGAATTGCAATATATTTTTAACAAATTAAGCTCCAGCTATGATTTACAGAGGTAATGTAAAGCTGAAATTAAGCATTAATACCAGCTAAATAGTGCTTCCATATTTCAGCAAGAGACAATCTCGCATTCCTCCATAAGTGGTTTGAAAAATTCCCAGAATACAAGGAGAGGGATTTATTCATCAGGAGAGAACTACGCGGGTGAACTAGTGTTTAAGATTTTGTGAATGCCGTTTTGCGTGGTTTAATGAATGGGAAGCTCCATGAAAGCAGAATTTAAATTTCTATCTAATTTCACTCTTACCAGGTCATTATGTTCCACAACTTGCAATGCTCATCGTGCAGTCCAAGTTGTTCAATTTCAAGGGAATTGCTGCGAGTTTGATTGAGAAGTCTGCAAACTTGAATTAGCGTCTCACATACATTGTATTGATACCTACTGTGTTAAAATATGTCTCGAGTTTGAGCTCAATACGAAATTCCGAATTGGATATGTTGCGTATGTTAGAAATCGAGCAAAGAAGATCCGAAGATCAACTTCCCAAAATTCGAATGTGTTGGAGAATTTGGCCGCTAAAATAGGAAAGTCCAACTTTGACTAGGACTTGGATTTTGTTTAAAATATACAGAGATATGTTTTGGTTCAAGATAGAAAACAAAATCCTATGAGAAGTCGGCAAAAGAATAAGGGTCTCACTTATATATACTTGTGGCCATAGGTGGAACATGGTTGATGATGAAGATTTGGTCTTGAAGCGCCATCTCGTCGTTGAGTGCTTGGGAGGGATTTTTCTTTGTCATTTTTGTTTGTGAATTACATCCAAGAAGATTTAGTGTCCAAGCCAATCAAATCTTGTGGTAAGATTTATATGTAATTCCTTCATAAGATTGAGAGATTATTTCTTGAGGAATTTCGGGGCTAAACATTGTATGCATTATTGGGTGTAATTAGGGCTTGGGAAATACCGATGGAGTGTTTGAGCTACTCAAGTGTGTAATCTCCTTATATCTTAGATCAATTCGTTGCTGCTCTCCCCATGGACGTAGGTCTTTACGACTGAACCACGTAAATCCGGTGTTCGATCGCTTGCCTTCTGCGACATACTGAGATCAACAAATCTCATGCTCGCTGCATATAGGAAATTTGCTTTTCGAGTTCAACACCAATTTCAACTCACGGGCGGAATTTTTTTGGTCTCACAGATTGATACCTACGAAAGTTTCAACATAAAATGCAACTATTCCCAAAATTCGAAGACAAGCACAGAGCAGCGCCATCACCCCTGTCTGCTCTCGCATCGCCAGTGAAGCAAAAAGAGAAATAAGTAGATATATTAACACCTACGATGTCACTCTTGATGTTTGTTTGTCGATAGTTTCTTCACAGTCCGCGGTTTTGAATACACTGGTGAGCATCTTCATCCAATCTGATGAAATTATTGGTTTTTCCCCTTCATAACCTGTTGATTTTGTATTTTTTTTTTAATTATTATTATGTGGCTTCCAGCAAGAAACAGAGAAGACAGATGTATGTATAGAAGACGAAACCGTCAGGTACTAGAACAGGAAAGAAGTGCAGGAGGCTCTACATGCTCGACTGGTTGGAATCTCTACATGGACAGTTTGCAGCGAGTAAGAATCGATTTAAATATGAAAGGCCAAATAGGTTTAGCTCCAGGATAACCTTAAATATGAGAGGCCACAGTAGACCTGCTCGAGTGGGCAGCGCAGCGTGATTCGGGCTGGGCTAGGCTTGAGATAGGCGTAACTTTTAGTGGCGATTGCTGCAAAAGATAGGCAGCCAAACAATAAGAAAGATAGAACAAGCAAATGAATTGGATATCAGATCTATGGGATTCAATTGGTGTTACTTAGGATTTCGCAATAGATCCAATGATATAAAAGTGATTAAAATCACGTTCAAGTCACTTAAAAACACCATGACACTCACGAAACAATCACTCAATCTCACAAAAGAATTACAATCACAAATGTTACCACAAGATTTATTGACTTCAAAACACTTGCAATTTTTTTAAATGCAATTCACGAGCACGCTGCACAATTGATAATTACGGCTAAAAGCTCCTATGCTGCAGTGTGCTAAAGCTAAAGTCCACTTCCTTATATATATAAAATTGTTGGGATAAACCAAATGTCCTAAAACTTCTATTAAAGGTACAGTTAAATCCTAAAATTTTTAAAAAGTGCAGTCGAGTCCTAAAATTTATCAAATTAATTAAATCAAATCCATTTATCAACTCTATTTAATTTAACTATGGGAAAATATTAATTTGATTTTTTATTAATTTTTTAAGACACATTGGGCCAATGTAGTGTTCATTAGGCGCCATGTAAGAAAAAACTTGCAAATTTTACAAAAGATAAAAATAGATTAAAAAAATTTATAATGATATCTTACTATTCGTTTTCTCCTTTCACAAAATGACAAAAGTAAACACTCATTTAAAATAGGTAGAAAAAATTCTTGAAATAAAATCAAATGACACGGACCCCTGGAGTGCCAAAAGTTGGCATAAATGGACACTTAAGTGCCAAAAGTTAGGAAAGGTACACTTAAGTGCCAAAATCGGAGCAAAATGGATCACTTGAGTGCCAATCCGGCTAAAATCCGGCCAAATTGCATACATGGCGTTTCCCGGCGACTTCTTTTACTGAGGTGGCAAACGTTTAAAGAAAAAAACCCACGTGGACGACAAAACGACGTCGTCCACCCACATTGAGTGAGCTGACCTAAACGACGTCGTTTTTCGTTGGTGTTAAACGACGTCGTTTAGGTCATTTTGGCTTAAGCACACCTAGCCGTCGCTGTTCCTTCCCATCTGCGTTCACATTAGATCTTAGTCGTCGCCGCCCTTCTCTCCATCGCCGTTCACGCCGTCGCCGCCCTTCTCTCCGTCGCCGTTCACGCCCATAGGTGGTCATCGGTCGCCGTTGTTGGTTGTCGTAGCCACTCAGCATCGTTGGTCGTCATCCCTGCTCACCATTGTCACTCCTCTAGGTTGGGCCCCTTTTCCCCCTCCCTCGTGATGAAATTAGGGCTCGATTATTTTATTAGGGCTCGCTCGATTATTTTATTAAGGCTACGATGGAAATGCTGTTGAAATGCGCGCGCTCTATTTGGTTACTCCCTTGTGTGGAGATGCTTGCCTCAGTCGATGATTTATGCAGTCAAGGCTCGAGTGAGACAAAATATTGACTAATGTGGAGCTAGGAACTAATGTGTTTGAGTGAAAAGTTATTGAATCAGGTGGCTGGAATAATGGCCTTTAAGTGCTCTGCAAAGAGCACGCAACTTTGCTATCAATCTACTTTTGTTCCTTTGATTCCGATCTTTTCGTTCTTTTAGTCTTCTTTCCTGATTGTTGTTTCTAATCAGATAGTCGACATATATGCAGGGCATTGAGGAGTGCAAAATTTGTTTTGATACTTTATATAAGTTCATTTACCTGCAAGGGACAAATTTGAAACCACATGTAAGTACCTCATTTTAAAGTTTATAAACTATGAGCTCTTTTGACATGTAGTATTAGTCTACTGTGCAATGGATAAATTTAGGGCTTGGATTGTGTAATGACCTCTTGACACAATATATTAATGGCCAAACATTATAGATTAGGGTATGATTTCTCCTCTTGGCTGGATGAGAAACAGAACTTTTACCCTATAATTTTACATCAAGCTTGCTTTAATGAAATTCTATGTGTTTTCACAGGAAAAATAGATTTGATTAAGTGGATGTACATTCTCATATCGCAGGTTTAGTTCAGCAAAAGATAGTAGACAAAATTGCTTGGCTTGTGCTTGTTGTGGGGACCTCTGTTTTTGGTTTATATTTTAAGGGAATGGAAGGCAAGGCAAATAATTAAAGTGGCGACCTCTTAGCTGTCATGAAGGGGCATATTCTCAGTGTGGGGGCCTCTGTTTTTTATTAATATTGTAGAGGAAGGGAAGGTAAATTATTAAAGTGTCGACCTCTTTTTTGGTTGTCATATAGGGGCATATTGTCAGTGTGGGGACCTGTTTAATAAAGTCTATGAGAGTGGGGGGACTCCCTTGTGCGATTGTCTATTATTCTTTGTGGATGTGGTCCTAAAACTAATTATTCTTTGTCTTATTGTTGGTGCAGAAATGGCTCATGCCAAGGATTATGTCGCTGTCATAGTTTGCTATGCTGGGGAATTTGTAATTGGGGAGGATGAGTGGGAGTATGAGGGTGGAAATGAGGGCACCATTTTTGTCGACATTAAGAAGGCATCTTATATAGGATTTGTTAGGGATATACTAACTTATTTGCCTTGTAAAGTTCAGAAGTTGCTGTATTGTATTCCTGGGAAAGGTTTAAGAGATGGTTTGCGAACCTTAGAAAACGATAACGGCTTTAGGGATATTCTATACCATTATCTTCATGGTGAAGAGGTAAAAATATATGTTGAGTACAATGAAAGTGAGGATGAAGATGATGATGAAGAAAGTGCCCAAATAGAACAAGAAGGAAATGGTATTCAAGGTAGTACTGAGGTTAGGGTCGAAGAAAGGCAAGATAGACATGATGGAGAGGAGAGGAGCGCAGATGCAGTTCACCATAGTGATGATGACATAGGTGATGTCACAATCATTGGATTAGATTGGGAAGTAGCTGAATCAAGTGATGATGATGATGAAGGGTTGCCTACTGCAAATTTCACAAGTGATAACGACGACGAGGAGCTTGTACAGTCAAGAAAAAGGCAAAGGGATTTTTTGACAAATAAATTTGCAGCTTTGCAGGTAGCTGATGAAGTTCCAAATAGAGCCGAAGGCCCTGTAGATGCTGTTGCCATTGGTGAGGAGACTGATTATGAAGAAAGCCTTGAGAATGTTACTTCCCAGGATGAGCTTGAAGAAGATGAAGGAGTTGTGCATACAAGGAGAAGGAAAAGTAAGTTTCCTTCTTATGATCCATCCGTTGCCTCTCCTACTTTGTCGGTAGGTATGAAATTTCAAGATGCAAAACAATTTAGGGAAGCTATACTGAAGAACTCCATTGCTGCACAGAGGAACATTGACTTCATTAGAAACACTAAGGCCTTTGTAAGAGCTAAGTGTTCGCAGCAAAATAGTCCATAGAGGATCTATGGTGCATTTGTTAGGAGAAGTGGATCTTTCCAGATTAGAGCGTACGAAGAGGAACATACTTGTTCCATTAATTTTGAAAATAAAAGGGTAACAAGTGCATGGTTGTGCAAGCACTTCTTTAATATGATTAAGATGATGCCTCAGATGAATAGTACTCAGTTCAGGTTGCTGGTGAAGGAGCATGTTGGCATCAATATAAGCAGGAATCAATGCAAAAGAACGAAGCAAAAGGTGATGAAGATACTCATTGATCAATACAGCAGCGAATATGGACAGGTGTGAGATTATGCTTGGGAGTGTAGGCTGCAAAATCCTTCAAGTAGAGTGTATGTAGAGGTTGTGGAGAGACCACTTCCTGATATTGGGACCAAGTTTTATAAGTTCTATGTTTGCTTCGATGCATGCAAACGAGGATTTTTATCTGGTTGTAGACGGATTATAGGATTGGACGGGTGTTTTTTGAAGGGCTTGTGCAAGGGAGAATTATTGGCTGCAATTGGAATAGATGCAAACAACCAGATGTTTCCACTGGCTTGGGCTGTTGTAAAGGTAGAGAACAAGGACAATTGGTCCTGGTTCCTAAAAAATTTGATGGCTGATTTGGAGATAACAAATGGTGCAGGGTGGGCATTCATGAGTGACCAACAGAAGGTACTCTTTGAAAGATTTGGTCAATTGTTTGCTTGTTGATATGAACATGTCATTTGCTTACATTTCTTTTCTTTTTTTGAATTATTGCAGGGACTGGTTCCAGCAATAGCTGAGTTGTTGCCTTATGCCGAGCATCGAATGTGTGCGCGGCACATATATGCAAATTGGGGAAAGAACTATAAAGGGGATAAGCTGCAGTTCAAATTTTGGCAGCTAGCAAAGAGCACGAATATGGCTGATTTTAGGATGGCCAAAGAAGAACTGCTTCAATTGACAAGGGAAGGTTATGATGCACTATTCCAAACAGAACCAAAGTATTGGTGTAGGGCGTTCTTCAGTGAGGAATTCAAGTGCGATAACATAAATAACAACATCCGCGAATCATTCAATGGGAGGATAATAGGTGCCAGATGCAAACCAATTATCTCGATGCTTGAAGACATAAGGGTTATGGTTATGACTCGGTTGCACAAACAAAGGGATGAGGCTGCAAACTGGACTAGGCAATGTGGTCCTAGGATTGCTAAAAAATTGGATGAGAACTTGGCTACGAGTAGGTATTGTCATCCCATTTGGAATGGGGATGAAGGATATGAGATAATGAAGGGTTTTGATAAGTATGTTGTCCATTTAGGTATGATGAAGTGTTCATGTGGAGCATGGCAAGTAAGTGGAATTCCTTGTGCACATGCCATATGTGCCATTCAATTGAAGGGCCACAACACAGAAGACTACCTTGATGATTGGTACAAGAAACCGAGATATCTTGCTTCGTACCAATGCATGTTGCAGCCAATCAGAGGTACCAAGTTCTGGGAGCCAACAGATCATGAAGCACCTCAACCTTTGCCACTAAAGAAGAGAATGGGAAGACCAAAGCGAAAACGAAGAATGGCAGAAGGAGAGGTCTCAAGTCAACGTAGGATGAGTAGGACAGGTGTAAAGATGAAGTGCTCTTTTTGCCACATAGCAGGGCACAATACTAAAGGCTGTCAATTAAGGAAGCAGCAGGAACAGTTGAGGCTAGTCGAAGGACCTAGTGAAGGGACAATTGGAGAAGGACAAACAGAAATGCGAAGTGAGTCGTCTGTTCTTCAGTCGACAACAATAAACCCAGTAAGTCATGACAATTGTGTTTATGTTGTTTTATGGCTTGTATAAACAGATATGTACAACTAATTGACATAATGTTTTTGTCTTTGTCAGGTCAGGAGAATGACACGTGAAGAATTGGTCGAAGCCCCTGCTATACCTGAAACTGAAGGGTCTATTCAAACAAGGCCAGGTAGACAGCCAGCTCAAGGATTGGCCGAAGCAACTAGAGGGCCAGTTAAGTCGACTGTTCTTCAACAGAAGCAGAGAAAAAAAATACCCGGTAACTTAAATAATTTGTGTTTAGTTTTCCTTTACAATGGCCTGATGTTTATATTTATGATATCATTTGTCTTTTTCTCAGGTTCGAAGAAGGCAAGCTAGAGCTCAGCTATCAACAAAGGGCCCAACTGAAAGGTCACCACAAGATCCATCACCAAGGTCACCACAAAGGCCACTAGAAGGGTCATCACAAGGGCCACCACAAAAGCCAACAGAAGGTGTCATTGAAGCTGAAGGGCTAAATAGAAAAACAACCAAAAGAAAGCCAAATCATGAGCCACCTACAAGAAGGCCATCTACAAGACGTCTAACATTCGAATGCCCAGAAGAAGCCCCTGCTATAGCTAAATAGCCACAACAAGAGCCCAAGAAATCACATGCGAGAAGAAGGGCTAATCAATCACAAGTACCTGAAACTGACGTTCCCCTTCGAACAAGAGAAGCTTTTGGAAAGAGGCTAAAACAGTATGGTTATGGGCTTTATACAGATGAGCGTTCTGGAACAGTTATTCTTAATGTAAGTTTTATAAGCTTACTAGGCTGTATTTAATTTAATTTATGGTGCAAACTTTTGTTAATAATTGAGTTTTTTTTTTTTAAGCCTGGGAGAAGTTCAGAGGTTCTTATCTCTCAAGGCCAAACTCAAGAATCAACGGCTGCACCAACAAAAAAGAAGAAGACATTGGTTGCGCCAACAAGAAAGAAGAGTAAGAAAAACCCAGTTACAGGTCCATCTGAATCAGTTCGGCCTACGACAGTTGCAGCTCCAGCTCCTTCTCAATTAGCTCAGCCTAGGACAATTACACCTCCATCAAAATCAACGCATCCTGAGACAATTGAAGAAGAAACCTCACGTTCAGTTAGAAAAAGCACAAGGATTATGAATCAAGTGAAAGGAGCACGAACAGGAGGCATTGTGCATATTGATTAATGAAATGGGATGGGATATGGTTTGTGGGGCTGACGAGTCAATTGTTTTACTGTGGATGTTTTCTTTTAAATAGTTTGTCATCGACTTTGTGAGACTTCATTTCAATATCAATGAAATGATTTTGTTGCTTGTCATCTTTGGTGCCTTTTTCATTTTTTGTATTTTGTTTTTACTTTTACTTATTGCTTTCTGCTTCTGGTGGTGGATCTGTGGTGGTGACTAGGGTGCTTGTGTGGCTGGTGGTGGCGGTTGGTGAAACTTGATGGTGGTGGGTCCACTATGTGGATTGGGTTGGGGCCTTTTGCTGTAACTAGTATAGTTTGCATGAACCCCTTTTGCAACAAACCCACGACCCACCACCGACAGTGGCTGCTAATGGTGGGTTTATGGTGGTGGCTACGTGCTGGTGTGGTAGCTAAGATATTGGTGCCGATGCCTACTGATAGGCTGGTGGGTCTATTATAGGGGTTGGGGGCTGGGGGTTTGTGCTGCACTTGGTGCAAGATGTAAGTGTGCAATATGCACATCTTGCACACATCTTGCTCCAGGTAGTGTTGGTGCAAGCTGATGTAAGGCACTAGGAACTTCTGCACTGCAGAATACCAGCAGCATAGTAATGGCTCAAGTAGATGCCTGGAATGCTTGATGTGGTTGGTGGTGATGGCTAGAGGCCAATGGTGGCCAGTGGTGGGCGATCGTGGTGGCTGATAGCAGCTGATGGCTGGTGTAGTTTATAGATGAAATGTACAAATAAAATTGACACTTAACTGATCACATTCTAAAAAACTCGGCACTTAAGTGTTCACTTTTAATCACAAATGGCACTTAAGTGATCACTTTTGATACTAACTTGACACTTAAATGACTTTTTTTTAATCACGACTGACACTTAAGTGATCACTATATACAACTTATAGCACTCGAGTAATCACTCATGTTTGTCCTATGTAAATGGTGATTTGCAGCAAACCAGAGAAGCTGCTGGTTTATATATACGAATGTTCAAATTATGCCAACTCCATTCGATTCATTGCTATTGGTTTACATTTAGTTGAAGAAAATAAGTCACCACAACACATCCACCCAATATACATTCCATCATCACCGATTTATATTCGAGAATAAGCAAAAATATAGTACAAATAGCATCTCATTCATTCAAACAGCATCTCATTCATTCATTCATTCCCTTTCCTTGACCTCATTTACAACTATGGCAGTCGGAGAAACTTCTTTTCATTTTCCAATACTTTACATTTCATCATAAAATAGGATAGACAAAAAAACAGCAACACAATAAACGCTCGGTAACACTTTCGTTCAATATTCATCTTTGAAACTTCATTCTTCAAATGGTTAGCAGAAGATGCTTGAGCTTGCATTGAGTCAACCTCGTCCAAATCGTCCACAGGTGTAGATGGAGGTTGATGACATGTAGGTCCAATATCACCTCTGTGGCTCGGTGAGAGAATTTCGCATCAACCCATTTGAAATATTTGCACTTCGACCCTTCTCTGTATCGGGCACATCCATAGAATCTTCTCCCAGGATTCCTTCGCGTCCATGATGTTCTTCTTGGACTTGGTAACCCACAAAAACAGAAACGCTCGCCTTCTCCTTCGCTTTGGCGAGAGAAATTTGAGTCGCTGCTGAAAGTCCTGCTCTTCATTCTTAATATCCAACCGTAGAATTTGGGGCAAATCGAGTTAGGGTTCAGGATTAGGGCTCCAACGCTCCAATGGCAATTTGCCGGATTTAGGGTTTTAGATTTGGGGCAATGGGGGAGACGATGTCGTTTTGGTTGATTTAAGGGCTCCATTTTGGCCAACCTGAGGAGACGACGTCGTTTTGGGTGAATTAGAGCTGACTCAACTCTCCGGCGAGCCACCTCGACAAGAAATAATCATATTTAATTGCCACGTATGATTTCCAGCTGCCTTCCCCGGAGGTGGCACTCAGGTGTCCCACTTTTCTTACAAAGTGGCACTTAAGTGTCCCTTTGTGCCAACTTTTGGCACTTGAAGCGTTCTTATCCCGTCAATATTCTTATATAATGTAAAGAATCTAATACTTTGAGAAGTCGTTGGGTGATGACGAATTGAGTATAACTTTTGATATTTCCCATTTTTGAGACTTGATTATGTGTACTCTAACCATAACCAGACAACCACACCTTTTTCCCAGTCTAGACTTATTATTTTTTGGTCGGATCCCCATCTTGACTTAACAAACTCCTTTCCGATATTGTACCCTTGATGATTGCAACAAAATATTGCACCATGGTTTTCCTCATTGCCTATCTAATGCCAAATCCCATTTGTTTAGCATAATTGTTATAAAATGCAAAAGTGTCATCATACGGATTAAACTTAATATCTATGCAAAATTTCATGATCTTTGGTGTCGTGACTCTTTCATCACTAGTGTCTTCAATTGAATTGCTCATCTTGTCTTCATCATTACCATGAATTTCAGCAGTGAAGTTGCTTTAGATACCAACTGTGTTCATTTGAACGAGATTAGAAGAAAAAATTAAGAATTCTATGTCTTATATATATCAACAAATACATGCTAAAATTCAACAACAATAGATACTACTTACTTTCTTGCGATCAAAGAAGAAGAGGCTAGCGAACATATCTCCAAACTTATATGTTAATCAATTACAAAATCCTAAAATAATCAGAACTTCAAAATATACTTGATATTTACAATCCAATCATTATAAGTTATTAAGTTTCTTCTATTTGAGAATTGTTGGAAGAAAGTCGAAGACGACTTATCTGTTTCTGATGCGCAGTCAACAATTACCCCAGAACGATTGTTGAATTGCGGATAAATCATGAACAAAAATACTTCACGTTAGTTTGAATGCAATCACGAGGAAAGCATTCGATTTCCACAGCGTAAATGCTAATTGTTCTTGTAAAGGAGAAATGGAATGTCTTCTTTTTTCTTTAATGGAAATGGGACAAGAAAATGAGAATTTTCTTTTTAAGCGTACGTTCTGCCAACCATACCAACGGTTGTCTTTAGGAGTCATTTAAATGACTCCATCACATCATTTCAAAGAGTGTCTTTCCATCGTAGCATATCAAGATGAAACTGTGCATTCTAATCGCACCTCATCATGGACGTATTAATTAAGTATAACATCTCTGACTCGGACATGATGGGCTTGATAGCGTTTTGTCAAGAATATAAGGCATTCAATATTCATCAACTTTACAAAACATTTCATACTAGCAAATAAGCTGTGCGACCAATGAGTACACTTGCACTTGGGAGCTCAAATTATGCACCTGTTAGGGATGGTATAATGGCTACTACTCCGAAAAGAAATAAACAATCGATTTCTCACAGTACCCCAGACATATTTTGTTACATCCATCTAAGTATACCTATCCCTTAAAGGCTATACTTGATTATTCTAAAAAATATCATGTATTTACAATTATATCCGCAACCATATAAGGTGATATAATTGGTTGACCAGTAAATACATGTGAAAGATGTAAAACAACAATAGTCTTTCTTCGCACTCATGTCTCTCTCCATTTCAGAATAACTGCTTTTTTAGACATGTTCCATAAAGCCATATCTATTCATGACTGTCGGTAACATGCTAAAGTAGCAATATTGATCTTTCACTTCGATAACATAGTCAGAAGTAACATAAGACACAAAATGAGGTAAATTATAAATTACTTCAAAGGCTCACACGATGAGTAAATAGGGATAATTTTACTCACCTTCCATTGTCAGTCGTACAATGCACATGTAGTATGAATTACATGCTATTGTGGATTTCTATTTCTTTAAAAGCATATCTCATTTATTAAATATATAAATTATACGGATCTTAGCCTAAATATAGTCACGTGCTTCTCACATACTTATGTTTAGCTTGAGTGCTATATCAGTTTGCTTTTTATAGCGCCCAATTAAGTACTTGCATCCGGCATCTTTCAGACATACATGATTGTGGGACTATCATGTTCGGTCTTAGTATAAACAAATCACAAACTTCATCTTAATTCCAATCAATGCGACATATTATTTTATGTACTAAACTTGCTCTTCAACATTTATATGTATATAACGTCTTATCTCGACATGCTAACTATAGCACTTGAGGTGATTGCTCGTATGAGTGAGCCAATCATTGTCTGCTGACATACTTTTCAATAATATATGTGTGTATTGTAGAATCACTTTTTTTTTTCTGCGCTATTATATCTCTTATGAAGTTGTTCTTTATGTCAATGTGCTTTGTTCTTCCATGATACTTGAGATCTTTCGCATAAGTAATGGCTGCTTGACTATCGCAGTAAAGTATCACCGGTCTTAGAACCTCAATGATAGTGGCTAATTTTTCAAGAAACATTTTAGCCATACTGCTTCTTGCATTGCGGCTGAACATGTAATAACTTTTGCCTCTATCGTGGAAAATGCCATGCATGTTTGTTTCTTGCTATTCCAAGAAATCACACATCCATTAAGCAAGAATGCATATCCAGAAGTTGATTTATGCTTATCTGGGTCTCCACCCCAATCAGCATCTGAATAGCCTAATAGACGTAAATCACTCCCTTGATAACAAAGTCGATAGTCCATAATGTCTTTCAAGTATCTCAGGATCATTTTTACTGCTTTCCAATGTGCTTAACCGAGATTTGATTGATATTGGCTCACCAATCCACATCATAACATATGTTGAGTTGAGTACACATCATAGCATACATCAAACTTCCGACCACACTAGCGTTAGGAATAGTTTCCATTAATTTATTTTCTTCTGGAGTCTTAGGACACATCTTAGTATTTAGGCATTCATTTTGCATGACAGGGGTATCAATGGGATTACAGTATTGCATATTGAAACGTTCAAGAATCTTCATTATATAAGACTCTTGTGATAAAGTAATGAGTTTTCTTGATCAATCTCTTTTGATCTTAATTTTTAATATATAAGCAGCTTCTCCCATGTCCTTCATTTCAAAATTGGAGGACAACCAATCTATTATGGTGATAACCAAAATCTTGTCATTTTCAGCTAATAGAATATTGTCCACATAAAGAGATAAAATCACAAATTTATCTTCGGACCACTTGACATATATCACTATCTAGATGATTGCTTAAGGCCACATATTGAGTGATGAAGCTTGTATGCTTTATCCTCTTGACCTTTAACTATGAAACCTATTGGCGGCTATAGATTTCCCAATCTAATTCTCCATTGAGAAATGCCGTCTTTACATCCATTTGATATAATTTAAGGTCCAAATGTGTAATGATAGCTAGAATAAGGCGTATTGAGGCACACCTCACAACTTGTGAAAAAGTTTCCTCATAGTCTATACCCTCTTATTGAGTATAACTTTTTGCCATAAAGCGAGCCTTATACTTTTCAATGGATTCATCCGCCCTTCGCTTAATCTTGAAGACGCATTTTTTTCCAATGGCCTTGCGATGGGGTAATAGATTAACCAAGTCCCCAATGTGATTTGCTCTCATAGACTCCATCTCATCTTCCAAAACTTTTCTCCAATCTTCCTTATTAGAGGATGAGAGAGCCTCTTGAATAGTCTTTGGATCGGCATCTTCTTTCTAAGTAATCATAAATACTTCCCCTTCAATCTCAAAACGACGACGAGGAATATTTTTAAGATTACTTTTACGTAACTGAATTTCTCTTGAATTCAGTTCGCTAGACGATACAACACTCCCACTAGGTCTTGCATGTTGAAGTACATCTTCGTTTCCCTCTACAACATTAGTGTGTGTGTGTGTGTGTGTGTGTGTGTTATTAGGATCTTCCATCTCATATAATTGGAAGTCCTTATCAATCTCACCACTACTAGGAAAATCGTTTTCTAAGAACGTGACATTCCATGACTCCATTTTGGTCACACTTCCATCAGCTTGTTCACCTATGAACACGTACCCTTTGGAGTGTTCAGAAAATCTTATAAATATACATTTCTTTCCTCTAGGACTTAATTTGCCATATTTATGGAAACAAAATCATGAACGTAAGCTACACATCCTCATGGACGTAGATTACTTAAGTCTGATTTCTTATCAGTCCATAATTTATAAGGGGTGAAAGTGACTGATTATGAGGGCACTTGGTTAAGTATATCGGCAACAGTCAGTGATACATCTCCCCAATAGAAGATAGGTAAATTTGCTTGCGCCATCATAGATCTAACCATTTCCAATAGAGTTTTATTCTTTCTCTTAGCTACCCCATTTTGTTGTGGAGTACTAGGAATAGTCAATTGTCCTATAATTCCATTTTCATCACAAAGAGCCTTGAATTGCTCAGATAGATACTCACATCCGTGATCGGTTCTCAATGTTTTTATTGTTTTGTTCAACTGATTCTCTACCATCGCTATATATCATCTAAAGCAGTTTAATGCTTCTGACTTATGAGAGATCATAAAGATATAATCGAAACACGTGAAGTCATCTATGAAAGTGATAAAATATGAGGCTCCATGCCTCGCCCTCACGTTCAAACAACCACAAATGTCAGAATATATGAGTTGTAATGGAAATTCGGCTCTAGTCCCTTTACCAAATAGTTTGCTAGTTGCTTTTCCCGCTAGAATGTTCACATACAGGTAAATTAACATTAGTGAGTGACCCTAAAAGGCTTTCTCTAGCTAATCTTTGCATTCTTTGTAACCTGATATGACCTAATCTAGCATGCCAAGTACTTGCATCAATCTCAAAATTACTAGAAAATGCAATTAAAGAAAAACAACCATCAACATTAACATTACACTGATTATAGTCAATGTCTAACACCATAAAACCATTTGATACATAATTTGAACCATAATAAACTATTTCAAACAAAATGTCAACACAATCATCATGGAAATTCAATACATAACTTAGGCTAAGAAAAACAACTACAGAGACCAAGTTTTGTCGAATATCTAAAGCATAGAGGATATCATGTAGGAATAGGCTTCGACCACCACGTAAAATTAATTTACATGTACTGATACCCTTCACTTAAATTCTTGAATTATTCCTAACATATATCCATCTTCTTCCAAGCTATATCTGACGATACTCCACAAATGCTTCTCGGTCTCTAGCTACATGATTCGTTGCTCCTGAGTTTACAATCCATATTGGATGAGATTCAGAAAGCATCACAGTGCTAGAAACAAAAACATTACATAAAGTAATGGAGTAATAGGTACCTCTTTTGGCTAAGTGCATTCACGAGCAAAGTGACCAATTTTGCCACAATTGTAGCACTTTATCTTGGCCTTGTCCTTCTTCCTACCACACTTCTCGCGTTGGAAGGTCTTAGTCATTTTAGGTGCCTGATCAATTTTCTTCCATTTGTTGTTGAATTGATGATTCATTTTGCGCTTGAAGCCCGAAGTTTTGCGCGAACTCAATTCAGCAACATAAGCATGAGTAGAGGATCTCGCAGCCTGTAGGCGCTCATTCTCTAATTTCAAATGACGCGCTATATCATCAAAAGTGACAATATTCTCATTATGCGTTATATTGATCTTCATATACTCCCAATTGTCAGGAAGAGACCTTATAACAGCCTGAACTTATTGTTCATCAGTAAGGGAGTGACCTGCTGACTTCAGCTCACGAATCATGTTTGACATCTCCCAAAGATGCTGCCTCATCGTTTCATTTGAGCGTTTTCAGTATGTGTCAAACTTGATACTGAGTCTCCTCAACTTAGTAGTAGATATACCCCAAAACTTATCTTTCAAGGCAATCCACATAACTCGAGTTTTATCATAACTTTCAAATTCACACATGAGATTATCTTGCATACAATTCAACAACGTGATGCGAGCGATGCTATTTTTCTTTTTTCAAGCTTGGTAAGCTTTTAGATCTCTTTTATGTTGAGTTGAAATTTTACGCTTAGGTTCATTCATGGTGTGGTTGGGGGTTTCCAAAATCTCTTGCTCTTCAAGGATGTACTGAACTTTTCGATGCCAAATATCATAATTGTCACCGTTCAGCTTCTCACCCTTATTGAGGTCAACCATAATGGTCTTGGATGCCAAAATCATAATCAATTTGCTATAGTACATTGACATAATAGACGCAAAATCAATACTAGCACATTTTTCAAAGTAACATACATATTTAATTTGCAATAAAAAAACTAAATTAATGATAATTCAACAAAAGACATAGAAACAAAAGTTTACTATGTTCCCAATCAGCTTTCATGTACGATTGTTCTATTATCATTAATCAATTTAATTAGCGCAAATTTTATGTCTAGGTGAGAAATCCTTCGAATTCTACCAACCTACGAACTTCCACTAGGAAAAATAATTACATGACCTCATGTAATTTCTACATTTTTCCATTAACACAAAAACATAGCATGATTTGAACAAACATACAAAAAACAATCATGTTACAACTACAATCAAAATCGCAATTCAACATGTAACGGAAAAATAATGATTTCCTACCATTGTTGAATTTTCTTGGAACTAGAAAATTGCAAGTATATTAAACTATATACATACTATCATTGAACCAAGATCTACACAGCATATATGACATCATTTTCATATAGGCTAGCTACTGTATTAACTAAAACATAAGAAAATACAAGTTACAAAGGAATAAACTATGCATTTATACCCTAAAAATACATGTACTTAGGGTTTTGTACACAATTTTATACATTTATCAAACTTAAAAATAAAAAATAAATATATCACAGTGTATAACACATCCATATGAATCAAACGCCGTCGACCACACTTCAATCGGACTCTTCACTCTCTCACACGTGTTGCTTGAGTGTGTGGCGCGTGTGGTGCACGCGCTAGCAATCCATAAAGGATCTTGGCCGGTCTACTGGCAACCGATCCGACCGGTTTCACCAACGGACCGGTCGACCAGTCAACGAATTGGTCGGGTCATGGGTCGAGTCCTTGGGTTAGTGTGCTGGCCGGCGGTGACATTATCCAGCGGTTACCAATCGTTGAATGACGTCATGGTGACGTCAGCATGCCTTGGTTCATTGACGTGCATGTGGCGTTCACACGTTGGCGTGCCCAACGCGTCAGGCGTGTGGCACCCACGCGTAGTGGCTTCTGGCCATGCGTGTGGGCGCGTTCGGCGTCCTCCAGCAGCGCTCGACCCATCGTCGGACTCGTCTTGACGAGTACTTTCACCCTATATATTTAAAAACTTATTTTTGCGGAAAAAATATTCCAAAAATTGGCCAAAACCGTATGGATGTACGCGACCCTGAACTCGTTTTTCGCTTCGGTTCGTTTTCGACGATTCAGATTGCATTTCCTTGCAATAAACATCCAGACAATGTAGAATTCAATCTCTTGATCTCGATATCAAGTGGTAAACGAGAAAATTCGACTAAAACAAGGCAGAAATCACGATCGGATTTTGATACCAATGTAGGAAGAAAGTCGACAGAAGATGACTTATCTGTTTCCAATGCACAGTCAATAATTTACCCCAGAACGATCGTTGAATTGCGGATGAATCACGAACAAAAATACTTTACGTTGGTTTGAATACAATCACGAGGAAAGCATTTGATTTCCACAGCGTAAATGCCAATTATTCTTGTAAAGGAGAAATGGAATGCCTTATTTTTTCTTTAATAGACATGAGACAAGAAAATGATAACTTTTTATCTGAGCATACGTTCTGCCAACTATACCAATGGTTGTTTTTAGGAGTCTTTTATATGACTTATCACACCCTTTCAAAGGGTGTCTTTCCATTGTAGCATATCAAGATGAAACAATACGTTCCAATTACACTCCATCATGGACGTACTAATTAAGTACAACAAGAACAATTTTCACCTAATCTTTTTTTTAGTGGGAGAATAATAGCCACTACTTCAAAAATTGTAATCGAGTTCTTCCTATATTACTTATCGATCAGAAATTATCGCTCTAAAATAGACCAGAAAAATCTTATCGTCTTACGCGCTTTTTGTGGATAAAAAACATGAAACCAGCCAAGCGAGTCAAAATTTGAGGTTGCGGTTGGCCCGTCCACTTTGTAATCTGAGGGCTCGTTCATGCAAGCACTTTCCTATAAATAGATAAAAAATAAAATAAAATACATGTGAACCAGGAGAATTCGGCAAAAAGGTCAAACTTGCGTTTCGACACAAATATTCTCCACTTCCTTGCTTTGCCAGCATTTTGTTTTTTTTTCTCTCTCTCTCGTGAGTCGTGATGCATCTGCAACTAGTGCCATGGGTTGCCGCAGCAATACTGTGTGCAACACTGTGCTCAAGCTCAACATTAGGCACCATCTCAGAAGCTGACAAAATCGCCAGCTTGCCAGGACAGCCCAAGGTTAGCTTCGGCCAGTATGCAGGGTACGTCACCGTGGATGAGAAGCAACAGAGAGCCCTCTTCTTTTACTTTGCCGAAGCCGAAGCCGACCCGGCTTCGAAGCCTCTCGTGCTTTGGCTCAATGGAGGTAAAACCAACTGAACTTATTTTGAGAGAATGATGGTGAGAAATGAAACAAGCATGCTGGAAAACACCGAAAGTTTGCTTTTGTGTTGGGTTTGCACTTTGCAGGGCCTGGTTGTTCGTCCATTGGACTTGGTTCTTTCAGCGAGCATGGTCCATTCAAACCCAGAGGAGATGTACTACTGAAAAATGACTATAGCTGGAATAAAGGTGAGCATAATTCCCCTAAACAAGGGACGGGGAACAATTAATCCTTTTACCTCTGGCAACTTATGGCGCCTTTGGTAACATTTATATTTCTGAAAACAATTTCTAATCATAAATGATTATTTTTTATTTTATTCTCGAGAACAATTTTTAGTAATTTAAGTCGTTTGTTAACTATCCAAAATTTCAATTCCCGGAATAGAATTGTGTTTAGTACCGTTTTGAAAATTTATAATCCAAATCAATTTTTTATAATTTTTAAATAATTTTTTAAAAATTCTTTTTAATCTTTTCTTCTTTTCTTTTCTTTCTCTTCTTCTCCTTTAAGGTTTGCCGGTCGCCACCGGCCTTGAGATGACCAACGACCAGTTAGATGAGGGCCAGCAACCTTGTCGAAGTGTCATCGGCCCTCAGTGAGGCCGTGCCTCGTCAACCGAGCCTCATCTACAGTTGGGCGAAGCTCGGCCGAGCCTTGGCTAGGTGAGTGGCCTCGCCTAGATCTGGCAAGACCGAGCTCGCCCAGCCACCGGTGGGGCTCGACCTCGCCAGATCTGGGCTAGGTCGAGCCTTGCCCAGCCATGGCTGGGTCGAGCCTTGCCCAGCCATGGCTGGGTCGAGCCTTGCCTAGCCACACGAGGCTCGCCAATGGCTGGTGAGGCTTGCTTGGCCACCGGTGAGGCTCGGCCTTGTCGAACCTCACCTTGGCCTGGCAAGTCTCCGATGAGCTCGCCGGACCTTGCCTAACCAATCGCCGGTGACCAGCGGCGGGGGGCGGCAGACAACAATGGCATGGATAGCAATATTGGTGGCAGTAAAGGAAGAAGAAAGAGGGAAGAAGAAAAAAAAGAAAAAAGAGAGAGAAAATAGATTGGTTAATTCTAGAATTGTTCCTGATAACAAAAAGTCAATTTTTTTTTTTTTTTACTTCTCGATTCCAAATCTATTTCCGAGAACAAAAAAATAGAAATTTGTTCCTGGGAACAAAAATTATATTAAACAAATATCTGTTTCAAATCTACTCTCGGGAACAAAAGAATATAAATTATTACTTGCCAAACAAAGTCTTAAAGACGTTGTCTCTCTTTGCTAAGGCTTAAATCAAAAGGAAGCCGAATCGGATCTTGCATCAAATATATTATTTTCAAGGGTGAATATGACATTGATCCCTTGGCTGTGATATGGTTCCGACTTTGGAGATTCCGCAATTGGCTAATTCTTGCATTTTTCAATTTATTTGCAGAAGCAAACATGTTGTACCTGGAATCTCCTGCAGGAGTTGGTTTCTCCTACTCTGTCAATACTTCTTATTATAGCTCGGTCGACGACGAGATGACAGGTTCTTTTCCTTGCAAATTGCGATGTATTTTTAACAAACTAAAGTGCAGCGATTATTTACAGAGGTAATGTGAAGCTGAAATTAAGTATTAATACCTGCTCTACAATGCTTCCATATTTCAGCAAGAGACAATCTCGCATTCCTCCGTAACTGGTTCGAAAAATTCCCAGAATACAAGGATAGAGATTTATTCATCACAGGAGAGAGCTATGCAGGTGAACTAGTAATTAAGATTTTTTGAAAGCCCGATATGCGTGTTGAATGAATTGGAAGTTCCATGAAAGCAGAATTTTAACTTCTATCTAATTTCACTATTGCCAGGTCATTATGTTCCACAACTTGCAATGCTCATCGTGCAGTCCAAGTTGTTCAATTTGAAGGGAATTGCTGTGAGTTTGACTGAAAAGTCTGCAAACTTGAATTAGCATCTCACATACGTTGTATTGATGCCTACTGAGATCAATAAATCTCATGCTCGCTGCAGATAGGAAATCCACTTCTCGAGTTCAACACCGATTTCAACTCACGGGCAGAATTCTTTTGGTCTCATGGATTGATATCAGACGCAACCTACGAAAGTGTCAACACAATATGCAATTTCTCCCAAATTAACAGACAGGGACTGAGTGGCACCCTGACCCCTGTCTGCTCTCGTGTCAACAGTGAAGCAGAAAGAGAAATAAGCAAATTCATCGACACATACGATGTCACTCTTGATGTTTGTTTGTCGACAGTTTCTTCACAGTCGGCAGTTTTGAATAAGCTGGTGAGCATCTTCGTCCATTCTGATGAACTTTTTCATTTTTCCCCTTCACAACCTGAACTTTTTTTGATTATGCTGCTTCCAGCAACAAACAGAGAAGATAGATGTATGTGTACAAGACGAAACCCTCAAGTACTTGAACAGGAAAGAAGTACAGGAGGCTCTGCATGCTCGGCTGGTTGGAATCTCTTCATGGACAGTTTGCAGCGAGTAAGGATCGACTTATCTCCTACGACCTTCTTTTTCTAGAGGCACAAGTCCATGGCTAAATGGCATTGCGAGTAATCTCGATGAGTCTTGTCAAAGTATATGCACATTTCCCTATTTCTGGACAAGATTCTCTGTAACCTTGTTGCATTACTAGGACTATGTGATTGGTTCTTCCTAACATCAATTGATCTGAATGACTCTAGATTATCTAAAAGTCCATTTATGATTGTGGTTTCTCTAGAACTTTCAACTGACTAGTCTTTATCCTTCGTTTTTTGACTTGGGTTCTTCATCTCATGTCGTGCTCCTTCGTCTGAATTCCCTCATGATTCTTGTGTGCTACAGCGTTCTCGAATATGAATATCAAAATCTGGAGATACCCACCATTTCGATTTTTGGGGGAGTTAGTGAAGTCAGGAATCCACGTTTTAGTTTACAGGTAAACAGAAAAATGGCATTCTTCTGAACTGTGTATTAGGTTCGACCACAACTGAGATTTGATTTTTCATTTGCAACGTTGACAGCGGTGATCAAGATTCTGCTATTCCATTGCTCGGAACAAGGACTCTAGTGAATAATTTGGCTAAGCAGTTGGGACTGAACACAACCGTGCCTTATAGAGTCTGGTTCGAGGAAAGTCAGGTCGGCTCAGTAAATGACCTTCGTCGACACCACTCCTCCCATTGATTCTAATAGGTGATTGACGAAACTAAGTCCCTTCTCTTCATTTTTCATAGGTTGCTGGGTGGACACAAGTGTATGGAGATATATTATCATATGCAACAATCAGAGGAGCATCTCATGTAGCACCGTTTTCGCAGCCGGAGAGATCGCTGGTGTTGTTTAGCTCATTTCTAGGAGGGAGGCCATTGCCCGAAGGGCCCTTGTCCAAGTCTGCCGTGGAAAAACATAACTAGTACTAAGTCGTCCTACCAAATTGGACTGCATCCTATTTGATCAGCAGGAAACACCAAACTCATCATGTTTCTAGTTCACGTTTCTTGGTTTCTTCCAAGATCAAATGTTTACTTCCCCTTGCTACTTTCTGAAGCATATATAAATGTAATAATTCGTGTATGGTTACAAAGCCATGTGATCTCTTAAATGTAAGCAGCGTGTTCTACCAAAATTATCTCGTCCAAGCTGTTTTTATCGGACTTTGCAGCCCACATAGCAAAAATATTGACCTTCGGCTTTGTTGATACAATCGTGAGTTGCTTCTTTTGCTTCTGCTCCCCATTGCGAATTTGATAAGGTCATTTGCCCAAATTTGAAGTATTGGGATTAGCTTAGGGTTCTTGAAGTAGGAAGTTGAATTTTGTGGCAATTTCTTTAAGCTAGGTTAGGGTTCTTCAATCAGATGTTTAAATGATGTCATTTTTCTCCTCAATTGCTAACTATCTTACTGGTGAGTTAAGTCGAATGACATTTTCTTAATTAATATCGGATTTTTTTAGCAAGGCAAATCGCTGATAGCAAATAATTAATCAATTTTTAAAATTCTTGATACTTAAGTGAGTAAGAAAAATATTATGGCACTTATAGTGTTCTTATCCCATGAAACGATTGTGGCTTGGCTCAAAAGTTAAGTCTATGTGCAAATTGTTGAGAATATATCTCGAGTTTGACTCTCTCTTTCTCTCTCTCTTTTCTTTGATTACTTTTCGAACAGCCTAATAGAACACACGAACTTATACTTGAAGGACAAAAAAAACCAACCTACAAGTTCTCCGTCTCTGTTCAATTCGGAGATGCTCATTATCTCCCCTTGTTTTCTTGATGAAACGTATGGTATTTTGATTCAAAAGACTCATGAACAACATCGTTATTGATTTGCAAGAACCAACATCGTCTTGCTTTGCTGTTGTGTCTATTGAGCACACACGCACCTTTAGCTAAGTCAAATACCTCATCTAACTTGTATGAATGGAACAACTTATATGGCGGACATCTTTTGTCGTTCAAATTTTTAGAGATGATTAGGATGATTCTCCGTATCTTTCAAGTCCCTTTGTTTATATCTTAATTAATAGGTTATATTAGATAGTCATCTAGCCTATAAATGGACTCATGTATTTTTCTTCAAATTATATCTAAATATACAGCAATTTCACATTTCTCTCTTGTGCATTATTTCTTATCTTAGTAGTGGAGCTAGACAATTTTGAGGTGAACTAGGTCCACATTGCACACGGTGCCCACCAAGTTAAACTTTTGTGTTAGTGTCATCTTGTTTTCCGATAACTACTAATATTCTTCTCTCGACTTCAATCTCCATCATTGTCTGTCTCCCCAGATAGCCAACGTCAGCCCGTTCTGTTATTGTGTAGTCTACAGAGCTTGTTATCCAAGAAAGCGCCCATCGAGTCTATTTCATAATAATACCGTCCGTGTCGGCCACGTTTTTCCACGACGTTGGTAACAACGTCAGCTGCACTGGCGGCATTTCTCCACCACTCCACAGATTAACACCACCATCAGACCTTCTACGACGCTAGCCTCCTACACGACGATAGCGTCCTGTCACATAGCCTACACAGCAGCCATGTCAATGTTATCCGGTCATTGAACTGCTTCACCTATATCAACAAGCCTTTTTCAGATTTTATCCAAACTAAAGTTAACTATATACGTTGAGTTCAAGGGAATGTTAGAAATATTTAAGATATTTCTATTGAATCTCTGTATCTTTCAAGTCTATTTGATTGTGCATATTTGATTGATAAGTTACCTCATTTTCTTCTTCAAGAAGTATTGAAATACACAGATTTCACACTTCTCTTTTCCACATTATTTCTTACCTCAAGCAAAAGAACCTGCATTTTTTCTTTATCATTCAAAAAGTGAGGATACTTATATCTTGCAGGTACAAGGTCAAGCAAGTTTTTGTTTCGCATTTGGCGTAATTTGTCAAAGGGCTCGAGACCTCCAGGTCAATCAATGGGAATTACTGACGTTTTGCTTACGTGCAACTGGCGTCTGCAACCCTCGGAGCAACAAATCTTAATAAGAGTCTTCCTTCATCTAGTTTCACGAGAAAGATCAGCAGGGAGGAACGAAAGAAATTCCAACTAAAGGACGTAACACTCACCCACCCGACCATCGCAGAGAACGAATATATCGGGCGTGACAACACCTCGTGAAGCAGATATGCAATCAAGGACGGTCCGATCGATTCAAAAGGCTTTATGAACTATATACGGTCGGGTGAGTGGCCCAAAGCGAATTGCTCAAAGTGCTGCATGTATTGTGGTTGGCATTGCATGCCTATTCGATCCTTGTTCTTAGAGCGGTCACCATATTTTTCATCTCATTTGTCAAATGTGGAAAGTGAACCCCCAGCTCCAAATGGGAAGTGAACCAAACGAGGTGATGTGCTTTAAAAAGGCTAGAAGAAGATTTTTGGGATGAGTTCAAACCCTAGTCCCCCATGAATGTGGTCTTTTTTGAGTTTTTCGACTGTGATACTTGTATATACCAGTTTAATCTTGAATTGGAAATCTCCGGACACCTCACTCGCGTAAAGAATGCGAAATGCAACTAAGTAGATCTTGGCACACGAGAATTGCTTGCAACAAATGTTGGGGCCTCGCTCTGTGAGTCGAAGTCTAAATAGCTCCTTGAAGTCCTAAAACCCATCTACTTAGTGCAAGCATTTCGTTAGTTTCATCCAATTTGGATAGTAGAAAATGCCCACGTAATATTTTTCAGTAATTTATAAGATATGGAAAATAGCAACATGACATTTGTCTGAAAACAAATTCTTTAAAAAAAAAATTTATAATGGCAAATCGTCATTTGTACAAAAGTATTCGCGGCAAACGTATCCATCCGGCGTTGCATGAAAATTCTCAAATACGTACATATGGTCAATGAGGACTTCCCACTGAAAAGGAAGTTGCTCCTTGCGATCCTAAGGGAAATTCTCATCAAAATATGGAGGAGGGGGCAAAGCTTTGAAGTAGGGACCCAATCTAAGATCAGCAGGAGTAGAATCCTCCCCAACTTCGGGATCAACAGTTAAATCAATAGAGTTAGCCAGGAGTTTCCCTTTTTTCTCGAGATGGTACAATGCAATTAGTCGATCTATGAAAGCACTAGGGTGACAAACATCCTTGTTAGAAGCTCTAGTATGTAAAGCCATGGTGTAAGAGGGAATATAAAAAGGGGAAGGGAATGAAGAACAGAGGCGATTGATGCTATTAAACAAAGAAAGCATGGGGAACTGCCAGGAGTAGTGGATGGTCTCGGAAAGGAGATCATGCAAGACGTGATGATGGAGCGGTTCCATTTTAGTTATTGGAATGTAGAAGAATAAATTAAATAACACGTAGAGAACTCTACCATAGACCAAAGTACAAGAGAAGGCAGCGTCCGTCAACATACCCAATTACAGGGGAATATGTGTCCAAGTACAAAAGGAATTATAAAGCTAGATGATTTACTATTAAGTCAGACATAGAGGAATCTACTTACTTAAGGCACTCATCCCAAGTTTCGAAATTTCAATTAGCAAGCAGAAAGACATTGTATAAGTTTAACTGACACTATTACACTACAACCCTATTGAAAACAGACTGTCTTTATCTCTGTAGACAATGAAGAATCTTTACTATCAAGCGTACAAAAGTGGACCTGAGACTAATGGATAATCAGCTTTACAGAGACTGACTGAACACATAAAATGGCACTTTTCAGGCTCTCCCTCCAATCCTTGCGCATGCAAGGCTAACACAAGTATCTACGAAATCTGCATCTATAAAGTCCGTCGAGAAGACGTGCAACCAATCAGCTAGTCCTTTAGAGAAGAGCTGAGATATAAATAGCCTAGTCTATCCATGAATGCGATAAGTGACCGGCTTGACACACGATACTGTCTTTCTTTACTAAACAAATAGAACCACTACACCTGGGCGAACATAAGAACTTTTTATAATACCATTTGTCCTCTCATTGCATTGGTGTACACTGACATAAAATAGGGAGCGTTTTGTGGTTTTCGCTTTCAACGAATGTCAATATCCTTGTTCCCTCTGTTCAGAAGATTCAAAAGGGAGCTGCTTTATTTTTATCCACTCTTTTCTTCTCTCTTTTGTTCATCACCTTTCCCTTAGACTCCTCTGCCTTTTTCCGGAGATTAATAAGAATGTAGGGCCTTGGTCTAGATATACGGCATCAAGCTGATCTCACTTTAATTAGAGTAATGCACACTCCACATACACGCAAACATAATCAGATGCTGGCATAGTAGCAAGTACTGTACTTAGTTGTTTTTTACAGCGCACAAAGCGTTTTTCTTCTTCTGATTCTCATAATCATCGCCATGTTTTTGGCGGTCTACATATTGGTTTTCACTTTGAATCCAAAAGATGATTAATTTCCAGCTACAGAGAAGAGATGGCACTTGTCAAAACAAACTATAAAACAGAACCCAACCGCAAGTCAAACCACCCTGTCACCACAAAGAGCAAGGAAGAGGGAGATGCTTCTCTCTCAAATGGACGTGCATGAACAGAAGGTCCTGATTGTACACTAATCGACTTTAGAGATTCTGGTCTTTAACATTTACACTTCACTGTTGCCCTCGCTTTCTCAGGAATGAGTACGCTGCATTTCTTTTTGTCTCTTTCTTTGGAAGTCTTCCCATTATCAGATTTCACGAAGAACTAAGTTTCGACTTTCGTATCAGCATGTTGGTGAAATTAGATTGGATGAATATTAATGCGGTAGACATTTCATTAATAAGTCACATCAGTCACGGAGTGTGTCGGAATTTACCAATAGGAGTGTTTCATTGAAAATTGGTGCGTAAGCCAAATAGTCAACTATCTTTCATCAAAAGTTAGATTTTGTCTTTTTTTTTTAATTAATAAATAAAATGGAATTCTGTGGTGATTTAGATAGGAATATATTCAGCTAGACAATGAAGATAATTAGCAACCTTGAAAATAATACACTAGAAATTAAAATGATGTAAAACAAAAGGACAATAATCCAAATAAACTGCAAAAAGTACAATGGGATGGCGCGTTCGTGTTCCTTTCCATGATTACACGCCGCCACTTACATATCCTACTAACTATAGTCTTTGACTAGTAATTACTATTAGAAGTATGGTTACAATTGCGCTTCCGAGATTCTAAGGACGCGCATGATAAAATTTATATTTCTCTATTCATTTGTTTCTCTGTTCTCCAAAATAGGTTTGTAACAGAAATCTGTTCGGTAACGCAATTTTTTTTTTATTTTTTTTATTTCTGGAACAGATTTCTATTCCAGAAATAGATTTGAAGTAGAAATCAGAAAGTGAATTTTTTAATTTCTCAATTTCTAAAATAGAAATTTCTTGCCAAAAATCAATTTCTGTTCTAGAAATTTTGTTATGCGCACTCTAAGGCTCCAATTTGCACATGAATTTTATCCATGGACAGCTACAACTTTTGAAGCTATTGTAAGCGCCAATCTGCGTCCTTGCCTTTAATGGACATCTTGATCCTCATGTATTCCTCTTGCCCTCAGTACTTTAACCAAATTTCAATATGGCTAACCACTTGCTTGTTTCTTCAATGAATTTCACTTAATGCCTCTTGACTACTTGTTGATGTCAATTCCACATTACTGTTGATAACTCTATTTCGTAGACATTGATATCCATGCCATATAGTTGTTAATTGTTCTGTGGCTTGGACCACTTTTGTCAATTAATCTTGTTTGATCGACTGACCTTGATCATATGTTGATCAGTTGAATATTTCAATAACATTTTGAAAATATTTACAATAATAGTTTCGATAAAAGTTATGACCGCATTGAAGACCATCATTATTTTTAACGGTCACATAACGGTTTCTTAATGGTCATATAACGGCTTTTCAATCGTTTTGTAACATTTAATTTATTTCTCAAATAAATCATTCATTATTTTACAACGGCTCTTTTAACGGCTCTATTTTGTCCGAATATAAAAATAAAATCTCACAATACAATCTAAAAAAATATACACTGAATGAAACTGAGAATATTCTTTCTTTTAAAAATCTTTCATTTCCTTTTCCTTGCTGGGTTATGCACAACGTTGGGGTGGAATTATTCTTAAGGACAGTGCTTACGCTTGCATGCCTCAGACAAATTTATCTATTCTCTTTAGCTTTTTCTTCCAACAATCTTAAGGATAATTCCCATGGAGCCTCAAGTTGATATTGCTGCTGATGCCTCAATCTCCGCCAGTCCAGTTACACTACCACCATTACCACATATGTCCTATGCCAAACCATTCCCTGACATATCAAAGATTGAAGTTTTAACAGCAACAATTTCAAAAGGTGGCAAGAAAGGGTTTTCTCTATTCTAGATGTGCATGGTGTGGCTTTCACGCTTACAGAGGCCGAACCAACTAATAACAAGTTGCGAGATCAATGGATACACGCTAATAAGGTATGTAGGCACACAATTATTAGTACTCTTTCTAATGAATTGTTTGATGTCTATTGTCCGTACAAGGAAGCAAAACAAATATGGGACTCCATGATTGCAAAGTACACTGCCGAAGATGTGGGTAGACAAAAAATTGTAATCGGAAATTATTATCGATGGGAAATGTCCAATGATAAGGAGATCAAGACACAAATCAATGAATATCACAAGTTAGTGGAGGACTTGAAGGCAGAAAACATTAGTTTACAAGAAGAATTTATTGCGGGCCTGCTGATTGAAAAGTTACCTGAGTCTTGGAATAACTACAAGCAACAACTCAAGCACAAGGACAAGCAATTGTCACTAGCCGATCTGATCATGCATATTATCATTGAGGATACAACTCGCAAGGAGATCAAAGTTGCCAAAGCTAAGGAAATTGCTACCAGGGAAAATTTGGTGCAAGACAAATCTCAACATTGCCAAAATAGGTATAATAACAAAAAACCTGATTACAAACCCAAGGTTACTCACCCCACCTTAAAAAAGAAAGGCTCTTGCTTTGTTTGTGGAAAACAAGGTCATCATGCAGCGCATTGTAGAAAGAAAATAATGGGAAATGACAATCCTGCTAAACCAAAAGTCAACTTGGTTAAAGCAGATGACTCTAGTGATATAATTGTTGCAGTTATTTCCTAGGTCAACATTGTGGCCAATGTCAAAGAGTGAGTGGTAGACTTAGGTGCTACCAGGCATATTTGTGCAAACAAAAATGTCTTTTCCTCCTACACGCCAGTAGAGGAAGGAGAAGAAATTATTTATCTTGGTGATTCAAGAACTGCTCAAGTTCTTGGGAAAAGAAAAGTTATTCTCAAGCTCACATCTAGCAAGACTTTGTCCATGAATGATGTATTACACGTCCCTAATATAAGGGCAAACATGGTCTCAGTAGCTCTTTTGGGAAAGGTTGGGGTGAAGGTGGCACTCGAATCTGATAATATTGTAATGACAAAAAATAACGTCTTTGTGGGAAAGGGTTATTGTAATTAAGGACTTTTTGTTCTTAACATTTCCAATATTATCAATGAAAATGCTACTACTTTCGCTTACTTTGCTGAATCTATTGATTTATGGCATGGTAGATTAGGTCATGTTAATATTTGTTATATTAAAAAAAATGCAAAAAAAAGGTTTAATTTCAGGAATTAAAAACCCATGTTTTAATAAATGTATAATATGTGCCGAAACAAAATTAACAAAAAAGCCTTGTATTTCTATAAATAGAGAATCTGATTTGTTGAGTTTAATTCATACTGATCTAGGAGATTTAAAACAAACTATGACTAGAGGAGGTAAACAATATTACGTAACATTCATTGATGATTATTCTAGATTTACTACAGTTTATTTGCTTAGGCATAAAGATGAAGCTTTCGATATGTTCCTTTTGTATGAAGCAGAGGTAGAAAACCAATTGAATAAAAGGATAAAAAGAATTAGATCGGATAGATGTCGAGAATATGTATTGCTTAACGAATTTTATGAAAATGAAGGAATAATTCATGAAACTACACCTCCTTATTCCCCTGAATCTAATGGCATAGCTGAAAGGAAAAATAGAACTTTGAAAGAGATGATGAATTCTATGCTTGTTATTTCTAATGCTCCAAATAATTTATGGGGTGAAGCTATTTTATCTGCATGTCATATCCAAAATAAAATACCTCATAAGAAAACAGGTAAAACACCCTATGAATTATGGAAAGGTTATCGTCTTAATTTAAAATATTTGAATGTATGGGGGTGTTTTACTAAGGTTATGCTTTCAAATTCTAAGCAAAGGAAAATAGGCTCTAATTCATCTGATTGCATGTTTATTGGTTATGTTTAACATGGTGTTGTATATACATTTTTTGTATTAAAAAGTGACGTGCTTGATAATAATACTATAGTTGAGACAAAAAATGCAGAATTTTTTGAGCATATTTTTCCATTAAGTGTTGATACTATTTCTCTTGCATCTCTTCATAAAAACATTTTCATAAATTCAAATGATGAATTGAGTAGGAGCAAAAAAATAAGGAAAGAAACTTCTTTTGGGAATGCTTTTTAATATTTTATTGATAATTATCCTTTGACTTATTCTGAAGCAAAATCTTCCACTGAAAGAAACTTTTGGAAAGAAGCTATAAAAATCGATATTGATTCTATATTACAAAATCAAACTTGGAAATTAGTTGATTTACCACTCGATGCAAAACTCATTGGTTGTAAATGGATTTTTAAAAGAAAATATAATCCTGATGGTTCTATTGATAAATATAAAGCAAGATTAGTTGCAAAAAGGTTTTAATCAAAAATAAAATGTTGATTATTTTGACACTTTTGCTCTAGTTACAAGAATTTCATCAATTCATGTTTTAATTGATTTGGCTTCTATTCACAAACTTGTTGTTCACCAAATGGATGTTAAAATAGCATTTTAAATGGTGATTTGGAAAATGAAATTTACATGGTGCAACCTGAGTGCTGTATTTTTCCTGGCCAAGAAAACAAAGTTTGTAAACTTGTTAAATCCTTATATGGCTTAAAGCAAGCGCCAAAACAATGGCATGAGAAATTTGATAATATTCTAGTTAATAATGGATTTTTCTCTATTGGAGTAGATAAATGTGTATATACAAAAACCATTGATGACAAATCTATAATTATTAGCTTATATGTTGATGACATGCTTATTTTTGGTACTTGTATTGATGTTGTGAATGAAACAAAATGTTTTTTGACTTCTAAATTCGATATGAAGGACATGGGGGAAGCTAATATTATTTTGGGTGTTAGAATCGTAAAAAGTGATAGTGGCCTAATGCTTACTCAAGCGTATTATGTGGAGAGACTACTTAAAAAATATGATCACTTTGATGTCAAACCTGTGAATACTCCTTATGATTCTAAAATCCACTTAGTAAAAAATAAAAGTGATGGTGTAGCTCAATCCAAGTATGCTCAAATTATTGGGAGTTTGATGCATTTGATGAATTATACTCGACTAGATATAGCTTATGCTGTATGAATTATACTCGACTATACACAAAATCCCAATGACGATCATTGGATTGCCTTGAGCAGATTAATGAAATATTTGAGAGGAACTATGAATTATGGTATTTTATATAGTGGATTTCCTATTGTATTAGAAGGATACAATGATGCTAATTGGATTTTGAATTCAGATGAGACAAAATCTACTAGTGGATATGTGTTCACTCTTGGTGGAGGTGCTGTAACTTGGAAGTCAGTTAAACAAACAATATTTGTTAAATCCACTATGGAGTTAGAGTTTGTGGCTCTAGAATTGACTGGTAATGAGGCTGAGTGGTTACAGAACCTCTTAGCGAATATTCTTTTGGGAATGAAACCAACACCTTCTGTGTTTATGCATTGTGATTGCTAAGCGGCAATATCCATTATGGCAAAAATAGACACATCCGATTGAGACATGATGTAGTAAAGCAGCTACTTAAAAGATAGAATTATATCCATCGATTTTGTAAAGTCAGAAGTGAATTTGGCCAATCCTTTGACTAAACATGCGGGAAGAAAATTAATTTATAACACATCGATGGGAATGTGACTTAAGCTAATTAAGGAAAAACAACAATGATGATAACCCAACCTATGTGATTGGCGATCCCATAAATTAGGTTCATATGGGTAATAACAAGTCACTTGTTGTTCTAGTGATGCGCTATTAAAAATTATTGTCCATCCTAAGATGAGAATGGTGCAAAATTGCAAGGAAAAAGAGATTGAGCAAAGTTCTAAATGAAATTCCATAGCCATTATTGGTAATGTATTAAGTTGCAGAATACAGTTGATGGAATCACATATATAAGTGTGGAGTGGGGCCGCTCCTATGAGAATTTTTGGCGAAAATCTCTAAAGCACTTATGAATAAACCAAGCATGCGCATGACCTATTAGTGCAAAACCGCGTTGAACAACAAAGTCTGTGGGAGTATAATGTGATTAATGAAAATTATAATTCACAAAAGAAATTTTTGGTTCATAGAAGTTTCAAACTTCACCAATAATTTCGTGAATTATATTTCATTTTGTATAGGGCTGGTTCATAGCCTAACAAGCATCGGTTTCGATGCATTACACTCCAATAACCCAGAATCATTATTAATTTTTTATTTTCAAAATCTTTGGAAATATGTGGGGGATTGTTGGATATTTCAATAATATTTTGAAATATTTATAATAATAGCTTCGATAAAAGTTATGGGCGCATTGAAGACCATCATTATTTTTAACGGTCACATAATGGTTTCTTAACGGTCATATAATGGCTTTTCAATCGTTTTGTAACGTTTAATTTATTTCTCAAATAAATCCTTCATTATTTTACAATGGCTCTATTTTGTCTGAATATAAAAATAAAATCTCATAAGCAATCTAAAAAAATATACACTGAATGAAACAGAGAATATTCTTTCTCTTAAAAATCTTACCTTTCATTTTCCTTGCTGGGTTATACACAACGTCGTTTCTGTTCCTTCTAATAGTCAGTGCAAAATATAGAAGAAGGCCTGTTGTATCTCGGGAGGATAGCCGTCAGAAGCCTATCGCGCCGAGTTTCACACTCTGAGGGACGGAATTATCCTTAAGGACAGTGCTTATGCTTGCACACCTTAGACAAATTTATTTATTCTCTTTAACTTCTTCTTCCAACATGATCAAAGTAAATTGGTTATGTTTTTGTGTAAACAATAAGTAAACTTGTGAAAATGGGCTTTGGGCAACTTAACTTACTCTTTACTACAGGCAGAACTACATACATTTTATGAAACTCCAACCAAGAGCCTCTATGCAAGTTCTCAAGTTTTCCCACCAATATAGTGTTCTTGAATCTTGTTGATGCTTGCCAGCATACCATTATGGATTCCCCTCTGAATTATCTGGTCTCAGCTCATTTGAAAAGAATGCTGTAGCATTTAGACAACTAGGGATTGGATTGCGAGGGAATGAGCATAAGTAATCAACAACTCACGCAACCTAGTACTTGATTATGTTCTGTCATCCATCCTAGAAGAAGGACTCCTTGCAAGATAACTTGGTTCCTGTATGAGTGGTTTTAGATGCAAGAACTGTTTAAACTGCTTTTTGATGATGATCAGATGCGACATGATGACCCAGAAAGCCATAGCATCTCTAGCTGCAAACACAGATGCCAGGTATTGACATTGTGCTTGAACTGTACCATTCAGTATCCTTTAGGCTTTAACTAAAGGTTTCTAACGCCAGGCTTTGACATATTTATATCAGGGTACTAAAAATTCAAGTTTTAAGCGCAACTGTTCTTGAGGATATGCATGATAACCTCTCTTTGTGGTGCTCAGTGCAGTGCTCTTTGATATGATTTTGTTAGCTTTCAGCTGTACACGTTCATTAAACTCGAAACCTCTTGTTCTCGCCATGCCCAGTGTTAGAGCAAATGGCCAGGACATATTGGACAACATACTTGGTGCTGCATTCTGAGTGTATCGTAGGATGCGTTGATTCCATCTTTCCCTTTTCATTTTCTGAACTGTGCAGAGTGAGGCAATCCATAAGACTACTTTGAGAGCACAAGCTCTCTGTTTCACCCTCTGCCTATTGGAAGAACGTCTTTTCAGGAAACACTTTCCTGTAATATTCTAGTAAACTGCAGTTTGTTCTTGTAGTCAATAGAAAAACGTGATTACGTATTGAAAACAAAATTCATTGTTAGCAAAGGCTTTCACTTCAGGCCTGTTTCGCAGTGAAGGATCAGGTTTCCAAATTTCGGAGATAAAGGGCCTTCATCAGTATATGTGTTTCTGTTGTTACTGATCAAAAACGATAATCTAGAAACAGAAAACCAGAATCTATAATTTTGAGTGAGGAAGAGAAGCATAGAGAAAACAGAGCACAAACTTGCGTACGTCAGTTTTCTAAGGAAACTATCAAGTACAAGGCAACTTAAACAAGAACAAAAAACTGCTTACAAACCACACACACGTGCAGCATATAACTGCACCTAAACGTGTTAATTCACATCCTAGAAAATAGCAAAAACACTAAATACGTAACTAAATGAACTTGCTGTTTTTTTAATAAAAAAACAGAGTAAAACAGAGGAAAAAAAACAGAACAGAAAACAGAGTAAATAAAAAGAAAACAGCAACTGAGACATTATTAATCTAACAAACTCCTCCTTGGATCAGTTGCTGCTGCATACTCCAATTTTCTTTCTTAATACTTCAAATCTTCCAGCTTGAAGTGGTTTTGTGAACATGTCTGCAAGCTGATCTTCAGATCTGCAATAGACCAACTTAACTTCGCCACTTTGTTGCACCTCACGCAGAAAGAAAAATTTGACTTTGAAATGCTTGGTTTTGCCATGGAAAACTGGATTCTGTGATATTGCTAAAGCAGCCTGATTATCCACATTAACTTCAATGCAATCACTAGAATTCAACCACAGATCCTTCATTATCTTCTTCAACCATAAAGCTTGATTTGCAGCTGCAGTAGCTGCTATAAACTCAGCCTCTGCAGTAGACTGAGCTACAATTTCTTGCTTTTTAGAACACCAGGAGAAACAAGCAGAACCAAGACTAAAACAATACCCAGATGTACTTTTCATGTCATCCACTGAACCAGCCCAGTCACTATCAGAAAATCCTTGCAAATTAAACTTCTGACCTTTCTTAAACTTCACACCAAAGAACAATGTTCCTTTGAGATATCTCAAGACCCTTTTTGCTGCAATTAAATGTAACTGACTAGGACTACTCATAAACCTGGATAAAACACTCACAGCAAATAGAATATCTGGTCTGGTTGCTGTAAGATACATGAGACACCCAATCAGACTTCTATACATAGAAGCATCTACTGCATCAGTTCCATCATTCTTCTGCAGCTTCTCTTTAGCAGCCATAGGAGTGCTTACACTTCGACAATCTTCCATCTGAAACTTCTTTAGAATTTCTTTCATGTATTTTTTCTGACAGATGAAGATCTCATATGAAGCCTGTTTGACTTCCAAACCCAAAAAATAAGACATCTTTCCCAAGTCTGACATCTCAAAAATTGCAAATAGATCTTGCTTCACCTTCTCTATCAATTCCATATCATTCCCCGTCACTAATAGATCATCTACATAAAGTGATAGAATTACAACACTGTGATTCACCTTCTTGACATAAAGAGTGAACTCACTTAAGCTTTTTACAAAGCCAAAATCCTGCAAATATCGATCTATCTTCCCATACCAAGCTCTTGGAGTCTGCTTCAGTCCATATAGAGCTTTCTTCAACCTGTATACACTCTCTTCTTGCCCTTTGATACTGAAGCCTTCAGGTTGTTCAACAAAAATCTCCTCCTCAAGCTCTCCATTCAGAAATGCAGACTTGACATCTAATTGAAATATAGGCCACCCCTTCTCTGCTGCAATAGCTAACAGTAGCCTTATTATATCAAGTCGTGCAACAGGAGCAAATGTTTCAGAATAGTCTACTCCCCATATTTGTGCATAACCTTTCACCACCAGTCTAGCTTTGTGTTTATTAACAGAACCATCAGGATTAAGTTTTGTTCTAAACACCCACTTAACCCCAATCACATTCTTATCAGATGGTCTGTCAACAAGCTCCCATGTGTGGTTTTTCTGGATCATTGCAATCTCCTCCTGCATTGCTGCAATCCACCTCTGATCCTCCTTAGCTTCCACAAAGTTAGATGGTTCGAGCATTGCCACATTGCTTCTTTCATAGATTTCAGCAAGTGACCTTGTGCCTCTCACTGGTAAATCATCCACACTGTCTTCCAATCCATCTATAACTCCATCAACCTCTACATCTGTTGCAGGTTGTTTTTCGCATTGCTGCTTTTCTGCACTCCTTCCTTCCATCCAATTCCACTCATCTTCCTCTAGAAAAACAACATCTCTGCTTACAGTCACCTTCCCTGTCATAGGGTGAAAAATTCTGTAAGCCTTTGATTGAAGACTATACCCGATGAAGATTCCAAGCTCAGCTCTTTTATCCAACTTGTCCCTCTTGACCTCAGGAACATGAGTGTAACACAAACACCCAAAAACCTTCAAATTTTTCACAGAAGGTTTAACACCATACCAGACTTCAAAAGGTGTTGACCTCTCTAAGGCCTTTGTGGGCAATCTGTTCAACAGGATCACTGCAGTATTAGCTGCTTCAGCCCAGAACTTCTTAGGCAACATCTTCTCCTGCATCATACATCTGGCCATCTCCATAATACTTCTATTTTTCCTCTCACTGACCCCATTCTGTTGAGGTGAATAGGGAGCAGTGAACTGCTGCACAATTCCTGCTTGCTCACAATTCAACTTAAACTTGTGAGCAGTATACTCAGAACCATTATTAGACCTGAGCATTTTAATTTTCTTCCCACTCTGATTCTCAACTAAGGCTTTAAACTTCACAAACACATCAGCAACTTCAGACTTGGCTCGCAGAAAATAAATCCAACTCATCCTAGTCATATCATCAGTGAAGGTAATGAAATACCTGCTACCATTGAGAGAAGACTCAGACATAGGTCCGCATAGATCTGTGTGGACTAATTGCAGCTTTTCACATGCTCTCCAGCCTCCTCCTTTGAAAGGAAATCTGGCTTGCTTGCCAAGAAGACAAGTTTTGCACTGTGGAAATTCCTCATCCAAACTTGGCAAGTCATCTGCCAAGCTATTTCTCTGCATAAACGACATGCTCTTCCTGTGAACATGCCCAAGTCTTTTATGCCATATCTCTGCATTTTCTTCTTTGCACTTTAAAGCCATTTGTTGCATCACTTGTGGCTTGAACATGAAACTCTTGTTCTCCATTGGAATTCTTAACACTTCTTTGCTATCTGCATTATTAATAAGACATTCCTTCCCTTCGAACTTCACTTTATAGCCCTTCTCAACTAATTGACCAACACTTAACAGATTATGGTCAATATTTGGCACAAATAGAACATCACTGATCAGCTTCACCTCCTGATTTCCTTCAATAGCCACTGTACCCTTCCCTTGCACTTCGATATACTGTCCGTTGCCAATTCTGACTCTGGACCTGACTGACCTGTCTAGACTCCTAAACAGCTTCGAATTGCCAGTCATATGATTGGTACAGCCACTATCCACCAGCCATGCATCATTCCCAACAAAAGATTTAGAAAAAGAAGCTACAAACAAGTGCTCTTCCTCAGTTTCATTTACTGCTACCTGGGCTTTTCCTGCTTGCTGGTAATTTTTTTCTTTGCAGATGGCTTCCATGTGACCCAACTTGTGACATCTTCTGCATCTAGCATCAGGCTTTCTCCAACATGTAAAAAACTGATGATTAGTTCCACCACAGTATTGACAAGGCTTTTTGTTCATCTTCCATTTGCTAGACACACCAGAATTTCCTTCTTTTGCTACAAACTTGGAGTCACCGACATTTTCTCTAGATTGAATCCATTTCTTCCCTTTGCCTCCATCATTTGATTTCACTTTAGCTTGTAGCGCACCCTCTACAAAGTCTTCTCTTCTCATTAGTCTCTTGTGCTCCTGTGCCTGCAGAGCATTTAACAATTCTGCAAGCTTTATATCAGCTAAGTCTCTTGTATTTTCCAGAGACGCTATGGTGGCTTCGAACTTCTCTGGAAGAGACACCAAGATCTTCTGAACAAGCCTTTCATCCTTCAAGTCAGTCCCTAAAACTCTGATTTTTTTAGCTATCCCAACCAACCTATCAGAGTACTCCTTCACTGACTCTGAATCCTTCATCTGCTGTCTCTCAAACTCCCTCAAGAGATTCAGCACCTTCATGCCTCTTATCTTCTCATCTCCCTCGTATTCATCCTTCAAGAAATCCCATATTGCCTTTGCAGAATCACATCTCATGATCCTTGTGAAGATAGTGGGTGAAACAGCAGCGTACAGGCATGACTTTGCCTTGGCCTTCCTTGTGATTCTCTCTTTATGGTACTTTATCTAATTCAAAGTTGGATTGTCTGGAAGTGGAGCAACCTCATAATCATCCTCCACAGCTTCCCACAAATCATGACCCTCCAAAAATGCCGTCATCTTGACAGCCCATGCTTGATAATTCTCTCCAGTAAATACTGGAGAAGCCATCGCAGAGAAACCACTCGACCCTGTCTCCATCACCCTTTAACTTCTTTACACTTCGATACTTGCTTCACTTCACAGTCCCTCAAGATCATACACGCTCTGATATCACTGTTGTTACTGATCAAAAACGATAATCTAGAAACAGAAAACCAAAATCTATAATTTTGAGTGAGGAAGAGAAGCATAGAGAAAACAGAGCACAAACTTGCGTACGTCAGTTTTCTAAGGAAACTGTCAAGTACAAGGCAACTTAAACAAGAACAAAAAACTGCTTACAAACCACACACACGTGCAGCATATAACTGCACCTAAACGTGTTAATTCACATCCTAGAAAATAGCAAAAACACTAAATACGTAACTAAATGAACTTGCTGTTTTTTTAATAAAAAAACAGAGTAAAACAGAGGAAAAAAAAAACAGAACAGAAAACAGAGTAAATAAAAAGAAAACAGCAACTGAGACATTATTAATCTAACAGTTTCCCAAAGTTCCATACGAATCATCAGCCACAAAATCTTGATACAAACAGGATTCTCAAATCTCCAAACCAATAAATTTTTAAGACTTGATCTACTGGTGATATTCTCGGTTCTCCATCTGGTTTAGGATCTTTATCTGAAACCATTCAATTTGGAGAATTGAATTCCTAGTTCTTTGTTGTTATGACATGTCCTCATCCTGACTATGTCACTTTGGTTTATCGGCAACGGGATTATTTCCATTCTCCATGCAGATCATCACCAATCCAGGAAGTGATTCCCACCAACACTGATATTGTGAACTCGTCTCAACCCTTTCATGATGTTGCATCATCTAGAATTCTTCTTTCTTCTATCTGGTACTAAAAATCTTCCGACACTGATTCTTCATTAAACGTGGTGATTTGCATGGAAATTCAGCTAATTCAGTTTGTTCACGCACGACAATTTGAGCACCTTGACATTTTCAAAGCAGGAATCTGAGCTCAAGGAGGAGGCCCGTGGCTGCCAGTGGAAATCATTGCCCTGACAACTGTCTTTAACCGTTCAAAGTTATATTTCTTACAGGAAATACCGTGAAAACAAGGACGAGTCTAGGACAACTCAAAAAGCAGAGGGATCTACTTAGTTAAGGCACTCGTCCCAAGTTTTGAAATTTCAATTACCATACAAGAAGACATTGTATAAGTTTAACTTGACATTATTACACTGCAGCCCAATTGAAAACAGACTGTCTGTATCTCTGTAGACAACAAAGAATCTATACTATCAAGTGTACAAAAGTGAACCTGAGACAAATGGATAATCAGCTTCAAAGAGACTAACTAAACACATAAAAATGGCACCTTTTAGGCTTTCCCTTCAATCCTTGCACATGTAAGGCCAATACAAGCATCCACGAAATCTGCATCTATAAAGTCTGTCGAGAAGACCTGCAACCTATCAGCTAGGCCTTTAGAGAAGCACCGAGATATAAATAGCCTAGCATATCCATGAATGCGATAAGTGACCGGCTTGACACACACAACTGGATTGTCCGCTTGCGGTGTTACTGTGTTCTCGACCCTGTAAAAGTATTTCCTCATGGAAGCTGGCGGCTGCTCACCCAAATGCTTCATATTGCTATCAAACTTGGTTGATGGCAAATCGGTATCGAGCCAGTCATCCTTCAGATAGCCCTCACTCCACAATGGGCCTCCCGCCTGTGGTTTGGGCGAATTCCTAGGCTTCCAGACACAAATCACTCTCTTCGGCAACAACTCTGCAATCGTCTTACCAAAAACACTATCATCCTGGCCGATCAGATACTCCCCAAGTTGATCCACCAAATACTTATCAAACTCAGGCGGATCCTGATGACCAAATTCAGTTCTGACTTCTAGAATTATAATCTCGGACTTCGTCTCACCTAAAAACTTCTTGACGTCGTTCAGGATGACATCTACACTATAAGTTGTTAAAATCCCGTGGCATACCTGGCGATCCTCCTGGACTCGAATATCAAATACCCGAGTGCCTCCCACGAGCTGATCATAGATACTCAGCGATTGGCATTGAGCGAAAGGACGAGACACGAACTGGATTCCAATCTTGTTCGTACCTGAATCATGAGTTCCTGGCCAGACAATCTTGAAAAGTGGGATCTTTCCGGGATCGAGGCCGTTCATCCAGTTCTTCCTATCCAAACAGCAGTAGTCACAGCCGGGAAACTGCGTCCCACAGGTCTTGCTGAGATCCCTCAGGACTTTCGCCTCTCGCAACACATCTTTCCTTCTTTGAATCTGTTTTGAGATCTCAGAACCCATGCTTGATACAAAGAAGAAGATGAATAGCGAAGTTTGACTTCTCAAGCTCTCCTTCCTTGCGGCCTTGGAAACTATTTCTTGTTCCTTGGAATTACGTTTGTGTTAACTAAAGATTGATTCTATGCCCCAGGTAACGCTGATGCAGGACTGAATTAATCTATGGAGTTAGACATAGACTCACCTCGTGGACTGCGACATAAGTCGTAGTTTATTTCATCGTGAAAGCTACTGCCTTGGATAAATGTTATAATTAAGCGCTCGAAGAGGGACATTATTTATGATTAGTTGCGGGGGTTGGACAATTTGGTTTGGAACATGATTGCGGTGGACCACCCTGCTTGGGCGATTGGAATATTACCCTCTGATTCCGGGGTAGGTGATTAGCTGTTATCCTTTCAAATCTTTTTATTTGGATCAAGCTATCTCTGGCTTTCCTAGAAGTTGGTCAGGATTTGAAGCAACTGAGAAGAGCACGCCTCTCAAGAATATATCCGGATCTTGGACGGCCATGAAATTGATACTAGTCGATCGGAAGCTCCGTGTCTTGAAGGTCTCTCACGTCCTAGAGACAAGTTTCTAACAAGAAGTAATATGTTAGGATTTTGTTAACGATTCTGCCAAAGAATGTATTTAAATTTCTTATTAAGCAATTGAGCGATGATCTTGGCGTGATGGTTCCGATGATCAGCCGCCAATTTTTTTTTTTTGATATTATGAGAGAGATCTTTTGCGATTGAGAGCATGCATATAACTGCAGACTATGCTATTTTGATTCTAGATTTAATTTGTTTTTTTTTTTTATAGCTTATCTGGAATTTGCTTTGTTTGAAAGCTTTCTATACTCCTCTCATGTTTGATTATGACAAATAAACTAAATTTTTTTAATTAAATAAATCGAGCAAAAATGACATTGTAGTTCCTAATATAGTAACTCTCTTTGTGATATCTGTAATTAAGAATTTGGAAAGCGAATAATTCTTTATGAGCATGGATATTAAATCCAATTTGGGCTTAGACCACATAAGCGAAAAATAAGGAATCATTTTTTTTTTTTTTATCCAGGGAACCCAGCACGGCCGGTAGCCAGAGGTAAACCACTGAGGGCGACACGTGCTAGCCACCACACACGTGCCACTGGGTAAGTCACCAAGAGACTTAAAGCTAGCCTTTCTGCAACTTGCATTGCAGGAGCTTCGAACACTAGACCTCCTCATGGAAGTCTAGCGTTTACCCAGCTGAGCCACCGCGGCGGGTGGCAAAAAAAAAAAGGAATCATTGTAAAGCAGAAAGGCAACAAAGGACAACCTTAGCACTTGGTCTTATGTCATGATCTAAAAAGACAACCTTAGCACTTGACAGAATACGGATTTACATCATGGAAACTCCCAACACTTTCTGTTTGCTTTCTTTTGGCTGTGATGTTCACGGATCATCGCTTAAACTTTTTACTAAAAGAGTCGGAAATATTAGGGTGCATCTTTTGGGCCTAGATAGTAAAGGAGCTTTTGACCAAGACGAGAAATTTTACTCACGGATCCAGAACATGTGCACTCTATGAATTATAGTTGCTAATACTCGATGAGACATGCCTAATCGAATAACAATGATTCGGCTATTGAATTCAACCCCACTACAAATGCGGTGTAACAAGTTGTATTTATAATTATAGATATGAAAACAGATTCATCCACCTATTAGTTTAAACTTTTATGTTAGACTTGTACAAGTTGTGATTATAATTACATATGTGAAAATAGATTCCTCCACCTATTAGTTTAAACTTTTATATTGACTTGTAATGAGTGGAAAAATTATACAAATAATCCTTAAACTTTGGTCTATTAAATAATGTCATCATTGGACTTTTAATTGTTAAATTTTGTCCTTGAATTATTCCTAAATGTTCGATATGGTCCTTAAATTTTCAATTTATTCAATATAATCCCTCAACTTTCCATAACAAAGTAAAATCAGTCTTTGGTACTATTCATAGGTTCTTACAATTATACTATTACCCAAATTTTAGAGTATCTTTTCATTCCGATCCATTTTCTAAATCAACAATAGATATGCTATATTTTTATTTCCTTCTTACTTGTTAGGTCTTATAAATATTGCTATAATTCCATCTAAGTATATTTTAACTTATGATCTCTATTAAAGTAGAAATATAACCTCATTTCAAGTTATATCGGATTCATATTCCTTTTATTTATTTTTAAATGATTCTTCATAAGAATATTTAATATTATATTAAATTATTTATATGTAAAAATTAAATCTTGTTCCTAAATTTTTTAGATAGACAAAATTTTTGAGTTTTTGTGTTCGTATTTTCTTAACTAAATTAACTTAAATCTGTAAATTGGGAAATTATAGTAGTATGACATGTCAATTCGATACAATTTTAAAGGACGTTCTACTTTTACTATATCATAAGCTAAAGTACACATAAATGGCGCCATCGTAATATTTATAAAACCCAAGACAGTAAAAAAACGTAATAAAAAAGCCATATATTTTTTGTTAACTTAGGGAATAGATTGAGATTGAAAGATATTTTAAAATCTGAGTAATGATGTAAGAATGAAAACTTAAGGAACTAAATTAAACATTTGGGGATAGTTTAAGCACTTCATTGAATGAATAAGAAGTTTAAGGATGAATTTGCTCGTTGACACAAAGTTTAGGAATTATTTGTGTTAGTTTCTTTAATCTTGAATGCACCTATTCTAGTTCTTAAGTTGAAGAGACATATGGCACTGGATATTATTGTGAAGGGGGTTGATTGTGTTTAGCCATTTTTGGCTTCCCGCAAGACAGATTTCATATGAAAAAACCAAATCCGTAAGTTACTTGGGTTTCCTATAATACGATATTCCCAAAACAAAAAGTTAATTTTCATGTCGATTACTCCAAATTTCAGAATTATTAGGTGGGTAATATCATTGACATACTCAGCAAGTTCTATTTTTCAAGATGGCAAAACATGCAGATCACCTACTTTCTCCTGGTGATAAACCAAGTCCACTTTAGATCATCTAAAGCCTCACAAAAAGATACCATAACGTCCAATTTCAATCTCCACCACAAATCAATGAAAATGGAAAAGACATAGAGCGAATTACCAAATAAAGGACATCACCTCATCCACACACAAAATACTACCATATATTTAAGCCATAACCTTTGGCCCGCAAAGAACCAAAGGTCAAAATGAAAGAAGAAGTGGACCATAACAATGTCCAAAGTGTCTAGTAATGCATAGCTATTACATTATATTCAACCATCGCATCACCGGTGGTGAGGTTGAGAAAGCACTTGTTCGCCGTCGCTCTTCCACTCGCCAACTGGAAAACGCTGGTCCCACCAACGATGGGCAACTCCCGATAGGTCGTGAGTGTTGGGTCGCGGCCTAATATGCTTAGGGCACGCATGACAAAATTTATGTTCCTTTATTTCTCTGTTTTTTTGTTCCCCTGAACATGTTTGGAATAGAAATCCATTTGGTAACGCAATTTTATTTTTCTATTTATGGAATGGATTTTTATTCCAAAAATAGATTTGGAGCATAAATCAGAAGTTAAAATTTTTAGCTTTTCTATTTCTAGAATAGAAATGAGGAACCAAAATTTTTCTTATCGTTCACTATCGTTACTGCCCGTCGCCCACTTGCCGACCGTGGGATGTCGGCTGCCAGCCGCCGGCCACCGCACTCCAGTTGCCCGTTGCCAACCGCCGGTCGCCGGATGCCGAACGCCCACCGATTGTTGGCCACTCATCGCCAATCATTGGATGCTGAAGGCTCACCACCAACAACCGGATGTTCGTTGGCGACCGTTTGCTCCTCGCCACCGACCGCCCGCCACTCACCGCTAGACTATGGCCACCGGCCTCCTGTCACCAGACTCCGGATGTTGGATGTCAGATGTCAAACTCTGGACGTTGGATGCCGGTTGCCGGTTGTCGGACTTTGGCCGCCCACCACCGGTCGTTGGACTTGATGCTGGACGCCAAATGTCAGACTTTGGACTTCGGCCGCTCACCGTCGGTCACGGGTCGCCAAACGCCGGTCGCTCAATGTCGGACTCTGGCCACCGGATGTTGATCGTTGCCGCTCCTAGAAATAGAAATTTTATTCTATTATCAAATGAATTTTTATTTCAGAAATAAAAATTTTGAATTGTTATCAAACGCGTTTCTTTACTCAGAAACTCGTCCATGGAATAGAAATTGATTTATGTTTTAGAAATTTTATTATGCGCACCCTTAGAGTGCTGCTGTTGTACTCTGGACTTGTGAGTACAAGTTTCATGTCCATGAGTGGGGCCACTGACTCAAACCCAACTAAGCCAAAAACCCCTGAGCCTAGCCCACGAGGGGGGACTCTGGCTTGGGACCCTCGGTCGATGGGTCGTTGATGATGTTGATTGCCCTAAATAGTATCTGGGACTTCTTGGTCATCGCAGCCTTAGCGACGCACATTGCATTGGGGCTCTTGCCCAAGATTGTGTTGTGGAAGTAGAAGGGGATAAGTATACTAGAAGTATCAAAAATTGTGTACGGCGTTCACTTTAGTGTCTAAAGTTTTTACTGTCTTACTTTAGTACTAAATCGGAGAAAAAACAATCATTTAACTGTCAACGGCGAGAAATTTCGGTCAAATTAATTACGTGTCATTTATAATTAAAATTTTAATATGACTTGGCAATTTTTTTAACAACTTTAGTCCACGTGGCATTTTCGCATGGCATGTTTGGCATTAAAGTGATCGCTTTTTAACAATAATTAGCACTGAAATGATCACTTTAAATAAAATTTGGCACTCAAGCGATCACTTTAGATAAAATTTAACACTCAAATGATCATTATTTACAACTTTTGGATGACATTGTTTATGGTTATATGTTGACTAGGCACACCGATGAGTCATGTAGGATTGAAAAATTAATAAAATATAGTCACGTTAGATTTCTTGCGACCCACACTGGAATTGGCATTGGCACTTAAATGATCTTTTTTTTTAATATAAAAAAGTGACACTTAAATGATTCGAAAAAAAAACTTTTGGCACTAAATTAAACGTCGTACACAACTTTTGGCACTTCTAACGTATTTATCCCAAGCAGAAGTGGAGGCATGTGATCTTGCACTTAGAGTGGCTAAGCCTAGTGAACCACGCATCCACCTTCTTGGGATAATCTGCCTTGGCACGCGCAAGGGTCGTGGCAGTAACCACTAGAGCAAGAGCCACCGCCACCATTGCCGTTAAAACTAGCTCGGCCATCTCGCTTTCAATCTGAAATTGTTGGGAGAAACGATCCTACTGGAAAGAGTTTATAGGCAAAAAGAATACATGTTTAGAGACAGCAGCAACAGACACTGGGGAAATCATTCACTAGTCGTGCTTTTTAATTAGCGACCGAATCCATTATTTTGCTTATCTTATTAAGTCATTGACTTTGCGGTTAGTGATTTGGAAATTGACACTAATGAAATCATTTTTTTAGTGGATACACATGGCATGTCTATGCACGTTCTAGCTAATAAACGTGCTATGCTTTGTACGATAAGACATATTAAAAGTATTGGACAGATTTGATTGCTGATGAAGATAGAACATTAGTTTATAGTTCTTTGATTGGATGATCAAAGGTACCATTTGCCCCTACTATTATTGTTGCCAAGTTAATAACAAATATATCTCCAGAATATATACCAAAGTTATAGAGAAATGAGTTCAGTAATTACTCAATTTATTGTTTGGAATTTCACTTTGAATGCGTTGTGTGTTTGAAAAGAAAAGAAGAAAGGATGTTGTGAAGAAGAGAGCTATTGCTCTTTGATAGTTGTGTTTGGCCATATTTACAGATAACCAATCAAGATATTACTTGGGAATAAGTAACTTATCTTCACTTTTCATGATCAACCATCATTTTATTTCATATCAATAAAAATTTCTTTTCATATCTAACAATCACCTTTTTCATGTCCAACAATTACTTCTTTTCATGATAATTATCTATTTCAACAAAAAAGGCACATAGTTTCCAAATAAAAAAAGGACATCAAAAGTGCTAAAACTTCCGTACAATGCTTACTTTGTTGTCATAACTTATCAATTGATCTCTAGAGTGCCATTATTATTAAAAAAACAAAAACATTCATCACAAATCTCAAAACTTTTGAACACTTCAAGTACCATATGTTTTAATACTATATAGGATTTTTTAGCAAAGAAAATCACTACCGTTACCCTAGGGAGAATTTTTTTTATAAGTTATGGCATTTAAATAATCAATTGAAATATTATGGCATCAAAATGAGTGTCGTATGAAAGTTATGGCACTTATGACATCATTTCTTCAAGTTCTACTTGCGTAGGGTATATAAAGGTATAGAAATTTCATTTCACTTTATTTAATAGAAATTTTGATCGTATAGGATGATTTATATTAACGTATTACATTTTTTTGGTCAAAATAGAAGGATTATTGATGAAGAACACTCTGTAAGTAAGTCAATCCAATATAAATAAAACATTCAACTCAAGATCATTATACACTATATAGATTCCCAAAAAATTGACCCCTAATTAATTAAACATTGTGGAATCAACGAATTTGATTATAGTCAAACTTCTTTACTTAAGTCTTCCTCTCCAGTCTCCCTTTTACCTTGACAGCTCTCAATGATAGAACAATAAAGTATGTACATTAGGAAATGGAAGGAAGACCTTAGCCATATCTATATAGTCGCATCTAATGAATCCATCTATCACCGGTCACTCTAGAACACTATGCTTATAGTAAGCCATCCTACCATATCTTTGATGTGTAAAGCCAAATATAATTCAGTAATCTAATTTTACTTAAGTTTTCATGCATTGCCTAATATATTGTAAAAGCCTATTCAAACGCACCTATTCCAATTATTAAGTTGAACAATACGTAAAGCCCTTAATATTATTCTTAGGCTATGGTTTTTTTTTTTTTTGGTCGGAAATAGATAGCTTTCATTACTTAACCACCATCAGAACACCACAAAGTTTCAACATCCAAGCATAAAATTAATGAAAGAGAAGGGGGGGGGGGGGGGGGACAGCTTATCCAGTTAACAGGAAGTTCGCCTGCTCGGTGGGCCTTTGCGACCCAATTCACTGCTCTATTGGCTTCTCTGGGCTCATGGGCTAATTTGAATTGAGGCATGTGCTTCAAAAGAGTTTTTCAATCACCAGTTACTGCTCGTGCAGCCCATACACATTCTTTTTGGCCCAAAATACCTTGAATAGTTTCTAGATTGTCTGAAGTGAGTTGGAACTCTTTTGCACTTTCCAAGTACACGACAGATCGTGCACTTTTGTCTTGTTCAAAGTGTTGCAGCCAAAGTAAAGCCTCCCTCACCGCTAGGGTTTCGGCGATCAGGACTAAGGGCGCGTGGATGGGTTTCGCGAAGCCGTCAACGAGGAGCCCGCTACTGTTTTGAACAACTCCGGCTACCGAACCAGACAACGTGGAGCTGCACCAGGCATTGTCAACATTGATTTTGCAGGTATGGGACTCTTTTGCCGTCAATGGGTTGCTGTTCGTTGGATCTAGCCTCATCTTTTTTTGATGGGGTCTATTCTGCAGGAGCTGGTTGTTAAACAACAGGTTCATGGAGGTCACCTCTTCAAAGATCAACCGAAGGTTTGGCCAATGAGTTTGGAAAATCACAACATTCCTCGCTTTTCCAAATCTACCGTAAAATCTCAGCGAAAAAAGCTTTTGCCTGAGGATCCACCGCCGAGGTATGGGCATCCAGGACCCATTTGTCGATTCGGGTTATCTTCATCGGGGAGGTGTTGATCTGTAGTCTCGAGTTTGACCAAATAGCTTTTGTCCAGTTGCATAACGCAAACAGATGCTCAACTGTTTATGGGTTTTGTTGACAAATTGAACATCTCGGATTAGGTATCATTTTCCTCTTGAATAGATTTTCTTTGGTAGGGAGAGCATTGTTACACAGACTCCCTATTAAGAATTTGACTTTGGGGCTGGTCTGGAGCTTCTAGATTTCATGTCATGATGATCTGGGAATCTGGTAGGAAGTGGAGGGTAGCATTGTTGCTGAAATCTTCTCGTGGTCTCTGAGTCGATTATAGACACTCTTGACTATGTAGGTTCCCGATCTGTTTGCCGTCCAAACTAAGTTATCAGGTTTCTAGAATAAACTAAGAGGAGTCGCTAATATTTCATTTGCCACACTCTCACCAAAGATCATATTGATTTTATGGGCATTCCATTCTCTGGTATTTTGGTCTATCAATTCCACCTCCCTTTGTGGGTTGTTTCTATTTGAAGGGCCACCAATCTTTCCAAAGGTTAACCAACAATCCTTTCGAATCCTTATATTTTCCCCATTTCCTACATCCCATTTAGTTGCAGGTTCAATCACTTCCCTACCCATCAAGAGGCTTTGCCATCCCCAAGACGGTCTGTGTCCTTCATGTGCACTCTAGAAGGTATCTCTTGGAAAGTATAAGCTCTTTAATATTCTGCTCCATAGGGCTTCTGGGGCTTGAATTAGCCACCAAGCTTGTTTCCCTAACAAAGATTTGTTAAAATTCACATGATCTCTGAAGCCAAGACCTCCATAGTCCTTTTGGATTCAAAGAATCCAAATTCTTCCAGTGAACACCTTTCTTTGCTAAATTTTGCTTCCACCAGAAGTTGGATATCCGCTGTTCTATCGCCCGTCAAATGGATATTGGGATTTTGAAGAGTGACATAGAGTATTGTGGCAAAGTTTGGACTACTGTCTTGATAAGAATCTCTTTCCCTGCCTTGGATATTAGTTTTTCTTTCCAACCCTCTAATTTCTTTTCAACTCGAGCAAGGACCCAAGCAAACATATGTTTTTTGGTCTGGCCCCAATTTGAAGGTGTTCCCAGATATTTCCATGTCTTTTCCATGATAGGAACCCATAATTCATTTGCTAGGTTGGATTTTAAGAGCTAAGGGCAACCCTTACTGAAGAAAATCCCTGACTTGTTTAGATTGATGGCTTGACCCGAGGCAAAGCAGTATTGGTTTAGGATATTGGCCAGATTTTGGGCTTCAGTAATTGTACCATTGAGGAAGAAGTTAGCATCATCGGCAAATAGGAGATGTGACAAGGTGGGGCAGGTTGTGTTTAGTTAGATACCCTTGACGGTTTGGTCTTCAATTGATTTGTTAATGAGAGATGAAAGAGCATTAGCCATGAGGATAAAGAGATAAGGGGATAATGGGTCCCCTTGTCGGATACCTCAGGATGGACTAAAAGGAGTGCAATGGTCCCCATTTACTCTTACGCTATATGAGACCGAGGAGATGCATTTTTTGACTAAGGATACCCATTTGTCACTAAATCCCAACTTTAGCATATAATCACATAAGAAATCCCATTCCATTTTATCAAAGGCTTTTTTCATGTCAAGCTTAAGTACTGCTTGGAAATTCCACTTCCTTTTCCTCACTCTTAGCTGATGTAAGACCTCTTGAACAATGAAAATATTATCCTGGATTTGACGGCCACAAACAAAAGCACTTTGTTCTTAGGAGATTAGGTTCGGGAGGAGGGGTTTTAGTCGGTTTGCCATAACTTTGGCAATGATTTTATAACTGAAATTGCAAAGACTAATAGGCATGTATTGGGTTATACTTTCAGGGTTTGCTACTTTGGGGATAAGAGTGATATGGGTCTTATTCAACTCAACATTGAGCGTACCTTGGCTGAAAAAGGAGTCTACCATTTTGAATATGTCTTCCCGAACCATTGACTATTGGCTTTGGTAAAATAAACCATTGAGTCCATCCGGCCCTGGTGCTTTAGTAGCTCCCAGTTGAAAGATTGCATCTCTAACTTCTTCCTCAGAGATAGGCTTGATTAGGCCCTCATTCATTTCATCGTTTACTAATTGCATGCATTTATCAAGGATAGGTTGATAATTTCTTTCCCCTACCGTGGTATATAAAGATTGATAAAAGACCCTGATATGTTGCTTTATGGCTGAAAGCTCTCGCCTCCATGTAGTTTCATCTATTCATAACATAGAGATCCTGTTTCTAACTCTTCTTTGAACCATCGTGGCATGAAAAAATTTTGTGTTTTGATTGTCCCATCTCATCCACATGATTTCTGACCACATGCTCTAATACATTTTTTCTTGTCGCCAAAGGCCTTCTATTTTCCCAATGATTTTTTTGCATTCCTCTCTGTTATAAGACTCTTCCTTCTTGTTAGTCAACTTCGTTAGTCTTTGCTTTAGTAGCTCTATTTGTCGGAGTGCATTGTGGAATTTTCCTCGACTCCATTTGGCTAGATCGGCTGTGACTTTCTTCACTTTTCCAGTAAAGTTTACTTGGTGAATGTTGTTTTTCCCCCAAGCCTCTTGGATCAAAGCTATACATTCCTTTTCTTCGAGCCAGTAACCCTCGAATATGAACTTCTTCTTTCTTCTTATAGTGTTTGGATCTAGTGCAAGTAGCAAGGGGTTGTGATCCAAACCTATCGCTAGTAAAGCAAGGACCTTCATATTTGGAAATTGTACTCTCCATGCCCAATTGCATAAAGCTCTATCTAGCATTTTCTTCACTAGGTCATCTCCTTCTCTATTATTAGTCTAGGTGAATTTGGAGCCTTTATTTTCCATATCCATTAATGAGCATGAGTCCATGAAAGCACGAAAAGCCACCATTCTATGTCTATATGCTTCTCTTCTTCCAACTCTTTCCCAATAATAGAGAACTTCATTAAAATCTCCCATACAAAGCCAAGGTAGGTTGTTGGATGAATTAATTGAGGAGAGCATTTGCCTAAGGCTTAATCTTTCTTGGAAGCAGGTAGATGCATGTAGAAATGATATTCTCATTTGATCACCGCTGCTGAGAACTTTACACTTTACATCAATGATCTCCCCAAAGCATGCCAGAACTTCCACTTGTACTTGATCATCCCACATTAGAATTAATCCCCCCCGCAATTCCAATTGGGTTAATTATAGTAGAATAGCTAAACTTCAGACTCTTTCGTACTCGATCAACCTTGCTTTCTTTATTCTTGGTTTCCATAAGGAACACCAAGTTAGGCCTCTCTCGAGCCACTAAGGCTCTAAGGTGTTGAACTGTCAGGGGTGTGCCCAGACCTTGATAGTTCCAGCATAAGATCTTCATGTATAACCTGGTGGCTTATTAAGGCTAGCCACCAAAGCCCGTTCTATAACGCCTTCCATCGATTGGATAGGGGTATCCAATAAGTTCTCCTCATCCAAAAGCTGAATTGTAGAGGATCTTTTCTCATAAGGGTTAACCCTTTTTTGTTTTTTTGTCACTGAGGTTTTGAGTTTGTTCTTGTTTTTCTTTAGGTATCCAGCCCCTTTATCCTCCTTGATCGATGGAAGAAGCAGGAGCTGGGTTTGCTGAGGCCTCTTCCCCTTGTTTGGGGGAACATGTTCATCCATCCATACATCTTCTCCTGGTTCGTTTGCTAGAATAGTGGATAAAATTATGGCTAAGGCCTCTGGTTCAGCAGCGAATGGCTCTGATCTGGATGCTTTATCAGTAGATGGCATGGGGGTTTCAGGCACCATTTCCTCCTCTTCAGGTTGTTGATCAATTTGCCCATAAATGGTCTTCCATCAAGGGCTGGATTCTCTAACTGTCGTATTTTCCTAGTTTGTCTTGAGCCAACCTTGTCTCCTCATAAGGTATTTCAGGGCAAAAATTGGCGTAATGCCCAAGTCGACCACATGAGTAGCAAAAATGAGGTAGTCTTTCATATTTAAAGTCGAGCCACCATTTATTCCCTCCTAAGTTAACCAATGTTCCTATTTGTAGGGGACATGACAGATTTAGGCTTACTTTTGCTTTGCCTATCTTGCGCCAACTATTGTTTCGAGCTTCCAGTTTTACATCCTCCACTTTGCCTAGTTTTGAGGCTATGTTCCGAACAGAGTCTTTATTTATCTGAGCTCGGGGCAACCCTAATGTATGCACCCAAAAGGCATTATGTGAAAAGTCATAGCAATGTTCAGGGATGTGAGGATTACGTTCCAAGAGAACAAGTAAGTTACTTGCAAATGACCAAGGTCCATTTTCTGCTACTCTTTTTTTGTCCTCTACCGATTTAAATTTAGAGAAAAAACCCGGCTCAATAACTTCACATTTAACAAAATCTGTTTTCCATGCCTTCCTCATTGTGCTGATAAATGCCTTGAAATTTACATTCGGTTTAGAAAGCAGTTTTCCATACAGGGTTAGGTCACTTTCCTGTTTATCTTTGTTAGGTATGTGGGCATCCAGCTCGGTGACTTCATCTTCTAACCAAAGATCTCCCATACTTTTGCATAATGCTGCCAGACGGAGTTGATTTTCTTTGATTTTGTCCATCCTTAACCTGTATAGTTGTTTGTTGTGGTAGATCTGGATTTGGGTTTTGGTTTGCTGTGTGGTTTAGTGTCGGAGCTAGGTGGAGTGAAGGGAGCTCTGTTGGTGAGTATTTGATTTGGGGGTATGGTTATGCATTGGATGAGGAGAGTGTTGTGAGAGGATTACAGGGACTTGTGGAGGTTGTGGTTACTGATTCTACCGAACGTGATTTCTGGGTTTTGGGTTGAGGTTTTTGGTAGGGTTGGAGATGAAATCGAAATCAGTGATTATCTAATCTTGGGGTCAGAGAATGGGTACCTTTGCAAGTCCATGCTACTCTATCCACCATCGATCGCAAACCAGGGGGAAGAGATGTGAGGATGATGCGATTGAAAGGTAAAAAACTGGGAGGTGGTCAGTAGGGTTTTGGTGTTCTTAAAGGACAAGAATTAGGGTAGATGGCAAGGAAGCTAGTCTAGTGGAAAGGGTTTGGGTATAACCATTAGACTAAGGGAAACCGCAAAATGGGAGTCTAGGGTTGCAGGAGAAACAGCTATCGACGAGGATAGGGAAGAAGCTCATACCATTGGTGAGGGGAAGAGTGCCAAGGGAGCGCAGAAGGGAAGCGAAAGGATTCGATTGAATCGATCAGTTGTTAGGCTGTGGTTGATTGAGCTCGCTAGATGACAGTTTTCGAATCGAAAACAGATCAAGACATAATATTGGGTTTCAGTAACTTTAAAATAGGAAATCCAAATAATAATAATAATAATAATAATTCATGTGGACTGCATCAAATTTCATAATCATTGGGTGGATAAAATCACTGACGTTTTCAGCAAGCTCGATTTCACGAGGCGGCGAACATCGTAACATTACCTACTCCGTGATAAACCGAGTCTAATTTATACTTCATCTAGAGCCACACAAGAAAGATTCCAAACCACCAAAATCAATGAAAAATCATGAAGCACGGAGAGCATTACCAAATTGGAAACGACAGAACATCCATGCACGACTCCAATGGTGTAATTTACTCCATAACCTTTGGACTGGACTACAACACAAGCCACGATATATTTACTAAGTGTCTAGTAATGCACAGCTATGACCTTATATTCAACTACAGCATCGCCGGTGGTCAGGTTGAGAAAGTACGTCTTTGCCGTCGCGACCCCACTTGCCAGCCGGAAAATGCCAGTCCCACCGACAATGGGCATCTCCCGATAGGTCTCGAGTGCCGGGTTGCGGCCCAATATGCTCAGGGTGCTGCCGTTGTACTCGGGAGTCGTGAATACAAGGTTCACGTTCATGTGCAGGGCCACTGACTCGAGCCCAACCGAACCGTAGAACCCCTGTGCCCGGCCAATGAGTGGGAACTCTGGCTCGGGACCCTCGGTCAGCGGGTCATCAATGATGTTGACCACCCCGAACAGCGTCGGGGACTTCTCGGACATCGCAGCCTCGGCGACGCACACCGCTGTGGGGTTCTTGCCCGAGAGCGTGTCGTGGAAGTAGAAGTGGAGGCGTGTGGTCTTGCGCTTGGCGTGGCTAAGCCTATTGAACCAGGCGTTCACCTTCTTGGGGTCATCCGCCTCAGCACGGGCGAGCACCACTGCCGTGGCAACCGCCAGAGCAAGAGCTGCCACCACCATTGCCGTTAAACCTGGCTTCGCCATCTCTGTTCTGAAATCGCTGGGAAAGTGGATACTATTGGAAGGAATTTATAGGCGGAAATGAACCCAAAGAGGAGACTTATAAAGAAGACACCTTTAGGGAAAGATGCAACAAAAGTCGTCGAGATCAATCACTTAACTGGGCGTGCTTTTTCCCTAGGGACAGGCTTCATCATGTTGTCTACGTTATGAAACGCGAGTTCACCCTAAACGGACAGACGTGAGGATAGGTCTTAATCGGTCATAGGCCCAAAATAATTTTTTAAAAGTCAAGCGATTCACGAGGGACCACCGAGTCAATCTCGCGTTAGTACCGACTTTGCATCGTCCTTGCGGTTTTTGATTTGGAAATTGACACTAATCATTTCTTTTTAATCAGAAGTTAACTATTTAAGGGCATGCTTTGCACGAAAGAACGTGTTAGAAAAAGGCATATGAGCTCCGCATATGCAGGGTAGGTGAATGCATGGTAATTTCATTTCACTTAATTATATTGAAAATTTGAATGTAGGGAAAGCGATATTAGCATATTACATTTCTTCAAAATCAAAGAGTATTAACGACAAAAGCTCCGTAAGAAAATCGCTTATCCAATATAAACAAAACTTTCAAACCCAAGGTCACCTATATATTACATATTTATTCGGTAAACTTAAAAGATAATTTGAATTATTAACACTTACCTAATCTACAAATTTGGTTCTTACCAAGCCACTTTAATTTTGGATTCTAATCAAGCCTCTTTACTTAGGTCTTCCACTTCAATCTCCCTTTTACCTAGACGGCACTTAGCCATTTGCATATCGTCACTTCTAATGAGCCCATCCATCACTCATCACGGTTAGGACATTATGCTTATAGTGCACTATCCTAACACATTTCTATAATTCGATAATGCAATTGTAGAATTTTCATGCGTTGTCTAATATTATTTATTGGCCCTCTATTTCACAAATATAAAGAGTGATATCGCAATCGATGGCAATGTAAATTAATATAGAAATCTTCCAATATGCTCTTCTTTAACATGGTGAACGTTTATGATTAAAATTGGCAGCATTGAATTGACGTGGTGAACGTTTATGATTAAAATTGGCAGCATTGAATTGACGTGATTAGGACCCTATTATTGGATACTTGCAATTACTTTGTAGTAAAGTTTTTTAAACCCAATCACATGTGTTGGTTCGGGTCAATTAAGGCTATCTCCCTAACATAAGCTAGTCGGTGTAACGGGGGAATGTTACCGATACACTTTCTATGCAATTTTTCTTTTTCTTTTTCGTTTGGGGGCGTTAGGTGTGGAAGCCGATCTAAAGAGAGATAAGCACATTAGCTCAACCTCAAATTTTCACCCCATGAAAAAATTGGAATTATGGGTTTTTCTTTTTTAATCTCTATGAGAAAGGGCACTCTAATCTATATAACAATTAAAGCCGACATTGAGAGAACATTAGTTACAGTGCTTCTCACGTGCCACTTCAACCTGCCTTCGTGATTGCCACGTGGCGCACATATCGCCAATAAGCTTTTGGCTTAATGATTTGATGCATATCGGGTTCCCATTTCTTACTGGATCTAACTTTCTGCAAATGAATAGAAAAAATACATGAATATTTTATCCTCTTATTGAGTTTGAACTTAAATAGAGGATAAACTAGAGAAAGCATTTTAAATCATACTATACTCTAACGGGCTTATCACAACGTAGTTTTTTAAATAGATTTTCAAAGGGCGAAAATTTTGAGCCAAACGTAAAACGCTGAAAATTGTTTTAATACTTAATCAGTGATTTTTGCAAATGCAATTGTCCAATCAAATTAGGATATGTATTCAAAACATAAAATTAAACTTGAAATCAGATATTGGTCGATTAAATGGGCTAAATCAAATGAATATTTATTTATATAAAATTCAAAACGGATTTTGTAGTTGCTTAAATCAATGTTAATATCAATTGGGTCGCTCAACCTTTTCTGAAGAGTGGGAAAGTATTTATCCATATCAAACTCAATGTTATTGTTAAGTGATTGACACTTGGCTACCTAGCGTTCCCCGTGGGCACGATTATTTGTGCTTAGCCAGTTCAATTTACTGTAAGATAGTTGTCCTACCGAAACCGAATTAGTGAAAAAAAAGAAGTTAATTTTCATGTGTAGTTGCTTCCAATTCAGCACTATTAGGTGGGTAAATTCATTGACATTTTCAGCAGGATCTATTTCAGAAAGGCGAAAACTGTACATGACTGGTACATCACCTGCTCTCTTCGTATTTCGGTTAGGTCACCGTATCTCTGACCAGTGATGAAACTGTTAAATATAAAGGAACAAAAGCTGATGAAGAAGAACGGAAACAGCACGTGTTGGAAAAAAAAAACAGAGGACTTGGCGATACAGCAAAACTATAAGGGAGAATAGTCAACAGTAACGATCTTATAAGGAAGACCAGCCTGGATCGACATCAATGAAGGAGATGCTCAAAATAGTAAATGACTTGGATCGCCAAGTCATAAGTTGTAATCAGTTAGGTGTTTCTGTTGAGAAGTTGCCGTATTTTGTTTTCTTCTAGTAACAAAGTTCTGTTAGTTCCTTTGATATAAATACTCTTCTCTCTTTACATAAGAAAGTAAGAAAGGAGATCGAGATAGATAGAGAGAGAGAAAGTGAAAGAGGGAAACCAGCATCATCTACAGATGCACAGCGTTTTCTGTATCAGAGGAGAAGATTTGAAGAATGGTTGATGGCAGAGGATCGCAATGCAGAAGCTAAACAAGTAAGATTGATCTTAGGAAGTAGAACAGAGGAATTGTATTCTTTACTATCTCAAATGTACTGAGTCGCAATGATACAATTGACATATTGTAATACAAGTGAACTTCAGAGTCAATCACTCGATCTTGTTTGAGTTCTTCATTTTCTCATGGTATCAAAGCTCTAGGTTGATTGACTGATAGCCTGTCTTGAGCTGAAAATTTGCAGTAATGGCAATAAAAACACCAAAATATCCTTTTCCAATACATGTGAACATTTCGAATTTTGTCACAATCAAGCTCGCCGAAGATAATTTTCTGTTATGGCAAGCTCAGATCCAAAGATTTCTGAAAAGTCAAGAACTCTTTGGTTTCGTTAATGGTGATGTTACTTCTCCTCCCCGAATATTGCAAAATGATGATGAAGGCTGTGAATCTGAACTTGTTAATCCTGATTATGCTGATTGGACAAGAACAGATCAGCTGATATCATCTTGGATCAGTGGGGCTGTCACTGAGAATATTTTGAGCCTAATAATTGGTTTAGAGACATCTTTTGAGGTATGGCAGACTCTTCTAAAGCGATTTACACAAAAATCAATTGCGAGGGAGTTCGAACTTAGAGGAAAATTACAGTCTTGCCAGAAGCTTGATCAAACCCTCTCTACCTATCTCAGAGAATACAAATCTATATGTGATCAGTTGAATGCTATTGGTAAACCAGTGGATGAAATAACCAAAATCTTTGGTGTACTGGAAGGATTAGGCCCAGAATATGAGAATCTTCGAACCACCATATATTGTTTAAAGCCTCAACCCGATTATGATGAGGTTATAGCTCAACTAGAAAGATTTGAATCAAGGATGAAGACTTATTCTAGGAGTCAGTTCAATCCCAATTTGGCCTATTTTGGGCAGAGACAGTCTCAAATGCACCCTAAAGAGAATGCTGATGGAGAATATCTTTCACAAACCTTTGGTTTTTTAGCTCAGAGAGGAAGTTATAGGGGTGGCCGTAGTTATGGTCGAAGCAAAGCTATTAATAATAGAGGTCGAGGATTTGGTTATGTTGAAATAAATCACAATTACAGAGAAGATGCAACTATTCAAGGGCAAGGAGATCAATATCTTAGACAAAGGAATGCCTTCTCTACAGCCACTCAGGGATTTCGACCCTATGCCACATACTCTCAAAGGTATCAGAATAACAAATCCTATCCTCCTCTTTTATTAAACTCAAGAAAAAGTCTGCAGGATGAGAAAGACACAGGTACTGCTAGATTGGAATGCCAAATATGTAAACGACCTGGGCATGATGCTCTTCGTTGTTGGTACCGCTTTGACAACTCTTATCAAGTAGAAGATATTCCAGCAGCTCTGACAGCAATGCATATTGAAGATCCAAAAGGAAGTGAATGGTATCCTGATACTGGAGCCACAGCTCACATCAGTGCTAATCCCGGTATCCTTCATACTTTTTCTAAATACCAAGGTCTCGATACAGTAATGATATGAAATGGATCTTGTTTACCTGTTACACATATTGGTAACACTTATCTAAATACAGAAGGAAATACATTACCTCTTAATGATGTTCTCATAGTACCAGAAATAAAAAAGAATCTTCTTTCTATGTCTAAACTCACAGATGACTATCCTTGCACATTTATCTTTGATAAACTTGGTGTTTATGTAAAGGACAATAATACCAAGGTGACAGTCCAGCTCGGAAGGAAGAATAGGGGTCTTTATCAAGTTGATACACAGACTGCAGCAGCCTTTTTTACTCAAAGACAGAGAACAGTAAATGCAGAAATATGGCACCAAAGGCTGGCTCATACAAATGCTCAGATAGTGGATCATCTGCATCGTCAGAAACTTATTCATGTTAATTCAACTTCTTCGAAAATTTGCAGCAGCTGTCAAATAGCAAAAAGTACAGCTCTATCATTTCCTTTGTCAGATTCTATATCAAATTTGTCATTAGAAAAGATCCACTGTGACATTTGGGGGCCCTCACCAGTTAATTCGTTTCAGAAGTTTAGATACTATGTGATTTTTGTTGACAGTTTCTCACGATATAGCTGGTTATATCCAATGAAGTTGAAGTATGAGTTCTTTGATATCTTTGTTTGATTCCAGACATTAGTTGAGAGACGATACAATCACAAAATCAAAATTTTCCAAATTGATGGAGGAGGAGAGTTTGTAAGTGGGAGATTTCAAAAACATCTGCAAAATTGTGGCATAAAACAACATCTATCCTGTCCACACACTCCCGAACATAATGGAGTTTCAGAGAGGAAACATAGACATATTGTCGAATTGGGATTAGCCATGTTATATCACTCCAAGGTTCCACTGAAATTTTGGGTGGATGCCTTTGTTACAGCAAATTACATTGTAAATAGACTTCCAACACCAAAACTAAAGATGGATACACTCTATAGCAAGATTCATAACACTCTGCCACAATATGATCATTTGAGGGTGTTCGGCTGTGCCTGTTATCCATGCTTAAGACCATATTCAAAACATAAGTTCGATCCTAGATCTCTTATCTGTGTATTTCTGGGATATAGTGATCTGCATAAAGGGTATAGATGCCTTGTGCCTACTGATAATTGTATATATATATCAGTAGACATGTGATTTTTGATTAAACATCTTTTCCTTTCACAAAAAGTGTGATCAATGAGTATGGACAATATACTCCTTTATATAGACAATGGGTTGAAGAAGTGAAATTGTTCGAATCTTCAAGTACTGACACAACAAACAAGAGCTCTCCTCATCAGTCAGTAAGAAGAAGTCAATATCATCCTGATATTGATAGTTATGACAATGAACAGAGGCAACAACCTACTTCATCAGCATCAAGCTACTTCATCAACACCAAGGCAGAATGATGCTATCACAGAAACTCAATCAGTACATGATTCTTCATCTACTTCAAATGCTCTACCTATCAATAACAGTCCTGAACTTGAACAACATAATCTTGGTCTATCTTCTTCTCAGAGAAATCCTGTTGTTCATCATATGCGGACCCGACTCAAATAAGGTATTATTAAGCCAAACCCAAAATATGCTTGCTTAGCTTAGTATCGGGTTCCTATGAACCAAGATCCATTAAGTCAGCATTGGCTTATAAAGGTTGGCACAGTGCAATGCAAGAAGAGATGAGTGCTCTGTATGCCAATCACACCTGGACCTTGGTTCCAAGAACAAACCAGATGAATGTTGTAGGCTGAAAGTGGGTCTTTAAGACCAAACTCGCACCTGATGGTAGTCTAGACAGGCTAAAGGTTCGTCTAGTAGCCAAAGGATTCCATCAAGAAGTAGGACTTGACTTTACTGAGACTTTCAGCCCTGTTGTGAAACATGCAACAGTTCGCATAGTACTATCTGTAGCTCTAACGAAATAATGGACAATACACCAACTTGATGTGAAAAATGCATTTCTTCATGGAGACTTGAATGAAACTGTCTATATGGAACAGCCTCCTAGCTTCATTCATCCTCAAAAATCAAGCCATGTCTGCCTTCTTCACAAGTCCTTATATGGACTTCGACAAGCTCCAAGAGCCTGGTTTGATAAATTCAGCAACTTTCTTCTTGAAATTGGTTTTTTCTGTAGTACAGCCGATCCCTCCTTATTTGTTCTTCATACTGAGTCACATACAGTGTTATTACTATTTTATGTTGATGATATCATTCTGACAGGAAGCTCTCCTCAACTCTTAACTACATTGATTCATAATCTTGGTCTTCAGTTTCATATGAAAGACCTTGGATATCTTCACTACTTCTTAGGCATTGAAGTCAAACGCACTTTACAGACTTTATTTTTATGCCAAACAAAATATGCAGTCGACCTGCTTAAACGGGCTCATATGACAGATTGCAAACCAATCTCAACACCCTTGCCACTATGGTCAATTGTTATGGCCAATGCTGAAGCTCAACTGACAGATCCTGTTGAATACAGAAGCCCGGTAGGTGGTCTTCAATACTTGACAATAACTCGACCAGATCTAGCCTTTGCAACAAATCTTCTCTGTCAAAAGATGCAACATCCCACAGTGGCAGACCTTCATCAATTAAAAAGAGTTTTTCGATATGTCAAAGGAACTGTTCATCTTGGATATTATCTTCATTCCAACAGTTTGACAAATCTCTATGGGTTTTCAGATGCTGATTGGGCAGGTTGTCCTATCACTCGACGATCTACTACAGGCTTCTGCACTTTTTTAGGTTCTAATTTGATTTCCTGGTCAGCCAAGAAACAATCTATTGTTTCAAGGTCTTCCACAGAAGCAGAGTATCGGGCCCTAGCTTCTACAACAGCTGAATTAACTTGGATCGGCTTTGTTCTACGTGATATTGGTCTTCCTCTTGCAACAGCTACATCGTTGTTTTGTGACAATAAATCAGCTATTTCCCTCACAACCAATCCAGTCTTGCATGCTCGAACAAAGCACATAGAAGTTGATTTTCACTTCGTTCGTGAAAAGGTGTCTTCTGGTTCCATTCATGTCCAACATATTCCGAGCCATCTTCAGTTAGCTGACATTTTCACTAAGTCCCTTTCACAATCAGCTCATATATCTCTACGCACCAAATTGGGAATGGGATTCATTCCCCTTCCCAATTTGCGGGGGGATGTTAAATATAAAGGAACAAAAGCTGATGAAGAAGAACGGAAACAGCACGTGTTGGAAAAAGAAAACAGAGGACTTGGTGATACAGCGAAAACAAAGGACTTGGCGATACAACAAAACTATAAGGGAGAATAATCAACGGTAATGATATTATAAGGAAGACCAGCCTGGATCGACATCAATGAAGGAGATGCTCAAAATAGTAAATGACTTGGATCGCCAAGTCATAAGTTGTAATCAGTTAGGTGTTTCTGTTGAGAAGTTGCCGTATTCTGTTTTCTTCTAGTAACTAAGTTCTGTTAGTTCCTTTGATATAAATACTCTTCTCTCTTTACATAAGAAAGTAAGAAAGGAGATCGAGATAGATAGAGAGAGAGAAAGTGAAAGAGGGAAACCAGCATCATCTACAGATGCACAGCGTTTTCTGTATCAGAGGAGAAGATTTGAAGAATGGTTGATGGCAGAGGATCGCAATGCAGAAGCTAAACAAGTAAGATTGATCTTAGGAAGTAGAACAGAGGAATTGTATTCTTTACTATCTCAAATGTACTGAGTCGCAATGATACAATTGACATATTGTAATACAAGTGAACTTCAGAGTCAATCACTCGATCTTGTTTGAGTTCTTCATTTTCTTAGAAACCGAGTCCAGTTTAGTTCTTCTTCTTTTTTTTTTTTTTGGTCAAAGAGTTTAGTTCACCTAAGGTCACACAACAAGACAGAAAGCATGTAGAGCATTACCAAATTAGAAACAAACCATCTACACACAAACTACAGCGATATAATTACGGCGCAAATAACCTTTGGATCCCACAAAGTCAAAGGTCAAAAGAAAAGAAAAATGGACAATAACATTAGCCATGACTTGTCCAATTAATGTCTAGTAATGCATAGCTATTACATTGTATTCAACTACCGCATCAAAGGTGGTGAGGTTGAGAAAGTATGTCTTTGCCGTTGCGACTCCGCTCGCCAACCTGAAAAAGCCGGTCCCGCCGACGATGGGCATCTCCCGGTAGGTCTCATATGTCGGGTTGTGGCCCATTATGCTCAGAGTGCTGCCATTATACCCCGGACTCGTGAATACGAGGTTGATGTTCATGAGTAGGCTCAGTGACTCCAGCCCAGCTGAGCCATAGAACCCTTGAGCCCGGCCCACAAGGGGGGACTCTGGCTCGGGTCCCTCGGTCAACGGGTCGTCGATCATGAAGACCACCCCGAATAGTGTCGGGGACTTCTTGGTCATCGTGGCTTCAGCAATGCGCGCTGCTGTGGGACTCTTGCCTGAGACCGTGTCGTGGAAGTAGAAGCGGAGGCGTGTGGTCTTACGCTCAGCGTGGCTAAGCCTATTGAACCACTTGTCCACCTTCTTGGGGTCATCCGCCACGGCATGGGCGAGCCGTGCGGCCGTGGCCACCAGAGCAAGAGCCGCCACCATCACCATTGCCGTTAAACCTAGCTTTGCCATCTCTCTTTTAATCTGATATTGTGTGGAAAGTAGCTACTTTTTGAAAGAATTAACAGGCGAAAATGAACCCAAGAGGAGACTTATAAGTAGAAGACGCCTTTAGAGGCGGAAGCGACAGAAGTCGTCAAGTCATCGTCTTTGCGGTATTCAGTTTGGATTTGAAACTAATAAAAACAATATAAATGGCATCTTTGTACGTTCTAGGGGCTAAAAAATGGCACGCTCTGCAGGAGAGAACATGTTAAAGGACGCACATAAATTTCAAGAGAAAAGACAAACACCACAAATATTATAACTTTTATATAGTGATTCTTTTTATTATCAGAACTTTTTAAACAATTACTTAAACGTCATAACTTTAAAAAAAAAAAAAAAAGTTCATTTGAGTGACATTGGTGATTTCCCTTACTAGAAAATCTAACATGGCATTGAAATTCATAGTACTTGTAGTGACTTTGTTTAAAAAGATTAATGGCACTTGGATGATCAATCGAAAAGTTATAATATTAAAATGAGCGCTGCATAAAAATTATAAAACTTGCGGTGTTCCTTTTCTTAAATGTAGAGCGTATAAACATATGTCAATTTCTTATCACAGGTCGAAACTTTGAACGTAGAAAAAGAATTACATCAGCGTATTATGTTTCTTCAAATATAAGGAATGTTGATGACGGACACTTTGCAAGAAAATCGCTAATCTACTATGAACGAAATGTTCAATCCAAGATCGTGTACAAATTCAAAACACCTTTGGATAATGCTAACCTATTAAACCAATTGGATAGTGCGAAGAATCCACAGATTTAATTCTGATCGAGCCTCCTTACTTAGGTCGTCCTCTCCAATCTCCCTTTTACCATGACAGCCCTTGATGGATAGAACCCTAGAGCATGTACTTTTGGAAATGGAGAGGGGACCATAGCCATTTGTATATAATCGTGTCTAATGGACCCATCCATCACCTGTCACTATTAAACACTAACACCCATAGTAAGCCGACCTACCACATTTCTACCTGACCAGGATGTGTAAAACCCAATACAATTCGAAAATGTGATTTTACTAAGTTTTCGTGCACTGTCTAATATGCTTATAGTAGCCTGTTTCCGCAAATACAAAGTGATCTCCTAATCAATGCAATGCCAATTAATGTAGACACTTTCCAATAGGCCCTACTCTCTTACGCCAACGTTCATGATTTTAATTGGAGAGTAATAAAATATCGGAATTCACGTGATTGGATACCGGCACTTGGTTTGTCGTGAAGTTTCTCAAACCAATATTAAACCGTACCAATACACTTTTCTTTGCAATGTGAATACTGAACGTAGACAATACACACTTCTTTGCAACATTTCTTTATTCTTAGCGTAGGGGTTGATAGGTGTGTGTTAAGGATTCAATGCACAATCATAAGAAAAATAAAGAGTCAAGTAAGAAGAAGAATTCGAGACACACACGATTTTAGTTTTGTTCACCATTAAACTAAGGCTACGTTCAGTAGATGATTATACTATAATTAGCACATCGCACTTTTCTATTACATTCTTCAATTATAAGACAAAGAGATTATATAACCGAGTAGCTATTTATAGTTCTAAATCTAAATTATTAATAAAATATGAGCTCAAAGTTTAAAAGCCATCTAGTGGTTCGGGGAGTATGAACCATGCCCCAATAGTGCGGGAGCCATTTTTGATTAGCAAATAGCAATGATAATTATTTCATCACTTTTCTACGCTTCAATGTAGATTTAGATGGTTATGGGTTTTGTTTCTCATTGAAACCCGGATTCAATTGGGCAGTCGGGACGGTGAGTTACTGTGATATTTTTCCCTCGATGTTATTTGGCTGCAAGGATGGTGTCTAGGGTTTATCATCTGAGAAAAAAAATAAAAAATAATAAATAATAAAGAGAGAGAGAGAGAGAGAGAGAGAGAGAGAGAGAGAGAGAGATGAAAAGGCGGGGCAACCGCAGTGGCAAATTTGAAAGATTCTTGGTGGAAGATACGCATTTTAAGGAGAAGCAAGAGACAGAACTTAAGGTTCTTGTTTTTTTGTTGATTGAATGAGTAGCTACATGCTAGGCCGTAAAAAAAAAAAAATTCATCCATTGTCTTGTCTTTAGGTTGAATCGCATGGTGTGCCAGAAAAAAAATACGAGATTAAAATCTTTTCGTTCTCCATCATTTTGGTTTTTAGTGTAGGATGTCACCTTGGGGACCTCCAAGCATCTCTTGATGGCACCGAAGGAAAAATGTTGGCTCGAAAAACTGAAAAATAAAAGACATTTCCTCGATGTCACCAATTGTGGCAACTCCTCTTGACAACCGGAAAGCAAGGGTCCGTTGGTTGTAGGCATCTCCCGATGGGATTCCTAAGTCATGTTGCGATCCATGATGCTTAGGGTTCTTTCATAGAATACGAGGTTCATGTTCACGAGCAGGCCTGACGGCTCGATCCCCGCCGAGGACGGAGGATGTCTGCTCGGGGTGTTTGGTCAATAGATCGTCCATCATCATCTTTATGCGGGAAATAGTCAGGACTTCTCGGTCGTCGAGCTCTTTCTAGGAGGTTGTGGAAATAGAACTGGATGTGTGCGGTTTTTGGCTTCGAATGTTTGAGCTTAGCGAACCAACTTGCCACCTTTAGGGTGTCATCGGCCATGGCGAGAGCAATCGGCGCATTGGCGATCATCGTAGATAAAATCACCGGTAGTGCTAAAACTAGCTAGCTTGATCGCTGGCTCTCTTTATTTGATAATCCAATCCTTAATTTATTTAGGAAAAGTCTTGAACTCGTGTTTCCTAGAGATGAATCTCAATTGCAGACTGAATCTAGTCAATATAGTAGTAACTTTTCAAATGTAGTTTTCAAAATTTCACACCTGATTATGGTTATGACTCTCAAGAGATCATTCTAGCGCAACATTAGCCAATGTGTCTTCACAATCTTTCCACCACTATGAACATGTTTTGTCATGTATGACAAAAATCTACTTCACTACACTGGATCTACTTAAGGAAAATTACCAAAAAAATCTTAAACCTATTGCAATTTTTCCAAATCTGTCCTAAACTTTTTTTTTTTTGCTAATTCAGTTCTAAATCTTTTGCAATTATGTTAATTTGGTCTATTCGGCCACTTTTGGCTGGCTAGCACTGACATGAATGCGGACCGTCCAACCAACACTGATGTGGCCCTTGGTGGCGTGCCACCCGTCATTTTTCTCGTCTTAACGAGAACTATGACCCTACACTATCAAAAATAAATTTTGATTCACAGAAAATAAAAAAGGAAGGGCGAACAATAGACGGGTGTTGGGATTTCTGTCCCTGAATGTCCGACAGCAATGTTTCTCAAAATTTCAGCCAAAAAAAATTATAAACGTCAACAATGATCAAGAAATATGAAAAACATCACTCTGATACCAATGTTGGAAACGGATTCCTGAAAAATGAACCAATGTTGGAACAATCAAATACCGAAAATAAAACATGTGCCCGAGAAACATATAACACCAATCGAAAGATATATTACGGGGACAAACATACCTTGTTTGCCAGAGATTAAGAACTCGTTACAGTTTCAGAGGAATCGATTGAAGCCCTGGAATTCCATTCTTCAAAAGGGAGTATACTGTTGTCTCAAGGGATGGAAATGAATGTATTGTTTCATTCTCTTTTTTCAGAATGTCCCTCCTTTTTAATATTTATACAGCAATTATTTTCACTTAAAAAATAACTACCCCTTCCTTTTATGGGCCCTTCCTTAATGAGCCAAGTTTGGCCCAACATGGGCAGACGAGTTTGACTTGGCTCATAATAAATAAATAAAAACCATCAGGAAGGCTAAAAGCCCAAAGCGACCTGCTTTGGACTTTCGGCATTTTGTAAATGCAAGTCCACTTTTACAATTCATTCATTGACCTTTTTTTTCCCCGAGCATTTATCTTCCCCATACCCCAATCGCCAGAGACTAGATCTGGCCGCTAGCAGTTGGCCAGCTGTTGATCGGCAATGGAGTTTCATTGGATTTGATTTTTATTTTTAAAAATAAAAAATAAAAGAATTTTGCAAATGTAAGATTTACCAAACAATATTTACGCAAAAGTCACTTTTCAATGCACTTTAAATTATAATTTGCCAAATATTAAAGCATTTTGAAAAACCCATTTACTGTTTGCATTTTCCCAAAGACATTTCCTCAAAGCTGAACCAAACGGGTCCATTATCCTCGTAAGCGTTGACTTTGGGTCTATAAGGGAAAAACAAATGCGTCTTCCCGAAAACAACGATACAAAGCAAAAGAGTAATAAAAAATATAAACGTGAAACTGGAGGATCGACGTAAAGTACTCAAACTTTACATTTCCAACAAAATCCTCAATCTCTCTCTCTCGCTCGTAATGCGTCTACAACTAGTGCCCTTGCTTATCGCAACGGCACTCAGTGTAAGACTGAGCCAAATGTGCTCAAGCTCGACATTGAACACCATCTCAGATGCTGACAAAATCATCAGCTTCGGCCAGTATGCAGTGTACATCACCGTGGATGAGAAGCAACAAAGAGCTCTCTTCTATTACTTCGCCGAAGCTGAAGCTGGCCCAGCTTCGGAGCCTCTCGTGCTTTGGCTCAATGGAGGTAAAAGCGTCTGGACTAGATTTGAGAGGGTGATGGTAAGAAATGAAATGAACATGTTGAAAAGTACTGGAGTTTGCGTGTGTGGTGTTTGCACTTTGCAGGGCCTAGTTGTTCATCCGTTGGAGTTGGTGCGTTCATTGAGCATGGACCATTCAAGCCCAGTGGAGATGTGCTCCTGAAAAATGACTATAGCTGGAATAACGGTGAGCGTAAATTCCCTAAACAAAGACGGGAAAAAAAGTTGAGCGTATGCTCTCAGCAGCTTAAACACATTTGAACATGTTATCTCTCGTTGCTCATAGGAAACTGAATTATGTTAGAAGTGAAAATCAAATGCAGAAACCAGGATTGATTATAGACAAATCTCCAACCATTGTTCGTATTCATGTTCATCGGAAAATCCTGAAAATTCATAGAAATATTGGGCACACTCTACTAACCCAATTCCCTCGTGTACTGATGGTGTATTCCAAAATTAAGAGGGTTTGTATTAGATCTTGTGATTATCCGTTAGAAATGAATGATCATTCATTTTATATACCGTCTCCCATCAAGATGGTTACCAAATGGGTAGTTGTCATGAAAATGTATGAAGCGTGGAAACACTATATGTCGGATAACTGCCACTTTAAAGAGAAAATGTGGATCCGAAAATGTGAGATCACACAATATAAATAGCATTCTCCCACTTGATCCCATCATTTTCATCATACAGATTATCCAATCAATTCCACAAAAAACTTTATGCTTAAAGAAAAAATATAAAACACATGGATCATGGCGACATATCCTC